>CM053574.1:104572670-104799834 GCA_028646485.1 Cryptoprocta ferox
GTGTTTGTTGGCCATCTGGATGTCCTCGATACCTAGTTTTAAAACAAACAAACAAAAAAGCCTTAGTTCTTGGCCCAGAGGGATGATTTCAAATACAGTATGAGCTTTGCCTTTATCTGTTTATTTCCTTGTCCTCATGGAATCAGGTCTGCATCATGTGAGGGCAGAGGGGCTGTTTCAGCAGGAACTTTATAAGACTTCTGGCCATGAGGAGCACTGTTCTGATTCTCCTCACTTTCTGAGGAAGGCATCCTTTCTCTGCCATGTGCAGAGCTGCGTGTGACCTGCTGACACAAGATGAGTCAGGCAGCGTGCCATGGGCACCTCCAGACATGCGAATCCGTGGTGTCTGGCCCTGGATCACGGCAAGGTGCCTAAACAGTTAGGTGGGAGAAAGACCACCTCTTGCTTGAAATTATATTTCATTCTATTAAAAGATATGTGCTCTTGGCTCCAGGCCATTGGAGCAGGGACACTGTGGAGTATGGTGGTTGGGAGTGGTGGCTTTGGAGTATGAACACGCAGTGGGAATCCTGGGTTTGCCGCTTTCCACCTTTGTGACTTTACAAAAATCACCTAACCCCCCCAAGCCTCAGTATCCTCTTCTATGAAATGGGGGTAATGACAGTTTCTATTTCATATAATTGTTGATTTAAATCAGGGATAGTCCAAGAGGCAGAACTGAGGATATTATATAAATGCCTGCATAACCATTTAAAAGTAACTAAAACTTTTAAAACTATTCTTACGTATGGCATGTAAATAAGACATAAATAAACAATGAACCACATTTGACTTTGGACTGTAATTTGCTAACCCCTTTACTAAATGAATGGATTACTTTGATGCTTGGCCCATAACGAGTAGTATCTTATATGACTACTGCTATTACTTAAGCCTCTTGCATTTAGGTAGGGCAAATCTTAAAAGCTAATGCAGAGACTGGTTAAATTGTGTATGTATCAATAATAGAGAATTTTTATTTTCTTAGCAGTAGAACATGCCCATTCCCTCAATCCTATGAAGGATCTTTTTTTTTTTTTTTTGAATAAAGACATCAATCAAATAAAGTTCTGAGACAAAACCTCCCAAGAGGCAGTCGTAAAAAACAATAGATGACATGCCTTTTAAGGTGGGAAGAAATAGCTATCTTTTGATGTTTTTCCCCCTTTTCTTTGTTTTTCTTTTCTTCTTTCCTTCTTTTTTCTTTCGCTTTTTGGGGTTTCCAAACTGAGAGTAAAAGCTGAATTGCTCAGTATAGCAGAAGAAATCATAGAGATTGTGTGTACATTGGGCAGATGGGGTAGAACTGAGGGGATGGAGGGAAACTTGAATAAAAAAGGTCCTAGAGGAAAGAACAAACATGGTTCAAGTGACATTTTAAAAATATTGCAATGAAAACTTTTCCCATTGTCCCACGTATATACGTTATTTACCCATGCTTTGTTAAGGTGTATTTGTTTTCAGATGAGAGGGTAGGGAATGTGAGAAGGACCTCATTATGGACACAGGCAAAGCCACGGTCAGCCATGGAGGCCACTCATCTGTCTGAGTATCATGAGTCTGGTTCACTGAGAGCACAGTTTGGGAGTCAGATGGAACTGATTCTTTTTTAGTTTTTTTTTAATTTTTAGGAGTTGGTTTGTTTGTTTTGAGAGAGGGAGAGCCAATGAACAGGGGAGGGGCAGAGAATCCCAAGCAGGCTCTGTGCTGTTAGCACAGAGCCCAACGTGGGGATCTAACTCGAGAACTGTGAGATCATGTTCTGAGCCTAAAACCAAGAGTCGGAGGCTTCACTGACTGAGCCACCCAGGCTCCCCATACACAGAACTGATTCTAACCTAAGTCTAAAGCCCCAGGTGTTGTTTTTTGTTTTTGTTTTTAGCAGTACAAGTTGGGAAATCTACTTGACTTCCATCAGTGTTAATAGCTTTCTTTGCAAAATAAATAAATGCATTGTTTTGCTCTAGGAATCCATGAAACATTAGCTACGAGACACTTAGAATCTGCTAAAGAATCCTCAGAGGGTTATTATAGTACATCTTAACAAAGTACACTTGGGAAACATTGCCAGTGGGAACTGGAGGTAATCAGGGCAAATGACTCTTCTGGAAGCAAAGGCCAGGGACTCTACTGGAGGAAGTTAGAGGCACGAAGACCACAATGGCACAAGCTATCAGTCATACACGTTTCTAAAACTCTTCCATTCAAGTGGACTCAGACAAATGAGGGAAGCCTGGAGCCCTGGGATCTGGAGGAGTAGCCTCAAGCAATCCCACAGATGGAGTATCAGACAAGAAGAGGTCCCATGTTTAGATTTGTCTGATCACTAGTACAGTTGATGGCTGACAGCATTAACCTGTTGACATTTTTTTTCCTGGATAATTCTTTGTGATGGGAGTGTCCTGTGCACTGAAGAATATTGAGCAACATCCCTGGTTTCTACTCAACAGAAGCCAGGAACAGCCCCCTCCACATGTGAAAACTGAAATTTTCTTATTTTCTATGTAGCCAAATATCTCCTGGGGAGCGGTCATCCCTGTGGAGAAACACCAATTTATGGGAACAGTTTTAATTCCTTTTGGGGACCTCCAAGCATAACTACAGGGTGGACTTTATGGAAAACTAGAGGCCCTTCAGTAGCAGGTGGAGGACAAGCTGGTGAAAAACAAGTTATAGGATAAGAGCTGAAGGACATGCAGCGATGGGTAGGATGTTTAGGGTTGTTTCAGGATGTGTGATTGCTGTCTCAACCTCAGCATATAATTGGATATTCTCAAGGATGACTGTTAGCTATTAGCTCCCCAATCCCAAAAGTCTAGAGGCCTCCTTGTGCCATCTTTGGCCCTTCAGTCCTTTACCTTTGCTGTTCCTTTGCTTGAAAACGTCTTCCCTGAGGACCAGTGCCCTTTGGCCAACTTTTTTGCTTTGTCGTTATGTACCCCATGATGGTTGATTTCATGTGTAAACTTGGCTGGGTCATGGGGCACCCAGATATTTGGTCAAACATTATTCTGGGTGTGTATCGAAGGGTGGTTTTAGGTGAGATTAATATTTGAGCTTGTAGACTGAATAAAACCCAGTTGCCTTCCCTAGTGTGGGTGGGCCTCGTCCAGTCATTTGAAGGTCTTAATAGAATAAAAACGCTGAATTTCTTTTAAAGGAACTCTTCCTGCTTGATTGTTGAGCTGGGACATTGATCTATTCTTGCCTTCAGACTCAAAGTGAATATTAGTTCTTCCTGGGTATAGAGAAAGCCTGTCAGCTTTCTAACTGGAACTTACGCCATAGGCTTTCCTGGTTTTCAGGCCTTCAGACTTGGGCTGGAACTCCATTATTGGCTCTATTGGGTCTTCAGCAATTTGACTGCAGATCTTGGGCCTTGTCAGCCTCCATAATCACATGAGCCAGTTCTGCATAATAGATCTCTTTATATATCCATGAAGATATATGTATACTGCTGGTTCTGTTTCTCTGTAGAATCCTAGTACATACCCCTCTTTTTCCTGGACTTATTCTTCTGCATCTTTTCTATCTCAGCCTGATCATTATCTCTGCATATCCTTCTATGAAGGTTTTTCTAGACTGACCGAATACCACTTCTTTGGGCTCTAGGACTATTCAGCGGTCTTCTAGACCAGTTTCCTCAGGGCAGAAACCACATCTTGTTCACTCATGTAGTCCTAGGACCTAGTGTTGCCTCTGGCATGGAGCTGGAAATCACAAGATATTTGTTGAATAAATGCATAATTGCTCAGTAGGAAATAAGCATGGCTAGAATAATCATATTTACATTTTGTTAAAGAATATATACTTCATACTACTTAAAAACACATACCATTATATTAATGAAGGACCATGGAAGCCATTGGTACTTCTTGAAACCAAAGAAAGTGATGTCAGATTTTTAAAAGTAACCTGGTTAGTGGGAAAGGATCTAGTAATGAAGCTAAAACCTAGTGGCATAATGTGAAAGTTGAAGAGGTCTTACCTCATTTTGAGCAGAATATTGTTCTGTATTTTTTAAAGACTGTGCTTAGAAATGGTTTTCCCCACATTATGGCCTGTTATTTATTGTCCGCTCTGTGGATTTTTTCATTAGAGGTCTATTTGTGCCTGGTTTGCCCTGAGGGAAAGGATGACACAGAACTCTCATCTGTCTCTGTTACTATGTATTATTACTTGGGAAACGTCAAGGCAAATTCCATATAAATAAATAAAATGTTCCAGAAGCTTTAGTTCTCACTGTTAGGCAATAGGGAGGAAGAGCAAATGTTTAAGTTTTAAGAGATAGGCTTAATAAAAAGCTGCCATTTTCCATAGTGCAGGAGAAAAAGGATATTCTTCTCAAGCATAAGTAATTTGGCATTGAGGATTAATAAAATGTTATTGAGTCTGGCTTTGTTATCTGTTTGCAATGATGGTTATTTGGTTTTATCACAGCCTGGCAGCTTCCATTCTATTGGGCTTCGTGTACATATTCAGCTATCAAGTAATAAAAATAATCTATTGAAAGGAGTATACTATTTTATTAGGAGAGGCTAAGCAAAGCTGATTCATTTTCCATTGCTCTGGGGACTCATTTTTGGTTAATCTCTTTTTGATTTCCTCAATCATGCAGAGTATCAGTAAAATCCAGTCAGATTTACCTTCCTCTAAACTCCACATGAGGAAACTCAACTATTTTCAGACACTGGTGAATCTCCTACCAGGTGCTCTTCTTGAGGAAGCCTATGCAAAGGTTCAGTCTATTTATAGCTTCTGATGTCATGCAGCTGATGGCTGATAAATGTGGAGATTGTCGACACAAAAAAGATAGTGTAGGCATTTGAGACAATTACAGAATGCATTTTCTTTTTTCCTTCAGATGTGCCGAGAAGTGAGTGTTCTGGTAAAATAAACATCCTCGACAGTAGGAATTATCCGTCCCTAATGCAATACATAGATTATCTTAGTACTTGCCATACCTGGGATGCAAATTTTCACACAAACCGACCGGGTGGCTTATTGGGTTAAGCGCCCAACTCCTGATTTCAGCTCACGGTGGGGAGATTGGGCCCCACGTTGGGCTCTGCACTGAGTGTGGAGCCTGCCTAGGATTCTCTCTCCCTCTTCCTCTGCCCCTCCCCCATTGGCATGTACTCTTTCTCTCTCTCTCTCCCTCCCTCTCAAAAAAAAAAATCCTAGATCACTGAAGATACTGCTCCAGTCAGGTATAATGTTGTAGCTACTCATTAAAGATGGTCATTAATGAACCATGCCTTCTGATATCCATGCTCTTGTGCTGTCCCCTCACACTGAAGCTGAGCTGACCTTGTGTCTTGCTTTCCCAAAAGAATCAGGTAGAGTGGTGTGTTTGCCTTTCTAAGAGCTTAAGATGCCTTGCAAGAAGAGTCCTATTGTTCTGATGGAAAGACCTCATGGAGATAATAAGTGGGGAGATCAGATGAAGGGAAACACTCTGGGTATATATAGGGAAGGAAGGAGTAAGGGAGGCAAAAAGAGAGGGAGAGAAATCCAGCTGCCCCAGCATCTCAACTAAGTCAAGCTGTCCCTGCCAAGAGACCAGGAACATGAGTGAAGGCACATTTTGGACATTCCATCTTGGACATTGAATTTGCAGCCACCATGTGACTGAAGCTGCCTAAAGAATCACAAGCAAGACCTGCAAAAGAACCATACAGCTGAGTCACAGTCAACCCATAGACTCATGAGAAATTTAAAAAATGTTGTTTAGGCCGCTAGGTCTAGAGGTCATTTGTTACGCAGTCATAGATAACCAAAATGGGAACCCTAAAGTAATTTCATTTAGTTGTCTTATACTATAGATGAGGAAATTGAAGACCAGAGCAGTGAACTCATTTAACCAATGCTACAAAATACTTCAGAAAAATTCTGGGATTAAAACTCACATCTCTGGATTTCAGTTAAGATGTCTGTTCATTTTACTATGCTGAATTACTTTAAGTAAATGAACCCTTAACACATCTCTGTGATCAGTAACTCCATTTTTTAAAATCTATCATTAGGAAAAAATACAGAGAAAACATAGTGTCTAATGGTGCCCATCACAGTGCTATTTATAATAACAAACAACTGGAAATAAACTATAAGTCAAAATATAGAGGCACAGCTAAAAATTGTTGTCTTCATACTTAAGAAAATAATGCTTTTGAGTTGCATGAGAAACACCTGATGTGATGGTAAATGGAAAAAGTGGAGTGCAAAGAAAGCAGGATGCAGAATGCTTTCTGTAAGAACCCTAAAAAATAGTTATTTTCTTTTAAAGACTAGATAAAGAAAGCAGATTGAAAAGATTCCCACAAAAAAATTGACTGTAAGTATTAATAAGTAGAACCTTTATTAAGGTTGGAGGATGTTTACTTTTCTCCATTTTTTTCTGTACAGTTTCCCTATTTTCATTATGGGCATATATATTGGAAAAAAATAAACGTGTACTGGAGAATAACACTCTATTGACTTTAATTTAATGCCTTTTGATTATTTGAAAGGAACTTTTGGGTTTTCTCTGCTCTCTGAGCAATACTTGTCATTTTATAGTCCTCTACTGGTGGAGGAGGGAAGGAATAGGCTGTCTGTACTGTATTCTTTCTACTATAGGCTCTGTTTTTAACATGATCCTAATGTCAGCTTAATTTAATTTGTATTTTTCTTAGAAAAGAGTGGAACAAAATTCCATTCTAGTTATTTATACTCTTTGCTTTTTTCAATTTGCATAATCAGAATTATAAATAGTGTTTAAAATGCAAAATGAACGTCATTCACTATATGAGAAAATTAACATGTTAAATGGTCACTTTAACTTGACATTCTTCTTCCTATTTTCCATATCCAGTTTCTAAATTTAAAATGGGTTAGTTCAAAGAAGAAAATTGTCTTTTCCCTTAGAAAATAAGTTATGTGGTTGAAAATTGGTACTAGCCTCGTATCCATTCAACTAATTTACAGGTAAGTCTTTCACTTAAGTGGTTTTTTTCTATCTCTGAAATTTTATAGTGGGTGTGATATATTAGAGAATAAAATATCAATAGTGAAGCTATTTTTATTTGTTAGCAATTATTTGAAAATGTGAAACATGATTAAGACTTTAAAATTTTTAATTTAAAAGTTCTAAATAAATTTTTAAATATGGATTCTCAACTCCCTCCTCTTAACTGCTGTTGCTTCTACTTCTAATTTCTCCAGTGCCTGGTTGTAACCCAGAATGAGTTCAAATACAGTTTAAATATCTGAAAAGGCTGATAACTTGAAACATAGCCCTAAAGTATAATAATAAGTAAAACAGGAAAGAAATACCTCCACTCATCACCAGTGGAACAGAGTACATTGCATTTATGTATTTTACAAATTTTCTGTGTCACAGCATCGGCAGGTATGTGTTTCTCCCTGATGTGTAGGATCATACCTATTATAGGGGGCTGAGGTTGCTGGATACTTCATGCCCTAGATAAAAAAGAATAATGTATAATCTGGAAAAGGTAAACAAATCCATTTAAGTCAACATTATTAGTTATCTATAGTTTACTTGTTTCAAAGGTTACAGGGACTATTCTCAAGAAGGTTACACACTAATGAAAGAAAGGTAAATACATTGCACAAAAGTAAGTCGTTTTTATCAGTCGTTTTATGAGAAGTCATTATTACTATGATAATCTGTGACAAATACTTTATTCAGATGTATCATCAAGGGATTCAAGATAAAAATCTCTTTGTTATAGAACATGCGAACACATTTTGAGTTTGAAATAATTGCAAATTCTTTCATCTTTATTAGTCGTCAGTCTTATTTTTAAATATAATCTAGTTTTTGAGAATAAAATCATTGCCACTAGTAGCTTAAAAAGGTATGAGATTTGGATCATACCATAATCATCACCTTTGGATGATTATATAATGAGGAAAGTAAATATACTTCGTTTTAAAGAATGTGTAGCTTAGATTTTGTCTCTTTTCTTTGTAGCCTACACCAAGCCAACATATTACTACATATAGAATAAGAATTATTTATCAAAGAAGCTATTTGCTAGAAGTTGTGGAGATTGAACACAATACTCAAACAACTCCTGGTACCTATCTATTTTTTCCGGAAGAACAGCTGTTGGCAGAGGGTGAGTCCCTGTGGCCACATTTGTAATATGTTACTCTTGTCTCTCACTACGGATGACTGGATTGTAGGGAAACACATTCTCACCTGGGCCATTTATATTCTCTCTCCCTGATTTTGGGATTGGAGCACAGCAGTCTGGGTCAACTGTGCATGTCACACGTTGAAAACATGCAAACTTAGGGCTGGGGCTGAAGCTAAGGCTGAGCGGCCATTTGGGCCCCAACTTTGGGACAATATGCACTGAGAGATAAGAGAGACAGCTGGTCTTCAGCAAGAAGCAAGCTAATAGGAACAACAGGAAAAAACTGGGCTCTCAATCACAGGAAAGAGATAGGTAGATTTCCAATTCTGGAGAACAGCCTTTGTTCTAAAAGTTTCCCAGTTCTTGCTCCCGCGTTGGAAAAGCCCTGGCTGTGTTCCTGCCGCTACTGTCTCAGAGATTACACTGAATCTTTAAAATATTTTCCATTCTTCTTTTAATGTGAATCTCTATTTCTGGTGACCATAAACAGTTTATTTAAGTCCATAGCCTTTTTCTAATTTATAGCAAAGTGTAAATGCCAATTTTGCCAGGGTATTCCGTGGGAGACGTGAAGCTCTTTGGTTACGTTGTAAGCTCTTAACAGCCGGGCCCTTACCTTACCAGTTATTCATAGGTCATTGAACAGTGTGTAATTTTGCGATTCACCCTATTTTTTTTTATATCATTGGATCATTTTCACCTTTTTTTACTTGTTTCTTTACACTTTTAGATGCACAGTACTTAATCTTAGTGTCAAGAAGAAACATCAAGCACACTGGGAAAGGAACTGTAGATAAGCCTACATATCTGACGGTTATTAAGTACTAGATTGAACTTTGTCTAGGGCATTAGCCAAATGGCAGCCGAACAACTCTCTTTTTAATTCCAGTATAGTTAACATACAATGTTATATTAGTTTCAAGTGTAGAAGATAGTGATTCTACAATTCTATACATTACTCAGTGCTCATCATGACAAGTGATCTCTTAATCCGCTTCACCTATTTCAGCTGTCTCCCCACCCACCTTCCCTTTGGTAACCATCAGTTTATTCTCTAAGGTTAAGAGTCTATTCCTTGGCTTGTCTTTTTTTTTTTTCTTTGTTTTGTTTCTTAAATTCCACATGTGAGTGAATCATACGGGGAATTTGTCTTTCTCTGACTGACTTACTGCTCTTAGCATTATACTGTCTAGATCCATCCATGTTGTTGCAAATGGCAAGATTTCATTCTTTTTTAATGGCCAAATAGTGTTCCACTGTGTGTATGTGTATATATGTGTGTGTGTGTGTGTGTATATATATATGTGTGTGTGTGTGTGTATAGCTGCTTCCATAATCTGGCTATTGTAAGCAAAGTTGCATTAAACACAGGGATGCATATATCTTTTTGAATTAGTGTTTTCATACTCTTTGGGTAAATACCCAGTAGTAGTATTACTATATCGTATGGTAATTCTATTTTTTCATTTTTTGAAGAATCTCCATACTATTTTCCACAGTAGCTGCACTAGTTTGCATTTCTACCGACAGTGCACAGCAGTTCCTTTTACTCCACATCCTCACTGACACTTGTCTCTAGTGTTTTTGATTTTAGCCATTCTGACAGGTGTGGAGTGATATCTCATTGTGGTTTTGACTTACATTTTGATGACAACTAGTGGGGTTGAACATCTTTTCATGTGTCTGTTGGCTATTGTGTGTCTTCTTTGGAAAAATATCTTTCATGTTTTCTGCCCATTACAATTAGATTATTCGTTTTTTTGATTGTGAGTTGTATCAGTTCTTTATATATTTTAGATACTAACCCTTTATTGGATATGTAATTTGCAAATATTTTCTCCTATTAGGGAGGTTGCCTTTTAGTTTTGTTGATTGTTTCCTTTTCTGGGAAGAAACTTTTCATTTTGGTGTATCTCAATAACTTATTTTTGGTTTTGTTCCTTTTGCCACAGAAGACATATCTACAAAAATGTCACTACAGCCAATGTCAGAAAAATTATTTCCCATTCTCTCTTCTAGGATTTTTATGGTTTCAGGTCTCACATTTAAGTTGTTAATCTATTTTGAGTTTATTTTTGTGCATGGTGTAAGAAAGTGGTCCAGGTTTATTCTTTTGTATGTAGCTGTCCAGTTTTCCCAACACCATGTGTTGAAGAGACTATTTTTTCCCCACTGCAACTATTTTTAATGCTTAAGACAATCTGGTAATTGATTGTTCTTTCTGTGTTTCATTCTTGCTTTTTATCTCTTCATTTTCATAGGTGATTGAATTCTAGGAACTTTCAGAATGACTATACAACTCTAGAGCACTGATGTCATTACATTACACCGGACGGAGAGTCTGTATTTTCACATAACAAATAACCCGAAGGCATTTATAAGGGTTCTGAAAAACAAAGAGCCCCATAGGCTATTGTAGTGTGCATGGTCTTTCCTCCCCTTGCAGGTTTTCGTAGGTACCTCAATTGAAGTTTGTTGTATATCAAATGAACTGGGTAGATAAGATTTTCTTTCTCCCAGAGTGAAAGGTCATTGTCTTCTGTAGAGAATTCAGTCAGTAACAACCAGAATTGAAGGTTCTGCAAAACTAGCCCCCCCCTTTTCTTTTTGGTTGAATAAATTGTGGTCTTAACAATTCATCCATTTTTACATTGATTCACGTCTTCATTGAATCATGCTATACAGTTTTCTGCAACTAGAGGTGGAAATAGTGGCCCTAGGGAAGAGAAGGTCAGGGGAGGAGGGAACAGTGTTGAACTTTACCTCTTAAAAATGTAAAGGCTTTCTAGAGAAAAGTAATGGAGATTAATGTAGAGATGCTTTGCAATTAAGAAATCAATATTTTTTTCTCTGCTTTCAAACAGTTATTGTGATCTGTTGATCACAATTCATCTTACACATTCATCTGTTTTGCTAAATAATCAGGAAGGGATGCATTAACATTGATATATCAATGTTGTACAAGATGAAAGATGTCTGTTGACTTGTGCTTAATGAATTCTGAAACATCTTTTCATGAAAGTTACAAAATCAAACAAAAAAAATTTGTTGCTGGAAGAGACTTTAGTAATTACATAATACTTAATAATTTTGTCATTAATATTAATATTTGTTTCAATTCTATCTTATCCAAACATTTCATTTCATTTCATATATGAGCCATAAAGGGCTTCAAAATGAAATAGCACTAAAGTCAATTGAAAGTTAGTGGCTAAGTCCAGATCTTCTGAATGTCTTCCCCAGTATATGGCAATAATATTCCTCAGATTTTTTGAATCTTATTGGAGATGGCTAGTATACACAACATATTTCTATGTTTACCTTAATGTATAACAATAAATATCCTTGAGTTTTAGAATTTGCTCCATTAGGGATGAATTTATTGTCCTGAAATCCATCTGTGAATTAATTCTGAGAGTTGGCATGTTTGTCCAAATTGGACACTTACTCTGGTTTCTAGAAGAAAAAGTCTGATTGAAAAAGAATTTTGTGAGAGGAAGCTGAAAAAGAGATGATTAGAAGATTCTACACTTATTCTTCCTGTCCCGCTTCCTGTCATTAAAAATAAGATTCAAGATTTTTTGTTAAAGAACTATAAGTGAAAATAAATATTTTGAAAAAAGTTTTGACCTAATTTAAACTTCTTGTAAGGATATTTATTACAAAGATATAAATTTGGCATTCGTCCCAGGCAAAATCTGGAATGAATAGTTAAAGTACTATGAATATTTAAGGAATAATTAGTAGGGTATTACATGGATTCCCTGAGGCATTAGGAAGAAGTCATAACAGACTAAACTTATGTCCCTCTTTCATGGGATTACCCAACGGAATAATCAGGAATATATAGCAGATATATGACAAGTGCGTAGAGGCATTAGCAAGACGCGTTTTCTTATAAAATTTTAGTGAAGAGAGATTGGAAAATGTGGACTAGATTTAAAACAAATAAATTTGAAAAGACTTAAATAATTTTATTTAAAAGTTCAACTAATAATGATCTAGAAGCTATCATTTATTGAGCACTTACTATGCATGGGTTCTTATACTAAACATATGTGTTATCTCACTTAATATGTAATGTAATATTTAATGTAACCTATGACACATATACTCAAATTTTATAGATGAGAAAAATGCAGGTTAGAAAGTGAATTAAGTTTCCCCAAATCCCTCAACAAAAGGAAATACCAATATATGTACACAAGTTGTTTGACTCCTAGACCATACTCCATACCACTAGATTAATATAATCTTAGTGGAAGAGTCTAGTGTTGACCTTGGCTCTATTTAGTTCAGATGAATTATCCTCCTGGAATGAAATATGAAGGGCATGCCCAAATGATGGAATTGTAATGTCATAGAATTTTTAACCTATTGACATGAAATATGAATCATTTATTTGTGTTGCTGGTAGTTTTGCTTAATTTATTCTATTAATAATATCTTACTGGGCATTCATAATTTGAATGACAGAATCAGAATCTGGAATGATACTGAAAATTGGTATTATTAGGTTGAAGCGAACAAGATGAAATTTAATGAAGATACATGTAAGAACCGGCCCTTTGGTCCAAAAAAGCAAAGTAAGAACATCTGAGTGAAGCAATGTTGAGTGTGTGTGGCTTAGCATGGGAGATACTGTGGTTTAAAATGAAAATATATGTTTGGTTTTTGTCCCTGTTACAGGGGTCCTAAAACCCTTCTAAAATTTTTGGAGTTTCTTAAGTAGTAAGAGCCATCAGGTATCTTTTATGATGTTAATGAGACAATATTTGGAAAGCTCCTAGGTTACCTAAAGATACTGGCGGCTGCCTGGAGAACCAGGTCACAACTTTCAATCCTGTCCTCCTGACCTCTAGGGAGAAGAAAGGGGTTGGAGGTTGAATCAATTGGCAACGGCCAATGATTTAATCAATTATGTCTATGAAATGAAACCTTCCTAAAAAGGACAGGATTTGGAGAGCTTCCAGATTGGTGGACATGCGGAGATTTGGGCAGAGGGGCATGCTGAGAGCTGAGAGGGCGTGAAGGTCAGCTTATACCCACATACCTTGCCCTATGCATCTTGTCCATTTGGCTGTTCCTGAGTTAATATAAACTGGAAATCTAGTAAGTAAAATGTTTCTTTGAGTTCCATGAGTCACTATGGCAAATTAATCCAATGCAATTAGGGGCCTTTGGGAACCTCTGGTTTATAGGCAGTCAGTCAGACAAGGACATCCTGGACTTTCCACTGATGTCTAAAGTGGGGGCAGTCTTCTGGAACTGAGCCATTAATCTGTAGTATCTGATGATCTCTCCAGGTAGATAGTGTCAGAATTAATTACAGTTGATCCTTGAACAACATAGGGGTAAGAGGCACTGACCCCCCTACACAGCTGAAAATCCATGCATAACTTTTGGCTCCCTCAAAACTTTACTAATAGCCTACCACTGATCAGAAGCCTTACCAATAACATAAACAATCAATGAACCCACAGTTTATATGTTATATACTGTATTCTTATAATAGTAGGTTAGAGAAAAGAAAATTATAAGGATGAGGGATCCCTGGATGGTTCAGTTGGGTAAGCTTCTGACTCTTGGTTTCAGCTCAGGTCATGATCTCACGGTTTGTGGGTTCAAGCCCCACGTCAGGCTCTGCACTGCCAGTGCGGAGCCTGCTTGGAATTCTCTCTCTCTCTCCCTTTCTCTCTGCCCCTCCCTTGCTTGTGTGCACATGCACTTTCTTTCTCTCTCTCTCTCTCAAAATAAATAAATAAACTAAAAAAAAAAAAAAAGAAAATCCTAAGGATGAGAAGGTACGTTTATAATACTGGATTGTATTTATTGAAAAACATCTTCATGAAAGTGGACCCATGCAGTTCGAACCTGTGTTGTTCAAGGGTCAACTGTAATTGGTCAGAGTTCATTGCTGTTGGTTGTATGAAAAAAACATACACTGGAACATGTGTGCAAAAGGCTTTGAAGTTTTGGTTTATAGTAAGTTCCATGACAGGTGACACTTTGATGTGGGAGCTCAGAGAACCTCTATGATCACGAGAGTATTAACAGAGTATCAGTAGAACAATGAAGGGGGAAGTGCCAGACTATTTCCCATTGATCAGAACACCCCTGACATTTTGTTGTATGTTCTAGGTGCCATAGAGCATCTGGATATGTGTCCATGTGAGATTGCTAAGGGGATGAAATCATGTCATAGAGAAAATAAACAGAGAAGGTTAAGGTGGGAGCAGTAACATTCTAGAATATTTTTAAATATTAAAAGATTTTCCAAGCGGAATGCGGCCAGAGAATGGTATGCACGTATAAAGTTTGGGCCAATGTACGAGAACCAAAGCAAAGCTTTTGTTTAACTTGGGAAAGATATTCTTAATAGTGCGTTCCACAGTGACATGGGCTGCCCCACGAGGAAGCAGGTGTTTAGCCCTAAAGACGTTGAAACAGATGCAGAACAAGAAAATGTCAGAAACTTGGTAAACAAATACACATTATCTCATCCCTGAGAAAACTCTAAATTATGTGGTAAATCTCTAACTTTGGATAGAGAGGGTAGGAGGTGCCAATAATTTTGCAGACAATCTCAAAGGCAACCAGGTCAGACCCACTTTGGTTGGTATTGCTATGATATTTAGCCTACTCAGGTTGCTGGGGGAAAATATTTTGCCTACTTAAAACCAGTGCTTTAGAGATAATTGTTCAGAATAACTGTGACTTGCAGTTAAACAGCAAAAACAAAGAAGTCAATCTACTAAAACATACTGAAAATTATGACGTGTGTTATACTCTCCCAGTCCCAATCTCATCCCTTATTATTGTCACTTATTTATTTATTGTTTATTTATTAGATAGTCACATCCCCTGTATATCCGCCTACTGAAGTCCACAAAAGTAATATCTTCATGGTATTTTGAATAAGACAACTGTTGCTCTCCAGTGCGGTTTGATTCTCCTCTTCAGGAAGCATACATTATAGCCATGCTTTTTTAGAAAAAGAGTATCAAAAAGTGGTTTGTCTTGTGACTTTTTGACTTCTCATCCCCTTCCAGCCACAATCGTCTCCCTCCTTCCAGACTCTGGGGCTTGAATGTATAATCGCAGCCTGTTGTCT
Source organism: Cryptoprocta ferox (assembly GCA_028646485.1). Lineage (NCBI taxonomy): Eukaryota > Metazoa > Chordata > Mammalia > Carnivora > Eupleridae > Cryptoprocta > Cryptoprocta ferox. The sequence continues at coordinate 104,587,935 of CM053574.1, forward strand.
GCAGAGTAATTTTAGCCTAATTTGACTTGTGGCCCAGCAGGACGACAAGAGTGCTGGCTGTCAGGCAGGGTCAGAGGTCAGCCATTACCCCCTGGATTGTGGGCAGCAGCCTTATGAGGGTTCTCTGGAAGGCTCTTCTCAGCCTTGGGACGGGTCTGCAGCTGCCTGTGTGTCTCTTCAGATGACTCTGGATGAAAACATGGACTGTTTTCAAGACACAGAATCCCAGCATGCAGTTTGGCTCCTTGTTTTCTTATCAAAGATATGACAATCATTCCAAAGTGACAGAAGTTATTTTCTTGTGCTTGCCATATAAACTTCAAGTGGAATGTGCCTAAGCCAGCATTTAAAAAAAGCATCTATTTTCCTTTATACATTTGAGATTTTAAAACGATATCTTAAAATATGTTAAAGCACTATGCCACACTAGAGTGGAAACTGCTGGGTGTTAAATAGAATTACTTGGAGGCAAACAAGTGAATTTCAATCACAGACTGAAATCTGTAGATTTCTTGTAGATCCTGTAAAGGCTCATAAAATCACAGAGTTAAAAAAAAGAAGAAGAAAAAGAAAAAAAGCACATCGTATATCAGTTAACCCAATCCTATAAGTGATAAAATGATATTCCTTAAATAACATTTCTTATGTTTTGTCAAGTCTAGATTGAAATCTGATGGGATGGAAATTCAGATATATTTCTAGAGACAGAATATTTTACTATTGTCAAACTATTCTCCAATCCTCTTTTCAAATATCTGAAATATTTAACATAATTGATCTTCTCTAAATTTTAGGTAGACACACCGATCTGATGCATGGTAATTTCAATGAATACATCTCCTAGAAAATGGAATTGAGAATCTGCCTATCAAATTTGCAGATTTTACTAAACTAGTGACAATTTTAATGTTCCAGAAACCATAAAATATAAGATGACCTTGGGAAATTTGGTCAATCTAAAAAAGACAATATTTAGAAAGAGCCAATATAAAGTGGATGGGGGAAAAAAAAGTTTAAACACAAATACAGTGTGTATGGGGGGAGAATAATCCAAGAAATTTTGTTGTTAATGTAGAAAAGGAGAAGTACGAATAAAGCGCTATTATGAAATATGTCAGTGTGATATCGTGAGTTCTATTGAATCTGTTAGACACCAGGCAGCATGCCCGCTGCTCTATTTTACAAAAGAAGAATATTGTGTTTTGTTGCTATTATTCCATTTCATTATAGTATTCATGCTGGGGACCTATAGTGCACTCTTTAGTGAGCGTTTAGGGCAAGATTTTAAACCCTAGAAAGACAGGATGTCATCAGAGAAAAGCCATTTTTAGATTACCAGACTGAGGTGAAAACATAGAAATCAGGATGTGGCATCCTGAGGAAGCCAACAGGAAGTGAGAGCTGTAAGAAACATAGGCAGGCAGGGGTAGACGGCCATGGCAGGGTCAGAGAGAGGAATTTTGAAAATCAGCCTGTTGGACTAGAAGTGTTAGCAACAGGGCTCAACAGCGGGTGTGTTGGGAAGCCCCAAGTTTAGTTCTCTGCTTGCAGCAGTGGGATTTGAGAGACTCAACCATGTTAGAGATCTGGCTGTATGGCCTCCTTCACTTGATCCTTCTGGTCAACGCTAAGAGAACTACCACCATTTCTGTCATTATAATGAAAGATTCCCTTACAGAGGGCTTTCTGTGTGCCAGGATACAGTATGGAGATCATTCATTCCTTTATTCCATAAATATGTATTGAGCCTAGGATGTGCCTTATATTGTGGTAGTTACTAAGATACAGAGGTAGGTAAAACAATGTAGTCTTCACTCTCATAGCAAGGGTGAGACAGTTATTCATCCTAAAGTGTATACGATCTAAATAAATATAAACATACATGTAATTGAAATGTGATAAATGCTATTAACAATAAAGAAGGACACTAGGAGAGGCGCCTAGGTGGCTCAGTCAGTTAAGAGTCCGACTTCGGCTCAGGTCATAATCTCACGGTTTGGGGGTTCGAGCCCCACGTCGGGCTCTGTGCTGACCGCTAGCTCAGAGCCTGGAGCCTGTCTTCGGATTCTGTGTCTCCCTCTCTCTGACCCTCCCCTGCTCACGCTGTCTCTCTCCGTCTCTCAAAAATAATAAAAAAAAATCCAAAAAAATTTTTTAAAGAAGGACACTAGGAGACCAGTGGGCTCTGATTTGATTTGAGAAAGTTCTGCAATGTAAAGGATGAGCAGGAAAGAACTGGAGGAGGAAGAAAGAATAGGCTGGCAACAGAGAAGATTCTTGCAGGACACAAGAGCCAGTGAGGTATTGGTGAGAGTCCCACAGAGAGGGCCCGGGACAGGCGAAGAGGTCAGTTCACACAGGGTCTAGCAGAGTATCTTAAGGAGCAACAGGAAGCTGATGACAGTTTTCAAGTACTGATATAGTATGATTTAATTTCTAATTTTTCATAAGATAACCCTAGCGACAGTGTGAAGTGTGGGTTGGAATGAATGTACAAACTAGTTAAAGGGCCAGTTACTTGGACCATCATAAGAAATATAGGTAATAATAATGCATTCAGTGCTCACAACCTAGGAGGATTTTCATTTACAGAGGAATAGACAGAGGCTTGGGAAGGTAAAGTCCCAAAGTCACATGCATACATGAGAGATTAACTCCTTTGTGTTCAGTCTTCCCAGTCACATACTCATTAAAGCAAGAGTCATACAAATGTAGAATTGGAACAAAAAGACCCTATGTAAATTAATTCATTGATTTATTCAAGTGTTTGTTGAGCGACAGTTCTAGGCATAGGGGATACAGTAATGAAAAAGAAAAAGTTCCTCTTCTAATAAAGCTTGCACTTTAGTGGAAGAAAATGTAAATAGATGAACAAACTAGCTACCTAAATACCCGCAATATAAGGATAACAATAAAACAGGATCATGTGGTAGGCAGTGACAGAATGGCTTCTGTTGTTTGGTGGAAACAAAAAAGTTCTCCTAAAACCAAAGTAACAAGTGGAAAGGCCAACCTGTCTCCAAGAAGCCTCTTTATGTTCACTAGTATAAATTGGAGAAAAGTATGTTCCCTATATACCAGGGAGAAGAAACACACTCATTTATGTTTGCTTGGGGACAAGTAGTACTAATCCACAAAATGCAGACCAGATACTGTGACATTTACCTGAGACTTGGACATCAGGAAGAATTTCTTGTTGGCCCATAAGGTAATAAACACTAGAAAGCACACAGTGAGAAGAGTTACACACTCCATCCCTACTCTGTGTGGTAGAATCCTCATGACCATGACCTTTGCTGCTGGGTGTTACACCTGTGATTATGTTACACAGGGAAAGGCATTTCACAGATGTCATTAAGGTTACTAATCTGTCGACCTTACACTAGGAAGATTGCTGAGTGGGCCTAACCTAACACACAAGCTCTTCAAAACCACAAAGCTTTCTCCTGATGGCAGAAGAGGAAGTCCGAGTGAGTCTAAGTGTAGGAGGGATTTGAGAAGGTATTGCTTGCTTGAAGAATGTTGTGTGATGATGCATAATGTCTAATATTTGTTCATAATCATTATTAAAAAAGTATCCAACATCTATAGTAAGCAGAAAATAGGTACATTGCCTTCCTGATATGATATCTCAGCATTCTCTTTTTGATGTACAAATATAAACTTGAGCTGTGAAGACATACTTGTCTGGTCTTACTTGGCAGTTATTGACTGTGGAATACCAGGGATATGGTAATATTTCCATGTGCACGGTCAGTGAATGGGTGCAGTTTTATTTGTTCTAAAAGAACCAATGCAGGGCTATGGACCTTTTAATCAATGGTGTAATTTTGGTAAGAAATATATGCATTTAATATCTGGGAAAATTTTTATCAAATGATTGAATCAAAACAAGCAAATTTGGCAATTGCATATTCACCCACTGGTTGACTCTGTGTGTTAGAATTCAGTATATAACACATTTGAGTGGGCAGTCTACATGAAGTGCTTTCAAAATCCCTTTCTGTAGGAAGCAGTATCATAGTATCAAGAAATGACACAAACTTGCTACTGATAGAATAAAGTCATGTTCTTTTTTTTTCTCTTTAGAGAGAGAGAGAGAGCAGGGAGAGGGGCAGAGGGAGAGGAAGAGAGAGAATCTTAAGCAGGGTCCACACCCAGCACAGAGCCCAGCATGGAGCTCAATGTAGAGCTTGATCTCACGACTATGAGATCATGACCTAAGCCAAAATCAAGAGTGGGATGCTTAACCGACTGAGCCACCCAGGCACCCTAAAGTCACATTCTTTAACAACACATTAAATGAGATATATGTATCTAAGCTCCACACACCCCCATTCTTTTCTCTTCTGTGGAGACATCAACTATCCACCAAATATTCATGCTTCTTCTTGCAAACTTGCCATTAAGAGACAGCTACTGAGCCAAGGACTACATTTCCCAGCCCCCTTTGTACCCCGACATGATCAGCTGACTTGTTCTCACCTGTAGATAGTGTGGCTTTTCTTGTTCCTTTTCTTCATCAGCCAGCCACAGGCAGAGGATTCTTAAGCTCTAGAGTGAATGGAGAGGCCACAAAATAGAAACATCCCAAGTCCCTGAATCACCACATGGAAGGTCTCATGCTGACTAGGAATATGTACAATGTACTATTAGAATGTGTCAAGTAAATTTCATTGTGTTATGCTAAGAAATGTATGTGTGTGGCAAAAATGGTAATAATTCTGCAAAATTTGCCTACAATGATCTTTATAATCTGAAAGTTTCATACATCTGATCAAAATCCTATAAGACATCAAGATATTACTAGTACTTCAAACCCATGTTATAAAGAGAAAATGTAGTAAAAATTATACCCAATTTGGCATTTTATTTTAAATGAAAAAAGTATCTCTTTAGTTTGTCATTTTCAAATCACTATTTGGAGTTCTTTATTTCATCATTTAAAAAAGTAAGCATTAACTAAATCATTTTTTTAGCTCTAAGTAAAGAATTTCCAGATTTCATTAGAAGTTTTCATCTGTTGTTGATGTCATAACACATAGTTAATTTTCAATCTATTTTAATAAATATTTGGTCTCCCAAACCAAACATGATGTAACAAGTAATTAAATGAAATTGGTAGTCAGCAAGTAATGTTTCTCTTTACACTATTAATTCAAAATAAATCAATAAGCGTGTGTCACTTAAATGGAAAAAATAAGAATTTTCTTTAATTATAATGAATATTATGAAATGTAATAAATAAGCTCAGTAATAAATCTATATAATAAACTAACTTAAAATGAAATATTTTGGGGGCTTCTGGTGGCTTGGTCAGTTGGGTATCTGACTTAGGCTCAGGTCATGATCTCGTGGCTCATGAGTTCAACCCCAGCATTGGGCTCTGCGCTGACAGCTCAGAGCCTGGAGCCTGGTTCAGATTCTGTCTCCATCTCTCTCTGCCCCTCCCTTGCTTGCACTCTGTCTCTCTCTCAAAAATAGATAAACATTAAAAAAATGAAATATTTTTTTTTCTTATTAAAGGCCACTTCTTTCTCCTTTACCATATGAAAATATGAAATGAGTTTTAAAAAATTTGAAAAGAATTCACAAGATCATATACAAGATCATACTGTGAAAGAGGCTTAAGAGTCAGAAAAAGTGAGATATAATAGTCTAAAAAATTCAGCTATATTTTATTAGACAAGAGTGTCAGTGGTAAGAATCAATAATGACAATGTTATACTATTATCTGATTTTCCTTTGAGTTTTATTTCCCGATTTATTTGAGCCTTCTCTGATAGGGTAATATCTCCTTAACATGATTTCACTTTGATTTCTCTAGGCTGGCCTGATACAATTCCTCTCTTCTTCATCTCTTCCTCCCTCCTCTAAATTTAATGAGCACCCGCTATGTGGCAGACATTGTTCTAAGGCCTGGCTTTATCATCGTGAACATGGCCCTTGACCACAAAAAACGTTAGGTCTTGTGGGTAAAACAGACAAGTAATAACTCAAGTGGTAAATTTTAATGCACCACAATGTACATACATTATGCTAGAGACAAAAAGGAGAATAAGGAAATACATACTGCAGGTGCAGCTAACCCAGCCTGAGGTCAGAAATTCTCCCAGAAAAAAACTATGTCATAGCCTGGGTTCTAATGAAGAGCTGGCTGAGTGCAGAGTTCAGGAAGGAGTTTTCCAGACCAGAGCACAGCAGTGGTGGCAGCGGCCCCATAGAGCCTCAAAGCTGGGGGGTAAGCAGCAACCTGCAGTTCACACAGGACCTGAGAAGCCATGTTGAAACTTTAGAATTCATCCTATGGGCAACGGGGAACTAAGAAAGGATTTTAAGCAGGAGAGTTACATGGTTCATTTTGTGAAGAAGGAAGATTACTGCTTCTGTAAGAAGGTAGGGAAAGTGGAGGTGGGCCACCTGGTTAACAGTGGGGCAGTGGTGGAAGGAACCTAGGGAAGAAATAATGGTGGCCAAACCAAGGTAGTGGCTGTGGATATGGAACAAGTAAACAGATTCAAGGGACACGTAGTGGGTGTCTACTAGATTTAGCGGTTTTAGAAAGAAAAGGCAAGAATAGAGGTCTTTTTGTACTTTATAAACACATATTTTAAGACTGAGTGGGTTTCCACTTACCTCTTGAGACTGGGCTCTTTTCTCAAACTAGCCTCTCATCTGATCTCAGGTGGAGGGGTTCAATCATGTCTCTGACCAATGTGTAAAGAGAAAAGTCGTCAAGGCCTTTTGATGCAGTCTCACTCAGTCCAGGAGCCAGGAAAACAGCCCAGGTTTGCATTTTAAATAATTCTATTTGTTGTAGTGTCTGACTGATCCTCATTCTTATTCCATATTAGGAGTTTCAAAGTCACTCATAATACCACGGGGTCAATCTTGATGCTTCCTGACAGATGAGGGTTTCGTGCATGTATTTTTCCTGCTCCTTTCGGACTCTGCTCTCCCATGCTCCATGTAACAGCAACTACATTTTAGTGCAAGGACAGCTATGAAAAAATAAAACTATCGGTCATTGTCAAATATTTTATAAATGGAGACAGAGGAAGGGTTCAGTTCTCTGTGTAACAAGGACAGAGGAGAAAGGTCAGTGATACATCATGTGGAATAGGATTTCCCCTTAAGCAATCTTCTGCTAAGACTTGCTCACAGTGTAGAAGCTTTTGTTGGTCAGGGACTCTTAAGATGGCTCCTCAACTTAAGGCTACAAATATTCAAGTCTCTGCTCTGGACGGTATTGGGGAGAGGAAAGGATGCATTTCAAGTGGATCTGGGCAAAGAATTAATTTTTGTCATTTATGAAAGCCAGGAACTAATATTCACAGTTGTTTAACTTATGAAAAATTAATTAGATGACTTATAAATTATGTATGTGGGAAAAAGAAAATCTATCAATGGCTGGTTTGAGGATTCAGAAGAGCACTTAAGTTGATAACAAAAGGTATTTTGTGCAGCAGGTCACGTTTGGGGTGGGCCTTTGTTCTTCCTTTGTGCCTGAAAATGGTGAATGCTGAATTGTTCTTATGTAATCCCCTGGTAGTGAGGGAACTAGCCATTTCAATAGAGTTTATCACTGTGTGCTTGTCTGCTGTTCAGAAGCAAAGAAGGCAATTGACAAAAATTGAATAGGAAAGTCAGAGAACTGAAAAGTTTCTAGAAGAACTAGAATGTCTGAATACTGAACCAATGTGCCTAGCAACACCACATGACCTCATAATGAGCCCTTCTCCCAGATCTCTTGAGAAAAAATAAATACAGTGATGCTTGAAGTCAAAACCACACGTGTAATGTAATAAGTAAACATATCTGGTGCCAAAACAAGTTTAGATTTATAGTTAAAAATCTCTTGTAGTGTAATAAAACATATTTCCTTACATAGTATTGTCAACAAGCCCTCTTATTCAACTATGGACCACAACAGTTAAAACCAGTAATAGACAAGATCCGCTTAACTCATGCTCTAACTAAAACCCATTGTTATTTCTTATCGCACTTTCTTGAGCCATTGATGAAGACATTTTGCAATGACTTGAACATTCCAACTGCCGACCAGAAAAACCCTGATAGCAACGGAATGCCTAGGAGACCACACCCCACACATCCCATTCCCTGCCTTTGGTCACCACTGAATACATACCAACTCCTGCTCATGATCACATGCTCTCTACCTGTTCTCTTGCATGTACCCCCCAAACCTCTCTCTAAAACTCTAGGCGTCCATCTTGAGAATGGAGAGGTCAGTTGTTAAGGCTTGAGCCTGCTACGTCCTCCAGCTGTTGGCACCCCAAATAAATTTCTCCCTTTCTCTTTTCCAAACCCTCATCTCTTGAGTTATTGGCTTCTCTAGCAACAAGTTTATTTGAGTTTGTTTGGCAGTATTTGGCTTACCTGCTCCTTTCCTCAGCTGGTGGCTAGGATAGATCCTTCAGTAAGTCTGACTTTTATTTATTTTTTTAAGTTTATTTATTTTGAGAGAGAGCAAGAAAGCGCAAGTGGAGGAGGGGCAGAAAAGAAGGGAGAGAGAGAGACTCCCAAGCAGGCTCCTCACTGTCAGCACAGAGCCTGATGCGGGGCTTGAACTCATGAAACTGTGAGATTATGAGCTGAGCCGAAATCAAGAGTCTGACACTTAACCCACTGAGCCACCCAGGTGCCCTGGTAACTGTCTGACTTTTAAAGGAATATCTACTATTATTGTACTTTTTTCTCTTACTTTTCTCTTCCATACCAAGAAATGTAGGCAGTGGCAACATCTATGAATGGATGCAAATTGGACTACAGTGACTGTGTTAGAAATGTTCACTCTCACTTTGCAAGATATATTATAAATATGACTCTTAATTAAAGTCTTTTTTAAAGTTCTAGAAATGTTTTTTGGAATGATGAATGGGGATATAATAACTAATTAAATAAATATAGTTTAAATTCAAAATAATTTATTCTAGTTTAAATTCTATAAAGAAATGAAAAATGATAAACTGTCCCTCAGAAAATAGTAGCTATTCTGGATTAGTGATATATCATCTTCAGTGCTGATCTTGGTAAGTATGATTAGAACCTTAAGTATAAACTAAATTACATTCTTTGATTGGCATACTATATATGATTAGGTGTTAAATAAAAAAAAATCAAATTCCTGGTGCTGTCTGGTATTTTCTACAGCTATTTTTCTTTACTCTCTTTCTTAATCTTTCTTGAAAAAGGATACATTGTTTTCTTTATTTAAAGAAAATAGTTTAATTAGCACGAAGCAATAGAGTCTAATAAAATTGAAGGAAATTAATGAGTTTGGCCTGGAATTCAAGAGATAGCTAACAAGAAAGTACAAATATACCTAAGGGGGAGTCTAATAATCTAGTCTAGTTTAGCAATGAGGTGGGCATTTATAATCCCAGCTGAGTTTGGCCTCTTTCATTTTAGGGAGGATTGTTCAAGGGCTTCCCTGCCCTGTAGTATATCCTGCCATATGCAACTGATTTTCATGGTGATATATCCCTTGAGATTTTATCTTATATGTATGGTTCTATAGAAGAAAAAATATAGATAAATATATATAGATAGATAAGTATAAAAATATAAAAAATATAGATAAAAAATTAGTTCCAGCTTTACTGTCAATTCTAATTCACAGGTGCCCAAATATTGAAACTGAGTGACTGAAATGTGTCATTATATATGAAACATTATATATGAAACTGAGTGACTGAAATGTGTCTCATTGTATTTTAGGCATTTGCAATGTCACATCTACAGATATGAACACACCTGGAGACAAATGACCAGACTACCATAAAACAGAAGCTTAATTATGTACACTTACATTTTCAAATTATTCCCAACAAATTACCTTCGGTAGGTGACACATCCATCAAGGCAAGACTCTAATTTCATATTCACAGTAATGTGCTCCTGTAAACTGCTCTAATAAGGCTTTAACTGAGTTTTCCTTGTGACCTCACTGAGCTGAAATATTGCAGGCTGTGTATTTTGCAGTATCTCCAATTAATTTCTGACCTTGGTGCTGCCTGGGCACAATGAGGCGAGTGAAGGGTGGGGATCAGATTTAATTTTGAATTTCCTGACTGCTGCTGGTTTGTATCTCAACTTGAACATTACTTAAACATGTTATTTTTGGTCAATGACTTTTTATGCAGCACCACTGGGCAAATGTAATTAAGTAGGCTAAGTTTTGTTCTCAGCTGTCCTCTGAGTTCTTGTATGGGAACGTGGACTCTCAACAGGAAACACCTGTATTGTAGTTGTATACCCAGCCTTCCCAGGGAATTAATATATAACATTGTTCCTGAGCCTCACAAACTCTTCCCCAAATAGAAATGCCCAGCTGTATTTGAAGGCTGTATTTTTAATTACTTGTGAAAATTCAACTTCTTGGCTAAGAAGTGAACCTCACTATAAAGGTCTATCAGGCTTAGCTGCATCAATGGTCAGGCACATAATTCATTTATTTCACAGTTCAATTTTAGGAAATTTTTACTCGACCAACTTTTATTGAATACCTACTCTGTATAAGGATTTTGGAGGTGTACAAAGAGACATCAGCTGTGGGTCCAACTCTCAACAGAGACAAACAAGAAAAGCATTATTTTCTTTAGGGGAACTCAATCTCTGTATAGATGGAACATAATTAAAAGACTCAATAAAAAATTCTAGAAAGGAATGATAAACATAACAAAACTACCCTTTACACGTCACAGCTGCCATCCTGACGAAGTTGGAGAACTCCTCAGAAACAAAAAACTAAGAAGGCATTGAAAACGAAAGTGTAACTCAAGTTGACATGAGGCTGCAGTTATCCTGGTAAAATTTGCTGATTTACCTCACTCAGAGGTTTGGGTTTTAATAGCTTAGTGGTCTCAGGAAATAAGGCTTTGAGCCTAAGCAAGATGAGAGACTGGAACTGAAATTCCAGCACAAAGCTGAGGATCATAAAGAGCGGTGTCCTGAGTGAAAGGGTGGACCAGAAAGCTCATCTGCTGCAATAGGGAAATGGCAGGGGTATCCGGCAGGGTTGGTCTTAGCATAGGACAGGAGGAAAAAATGTTTTCCTCAAGAACCTGCAATCACAGATTGCCCTCATTTGAGTTCAGAATTTGAATTGACTACAGCAGAGATGTCTAGATAACATCAAGCTAAGAAATTAAAGTGGGATCAATAGTGCCCCATGGAGTATAATAGAAGCAAACACAATTCCAGTCAACAGTGATACATCTTCAACCTAGCCCTCCCAGCATCCTGAAAGATAAAACATCAACTTATCAACAAAATTAGCGTTTGTATCCAAAATATACAAAGAACCACTAAAACTCAATAATAAGAAAACAACCAATGCAATTGAAAAAAAAATGGATAAAAGATTTGAACAGTCACTTCACCAAAGAAAATATACAGATGGCAAATAAGCTATGAAGAAATGTTCAATACGAGATGTCATTATAAGACTAAATTAAGACAGCGATGAGATACCACTACACACCTATTAGACCGGCAAAAATCCAAACACTAACAATACCAAATGCTGATGAGGGTGTGGAGCAACAGGGACTCTCATTCCTTGTTGGCAGCAAAGAAAAGTGGTACAGCCAGCCACTCTGGGGAGACAGTTTGGCCATTTCTTACAAAACCAAACTTAACAAAACTTACCATGTGATTGAGAAATTCTAGGTATTTAACCAAATGAGTAAAAACTTACATGGTCACATAAAAACATCCACAGGGATGTGTGGGGTAGGTTTATTCATAATTGCCCAAACTTGGAAGCAGCTAAGATGGATAAACTGTGATACATTCATACAATGGGGTATTATTCAGCCATAAAAAGAAATGAGTTACCTACCAGGCTGTGAAAAGACACGGAGGAACCTTAAAAGCACACCGTAAGTGAAAGAAGCCAGTCTGAAAAGGTTACACACTGTATGATTCCAACTGTATGGCATTCTGGAATGAACAAAATATAGGAAACAATGGTTTTCAAGACACGAGATATTAGACAAAAGTATAGAAACAGTGAAAAGATTGGTGGTTGTCAGAGATTCAGGGAAAAGAGGAAGACAGAGATGAATGGGTGGAGCGCAGAAGACTTTTAGGGCAATGAAACTATTCTGTGTAATACTATAATGGCCGACACATGAAAGTATACATTATTCAAAATCCATAGAACTGCACAACTCACAGAATGAACTCTAAACTATAGATTTTAATTGATAATAAGGCATCAACATGTTTTTTAATCAATTAAAATAAATGCAGTACACTAACATATTATGTTAGTAACAGGGGAAACTCTGGGGTGGGGGGGTTATATATAGGATTCTCTGTACTTACTGTTCATTTTTTCTTAAGTCTAAAACTCTAAAAAATGAAGTCAATTAATTAAAATATTTAAAAATTAGTAAATAAATATTCTACAAAAAAGTGTTATAATTGAAATTAAAGACTTAGTGACAACAGTAGACTTCCACTTTCAGCCCAGATGGAATAACGGACTAATATGTACCCTCCCACCTGAATCAACTAAAAACATGAACAAAATATAGGAAACAATGGTTTTCAAGACATGAGCTATCAGCTATCAAGGGACAGTGATATCTGTGAGAGAAAGAACAAATAAGGTCAGCCCTATGATTTCCTGAGATTACTGTTTTGAGAGAGTTTCCAAGACATGGTGAAGAAAAGGGGAGCCCATGCAGAACCTGGCAGCTTCCTTGAGTAGAGGAGATAGAACAGATAGTCCTGGGACACCACGGGAGCTGGACAATGCAGGGCTGATTACCTGAAAGGAGAGAGTTACACAGCTAGGGAACTCTGGAGATCTGCAGAGGGTTCCCTTTGTGTATTCAGCAGACTTCTGGTCAGCCTATGCATGTGGGAAAAGTACTATATGGTAGAGCTGTTGAACCAACCAGAAGGATTAGAAGTAATAGTGCCTGTGGGCACCTGGGTGGCTCAGTCAGTTAAACATCTGACTTTGGCTCAAGTCATGATCTCACAGTTCCTGAGTTCAAGCTCTGCATCGAGCTCTGTGTTGACAGCACAGAGCCTAGAGCCTGCTTCAGATTCTGTCTCCCTCTCTCTCTGCCCTTCCCCCATGCACACTCTGGAGCACACTCTCTCTCTCTCTCTCAAAAATAAATAAATGTTAAAAAAAAAAAAGAAGTAATAGTGCCTGATGCCCACAGAGGACTGAGAATGGTGTCCAGAAGACTGGAAAATCTCACAGGCATTTGGTAAAGTATAGAGAAGGGTCTTGCCTCTGTAGTATAGGAAAAATAGCCCTAGAAGGAGCACCACTCCAGTTCTACCCAACAAATCTTTAAAAGTGAGACCAAAGCAATCAAACTGTTTCTAAGTAACATAAATGCATCCCAGATAGAACTCAAGAATATTTATGGGAATACAAAATATCCAACATTCAAAAATCTGAATTCAAAGCACTTTGAATCAAATAAAAACTTATCAGGCATGCAAAAGCACAGGAGAATTTGATTCATAATGAGGAGATAAATCATTCAGGTGAAATTAACCCAGTACTGACACAGTTGTTAGAATTCGTATACCAGAACTTTAAAACAATTATTATAGCTTCATCCCAATATTCAAAAAGCCAAATAGAGACATAAAGGGACCTAAATCAAACTTCCAGAGATGAAACCTACAACAAAAAATACACAGGGAGGGATTAATAGCGGTTAGGTATCACAAAAGAAAATGATAAGCAAATTTGAAGACATAGCAATATAAACTATCCCAAATGAAACCCAGAGAGAAGACAGAATTTAAACAAAGAAACAAATAAGACAATGAGCAGATCCTTACTGAGCTGTGGGCAGCTTCAAGAGGTTCAATGTACAAAGAATTGGAATCCCTTAAGAGGATAGAGTGGGAGACAAAACAAATATTTGAGGAAATAATGGCCAAATCTTTCCTAAACTTCATTATAATTGTAAAGTCACAGATTCAAGGAACTCAATAAACCCCAGCATAAGAAACATAAAGAAAATGACACCAGTGCACATCATAATAAAATTACTCAAAGCCAGTCACAAAGAAAGATCTTAAAAGTAGGCAGAGAGAAAAAACAGATTACATGTTGGGGCACCTGGGTGGCTCAGTTGGTTGAGCGTCTGACTTCAGCTCAGGACATGATCTCGAGGTTGGTGACTTTGAGCCCCACATCGGGCTCACTGCTGTCTGTCAGCGTGGACCCTGCTTCGGATCCTTTGTCCCTTTCACTCTGCCCCTCCCTTGCTTACGCTCTCCCAAAAATAAATAAATATTTAAAAAAAAACACATTATGTATAGATCAACAGAGATATAACCATGAGAGATTACAATCAAAAACAATGCAAATGAGCAGTGAAGCAATATGTTTAAAGTACTGAAAGGAAAAAACAAACAAACTGTCAGCTTAGAATTCTATATGTGGATTCTAAGACCCCCCCCACCATGGATGCCTGAAACCATGGAGAGTACAGAACACCATATACATTATGTTTTTTTCCCTATACATACATACCTATGATAAAGTTTCATTTATAAATTAGGCACAAGAGATTAACAGTAGCTAATAATAAAATAGAAAAATTATGAACATTTAGTTAATAAAATGTATGTGAATGCGGTCTCTCTCCCTCTCAAAATATCTCATTGTATTGCACTCACCCTTCTTGTTTTGGTGTGAGATGATAAAATGAGGTGTGGTTCAGTGATGCAGGCCCTGCAATGGAGTTGGGCTACCATTGACCTTCTGACGGTTCATCAGACGGAGGATCATCTACTTCTGGACCGTGGTTGATCGCGATAAGGAAATGCAAAGGCAAAACTGCAGATAAGGGAAGTTACTGTACTTTATGAGACTTCTCTCTCCGTCTCCGAGAACCTGCATTTTCACCAGGATGTATTTAAATGTGGCTTTATTTTTGTTTGGCCTGCTTGGAACTCGGTGTTCTTGGTTTGAATACTCACATCTTTTTAAAAATCTTAAAAATTGGGGCACCTGGGTGGCTCAGTGGGTAAAGCGTCCAACTCTGGAGTTTGGCTCAGGTCACGATCTCACAGTTGGTTAGTTCAAGCCCCTGCATCGGGCTCCAGGCAGGCAGTGTAGAGCCTGCTTGGGATTCTCTTTCTCCCTCTCGCTGCCCCTCCCCAGCTCTCTCTCTCTCTCTCTCTTCTCTCTTTCTCTAAGTAATCAATTTTTTAAAAATACTTTAAATATAAAAAAAAATTTCTTTTAAATAATTAGCTACTCATTTTCTAAATATTGTTTTTCTGCCATTTCCTCTGTTCTCTCTCTCTCTTTTTTTTTTTTTTTTTATGTTTGAGTCCCAGTGGGTACGTGTTGGGTCCTCTCAAACAATTTTCCATCACTATTAACTGCTCTTTGTGTCTGAAATCTCTTTATCCCTCTGCACAGTTCTAGCAGAACACCTCACTATTGTCTCCCTGACCAGTAATTGTCTCTATTTTTGGGCCCAGTGTAGATATTTTGTATTTCTTTGTTTGTTTGATTTAATGTCAATTACTGTATTACTTGTAGCATTTTTACTTCACTGTTTTGCTTTCTCTGTGTTCTTTGTTCTTATGTTATATTTTATGTTTGCTTTGTTATGCCTTCTTATGTCTCTCTGAGAACTCAACACATATATATTTTAAGTTAACTTTCATATTGGTTTATTGTATTTTCATTTTCTTAGATTGATTTCATCTCATGGCTGTCATTCCTCAATTGGTTTTCTTCATGAATGTTGGACTCTTGGTTTCCAGGTTCATCTTGACTGGAAGTCTGACATGATCTGTAGTGTGTCTTAGGGCCTCTATCCCACAAAGACTCTGTAAATAGTGCAAATCCAGATATCAGGTTCGTGGGTGGCATAGACTCTGCCTTGATTTCTAGGCTCTATTTACTTGCTCCTATCCCCCTAGTGATGCAGTTTTAGAAAAGCTCTAACCATTGATTCACTAAGTGGTGGGTGCCCATGTTCTGAGGTTTTATTCCAGGCATAGAGAGCCCCATCGGAGCTCTAGTTTTGGGCTGAGTTTTTGCTTCATAGCATCTCTCATGTGGCTTTTAGCTTTTATTACCTGCTAGAGCCCAAACCACCAGCAAACAGTCTCCCCCTGCTTCCAGACAGCAAACCCCACCTATTGCTTTGTATTTCTTTTCCATTTTTCATCCATAAGATGTATATCTTGTCTTTGAGAGTAGTTTTTACATTCCAGTTTCTATTATTTTGTTTCAGTTAAAATTCACATGGAAGATGGGTATGAATTTTTCACATGTGGACTTAATACTGTTCATTATATGATAAAGTGGAGAGGGCAGATATGTTTAATTAAACTCTTTTGTATTCTCGATATCACAGTTGCTGTTATTTAGGGGCTTGCCTAGTGGCCCTTGGGTAGGCAAGGAAATGGAGTTTGGTTCAATTCCTCTATGTAATAAAAATTGAACAGTCAAGTTACTTTTGAAATATACTTTATTGTATATACCCGATTCAATTCAAATATTTGTTTACCGAGTTCAACGACATTCTTTTTGCTTTTTCCTTATTGGAAAGCTGGACTTCAAGACCACAAAGACCAGATGTTCTCAATATAACGTTCAGGGAGCAGGACCAAAATATGCTTTGAGTATACTTTTAAACTTCGTTGTAAAAGATGAATGATCTTTCATTCAACAGGTTCTTTTTTTTTTTTTTCAGTGTTCCTTTAAATGTTCACGTGACCGATAGCTTATCCATGTGTATTGTACATTACAAATGAACTTGTCAGAAAAGGAATTATATATGTCCGGGAACCAGAGATAACTTAACCTCAAGACCCATTTCCCATGCCCCACCCATGGATAATGTGCAGAGTGTTCTTTCCTTAGCAAGAAAAAGTTTTCGTTGCTGTAGACAATGATTATTATTATGTAAGCTGGTACCAGAGTGATGTGGATTTTACATGTTTTAAGGTTTACTTTGCTTTTTGCTGAGAGGTATATGCAGCTGCAATAAATGGGATGTGAGAGCTTGTGAGAATAACAGTTTCAGGACACATCTGTAATGGAAATCTAAGGAACCTGGTTTGGATTGCTCCCCAAAGGGGGCTGAATGGCAAAATGGTTGGTAAATATTTATTACACTAGGCAGCAGCAAACATCTTCCACCCAGAGCAACTTCACATAGACTATTTTAAAACATCTCCTGTTTCTCCGAGGTTGACAGTTAACATTTTGCATAGCATGTAGGCCATCTTCCCTTTAAACAAAAATGTAAATTGTTCAACAGCTGTCATCATTGTACAGAATTTTTAGCAACAAAACCATAGAAAAAAGTATTTCACAGGGGGATAAAATAAGAGAGACAAAATTAACCAAAACTGAGATTAAATAAATTAGGAGACTTTCTCTCATTCGAGGAGCCCAAACTGTAGGTGCTTTTTAAAAGAAGAAATGAGGACATTCAGGAAATGTCCACCGCTCTCCACATGCAGTGTTAGTCGGGGAGAGAGTTATTGAACCAGGGGTTAAAGGAATCAGAGAAAAAGAGCCTGGCTGCTCCACTTTCTGAAAAAGCCTCAACCCTATTTTTGTATCTCACTTTTCATACAATGTAGAAAAGCACCAATTATCCGTATCATAGATTCCAGAGAGTGAGAGAGAGAGAGAGAGAGAGAGAGGAGATGCCCTCTCATTGGAGATGAAAGGCAGACTATCCCTCACTCTCTTCTCCCCCACCTAATGCCACCAGGTGCCACCAGACGTAAACACAGTGGAACCAAAACAGAGTCTACACGCACTGTGTCCCATAGGCTGCCCTCACATACGCTGAGTAGTAAGCAAGTGCAGAACCCTGTACTGACAACTTGAATGCTCCAAGGTCATTCTGTGAAACCAGACAAGAGAAAGATGTCCCAACCTGGGGCATCTGAAACATGTTTACTAGATTAAAACAGAACAGGTCAAGACACAAACCGTGTGGGTCGTCACTGGTGCCAAACGCACGGACCTGCGGTATCCCAGTCCTAAGACGCTATAGGAGAGGACTTGCCCCAGAAAGCAATAGGTCCATTCAATGAATATTCATGTGCACCGACCACAAACAAAAAAATAGAAGGAGAAATATCTAACAGACTTTTTTGGGGCGCGGGAAGTGTATTCTATTGTTTAGATTGGGAACAGATGAAAATCCATGTGTTCTTCTGCCTAACTGGGAAGGGTTTCAAAATAAATTTGGTAACTGAAAAATAAAGATTTTTAACATTAGACATGAAATAACTCAGATAACAAGTGAATAGGCTTTCAATAAAGATTTTGAAAAATTATCAACACTTATGACCGCTGACGTGAAACTTTTGTTTGTTCTAAGTGAGTGACGACTTAGGAGACAGCTTCAAAATGTGTCCACACTCACAGATGTTGAAAATAAAGTTTGAAAATAAATATGAAATAACCATGAAGATGTGGATTCTATTCGTTAGAAAGTTGGTAGGCTTATTTTAATAGCCAAGGATGCTGGGTATGTCAAAGAACAGTACTAAAATCTTTTTAGTAAGGATCTTTAACTATCGACAATTTGCCATGTTAAGTTAATTGCTTCTTTCTCCTTTTTGAAGGTCTGCTTGCTCAAAGTACTAGCTAAGAGGGAACATAGGGTCACGGTCAAAACACAGGCTCTATAACAAAATCAGTGCTGCGTGATCTTCAGCAAGTTACTTAACCTCTTTATACTTCATTTTCCCATCCATCAAATGAGGATAACAATATTTATTTCAAGGAGTTGTAAATATGCAAAGTTTTAATATACTTAAAATATATTTACGCTGACTGGCATATATATAAACTTTAAATAAGAACTGCAAAGATAATTGCATTTTACTTTCTTATATGGCTTCTTAATTTCTATGAACATTTTTATGTACACTATTAATTGCAATATTTTTTGTGAAATATCCATCGTTGACTCTAGTTTTCAAATATGGAAATGAGGCAGAAGGGCTTGCTCAACGCCACTCAGCCAAGTAGAGCCAAATTTGGAGGCAGAATCCAGGTCCCATGGCTCCTGGTCCGGGATGCAACCCACTGTGTCCCATTGTCACCTGACAATTGAGTTTTTTGTTGGTTTGTTTGTAATGTTTATTTTTTTCTATTTTGGAGGAAGAGAGAGAGAGGCAAAGAGAGAGGAGGACAGAGGATCTCTGAAGCGGGCTCTGTGCTGACAGCAGAGAGCCCGATGTGGGCTTCGAACTCAAGAACCATGAGACCATGACCTGAGCTTAACTGGTTGAAACACCCAGGTGCCAGACAATGAGTTTTAACTAAGTCTGTAGGTAAGTCATACACATGCGTGCACGCGCGCACACACACGCACGCACGTGTGTGTGCATAATGTGAGACAGAATTTAGGCTCTGCAAGGAAAATAGGCTCACTAAGAATGTATTTTAGAGAACTAGTTTTTTAAACATGGCTGAAGAGGTAAACAGAGCACAATGAGGAGGCAATTAATCAGGAGTCCCCCAGCAGGTTTCATTTTATTTCTCAGTGTATTGAGCCCAGTGTCAGTCAGTGGCTGAGAAAGCAATCCAGCCTCCAGTCCATGCTCCCGGGATCCTGGAAGTCTTCCCCAGGGTGCCCAAGACCTTGCTGTGGGGCAAACAGAGCCACAGACCCTGACACCCACCAGGGGAAGGGAAGGCAGTGACTGTCCATAATTAAATCATCTGTAACCCTTTATCTTGTTTTGGTTCTCAGAAACAAATCAAGGACACCATAAACAGAATGTAAATTGGCCTTTGTAGTCCTGCCCTCTGGCATAATTAACAGATGCCTGATAGTAATGCAAGCCAGCGCAGGGAAAATCTATTTACACAATGAATTGTGCTATTTCCATGTTATCTGGAAATTGCTTCTTCAAGTTTCTGTGCTCCTTTTGTTAGGATGACTTGGAAAGGGGTGTTTTACCATGTTAATTCCCAAGCTAAAATCCTTGGATCTAGAGTCCTCAAAATATAAAAGAACACTTAAAATTATCAACAAATGAAATGGAAATGTAGTGTCATATGCTTTCCTAAAGGATTGCTAAGAATCCTAGAGGATTCTCTTTTTGTTCTACAATCATGAAACACTGACAACATGAATGGGAAAATGTCATTTTCATATTCAATAGCAATTTTAAGGAAACAAATTGTTTTCAAACAAGGAATACAGAGATGGGGAAAAGGAGAGAGAGAGAGAGAGAGATTTTAAGTTGGAAATGTTGGGAATCTTTCCTAGTAGACAGACAAAGGGAGATCATTTTCAGATGGAAGATAAAAAGGGATAAAGTTTCAAACAGGAATCGTAAAGGAGGAAAGACTAGGAGAATACACTCTATGGGTGTTATCTAGACTTATCAAGTTCTAAAAAGCAATGTTTCAATGCAATTTGGATTTAGAAAAGAGACATGTTAAATTTAGCTTGGCTACTCATCTTCTCTTGCTTCATATGCCAAAGTATCCTTGACTTAAAAAGATAGAAGAAACCTAGCAGGTATTTTGTAGGATTTCTTTGCAATAAAAATGTTCAGAAGCAAAATACAAATCCACCTATAAACAGGCAAGCTGCCAATTAGTGGAAAGTTTATAAGCAAATTTAGCTATACATAAACTGGTAAAATTTAAAGTGGAATATATTAAAACAAAGAATATAAAACCAATAATTTAAAAAAATAGTAGCTATGCACAGATTATCATAGATCTGGTGGTCCTAGTGAAATATCAAGAGTAAGATTTGTGTCCATGTTCAATGTTGTTTACAGTGTGATTAAATAATTTTTAAAAACTCTAAGAAAATTTCTTTTAAAATTTAATAAAATGGGTAATTTTATAGAAAAATACTTCTGACTCAAATTGACCTCAGTTGAGAGAGAGCCTAAAGAGACCAGTTACCACAGAAGAAAAGAGAAAGTAATTAAAATGTTCCAGACTTTGATGGTGTCATAGAAGACTTGATTCATCCTCCAAAGTGGATTGTAAAAATCATATCATATCAATGCTCTTTAATTATTCCAATGCAGGGGAAAACATGTAATGCTTTTACATTTATTTTATAAAGCAAGTAAAAGATTTTCCCCCAAAACTTGAAAGATTCCACCAAAAAGAGGAAAGTGTAGAACGATCTCACCTAGTAATACCTGTATAGAAATCTTAGATCAATTACTAGCAAATAGAATTCACCAATGAATTAAAAAACTATACATACTGACCAAGTAAGATTTACTCTAGGAATGGTTAAATATGGGAAGTGCATTAATAAAATGAACATTATTGAGTTAAAATTTTAAAAATCTTTTTTTTAGAGTTTATTTATTTTGAGAGAGTGAGAAAGTCCAAGGGGGAAGGAGAGAGAGAGAGAGAAAGAGAGAGAGAGAGAGAGAGAGAGAGAGAGAGAGAATCCCAAGCAGGCTCCACACTGTCAGTGCAAAGGCCAAACTCAACATCACAAACCATGAGATCATGCCCTGAGCTGAAGTTGGAGGCTTACCTGACTAAGCCACCCAGGCTCTCCTAAAATTTAAAAATTTTATGGGCATTTCTGTTCTTCATACATGCAAGAAAGGCATTTCACAAAATTTAACACCTATTATGCCTTAAAAAAAAAAAACTTCAACAAAGTAGGAATTGATAGATAAGTCCCCTCATTATGGCCATTTTAATATGGACTGAGTTATCTATGCTTCTCAATACTACATACATTTATTTAAAAATAAACAAAAAGTATTACATAGATTTATTTTTTTATTTTTATTTTTTAGTATTACATAGATTTAAAACAAAAAACAATATTTTAAAAAATATTGTAAAAAGATGTTTGGAAACAAATCTTAAAGATCCTTTAAAATAGGGGTTCCTGGGTGGCTCAGTTGGTTAAGCGTCCAACTTCAGCTCAGGTCATGATCTCATGATTCATGGGTTTGAGCCCCACGTCTGTGCTGTTAGCACAGAGCCTGGAGCCTCCTTTGGATTCTGTGTCTCCCTCTCTCTGCATCTCCCCTCCCCTCTCAAAAATAAGTAAACATTAAAAAAAAAGATCTTTTAAAATTGGAGTGCACTGGTGATGAGGCAGAGTCTAGAATCAAACCGACTCCAAGGGAAACTGATGTGACATCCGTAGAGCCTGGACCTTCACCAGAGTGAGTGCTAAAAGGTGAGTCCATAATGAGTGAAAGGGAGTCGGCGGGTACCCTCTGCCACTTGCAACTCTTTAGAACAGTGTGGTGGAAACTCTTTTGGGGCCCCCCCACTCCTGTTTTCATTTTTTTTTAACATTTATTTCTTTTTGAGAGATAGCACAAGCCGGGGAGGGGCAGAGAGAGGCTGAAGCGGGCTCAGAGTTGACAGTAGCAAACCCGATGTGGGGCTCCAACTCAGGAACCCTGAGATCATGACCTGAGCTGAAGTGGGATGCTCAACTGACTGAGCCCCTCCCCCCCGTTTTTTGATCGTTTTGTTGTTTGGCTATTACTAGAGTGCTATCAATAATTTTTGACTTCTTATTTTTCACAAGAACCAGCTTAAGAAATTCAATGCAGTGGAAAAATCCATAAATTATTAACCTTATTAACCAGTCAGTAAGATACAAATTTGCCTCCTTCTATCCCCACTTAAAGTTTTCTCCCCCATTTCTTTTGCTGTGATTTACCCATTACTCTGACACTTTTGTCTTCCTGAAATGCTTTTAAAAATTACAACTGCTTGTCAATAACTTCTAATATCACAATTTTATTTTGCAATTAGGAATTAGAAGAGAGTTTTGAGAATTTGAAAGTGAAAGGAAAATGCTTTCATAACTACATTTTAATTTCACACATAGTGCAGGGTAAACAACAAGCAAAGGTGTTGGTAGTTTTGCATCAGAGTGTATTCTATCTTGTATTCTATCTTGTCATGATTGTGCAAACACCTACAATTCATTATATCCTTTTTCTAGCCGCTTTTGAACAGACATATGGAGAAATGATGATGGACATTCCTCTGAATACAAAGACTTGGAATATTCTTTCTCTTTAGTTGAAAGAAAGGCAAACTGCAGGAACATAGGAACAATATCTGCAGCATGTTATCAGGTTGACAGTTTGGGTTGACCATACGGGCAATGCCATTAGATGGTACATTCCCTGAGTGTGGGCGCCATGTTCCGTTTAGGCACTGCCATGTCCTTAAGGCCTGGTACTATGCCTGGCATGTGTTGAATTAATGATGTTGGATGATTGATGAGTGCCATCTTGATGACTGTTACTGATTTTGCTGTCTACTTTGATAACCTAAGTATGCTCACATGCCACAGTGATAGTCACAGAACATCACCTTCTTCGCAGAAATACAGCTGTCGTCAGTCAAGGCTAAAGAAGTAACAGAGACTGACTATAAGAACCTCCCATTCAAGTTAGAATGACCCTCACCAAGGTCATTTGACCCAGCCGTGTAAGAGCTAGGAGCCGGACAAGAGTTTTCCATTTTGAAGAAGTAAATTAACAAGAGTCAAAGAAACCTTTGAGAGGTGCCTGGATGGCTCAGTCAGTTGAGCCTCCAACTCTTGATTTCTGCTCAGGTTATAATGTCACGGTTTATGGGATCGAGCCCCTGTCTGACTCTGCTTGGAATTCTCTCTCTCTCTGCCCCTCCCCTGTGCATGCACACTCTCTTTCTCTTAAAATAAATAAACTTAAAAAAAAAAAAACCTTTGAATTAATACATTCAAAAAATCAAATCATGGACATGATTTAATCAAAAGATGGACATCACCAGAAAATTGCAAGCTTTTTTAAACAAGTAGAAGGATGCGGGGTTAAAATGATGTTTCTAATTAGATTCACTCACCTAAAATCTTTCATCTTTCTTACTGGTCTGATACTCGCGGGCATAAGGTCACTGTGAGATTAGTGATAAAATACACAGGTTTATAGAGTTCATAACACAGCTGACTTGGGAAGATTTCACGTGTCCAATGCACGGCCCGCAGGCAGGCGTGTTTATTTCAATCAGTAACAAACATGGCAAATGATGTGTCACCCTGACATCATCACTGCTGGTCCCTGGAAATGCTGGCTGAACATCAACCCAGAACCCAATTCCCATTTGGTCCCCTGCCAAACTGTTTGAATAAATCCAGGCAAGTTTATAATTTTGGCTTTGTCTGAAAAGTATCTCTTTTGTTTGGCAGTCTAACTACACTTTAGAACATTTGCGGGTAGACTGTCACTTTTTATACCTAAAAAGGACTTTCAAAACTCTTTTTTTCTCTTTTTAAAAAAATGTTTATTTATTTGAGAGAGAGAGAGGGACAGAGAGAGAGAAGGCAAGAACAAGTAGGGGAGGGACAGAGAGAGAGAGAGAAGGAGAGAGAGAATCTCAAGCAGGCTCCACACTGTCAGCACAGAGCCTGACACAGGGCTGGATCCTATGAACCCTGAGATCATCATGACCTGAGCTGAAATCAAGAGTCAGACGCCTCACCAACTAAGCCACCCCGGCACCCCTCGAATCTCTTAAAAGCATCTTCATTGAAATGTAATTCATATACCATACAATTCATCCTTGGCTTTTACTATATTCACAGAGTTCTTCAACCATGACCACGATCAATTTTAGAACTTTTTCATTACCCTAAAAAGAAACCCCCCATTCCTGGTCCATCACTCTCCCCATCTTCCTATCCTCCCCAGGGCTAGGAAAATATTAATGATTCCCCTTCTCTCCTCTGAGGCTTGTTTGTTCTTGCTATTTGTTTGTTTATTTGGTTAATGATATGCTAGACTATTGTAGTGAACTTTTTTCCCCCTGAAGTAAGAAACCTTTGGTGTATAAGTGGGCATTGCCTTGGGCATACACACAGTCACCCACGTATTATCGGGGCTCCCTTTGAAGTCTTCTTTGCTGCTCTCTCTTTTAAACGTTCTGCCTCATTTGCTATTACATCCACCTGTTAGGCTCTACTGATTACCAGCCGTTTTTGACAATGCCCTGGGACATAAGTTACTTTGTAGTCTAAAGCGATGAAATTCAGGCAGGTGTACTTTTTGAGGACAGTCTTTGTCATTGTTCTGACCTCAGGAGGGTACTTTTTGATGTCTCTTTCTCTGTTTGCTTTAGTGAAGGAACTATTCTATGTTTATGCTTTTTGCTCCCCATTAAGAGGGCCTGTTGCTTGAATTTCACCCAATGAAATAAAGGCAGTTTCTCTGGGGAGAGTTTCAGAGGTCTCTTTTCTTACTCTCTCTCCATCTAGGCAAAATTTCTCAACCTTCCTCCAGGGCTGGCTGAGTGGTTAGTGTCAGGTCCTTTGGTCTTAGGGCCTCACTGTGATGGTGTGGAAATTCTGTCCTATATTAGGGTTGACGTCAGAGCAATCGGAACCCCAGTGGTCCTGCCAGCCACAGCCTGGAATAGAACCTCTGTACTTTGAGTGGGGGCTGGGTGGAGGAAGGCAGCCTCCAACGTCTCTGTAACACTCACCTGGAATTTGCCCTTTTCAACTTAAAGTCAGAGGGGATGAGAAATGCTGATAACCTGACCCTCCCAATAAAATACAGTAACCCTTGATGGGAAGCTGAGGGGAGGGGGAGGCCATATACTTGGCCACATTCACCTGGATTGGCACTTCGGTCAGGATGAACTGTGCTTGGGGAGGGAGAGAGGGCCTGTGGCCCAAATGCCCTGTCACTGTTCTTACTGAGTTTTAGTAGGTTTTCTCCAATAAATGTTTTCTTCTTCTTTATTTGCTCTCTGTCATTAGGACAATTTCTAGGGATTCTAAGTTATTGTCTTCTTTTGTTTTTAAAATACGATTTTTTAAACGCTTATTTATTTAAACGTTATTATTTAAACGTTTCGCTTATTTTGCTGGAGAGTCAGCAGGGCTCCGTGGCTGGTGTCTCCGAAATGAGACTCTGATCCCTTGCACGTCGTGTTTGTGACGTTCTCTTCTTTATGGTTCGGACTCTAGATAACTGATGCTAAAACTAATGGCAAGAATGTTCAGTGACCTCCAGGTGTGGTGATTTATGTCATCATTAGGATTTTATAGGTGAAGAAAAACCACTATGAAGGTTTTTTCTGGATAAATAAAAAATGAAATTTAACAGAAAATTAGCATAAATAACAGTTCTTAGCATATGAACTCTAGAACCATTTGGTACATTTAAAGCTCTTTTAAAGATTCCCAGTCATTTCACTCCCTGTGTAAAAAGATAACCTCTTCTTATTTCTGTAGCTTTAGTTTCAAAGTTGGAAAAAAATCATAGCTGTGTATCGTTCCCATGTCCTACACAGTTCAAAGCATAAAATCCTGGGAGTGGTTAGGATATGATTAGTGTTGAGGCACTTGAGTGGTTCAGTCAGTTAATCATCTGGCTCTTGGTTTCAGCTCAGGTCGTGATCTCATGATTCGAGTTCGAGCCCTGATTCAGGCTCTGGGCTGACAGTGCAGAACCTGCTTGGAATTCTCTTTCTCTCCTTCCTTCTCTCTCAAACCCTTCCCAGCCCCCCACCCCAAATAAATAAAGAAACTTAAATAAATAAATAACTTCCTTTTTTAAAAAGGATATGATTAGCATCTAGGAGAGCCATTAAAGTGTACCTTTCATTAACTTTGTGTATAAAATAATGATATCAGTTAATTTTACCTCTCAAGGTGTTTTTATAAAATTAAAGTTTGACAATTCTAGTACCTTGCCTAAGCAGACAATAAATGCTATCTTACTTTCTTTTCATAGCTTTGCTTAGAGACTTTCCGAAACATGACCTGAGACTCCCATTCCTCTGTTATTCTGAGATTATTCTGAAGCTGAGTAGCTGAGGTCATGACTGAAGCAACCTCTTGGCCATTTTATAGTGAGCCATGTTGGAGTTCCTGTTGTTCTGATAGAAGTCTGTCCCTTTTTCCCAGCTTCTAGTACCCCGCTGTCTCTTGAAATTGAAAAGTTTCAAAGCAATCTTGCTTTAAATTTCAAGTTGCCTGGTAGTCCCCACTCATCATTCACATATAGATATAAATTTATAGTAACAGTTCAGTTATATAAATATTTTCAAAAGCCCTTGTTGTTAGGAAGGCTTACATATCCATCCATCTATTCAGTCATGTGTTCAACAAGTCAAATGATTACGTTAGGTGATGAATCTAATAAAAATAAGACACAGAGCCTCTGAAAACTTCATGGTCTAGTAGGGGAGTTAGACATTGTGGTATGTGCTATGAAGGAGATATTCACTAGGCAATTTGAGAGTAAGAGGAGGACCAAGTCATATAATGAGTCAAGGAATAAAGAAATAATCCTCCTTTCTTTATTTTAAGGATCAATCCCTGATTGGCTGTATATTAAAGAGTGTAAAACATATATGTTATTGGGGATGGAATTAAGAGGAATGTGTGTGTATGTGGGACTTCTGGGACATCTGGATAGATCATATGTTTCACCCTACAGAAGCCAGGTTGTTGTTCATCTGAATTTGGAGAGTGAGTAAAAGTAAAGCTACATGTGAAATTTAGGTAGAAAAGATCAGTGGCAGAGAAAGGAACCTGAAAGTCTGACTTGAGAGAGACCTCTTCTTATTGAGTGGAATAGGGACATCTCAGACAAAAAGGAATGTCTCCGACAAAGTTATTGCCACATATTTATAGTCATTCTCATTTCTCGTGTATTCTTGGGTGACGGGAGAGGAAGAAGAATCCTATGAGAACCATTCAGGGTGGGGAGAGAACAATAACAATATGGCCAACACCTTAACCATACGGATCACAGAGAGAAATTTGGTTACCCATCGGCAGCTTGCTTGGGAACATGCATAAATTAGGACTGCCTTGAGGAAGACAACTCAACACTAGGGTGACCATCAGGTCTTAAGAACTGGGGTAGTCTAGATACTTTGGTCAGATTTTCCCTAAAATAATACTATGGAATTTCAAATTAATCCTTTTCAATGCTTGCCTAATAAAGATGAGCAAATTCAGACCCAGGAAGCTGA
Source organism: Cryptoprocta ferox (assembly GCA_028646485.1). Taxonomy (NCBI): domain Eukaryota; kingdom Metazoa; phylum Chordata; class Mammalia; order Carnivora; family Eupleridae; genus Cryptoprocta; species Cryptoprocta ferox. The sequence goes on from CM053574.1 coordinate 104,615,947, forward strand.
AGTGTCTTGTCCAAGGTCATAACATTATATCAGACAGAAATAAGAACTATAACACCACTCTTAAAGTTAGACATCATATCCCGAAAAACAGGCTGCCTCGTAACTGCAGAATGCAGTCTTAGCTTCTATAAAATTTTCTAGTTTTACCATATTTTTTGATGGTTGGGCTCCCTCCTGCCTTAATTTTACCTGGTAAATTAATACCACAAGTGCCTATGTTCACAATATTGCAAACCGGAAAGACTAAAATAATTACATGCTTTTGAGCTAGTGGGGAACAAGGAAGGAGAATAAAAATGACCTGTCTTCTAGGGGCTGGATGGCCACAACATTGGAGTCACTTCACTGGCTAAACAACAATAGAAATCCAACTCAACACACATTGACTGAGTATTCATTGGGTTTGTGTCTACACACTGTATGGTCAGTAAGAGAAAAAATACAGTATGGACATTTCACATGTTATCACCTTTCCAGGTCTTGGCTCTCTTCAAGGTTATGGAAATGGAACTCTTTAAACACAGATGGAAGGAAGACCTTCCCCTAAAGCAATTTTTTGGATACAATTCACTCGTATTTTGCTTACTCATATTTTCCCAGTTCCTAGCACAGTGACTAGCATAAAGCAGGTCTTAATAATCTTTGATGAATAATAAGTGAATGAATAGCATAAAATCTCTGTTGAACATTTTACATCATATTGTATTAGTACCTTGTGACGTGTTCCCGAACCTTTATCCCAACTGACCTCAATGTTGACTGTGAGAACTCAGCCTTTGCAAGTTTGCCTGACTTGGTGGATTCATCTGATCATTTAGTCAACATACTCCATGTACTCTGCCAGATGCCAGGCACACAAAGACATTTTGGACAAAGGCAATAGTGTGGAGGCAATTAAGTCATAACAGTCAATACTGCAAGTATTATCTATGCTTATTATCTCTACTTTCTCAAATTCTACTCCCTCTTGAACCTATTTTAGTCTGGCTTTTACCACTGATGCAGCACCAGAAACATTTCCTGAGAGGTCGCCAATGACAGGCATTCACTAAGCCCAATACCGTTTTTTCCACTTGCATCTTCCTTGATCACTGCACCCTTGTTACTGAAACGCTCTGATCCTTTGCCTTTCATGACTTCACATCTTTTTGGTTTTCTTCCTCCTTCTTGCTTTTGCCAGTTCATTCTTTGCTAGCTGGCTTTAAGAGTTGGTATTTCCCAAAGTTTTATCCTAAGCCTGTTATCTATTTTTTAGTCCCTAGTTAATCTCAATCATAACCATAGTTTCAATGCTCATTTATAATTCTCTGCTCTTTCTGTTGACTCTAACTGTTTTCTGAACTCCAGATCCGTAGAACATACTGCCTCCTTGCCACCTCCCCATGCTTCCTTCATGGGCAACGTATGCTTCACATCTCCAACACCAAGCTCATCCTTTCCTCTCCACATCCGGCTCTCCCCCACTATCCCTTATCTCGGGGAGTGACTCTGCTGTCTTTTCAGTTGCAAAAGGTGGGTGTTTGGGAATTATCTCTGACCTCTTCCATTTCTCGGTCTCCATATTCAACCAACCACCCAGGCTTCCAACCTTTCTTATACGTATTTCCCAAGTTGACTTATTTCTCTTTATCTCTGTGACTATTATGCTGGCTCAAGCTACTGTTACCCAGTTTAATAGCCTCCATACTGGCCCCTTACATATGCTCTTGCACTCCTTAAATACTCTCCCTTTATTGTGAACAAAATGATCCTTTAAAAATGCAAATCTGTTCATGTAATTCCTCTGCTTTGATGCCTTCTCCTCATATTAAAGTAATATCCCAAATTCTAAATATGGACCACAAGGCGCCGTGTGATACACTAATGTCTGTCTATCTTATCAGTCATATCTGGAACCACTCAATGCTCCATTTCCTCTACTTCAGCCACATCAGCTTCTTTTCAGTTCTCTGAATATACTTTCTCTTCCTGTCCTAGTGCCTTTGTATACACTATTCCTTCTGCCGGGAATAATCCCTGTCCCAGGGATTCACTAATTCCCACTCATACACATATTGCTTATTGTTTATGTATCACTTCCGCATTTCCTGATCCTCCAAAATAGTTGTTTCCTCTGTAAGATGCTCTGTTAGCACCATTATACCACAAATTATAGCTGAAATTAGTTGTTTAATATATTTAAATTCCCCAGTCAAAAATATGTGTGGAATGAATGACTCCAAAATCTCTAGTTCTGTCTTTCCCCTGGAGCTTCAGAGCTTTTTAAAATTATTATTATTATTATTATTTTACTTTTTTCTTCTTCCTGAATATATACTCTCTTGATGTTCGTTCTCTTATACACCCAATTTCAACTAACATTCTCATCATCTACATCTGCATCTACATCTTCCAAATCAGAGAGGCATCTCACATACTGATTCCCCCTTGTCTTCATATCCAACCTATCCCAAGTCCTGCTGGTTTAGCTTAGGAGGCACTTACTGTGAGAAATAAGTCCACTGACCCAATCGAAGGAGGGACACGGAGACCTGCAGCACAGTGAAGTGAGGCTTTAATCAAAATTCTTGCAAGAGCAGGTGTCTGCTGGACATGCACACGTGGGGCGGTTACAGCACGAAATTTATCTCCTAGCGTGCCAGTCTGTCCCCTGGGTCCTCATTGGCTGAGGACTACAGAGGTTACTGCCTTATCTGGACGTCGCCTATGCCCAAGTAAGGCCAAAAGTAGTTTGATTGGAACAAATCTACATTCCCTGAGGTGATGCAGAGATTTTCATTCCCCCCTCCCTTTGTTCTTTGGTGAAGCCCACTGCAAAGTCTGAGAGAATAAGCCATCAAAAGAGAGAGGGGAAAAAGAACCAGGAAACGAGGTGTCTAAGGGTTTGGGACTCCATTGTGGCGGGGGAGGGGTTCGCACATACGTCCAATACATTGTAAACCGACTGTTAACCAGACAGCACAGCCTTTACTTGGTATTTCTGGAAATGAGTCATCTTCCTTACTTCTCACATTTACTGCATCTGTATTTTTCATCATGCTCCCAACCACCTTTAAGTCTTTGCTTGTCTCATCTTCTTACTCTTCTGTTCTTCAATTCTAGAGGCCTCACGTTTTGTTTTTCAATAACTATTTGATGGATAAGTTAACCTATCAAACGACTTATCCTTTTATCATTTCATTTTGAAAGTGGATCAGTATGAACAGATCCTATTTGGGCAGCTTTTGTTTCTAGCTCATAATCAAAGGATTTTCCTCAATTGTGTTGCTACTTGGATGAAACTTGTTTTAAGACAATTACTTCTCTTGAGCCAGAAAACCGAGGCTTTTCATTAACATATAAATGGGTCTAAGAGTTAATATCCCTAGGCAAATTTGTAGCTTGTTTCTACTCTTTTTGATGATTTCCTGCATATTATTTCATTTAAAATTGATTTTAAAATGAACAGCAAAAACCCTGTGAGAGGTTGAACATGCAAAGAGACAATGGCCAGACCACTGACAGGCTAGGGCTCTGACCCACAGCTTCTGTAACAACCCACCCAGGAAGCAAACTGCAAACCTTTGCAGCAATTGGCCCCCAACAGGCAGGCCTTTCTCAGTAACTTCCAGCTTCCCTAATGTTTGCCACTGTTTCCAACTCAGGGCCAACCAAAAAAAGCCAAATATAATTCCCAAACTAATCACATAGCTTCTTTGCTTCTAGTTAGCTCACTTCCAGTTTCCCCATTCCAGAAACTTGAAATCAGACTATACCTGAATCTTTTTTTTTGCCCCCCACTATAATACTTTCCCACTTCCCTGCCTGCCTACTTTTGAGTCTCTGCCAAACACAAGAGACAGTGGCTGACTCCCTTGCTATAGCAGGCCCTGAATAAATAGCCGTGGCTTGTTCTGTGGCATTTATTTCCACACCTGAACTATGCAATAGTCTTTTAATTTCTTAAAATGTTTTTTATTTTTGAGAGAGGCAGAGAGACAGAGTATGAACTGGGGAGGGCAGAGAGAGAGGGAGACATAGAATCCAAGGCAGGCTCCAGGCTCTGAGCTGTCAGCCCAGAGCCCGATGCAGGGCTCGAACCCACAAAATGTGAGATCACGACCTGAGCCAAAGTCAGACACTTAACCGACTGAGCCACCCAGGAGCCCCTAAATGATGCAATAGTCTTAAGTCTACATATGTGTATCTTGTTTCATTTATTTAAAAAAAAAAAAAAAAGGTAGTTTCAACAAGAAGAGGGAGGGGTTTACTATCTGAAATAATACATTGTGTTTAGAATCTGGCCATACTGGCTGAGGTCGAAGGGGCTGGTACCCTGAATGTCTGGCCATTTCCTAGGAGATTTGCAAGGCCCAGCGTACCTTGTGTAAATTTCCTCTGGCCCAGCCTTCTCTAATGAACTGATGGGAACACCCTTTCTCAGATAAGGCAAATAAATAGTCCATTGTTTGCCCTAAATTTAAGAGTATCTAAAGAGCTTTTATAGGCATGCTTATCTCCTTAATATTCCTGGGATGGCCTCTGGGCTTTAAGGGTGGGAAATATAAACACAGCATCGTGCTTCCAAAGGACTGGAGGAAAAGTTAGAAGCGGGGCAAGCTTTATTGGGAGGTAAGATGTTTCAGGCTTAAGTGTAGGCCAGAATACTTTCTCCATGGGAATGTCCCCAGATTTCTAGCTTAAGTACTACTTAGTATTGCTTTTGGTGTAAGTGAATTGAAAGGAAGGAATCAGTTTCTGAATAGAGGCTACTAGATAATAACCGAAGGAATTCAAGTTATAAAGGTTCTAACAGATGGCAAGTTTCTGTGTAATTGCTACACTGATATATTGATTATATTAGGAACATTTGAAATTTTTGCAAGGCTTGCCACCTTCTGACAGGGCCAGACAGCACTGGGGTAGTTAATATTGGATGTGTTTCCTCAGGAAATCAGGGTTGGCAGAGTGGGGAAAGCCAGCCTCAAAGGCTGGAGACAACTAATAGGCTCTGACTACAACATATTATTTTTCCTTTCCTCACTAATTGGGCAGAAATTTTGTGATGCATTTTGAACTTGCAGGGAGTGGTTCTTATTAAACTGTGTTATTATTATGGGCTTTTTCTTGTTTTATTGGGCTCTTTTGTCTTCACATTTTTTAATATTAGACTTTCTTTGTCACTACAGATACTTTTTAATGATTGTTTAGTCATTTGAGTTGTATAAATTTCATCTTTCTTAGATTGTCAGCTACCAAACATGCCAGTTTATATGTTGGGAACAGACTCTGAAAAAATTTGAATGTATTTATGAAGAAATAATATTTTAACTTTGGACCAAAGTCTTTTAGAGTGTTAATATAGCCCAAGGACTTTAGTTCTTAATTACAGTGTCAAGTTAAATTCAAGACAGGATCGGTTAGGGCCTGGAATGGGTAGCACTCAGAGATGAAGGTCTGTAGTTGACTCTGTACTTGAGTAGGTACATACTATGTACTAATATGTACTTGAATAATTTCAAAGCTGTGAAGAGTGATAAATGATGTCAGAGATATGAATCAGCACCCACAGGGAGGGAAGGTTTCAAAAGAGGCGATACTTAAAGGGAACCTTAAGGGATTGACACATTTTTGAAAGACAGCAATGGTGAGTAAGGATGTTGATGATGGGAAGTTCGGCAATGGGAAAGGGCATTATAAATCAAAAGGAAGAGGTGGTGGGGCACCTGGGTGGCTTACTCCGTTAAGCCTCCAACTCTTGGTTTCAGCTCAGGTCATGATCTTGTGGTTCATGAGTTCAAGCCCCCACATCAGGCTCTGTGCTGACAGCATGGAGCCGGCTTGGGATTCTTTCTCTCCCTCTTTCTCTGCGCTCTTGCGCGCTCTCTCTCTCTCTCTCTCCCTCTTAAAATAAATAAATAAACTTTAAAAAATTTAAAAAAAAAAACAAAACAAAAGAAAGAAGAGAAAGAAGAGTTGGAACCAAAGCAGAGCCATGGAATGGATCTGAGCAAGTTTGGAAAAGAAACTGTTGTCAATTCTCTATGTCACATGACCCTGGGTGGGGAGGGGAACTATACAGCCAGGGAGGTAAGTTTTGTTCAGAAAAATCTAGAAAAATCATGTTAAGATTTAATATGATACTATAGGCTTATAGGTAAGTCTCTGAAGATTTTGGTGCAGAGAATTAACACAATTAGATTTGCATCTTAGAAATAACTTTCCATGTGATATTCAGCCTGAAGTCATCATAGATATGCATGATGTATTTTGATTGATATGCAGTGATTTATGAGTAGTACTGAGGATGTAGTCATGAGAAAATGTGGTCAATCAGCTTAAATGCAAAGAAACTTCAGGCCTTGGAGTTATGCAAATTTTATTTATTTTTTAAGACATATCACAACATTACGGTGCTTCATAACTATGCTTTTAAATTAGAGGGGTTTGAAATTAATCTTCTCTGGATTGTTGCACAAGTGGTTTTAAGAAAGCACAAGTGGGGAGTGGGGGTCTTGAGTGGTTCGGCTGGTTAAGCTTCCTACTTTGTTCGGCTCAGGTAATGATCTCACATTTCATGAGTTCAAGCCCCGCATTAGGCTCAGTGCTGACAGCCCAGAGCCTGGAGCCTACTTCAGATTCTGTGTCTCCCTCTCTCTCTCTGTCCCTCCCTTACTCATGCTCTGTCTCTGTCTGTCTCTCAAAAATAAATAAAAACATTTTAAAAAGTTAAAAAAAAAAAGAAAGCACAATTCAAATGCAGCTTCTTGCTTTAACAAGTTGTTCATTTTTTTCTGAGGGATTTATGAATCTGGATCATGTGAATATGGGTTTTTGGCACTCAGATTTTCATAGCTTTTCCCTTGCCCCAGAAGGTGAGTTAAGACATGAGAAGTTTTCTCTTACCCAAGTAAAATAAGAGAAAAATTAGACTACTAATAAATTCTACTTGAGAAATTTTTAATTCATGTGTAAGGAAATGTTTTGAGCTGGAATTGTGGGAATATTGAGGAAACCAGAAATAAAACGTAGTTCATATAAACACCTACCGTATCAGTCACCAAAATATGGAGTTTCTCTGCTTTCCCAGAGCAGGTTTGTCATGACCCCAGGGGCAGGTCTATTGGATTTCCTCTTTGGTCAAATCTGATGCTATTGAAGTGAAAAAAAGACCCTGGATCATATGAGTCTTAATGAGCGTGACTGCATGGATCTGCTTTCAGGTTCAAGGTTTGAAGGGTGTTATATAATTAGAGTTCCCGGGACTTTCACAGATGTATTTTATTCAGACTGCTAGGAAGTCCTCTAGTTTGGGAGGTGGTTGGAGTATCAGAATGTGCCAAAACTTCAGAATAACTTATAAAATATTTATTTAAAATATCCCTGGTAGGAATGATCTGGAGGTGTTATGATTCTGATATCGGTTCGTAGGCCCCTGGAGACCTTCCTTTGCTCTTCTTCATTGAGCAGGGCTAGCACCCTTCCCCCACCCTTACAGTTCCCATCGCCTAGGCTGGCTCCTTGCTGTACTCGAACAGTGGACCAGGGTAGCCTTCCTCCTCCGTGCCTGTGGAGCCGTATCCGTTGCTGCTGTTGTTTATATGTACTTTTTCTCTTTTCTTGACCATGAATAATTTTACTAAATGTAGTTCAATTAGAAAAGCAGCCTTGCTTTTATATTTTCCACAGTCCCAGTCTCAGGTGATATAAAAAATTATTAATGGGAAATCTCTGTCTTTTCCATTCAATTTTGCTGTGAACCTAAAACTCTTCTAAAAAATTAGGTTTTTAAAAAAAGTGTTAACAAAGCATAATAGTATTTTAATCATCTATGATAAATAATTCTCCTAGGGTGCCTGGGTGGCTCAGTCAGTTAAGCATCTGACTCTTGATTTTGGCTCAGGTCATGATCTCACGGTCCATGGGTTCGAACCCTGAATCAGGCTCTGTGCTGACAGGGCAGAGCCTGCTTGGGATTCTCTCTCACTTCCTCTCTCTCTCTCTGCCCTTCCCCTTCTTACACTCTTTCTCAAAATACAAAACAAAACAAAACAAAACAAAAAAGCAAAAACAACACCAAACCAAACCCAAACTGTAATAACAACAACAACAAAAACACAAAACATAGAAAAAAAAAATTCTCCTTCTGTGACTTTGATGGAAATCATCCAGGAAACAACTACTATTTATGGCTGTATATATGACCATATCACTGTTTTTCAGGGGCTGTCCTGGGAATCAGCTGTTATGATGAGAATTTGTCTCATGCAGTATTTAAAAGACAAATGAAGGAGTGCCTGGGAGGCTCAGTTGTTTGAGCATCCAACTCTTGATTTTGGGTCAGGTCATGGTCCCAGGGATTGAGCTTGTGCTGAGTGTGAGGCTTGCTTAAAGATTCTAAAGATTCTCTCTCTCTTTCTTTCTGTCTCTCTCTCTTTCTCTTCCCCTCTGCCTTTCTCCCCCACTAGTAATCTTTCTCTATCTCTAAAAAAAAAAAGGGGGGACAACTGGGTGGCTCAGTTGTTTGAGCATTTGACTTTTGCTCAGGTCATGTTCTCACAGCTCATGGGGTCGAGCCCCGCACCAGGCTCTGTGCTGACAGCTCAGAACCTGAGGCCTGCTTCGAATTTTGTGTCTCCCTCTCTCTCTGCTCCTTTCTTTCTCCCAAAAATAAACAAACATTAAAAAAATTAAAAAAAAAAAGACATATGAATGCTCTTCACAGATCTACTATACCATTTAGCAATGAAGAGACTTTAGGTTTTTCTCTCTGATAATATATAGAATAACAAGCCAAGAAAGTAAATTTAATTGTTTTTCAGATATGGATTAAGAATTTCTTAAACTGCTTAGAAAATATTAAGAACATTAAACTTGGTAAGAATGTTCTATCCAACTATTAGAGTCTGTTGTTTCTAATTATATCATTGTAATTAACAATGAGAAATATCTTTGAAGATACAAAGTGTTTGATATAATTAAACTCTGATAATGATAAAATAGTATATTACTCATATATTGTATCTAGTGGAGCAAGTGGGACTGATATATTGAAACAAAAGATCCATATGATTTATAGATTTTAGATCTGATTTTAAATTCAGTGAAAGGTTTTGATGAAAAATAAATACAACTTAGAAGAGGAAGAACATATGTTCTTGTTCTGTGCTTTTATTGCCTACACAAGAAAACTCAGATACTTTTAAAATGTGTAGACCTATTAATTTTGAATTCTACCTTTTAATCAAAAGATGATAGCAGATATTGAAGGATGCCCATCTGTTTTTTAACCTCAGTGCATGGTTTAATCAGAAGCTGCATTGTGGATCTAAATGGAAATAAAGAATTAGATACTATATTCATTTCTTCATATAAAGGACTATTATGCTAGGAAGAGATTCCATATGGTCAGATATCACAGAAGCTAGAAATGGGAAAGATGCATTAGGTCATCTGGTTGGTCTCTGTACTGAGGACAGCATTGTTTGGTACAATATACTCTATAGTGTTTCATGATGTCGAAATATTCTAAAAGATTAAACCCAAGCAAAAATATCTTGTAACCCTGAGTAGTGAAGTAAATCAAAGTGATGGGAGATTAGATTACTCCTCAAAGAAGCATCTATGCCCTAGAAATCTACTAATGCATGAGGAAGTTATTGAGAAAAGCAATTGTTAAAAGAGTGAGGAATATAAAACACTGCCACAGCAGAGCATTGGGTTGGAGAAGGCAATGTCTAAATGACCCAGAGTCAAGAGAAACTCAGACATAAATTCAAGATGTTAGAAGACATCCCCTAGTGATAGATATTGTACGTTCGCTAAAGTTCATTTAGAGCTGAATAAAATGACTAAAATCACACTGAAATGTGGAGTAACTTCAATTGTGTGTGTGGGAGGAACAAGAGAAGCAAAGACATCAAAATGTGGAGAAGAAACCACCAGGCCATGTCCTTCCTGTCATGTAAACAGCTTCTGAAAAGCAATATCCTCAAGGAAGCCCTATTGCAGCAACTAGAGAACTATTATTCTCTCAGTCAAACCAGATCACACAGGGATTTGTAGAGCTACTCTTCTCAGTATATATATATGAAGGTAATCCCCTCGCCATTCCATTTCTTGTTCCTAATGGAGAGAAGAAAACAAAGAAAACATCTCACAGGAATTCATGTATGTCTTATAATCCATCTCCACAATATCTCTATGTAGATTAGTCCATTTAACACATGAAAAAATTAGAGCTTCAAGATATCAAGGAACTTGACCAAGATTGACGGTCACTAGTCTCTGTGATTCCAAAATTATGCTGCTTCATCAAGTGCATCTATGTACCTTTTTTTTTAATGTTTATTTATTTTTGAGGGAGGGAGAGAGATAAAGTGGGGGAGGGGCAAAGGGAGATGGAGACACAGAACCCCAAGCATGGGGCTCCAAGTTCTCAGTACAGAACCCGACATGGGGCTCGAACCCATGAACCATGAGATTCTAACCTGAGCCAAAGTCGGACGCTTAACCAACTGAGCCACACAGGTGCCCTATCTCTATGCCTTTGTAAAATACTTTTATTGTGAACTGAAAGACATGTATATCAGTGTCCATACATTAATTAGTTAATTATTATTTGCCCTTCTTATCTGGATGTTCCATAAACACATGCCCATATTTTAGATTATCCACTATACCTAATGAGGGACTCCAAGAGGCGGGCCTCACACTCTCTTACTTTAACTTCTGTTTCACTGGGAACATACTCTCAAGCTCCTTTAGAGTATGCTCTTCTTTCTCCAACCTGTAAACACTGATGTCCTCAAAGGTAAGTCCTGAGTCCTCTTCTAATTTCTCTCTAAATTGTCTTCCTATATTTTATTTTGATAGCTTTATACTTCATCTAGAAAATATAAATCTAGGATGAATCCTATATTTATATGTCTAGCCCAAATTCTTATTTGTGGTTAACCCATAAAAGAAACTTAGAGGTGTTGGTCAAATGGACTTAGTCTAATTGTTCATATTATTTCATGGTTTTTTTCTTACTAAGAAAAAAGCTATTTCTGCACTTCCAATGAAATTAAAATTAATACTTTCTAAAAGAATCTCCCTTGGGATTTTTTAATTAACCTGGACAACATGAACCCAAACTGGAAAATGAAGTCAAAAATCTCTCAGAATAAGCAAAAATGTTTCAATGTTTTGTCTTACCAAAGCTAATTCTTTCTGGTTTTGCCATACACTGCACTTGAGTGTTGGGGACACAAGCTTTGACTGGTCAGAAGATAAAGTCCAGTGAGGAACAGAATGAAGATTTTCCAGGCATTATATTCATTTAGAAAAACAATTTAGAGTCATCTTCTGGTAAGGACAGGGGCAGAGAACCGCCAGGCTTGTAAGACTTGTCTTTAGGAGGTATTTAATACCTTTGTTGGATAAGCAGTTGAGACCCAAGAATAGGAAGGTCCTGGGACAGCATGATAAAAGAACATAAACAAGTATTTGATGACAACCAAGCTCATTGACAAAGAAACCATTCTTTGCTTCAACTTATTCTTCACTCTCATCTCCAACAAACTTCAGGGTTGACACGAAGTATACATTGCATTTTCACAGGTTTTATCTTATAAATCCTTATCTCCTTGTCTCCACTGTGGACTCTAAAAACCCATTCTTCACACAGTATCCAAAGTGATTCTTTAGAAATATTTTTCACTTGCATTGCTTCTCATTACACTTGGATGAAATCCAAATCCCACATTTGGTCTCCAGGCCACACTTGATTGGACACTAGACCCATTCTCCCATTTCCTTCCTACGCCTCAATTACTCACTCTACCTCAGCTACCTGGGACTTCTTGCTTTTCCTTAAACATGGATGCACATTCTGCTATTACCTATTTCTGGAATTCTTAGAATATTTTTCCTGTAAACATCCCCATCTTTATTCATTCTGGTCTCAGAATGAACGAAGTTAAGCCTTTGTTTACCTTTCTATCACAAATGCCACCCCCTACGACATGACTCCTTTCATTGCTATGCTTTTATTCATGGCGCCTGATACTGTATTTCTTAAATGTCTTTCTTTTCTTTGTGATTGCGAGCTCCAAAGGAGTAGGAAACTTGTCTCTGTACTTCTCTTCTGTATAACTAAGTCTAGGATAGCTATTGGGCATTTAGTGAATTAATTAATTATGAACAAAGAACTAAGAGACTAGCTTAATGTCACAATCCTGTGAGAGTTAGATTTTGAATTACAATTTTCTTAACTTGGACCCACTGTTCTTTCCACTAATCAAAGATGTCATATTTATTTGTGTAAATGCTTTTTTGGTTGTCAGGCTATTTAATAAAGGAGTATAATGGTGAGTAATTTTTTTTCTTAGAAAAATATTATACAAATAGACTATTCTTAAGTACTTGCTTCTGAAGTCACCTATGCTTGATGACAATCTTTAGGAAAAAGAAAGAAGTGTTTGGGTGCATGAGAGAAACTCATAACCAGTGGTAGCGTTGAGATTTGAACCTCAAAACTGATGTGCTTCCAAGTTCCTGTGTTCCATTTGTAGTGCTTATATCCTGAATAAAGTTGAAGAGATCTATGAGATATGAGTATTATTTGCATCCAAGTAATTCTAGCACATGCCATTTTTTTAATGTTTATTTAATTTTGAGCAAGAGAGACAGAGCGTGAACAGGGGAGGAGCAGAGAAGAGAGGGAGATACAGAATCCGAAGGAGGCTCCAGGCTCTGAGCCATCTGTACAGATGCAGGGTTCAAACTCACAAACCGCGAGATCATGACCTGAGCTGAAGTCAGACGCTTAACCGACTGAGCCACCCAGGCGCCCTCGCACATGTCATTTTGAAACTGAAGCTACAGAACAATATCTTCTTATGTTGAGGTAACTTAAAATTGTAGGAAGAAAGTAGCACAACTAGAAAATATTAGCTGTCACCTGATCACTACTGGTTTTCTACTCAGTGAACAGAAGAGATCTTACCTTGAAACTCCAATCCTAAATATAGCAGACTTCCACTGCTATTGGAATAACTTAACTTCTGGGTTTACAATTTATCTGCAAAATAATTCGAATAATTCCCTACTATCTGGATTTTTACCGTGAAAACAGGCCATAGGTCTTGAAACAGTTGCTATTTTGCCCAAGTGAGAAATAAAAGCAGGAGAGTCAGTAACCAATAACACTCAGCCAGATAACCTGCTTCCTGAAAACAGTTGCTTAACACTCTTATGTACAGATTCCTGGCCTTACTGTACTTTTCTGACTATCACAATGCATTAAATACATCATCGACTAATGGACTGTATATAAATCCAACTGTGCTTGTCCCGAGGGTAATCTCTCTCCCTCCCTGGCTAATTTTCCTATGGTAGATTTATTCCCTTTTTGGGAAAATGCATTTATCCCCTTTCCAAATATTTAGTTCAGTGAGCTCACTTCTGGAATCCAGAAGTCTGGAGTCTTTAAGATTTGGCAGATACAAGATGATCCCTTTTGAGAATGTAGCTTAAATACAATGAGTTTTGTGCATTCTAATGGAATCAAAATGTAAGCTTACACATGCCGAGTTATTTTAACATTCTGTATTATCACTTAAAGAAAGTAGTTTGTGTCAGATCTAAATGGCAAGGACCTTATATTGTGTTGGTTTATGACTAAGTCAAATGCATATCTGCCCTCTAAATAATTTATCTTATTTTATCATCACTTGAGAAGGGTATAAAGACTGTAGGAAATATATCATGTTAATTGGCATATTATAATAAAATATACTGACAGTTAAAATAATTTGTAGGAGAAAATTTCCAGAATTCACATTGAGAAAACTCAGTTGTTCATCTCTGGATAGTCTAGGGAAAGCAGAGGAATCAGAAGACGTAATTGCAAAACTCTCGAGCTTCCATAATGATTCTACTACAATTGATAGTTTTTTATAGACAAGAAGAAAGACAAAACATTCAGATATATACATTTAAGAATAAAATACATATAGGATTTATCACAAAAGTCATTACATTTTATTTCAAACCTGCTAGGTGCCTGATTCTTGAGAAGTTGACACTTAGAAGTATAATTTATTTAGCTAGTAACTAGGTTCCACTGTACACCAATGTGACTACAAGATGCAGCATAGCTAATATTTATTGAGCATTCACTACATTCACTATGTGTAGAGCACTCTACCAAGCTTTTAATTCTCAAAACAACTCCATGAGGTAGGTACGATTAATATTGTCATCCCTGCATTACAGATGAGAATATCAAGACTTAAAATGGCTAACTATACCATGGATTCCCAACTAGCTTGTCATAGAGAACAGGCATGAGCCCAGTTCTGTCAGCCAGAATTCTAAGGCTTTTAGAGTGTAAACACCACTCCCTTTCCTTCCAATGGTCAGGACAGCTGCAAAGGTGAAGAGATGGGAGTGTCAAGAGCTGGTGGTAGGTTGTAGGCCACGTGACACTTCCAAGCAGGCCTTACTGTCCCATGGGCTCTCCCTGCTGTAGCTCTCTGGAATTACCTCTCATGTTGCCCTGGGAAGTAGCCTAGCTGGAAACTTTTTCATTATTTCCCTTCCCAAACACCTAGATCAAACAGGGACGGTCTATAAAAGGATTAACTACATCAGATAGAAAATATGAATATACCATTTTTTTGTGTGCGAAATCTGAGTTGGCCACTGCAAACGTACTGACTCAGTCTCCTCCTGTTTTCTTCTTTGTCAATTGCTTAAAAATTTTATTCTAAGATTTGTCACCTAATTTTCTCAGTCAATGTTGTGAGAATGCCAGCTATTATATTCTATAAAAATTCTAATCTCCAATGCCATCTTTGGGGCCTGTGTTACTTATTTATACAAAGATCAGTGTCAGACTCTGTGACTTCCCTTACCTCCATGCTTATAAGGTAGAGTATTCTCTTTTGTTTGCATTAGGGTGTGTTAGTATGTCCTCACATCAGTAAGCAAGAGTTTGATCTTATGTTTTCTTTCCTCAGTCTTCCAAATTATTTTTAGTTAATGTGTTGTCAGAAGAGTCATGAGAGAGAGCTCCAGTAGCCGATTCAATACCCCTTCTCTCCTTTCCAGAGGAATTCCAATTTTTAGCTGACCATAGGGCCACTTCAAATAAAAATGATATCCCAAGGCAATTTGAGGCTGTTGTACCCATCCAGCTTAGATGTGAAAGAGTGGGTGTGTTGTAAGAGACTTCTAAGAAGACCCTTTAAAGGGACTTTAGAGGAAGACTCATTTTGCTTTCTCATATTCTTCTTCCTCTTGTCTGGAATGTGAGTGAGACCATGAGAACTCTAACATCCATTTTGGATCATGAGGTTACCCTGAGTATGGAAGCAACCCACCAAAAATGGTTGAGTGGAGAAGACAGGAGATCCTGGGTATCTTGAGCCCAGCAGCCCTGAGCTTTCTGACCCTGACCTTGTACGTGGGAAAATACACACTTGAGTGGGTGAGCCCCTGGTTTTTTGGAGTTACTGTTATTCCTACCTGATATAAGATACTTTTTAATATAAAAATAATTATGATTTTTTGAAGGAGAAGCCAAGTGTAGTATGCATTTTATTTTTTATAGTTATTTAGATGTATTTCATGATCATTTTCATGATGCAGATGAATGGTGAAGTCTGAAGACTATAATTTGCCTGGATGAAACAAAAGTCAGTTATCAGTCATTTCTTTAATCTTGTGGTCATTAGTAATGTGATTTATCCATAAGAGCATTGATATACAAAACATTTTAAGAAGCAAAATGATTTCATTTTTTATAGTGACCGTTTTGAAATACTTAGGCCAAATTCTATTTTAACTTGTATTATGGACTTATAAGAGATAAATAATCTGTGTTATTTATATTTAACTAAAAAGTTCAAGAAAATCTTTGTTTTGTCCATGTGAAACAGTTCTTTAACTGACTAACTCATCCATTATACTCAAAGTTCAATTGTTGATGCCAAAGTACATCAAACTAGTTCTTTCTTCAAAAGGTTGTTCCATAAATATACCTATCAGAAAACATAAATAACTTACCAATTTGCATAAATATTTACTTTTCTCTTAGACATAGTTCAATGGAACAATCTTAGATTAGATGTGAAATGCTTTAAAAAAAACTTAAAAGTAAAATGTGGTTCACTGTCCCTCAGGATCTCACATTTTAGGGCAGAATCCTCCAGAGTTATTTTCTGTTATTAAAGTAACATGTGAACTTTCAAAGAGGTGACATCTCTTAGCAAAGAAAGTTTCAAAGTTGAGATCATGAACTTGAATGCAAACCAATTAAAACATAATTAAATGTATTTGGCAAGAAAAAAAGTATTTTGGTAAGTAAACAAACAAAATGTTACTGAATCTCATTTTTAACAACTAGCAGACAGTTGGATGATAGCTATTTGATAATTTACAACAGGATTTTTCCTGATGGTACATTTTGTATACAGTTATAGAAAAACCAGAGGATTCTCTGAAGAGCTCCATAAGAGGTTGTAGACTCTACTATGAACAGTTTACAAAGTATAGTTTTGATAATTTCTATATAAAAGTTTTCGTGATGGAAGTTTTATGTAATCAGATTCTTACATGAAAAAAACAAAAGTTTAAAAATAGTAATTTGATGTTTGCCTTCTACTTTCCCACAAATCATTTTGACTTGGAGGCCATTAGGCCATTATGCCTAGGGAAGCAGAGATAGTAGATACTTCCAGGGGGACAAGATGCCAGAACAATGAGCAGTGACCAAGAAAACCAGTGACACCATCACAGCAGAGGCTCCTCGAGTAGCAGGGGTCCCCCAGTGCTGCTCCACAAAGACCCTTTACTTCCCCTCTGCCCGGATGAGGTTTCACGGAGCTTATGAGACCATAGTTTTTTAGGTGGGGGAAGATTAGTGTGGAACAATAAAAGACAGAGAACAAAAAAAGAAAATCCATTTGTAACACGTTTGGCTCAATTATTTTAAGGACATTTCATTTTAAATTGATAAAACCTCCACATTTGTGACCAAAAAATTCCCAAGATAATTTCTATATGCTTTCTCCTTAAACGCTGCATGTATGTATGTATGTATGTATGTATGTATTTTAGAAACAGAAAGAGAGCATGAGTCAGGGGGAGAAGGAGAGGGGCGGTGGGATAGAGAAAGAATCTTAAGCAGGATCCATGCTCAGCATGGAGCCTGATGCGGGGCTTGATCCCACAACCTTGGGATGATGACCTGAGCTGAAATCAAGAGTCAGTTGCTCAACTGACTGAGCCACCCAGGCGCTCCTTATACATTGTATTTAAAACAAACAAACCAAACCAAAACAAAACAAAAAATCCTGGTATTTTTCCTTTTTGGAAATTGAATTTAAGTCTTTTTATATGTTCCATGTTTCTCCTAAACATGCTTATGGTTTCCTCTACTCTCTGGAACATACAAACTATAGTTATAACAACTCATGATAACTCTTAGGATTGTCTACAAATTCTATCAGCTATGGCATTTCTGGATCTGGTTCACTTAATGGATTTTTCTCCTCATTCTGGGACATACATGCCTGCTTCTTTGCTTGCCTATAATTTTTATCAGAGTTTTAAGTTACTTGGAAAGAGTTTTATCCTTTCAAAGATTGTGTTTAAGTTTTTCTGGCAAGTTCAGAGACATCTTTAATTTAGGACTGATTTTTTCCCCCCATTGCTATGGCAATATCTGAGTATTTTATCTTGTACTCCATAAATTCTGAGGTTTTTCTACTCTGGCTTCTGGAACCAAACTATTCCTAGTCTGTGTGAGTTCCAAAGATGGTTTTGCCTATTTCTTTTTAGTGGTTCTTTCCCACAGCAAGGGGAAAGTCTCCATAGGTCCCTGGAGCTCTCTCTTATTGTCTCTTTCTCATCTTTGGTACTCAGCCCTGAGAACTCTAGTCTTCTTGGACTTCCGGGACTCCCCATTCCATCTCAACTTAGAAAGACCACAGGGTCCCATCTATATTCCCTTTTCCTGTACTAAGTCCCAGGGACATCTCTAGACAATAATCTGGTCGCAATCATAGACTCGCTTCATTTGTATCTCCTCTTTTAAGAATCACCATCCTATACTGCCTGTCATCCAATGTTTGAAAAACCGCTATTTCTTTTTTTCCCCATTTTTTTTTAGTTGTTTAAAAAAGCAGAAGACTAAGTTGGCTCCCTTGACTCCCTCTTGGCTAGAAATGAAAAGTCTATCTTTTCTTAGTACTTTAAAAATAATCAATTTTAACATGCAAATGTCGAAAGTCATGTACAAAGCTATGTAAAATAGGATTGTTCATAATCTTCGGTTATTTTTAAATACCTACTGATAACTTTTATTCATTTGCTCAACAAACATTTATTAAATGTTTACTAAATGCCTGGTATTATGCCAGAAATTGGATATTACTGAGTTAAAAGATTAGCTCTTGCCATATGCACAGATTTAAGAAGTCTCTAGTATTTTACTTACTTATTAGTTCTCAAAAGTACATTTCTAGTTTATTTTTATATACTTAGAGATTTCATTGTTTTGATTATGAATTCATCTATATGACACCATGCATGAGAATTAATTTTTTCGGTTTCCAAAGTTGTTTGTTTTTTTCTTCAGTTATATTGGTCTTGCTCATGCTGATGAAGTTTTTAATTTCCATAAATTTTCATACATAATTACTAATTTTGGTTGACAACAAAGAAGTAAGGAAATACTTAAGAATTCACAGAAAAAGTTACAAAAATGATTAAGAGATGAGGGTAACTTGAGAATAAAACTATTTAAAATTAATTTTAAAAACTTATATAAAAAACACATTCACTCTTGGCTCAATGTGTGTATATCTTGGCTGAGAGTAGTTTGGAAGGAAGGAAGGAATAGCATTTGTGAAATAAAGTTTGGGCAGCAATCATGGTGTCTCAGCCATGGAGTGGGGTTTCTGTCTAAACTACGACCTCTAAATATTCAGCTTTTCCAGCTATTTTAAAATTAAAATATAAAATTAGAATTAAAAAATAAAAGTTTTCTTCATTTTTTTCTCTTGGCCATATAAATCATATATGACATTTTTTAAAGAGTCAGAGCTTAAAAGGGTATCTTTTAATTTGATTTTTTAATCTTAAAAAATCATCTCAAATCTAATACTCTGAAATAATCTACATTGATTTTTGATGACTATCATGTTACATGTTACATACATACATATATGAAATTATATTTATCATGTAAATATAATTTCATATATAAAGAATCATATTGCATATCATTTAAAAATGATGGTCAATTTTTGTTTTAAAGTTTTTCCTTCTGCCACTTCTCATTTTCTTATTTTTCTTTATGTATTTTGATTGCTGTTGCTGAAACCAAAAATTAGGTTAGGGTTACTGAAATCACATGGAGTGAGGGTGGAGAAGCCTTATTTCTCCAAAGGAAACTAAGGGTACCATTAGCAGAATAAGGTAGATGAAGGCTTGAGCACTTAAAATCAACAAATGCCCACATATAAGAATTTTGGACATGGAGTAAAAAGATGTAGACATAAACCTTAACAAAACTTTCATTAACTTTGTGACCTTGAACAAGACAATTTAACTTTTCTAAGCTTCAGTTTCTTCATCTGTATTATGGGCTTATGGAAGTTAGGTGGAAAATGTTTATAAAATGTAGAGTAAATATTCATTGATTGTTCACTCCTACTTTTCTGCAGGCATTCATGATTTCAAGAAATATTTTGAGTATTTATTACATGCCAGACACTCTACTAGGTGCTAGGAACGCAATGTGGAACAAGATCAGATGTACCCTATTCTCAAGAAGCTTACAGATGTGGATAAGACAGGTATTAATCAAAGAATCACAGATGTAAATGTCAAACTACATAATAAAGGGGTGTGAAGGAAGTAATGACAGTCCTGAGATCTGAAGGAAGATTTTTGGTTGATTAGACAAGGATGTGGGACAATGTTCCAGGTTGAAAAGAAGCATTTAAGGCTCTCTGGTGGCAAGAGGTACTGTGTGTCTGAGCAACTCCCGGAAGGCTAGCACTGCTGGGATGGAGGCTGAGTGGTTGTAAGCAGGCACCAGGTGAAAGACAGAGTTGCCTTGTTGGCTGCGATAAGAATTTTGTTCATCATTTTAAGAACTAGGGGGAAATCATTAATGTTTTTTAAACAAAGCAGTGAATAATAAGATTTGCAGTTTGAAAAGACCATTTTGACTACAGTATAGCAGACATGATGGTGAAAGGCTGGCTGACAAGCGGATGTGACTGGAGCAGCTGCGAAGCCATTGGGGGAGGTCCAGGCAAGAGAATTTGATAGCTCAGACCAGGCTAATGTCAGCGCACATTCAGAGGAGCCTATGGGTGCAGTTTAGAGAGTAAGAATGGAGGAGCTTCCCTACAGCCTTGACATGGGAGATAGGGGAGAGAGCATGGTTGCCAGAAATAATTCCAACATTTTTGCTTGTGTGACGGGTTGGAAGATTTTACCATTAGCTGGTTGTGGTTTGAAGATGTGGTGGAGTGGGTAGCCAGAGAGCTTGAATTTAATTCTGAACATAGTGAGTTTTGGGTGCTTTGGAAGAATCCAAATGGTGTGGAGTAGGCAGGTGTATGTTTGAGTCTGGATCTCTAAAATGAGATCTGGACTGGAAGATATAAAAAGATGGGGTATCTCTTTGTGGGTAATAATTTAAGCTGTAGCAGAGAACTAGATCATCTCAAGAGATTAGAAAAAGAAGTCGCTTCTTACTACTTATATTTGCATATATTAAAAACGGCACATAAGGGGTGCCTGGGTGGCTCAGTCAGTTAAGCAACCAACTCTTGATTTCGGCTCAGGTCCTGATCCAGGGGTCATGAGATGAAGCCCCCCATCAGCGCAGAACCTGCTTCAGATTCTCTCTCTTCCTCTCTCTCTGTCCCTCCCCTGTTTATACTCTCTCTTTCAAAATAAATACTTAAACTTAAAAAAATGTAGCACATAAGATGTCATGATAAAAGCCAGATTGTAAGTACCATTGAAGTAATAAAAGTACTTAGAGGCACTATATATAAGTACTAGATAGACACAAGTATTTCATGTATGTTTATATATTATATCGTCAAAAAGTAAAAGTATGTACATATAATATTATATATAAATGCTGTAATAACTATAAATATTACTTAAAACAGTTTTCTTACTCCACATTAATGGTCATTGATTCATCTCTTAAAGATTTAGCCTGTGGACCATTTTTTTCATTACTTTTAATATCATGATGCCATTCTAGTTTTGTGGAAAAATGTAATATATGACATTTAAAAAATATCCTAAAGATCCTTTAGATAATGCCTTGATAATACACTTTATAAAATTAGTAATTTTGTGGAAGCTGTATTCTTTAAAGATTTATGCCCAGAAACTTGGCGGTAGATACATTTTAAGAAATGATTTATTAATGCCCTTTATTTGCATTATTGTGTGTTGGTGGTCTATGAGACATAGTTTCTGCTGTGTTTTTCTTTTCCCTTTATGACAGGCCTGAGGGTAATATTAATATAAAAATTTATAATTTCCTGTTTCCCTTCCCTGTACTCTCTTCTTGCACACTTTATTTCATATTGGACCATTTCTTTAAACATATGGATTTGTACGGGTTTATACTGCCTACTGAATCGACAAAGCATTGGCCTTACTCCTTACTGTAATTTGCAAACATTCCATTGTAAAAACAATGGTCTTTGATGGTTATGGAGAACATCCAGCAAAGTATTCTAGATCCTTTAGATTAAATCAGAAGCAAAATAAAGAAAGCAGATCTTATAAAGGAGGACAACAAATACATAAATTATTGTATTTAATTTGTGATGACTTGTTTAGGTTTCTGATAAACTCTAGAGTGGGTTTGACAATGTACCTGGGTACCTGGCTAGGTGGTGGTGAGTTGGTTGATAAAATCACCCTCCCACAGCACATAGGGCATGATGGCCATGTCTTTATTCTTGCACTCAAAGCCTTTTATGATTGGGTGGAAGAAATGTGGGGAGAAAATGGAAATCTACTGGATTCACTTCTATAGATTAAAAGGCATCATGGGCCATATCTTCTGCTGAATTCCAATGGATTAAGTATAATGAGGAAAATCACTTCAGGGTGTCCTTTGGAAGCTTTTTTTTTTACCAAAATGTAAATGTGTAGAAATATACAGAAGGTAAATTCCCCATTGCATCACTGAGGATTTTTGAAGTCTCATCTTTAACCTTAAAAATTCACATGAAAGTTTCTTTTTGTCTAGTAGATTATGTTTTAACATAAACACTAACATTCATTATTGGTACAGTTATATAACTTTTCCCTTCAAAACATTAAAGTTAAAATGGGTTTGTCAGGAGGATATATGTATCTTGTAGTGTTGTCATATTCTGGGGTACTACTACTAGTGGAGTGTGGGCTGCCACGTGAGGACACTACATACTGCCTTTGGATATGTGATTCATAGAAGCATTTAACCTTAGTTATAAAGTTTAAGCTACGTTGACATAGCAAAACAGAATAAAGACATTTCAATTATCTATTTCATTTAGGCAAATAATTTGAGCAACAGACTCATGTAGTGGTATTAAGTTTCATTTCTAGAAATTAAAGTTGCACTTCAAGATTGTTCTCTAAATTTTTCTTTGTGTGTTGTGGCATGGATTCTTCAAGGATAAGAGTTGCTAGTTATTTGGTGTATTAGCATCTAGCTCAGTACCTGGAGCATAAGAGAAGATCAGTAAATAAATGTTAAGTAAATGAAAGAAATAGGTAAGTTAATTACCTGTGTACTGTACACTCCAGCTGTAGTGATTTCTGACATGATTTTTATTTAATTTATTTTTAATTTTTTTTAAGTTTATTTATTTTGAGAGAAAGAGAGAGAATGAGTGGGGGAGAATCAGAGGGAAAGGGAGAGAGAGAGAGAGAATCCCAAGCAGGGTCCATGCTGTCAGCACAGAGCCCGACGCAAGGCTCCATCTCACAACCGACTGTGAGATCATGACCTGAGCCAAAATCAGCAGTTGGAGGCTTAAACCACTGAGCCACTGAGGCACCCCAACTGAAGCCTATATCTCAATCTTTTCTTCTCTAAAAGAATAATTAATTAGAAATTTAGCTGGATATTCTCCATCATCTAAATATCATTTAATTTTCTAATATCCAATAGTTGTATGCTATGTGGCTATATTAGCATATTCTGAGAATCTATAAAATACACTTGAAATTTTAAGTATTATTCTTATTTTCAATACCGCCTGAAAGGATTCCAGCTATGGGTAGCTAATTAAAATGAGGGTAGGGGTGCCTGGGTGATTCAGTCGGTTAACCTCCCTGCTCTTGATTTCAGCTTAGGGCATGATCTTGCAGTTTGTGAGTTCAAGCCTGGTGTCTCAATCTCTGCTGACAGTGGGGAGCCTACTTGGGATTCTCTATTCCCTCTCTCTCTGCTCTCCCCTCCTCAAAATAAATAAATAAACTTAAAAAATAGATAGGACTATGATTTTTCCAATTAAGCAAACTTCATTCCAAAATTTGTTTCCTATTTTTTCATGAATAGCACTATATATATAAACATTGCTTTGTAGACTGTCTTCTAAGGCCTTATTCTTAATTACTCTTGAGATTTTTATTTTATTCTTTATTGTGTATTGTCTCTCAGAGTTGATGAAGTTTTTAAATGGCTGTCAATATTCAATGACTGGACTCGAAATATTTAATTATATCCTTGATGTGCTTGTCTAAAAAAAGATACATTCTAACCTTAAATTTAGTTTTAAATTAAGGCAGAGGAAGCCAGGTTTGAAGTAAATATGTTTTATTCAGTTAATTTTAGTTCTGACAGCCTGTAGCTATTATCTAATTATAGAGAGTTTCCTAAAAGAGAAACTCATTAGTATGTGACATAATAAGGTGCATGCCTCACAGTCCCTGATCTTAGGGCAGAAATCTTGCAAGCAAACACCTCCACAGTGTTTCGAATTCACTAGTGTCTTGAATTCACTGGGCTTGCAAACTTTATTGCAAAATAGTTTCCTCCAAAGTAAATTAACTCCCCACCAAAACTCCATTTGAATACAAACTTTAGAGTTGAAACAAATGAAGGACCAATAGGTTGACTACGTAGCTGAGCTTTTGTGAGGCTCTGAAAACATCTGTTTTATGCTGATGTTGAGAAGGACACACTTAAATCTTTATCATGTGTGTTTCAACAGGGAATGAATTTGTGAAGTAGATGAAAGTGATAATAATAGTAAGTCTCTCCTGATTTTATAGAAGACATCAACCCGTGTTTAATAGCATGTCAGGACCTTCTACTTCCAGGAATATGGAGTAGACATATTTTTCTCATTCTTTCCACTAAGTACAACTCAAACCTTGGACATTATATATAAAACAAGTGTAAGAAGACTTTGAAAGGTAAGGAAAAAGACAGACCTGTTAAGAATCTCAGGACTCATGAGTTTCTAGGTGAGTTTCCATGAGTTTCTGTGGTGAGTTTCCAGGATTTTCTCTTTTCCTCATATATTCAAGACTTGGAGCTATGGAAGCTGAAAATGCAGAGATGCCAAAGAACTCAGACAAACAAAACAAACAAAAAAAGCCTGCTTTTTCTAGCCAAGGACTAGGAAGAACAAACTCCCAAGACTGAAAATGTTTACACAATAATCACTCTACTCCAGGGAAACAACACAGAATAAACTATGACCCAACTTTTACCCCACTGGCAAAGGTCAAGAGGGCCCCCAGACTTTGACCTTTGTCAGGCTGTAACAGTTGCCCCAAAGCTCCATTCACTTTACGTTCACACAAAAACCTGTACGCAAATGTTCATAGGCTCTATTTGTAATGGCCCAAACTGGAATCAGCCCACTTGTCCTCCAACTGGCAAATGCTTAAACACCCTTGGATATTTATACCATGGAGTACTACTCAGCAATCAAAAGGAATGACCTGTAGGTACGTGTGACAATCGGAGTGAATCTCCAGAGAATTATATTGAATGAAAAGAAGTCCAAAAGGTTGTATTCCATATGATTCCATGCAAAACATTCTTGAAATGACCCAAGGATAAAAATGGAGAACAGGGGCACCTGGGTGGCTCAGTCGGTTAAGCATCCAATTGTTGATCTTGGCTCAGGTCATGATTTTCACAGGTTGTGAGATCAAGTTCCACATCGGGAGTCTGTCTTGGGATTCTGTCTCTCCTTTCTGCCGCTCCCCCGCTTGTTCTTGTTTTCTCTCTTTCTCAATAAATAAATAAACTTAAAAACATGGAGAATAAATCAATCATTTCCAGGGTCTAAGGAGGACACAGGGAAAAGGATCAGTGTTAATATCCTGGCATGATATTGTACTACAGTTTTGCAAGTTATTACTATAGGAAGAAACTGAGTAAAGTGTATACGGGATCTCTCTGTGTCATCTTACAACTGCATTTGAATCTGTAATTACTTTATAATTAAAAATTAAACTAACAAACTATGTCAGGCAAAAAGTTAACATCTCTCTTGGGGCACCTGGGTGGCTCAGGTGGTTGAGCATCCGACTCTGACTTTCGCTCAGGTCACAATCTCACAGTTTATGGGATTAAGGCCCACATTGGGTTCCGTGCTGACAGCATAGAGCCTACTTGAGATTCTCTCTCTTCTCTCCCTCTCTCTCTGCCCCTCCCCTGCTATCTCTCTCTCTCACTCTCTCTCTCTCTCAAAATAAATAAGTACATATTTTCAAAAAGTAGACATTTCTCATTGAGTGGGATCAGATGCCAAATTTCTAGCACAAACGGGAAAATTTCCTGTTTCCACTGATTCTTTAAGACATTTCTCTCATGCACTATATAACCCCTAACACCTGGCTTGGCTCTCCCAGTATTTGAATTACACGGAGCATAGGCAGAGATATGACTAACAGTCTTGAAAACTAGAGGGACAAGATCTCTCGGGAAATTTTCTTTAACATTATTGGATGTCATTTGGTCAAACTTTTAAGGAACTTCAAATCCCATTTCTTATTTATTCATTCCCCACTGTTGTAACCAGTTTTCCTTTGGAAATAGTTTGAGGCAGTCTATAAAGAGTACACACAGAGTCAGTGCATTAAAATAAAGATAAAAACCAAGAGTTATGCAATGCAGGCAAGGAGAAATGGGAGAGAAGGTTTAAATTAAAGTTCTAAATCTTTTTTTGTGTGTAAAATTGAAAAGAAAACATCTCAGGTTTCTAGCATCTTTAGCAAAAGGGGTACTGTGATGAATTATATAACTTCTATTATGAAATAAGAGAGAGACACATTTTACGTTAGGGCTAAATTCTGAGTGCAATTTATTGTATGGCTTTTAACTAGTGATCTTAACAATAGAATTATTATTATTATTTTTGCAAATGTGCTTTTACAAAAACTGCTTATTGTAAACCATGTGGCTGGTTAAAAAACAAACAAGCAAACAAACAAACAAAACGAACAAAAGTCTTGCAAATGATAAGGCCATAGCACTGAACTCTGTCTGGCCATGGGGATTCTTTCCATGATGGACACAGTGGGGACGGTCTAGGCTGAGTCACTGACGTGGGGCACCGGGCTGTCGAGTCATCGCCCTGAGCTCGAATCTAACCATCATACTCTGCTCTCTGCAGTCAGGCCTGTGTCCCCCCTATCCTGGGCCTGAGACAGTCAGTCCCATGTGCTCCTAACACAGCATTTCCTTTGAATATGGGCCTGTCATTATAGCTTTCTTCTGCTTCTCTCTATCCCTCCCTCCCTGCTTTTCAAAACTGGGTCCTTCTGAAGTCATCACTGTCTACACAGATCCTTATATATTCAGGTAACTTTCTCTCCCACAACTACCACTAATGGAATTTCCAGAGCACAGTATGCAAGACCTGACTATATATGTGGCTTATGATTTCCAAGTAGTTTTGATTTTACAATCTTAGTCAGATTGCAGATGTCTTGAGAGAAGTATATATGCACCTGTCTACTGATCTACTTCTCTGTTTCTAGGTGCAGGATCTGGAGTAAATCCAGCAAAATTCCTGGCTCTTCCATTGGCTGGTTAATGCTGTGTTGGAAAAATTGTTTAGTTTTTCTGGGTCTTTGTTGCCTCATCTGTGTGGATGTAGGGATAGTTGCACTACCTACCTCAAAGGCTTGTGAGAATTGAATTAAATTATACGTGTTTAGCTCACAGAACAGTACCTAGCATATTGTGAACACTCAGTAAGCATGATCAGTTATCCGCTGTTCCCTGTATTACTCAGTATTGTATGGGAGAATCTTTATTCAACCTTCCTCAAGGTTGGGGGGCTCCTGGGTGGCTCAGTCTGTAGGGCATCAGACTCTTGATTTCACCTCAGGTCATGATCTCACAGTTAATAAGATAGAGCCCTGCATTGAGCTCTGCACTGACAGTGCTATAAGCCTGCTTGGGATTGTCTCTTTCTCTCTGTCTGCCCCCACCGTCCCCACCCCGTGCATGCTTTCTCTCAAAATACATAAATAAGCATTTGTTTCCTTAAGATATTTTTTTAAAAACGTGGTTATAGCCTGACAAACGTCAAAGTCTGGGGACCCTCTTGACTTTGGCCGGTGCGGCAAAGGTGGGGCCACAGTTTTTTCTGAATCGTTTTGTGTGGTGACAGGCAGACAGAGGCTCTGACATCTTCAACACATGGCTTCTGTGTCTCAGGTCATCTTTATTCCAACTGGCCAGAAGTATGGAGAAGCACCCGGGGGATGTTTTCCATGAATTGGAGAATAGGGTCACCAAAACACCTGTCCTTTTCTTTCTGAGTTTTCAGCTGGACCCTATTCCCCAACCTCTTTCAGGACTGAGTGTTGGCCAATAGACTGTGAAAAGGAACGGTATGTGCCATTTCAGAGCCGATTCCTGTGTCAGCCTGTCACCACACCAAACAGTTCATCCACCCAGTTAGTTGTGTCAGGTTGCAAGAAATAAACTACAATTGAATAAAGTCTATAATGCATTTCTTGGGTCTGTTTGTGGTAACTGTTCATACAAGCCTGCTGTTACGATGGACAATTGTGTGTGAGAGAAGCAGCTTCCCATGAGCCAATGTTAGAGTATCTGCCCATTTATCTTCTAATTTGGGTCTCTCGCTCAAACAATTGCTTATTCCTCTACCCGTGGCATGTTGACATGGACGGCAAGTGTCTACCATTCAGTGATCTCAGGGGATTCCAGTCGTGTCTTAGTTTTAGCTTGCTTAAATGTGATTGTGTTTCTTTTGTTAGTTTATCTCAGAATTCTCCAAAGGAAGATTGGCATTTGCCGTATGCTCCCTTTTTAAGTAAGAGCATGCCAAACACCAAATGCCAGCCTCAAAATTTGTTTAGCGTTTTTCTAATGACTTGAAAACAGAGACGTGTGTGTGTGTGTGTGTGTGTATGTGTGTGTGTGTGTGTGTGTGTATTGGTGTGCTAGTGCCTTTCCTAAGTCAAGGCACAGGGCTGGCTGAATTCAGTAACATATGAATTTACTGGCAGAACAAAGCCCACCGCACCTTCCTATATTTGCCAGAGCTGAAATAAAGTGTTCTCCCAGGTAACAGAAGATCACAGGATGGAAAAGGTAGGGACAGGTATCCCCCACTTTTTGAAAGTTTGCACTAGACTACTTTGTTTCACAAAACCTACATTAACACCTGTTTCTGCTAACTGGAAGAAATTCACAGATAATTTTCACTTTTATGGAAAAAAAGGTGAAAAGCTAAAATGATATCCAGGGACTGTTTAGCCATGAGCCTCATGGAGGCATGTGCACCTTAAGCATCCAGAGCATCCCCGCCAGACTCCTTCCCAGGGAACCACACTCAGCATCCCAGCACCAAACCTCAGAGCTCTGTCTGTGAGCACCTGTGCTTTATCTAGACTTATTGTGCTCATCTGCCAGCAAGATGTGTCCTAAGGTATCAGAAAAGCTTAAGAGAAGTTATCTTTATCTTGGGGGTATGGGACACTCAAAATTTTCCATATAAACTAATTGCCTTTGCACTCTCTGCTATCTTGGCTTATTTTCAGATAGTGGGGGAAACCTATATTCTTGAGTGAACACCACTTTCTGTTCTTGGAAGCAAACTTATCTGCTTCTTTTTGTCTCTCAATTCTCTTTCATTGCTCTGCTCATTCAACAAACTTGGTTTTATTTGAGGTGATGGGAAGACAATGCTGCATCAGGGCGTGGCAGTCTCAGGACAGGCGCTGAAGCATCTGTCCATCTGTGACTTCACTGAAGAAGCTATTCAACAGCCACCTTATGGAACATTTTACATGGGATCAAAATTTTGGAATAAGAAAACTGGTAGGCCAAAATAATAAAGAGTGAGCAAAATTAAGTTCTAACATGGGGGAAAAAAACCCCAGCTTTTGTCAGGGTCAGAAGTGGATGCTTTCCTTGAGAGGTAGACATTTGAGATCTCATCCAGCACCATTGTGGTGTGGGAACTGAACTTCCTGTTCTCGGAAAGCAGAGTACATGGGCTATTTCTTTTTGGGAGGCTCCTGAATTATAAACCAGTGACTCTAGAACTGCTACCGGCAATGAGTCAGCCCAATCTGGAATGGGGTAAATCATGTGCCCTGTCACTGGGAGTTCTAAGATTCCTGGAGTAGTGTTAAAACCATAGAGGTCTTGGCCAATAGAGGTTTGTTCCATTGCTAGTGGTTTACAGAAGATGAATCAGTACTAGTAGCTAAAGAATGTCAAGGTTAAGCAATAGCACCCCCCCCCTTCTTTTCTCCTCAGACTTCCCTTCAGAACTGTCCCAGCCAAGTCTCAGCAGATGTTAGTGTTTGTGAGATGACCTTGCAGAGGGCTGCATCAGGGCAACTTTGTGAGTTCTTGAGTTCCTCTGTCTCCCTTCTCTCCTCCCTGGCAGCTGACAGTGCTTGAGGAGAAACAGAAATCCAATGGTTGGTACAAAACAAGAAACAAGTCATGAGTTTGCTGGTTTTTGAGAAGTTACTGCTACATCAAACATTGTTCCTCATTAGGCTAGTAGTCTTGGTATGACACAGCATTTTTTGATTATGTAAATCCAGACTTAGAATTTTTAATGCCACTTTAAGTTACTAATTATAAGACTAAAGCTTGATGTCTCCTGATCCTGAAAAACCCATGAGTCAACCACCAACTATATAGTAATTTTTTTAAGATTCAGGATCTTTGGGGGACCTGGGTGGCTCAGTTGGTTGAGCAACCAACTCTTGATTTTGGCTTGGGTGATGATCTCACAATTTGTGAGTTTGAGCCCCATGTTGGGCCTCTGCAGAGTCAGTGTGGAGCCTGCTTGGAATTCTCTGTCTCCCTCTCTTTCTGCCCCTCCCCCTACTCATGCTGTCTCTCTCAAAATAAACATTAAAAAAAAAGATTCAGGGTCTTAGTCAAGATATAAAGTAATTAATATGTACCCATTTGGAAATGTGTTAAATACTATAACTATACACACTCTATTATGTATTCTAATATAGTCCCTTTTGGTTTGAGAAGTTAGTTCTCATAGAATTCACAGATAGTTATTCTAAGAGTGGTCAAGTCATGTAGGCCCACTGAAATTGGAGAAAGGTAATCTGTCTGTAGCCTCAGTTTGAATGTGAATTGCTTCCCAGATAATGCTTTGAGCTTATTTCTTAGACTTTGTCTGAAAGAAGTAGAAGCAATGCCACCAAATATGATGTATAAGCAAGCATATATATGATGTACAATATGATTTATAAGCAAGCATATTTTATTGGAAAAAAATCTAAGTACCTGCCAATGTAATATTGGCTTAAAGAATTATATCTGATTCATAAAGTGGAATGTCTTGAATTCATTTAATATATTTTATTTTATTTTTATTTGTTTTTATTTTTAATGTCAAGTTAGTTAACGTACAGTGTAGTGTTGGCTTCAGAAGTAGAACCCAGTGATTCATCTCTTACATATGACAGTCAGTGCTCATCCCAAAGAGTGCCCTCCTTCTCAGTGCTGTCACCCATTTAACCCACCCTCCCCCACCAGATGAACATAGGAAAGAAACATAAGATAAAATAATATTTTGTAACTACAAATTTTTTTAAAATACTACTTTCTTATCATTATCATGAACATTAACATGGAAGCAACTTTTAAAAGTGCTTTTAGAGTGAGAAAAAGATAACAAACAAAAACTATAGATTAATGTGGTAAAATAATATATACACACATAGAAAATTTATTAAAATATAATTATATATATTACAAGTTCTCTCTATATTATCATAGAAAAATACTATCTCAGTGATAATAATGTTACTTCATGGTTGAATTACAGCTTATTTCCTTTTTCTTACATAGTTTGTGTGTGAGTTTATTGCTTGTGCCATAAAGATAATGTCATATTAAAATATTATAGGTTTCAAGCTAAAATGGCAGAATATAATTGGAGCATGAAGCTTTCTCCCTAACAGCTAAGAAAATAAATAAAAATAGTAATAAATAAAGTATGAAATTTAACCAATAATCAAACAGAAAGGATGAGCAACCACATGTGATCAAGTTCAGAATGTGATATTCAGGATGAAAACTAGTTTCTCTCCTAGAGCAGAGTGCAGTGGCTCCTAGCTTTACCCCTATGTCCCAGTAGTTGCAGTGAGTAGAAAAGTTGAATCAATAAAATTCAAAACTTAAAATTCTCAGCAGCATCATTATGCTTTGTATCCACCACCATCACCAGGTTAGAGAGCAGTAAGCAGCCTGAGGCTGCGAGGATGAGGAAAGTATTTCAGGAAGAGTCAAGGACAAATCCTATAGAG
Source organism: Cryptoprocta ferox (assembly GCA_028646485.1). Lineage (NCBI taxonomy): Eukaryota > Metazoa > Chordata > Mammalia > Carnivora > Eupleridae > Cryptoprocta > Cryptoprocta ferox. Next base: position 104,647,753 of record CM053574.1, read on the forward strand.
TAAAGGCTATATCAACTGGGCCAAAAGAAATGGACTTCAAAATCACTGGAGAGGTTTGAGATTATCCAGGATTTCCTGATAAATCTTGGCAAAAATTCAAAGCCCCAGTGATTCCCTTTCCGGACTAAAATCTTTTCCCAACTAGGTGAAATGATATACCACATTTAAGAAAATCCCAAAGGAGAGAGTGAAGCTGCTGACCTTTAAAGAAGGATGTGCAAAAATCCAGCTGAACTCCTCCCCTCCTTCACTTTCCTTCCCCAGCACTCACCAGTGCGTCTAGGCTACAGAAAAGCAAACGGAACACTAGCTTCAGCCTTCAAGGTAGCCAAGAAGAGCAGATAAATAGGTTTTAAAAGCAGGAGGGTAGGTGTCTAGAAACATTTAAATGCTTAAAAAAATTTCTCACACCCAGTGGATGGGTTTTCCACACCAAACAATTCTATAATTCTCTGCAGACACAACTGAGTATCCTACAATTTATTTCAGTTCTGACACTACCTAGAGTTAGCCCATGGCCTGCAGGTTAAGGGCTCAAGGACTTCGGATGTTAATCACAGTGGTTTCCATAATCCCCTTCACAAGTTTCATAATTTGCTATAGAGACTCACAGAACTCAGGGGAATATTTACATTTACCAGTTTATAAGGAACATAAATGAGGAGGCAGACAAAGGAGGTACAAAGGGCAAGTTCTGGACGGGTCTTGAGTGCAGAAGCTTCTGTTCTGGGTGGCAAGCGGGCCATCTGTCTAGCACAAGGATGCATTTACCAACCCAAAGCTCTAGGAAGTCCACTGTTTAGGGTTTTTATGGTGGTTGCATTACGTAACCGTGTTTGATTAAATCATCGGCCATTGGTGATTAGCTTAGTCTCCAGCCCCTCTCTTCTTGGAGGTTGGGAGTTGGGGCAGAAAGTTTCAACCCTCCAGTCACATGGTTGGCTCCTCTGTCAAGCCAAACCTCCATGCTGAAGCCATCTAGGAAACTATCTAGGGGTCACCAGCCACCAGTCACTACATTAGCATATAAAAAGACACTCATCACTCCAGAGATTCTAAGGGTCTTTAAAGCTTTTGTGTCAGGAATTGGGTACTGAGGCCAAATATAACAGGTGATGCTCCTATCTCTCAAGAAATTGTAAAGGTTTTAGGGGCTCTGTGATAGAAACAGAGGATGAAGACCAGTATCTATATTTCTTATTTAGTATATCACAATATTACAATGCTATATCCAATAAATAGATTTGGGTAGTGAGTGCAAAAAGTTGTCATGGCAATTGTGAAAATATACCAAATGGAAAAAAACCCTCATAGGACCAGACCTATAAGAAAACTTACTACAGGAAACAGATGAAATTTTCTTTCAAATTCATCATGTAACAGAAGAATTTAATAACAATATAAATGTAATAACCCAAGAAGTTATTGGTACATTAAGGATGCAAATGACATTATTACAGAAGTAATATATGAAAAATAGTGCCAAGGGAATAGATGGTTGACTATTAAGTTGCTGTTCCAGAAAGTCTTGAAATAATCACAGGGAATGCTTAAGAAAAAGACAAAGAGAAATTAGGGAGAGGATAATGAGTTTAAAAGTCAAAGTTAATACAGAATCAATGTCCATGAAATAGGCACACAGTAAAATGAAAAAGTATTCAAAGAAATAATAGAATAACACCTTTTTTCTGAAATGTAAAGAGAACCAATGTAAAGTTTTGAAAGAGGGTAGTATGTTTTAGGATATACAAACATACATCACCATTGTCATCATCATCACCATCAAGCAAACAATACTGAAAAATATTTCATTTAATTTGTTGAACTTTAAAGATAAAGAAATAAATTTTTAGGCATTAGACAAGCAAAGTAAGTCACATCTTATAATTTTCTTTTAATGTTAATTTATTTCTGAGAGAGAGACAGAGACAGAGCACAAGTGGCGGAGGGGCAGAGAGAGAGGGAGACACAGAATCCGAAGCAGGCTCCAGGCTCTGAGCTGTCAGCACAATGCCTGATGCGGGGCTCAAACCCATGAACCATGAGATCATGACCTGAGCTGAAGTCGGACGCTTAACCAACTGAGCCACCCAGGTGCCCCACAAAGTACCTCACTTCTAAAGGTCCAAAAAAAAAAAAAAAAAAAAATCAGGCTGGCTGGAGCTTGGTTTCTTAGTGCTAACAATCAATGTCAGAAAACAATGGAAAATTTCCACCAAATATTGAAGAACAAAGTGTGACTTAAAACAGTATAAGTCGTTAAATTGTCAATTTAAGTATAAAGATAAACAAGTAGACAATTCCAAGATAAAAATAAAAGCAAGGAATAGAATATCTTTAAATGGTTCTTGAAAAAATACTTGAGGACAAAGAGCAGAATGTAAGTGGAGAATTCTGTAGTGAAAGGCAGGGGACAACACTCAGTGAGAAGAGACAGTGCAGCCATGAGTACAAAGCTCTCAAGGAAAGAAAGTGAAACTCAAAAACAAAGTGTCATTTCACAGAACTCAAAACCAGACATTTACAACCAAGAAATATCCCAGGGAATGTGGTATCTGTGAGTCTCTCTAAAAAAAGAAGCTGATGAGGAAATCAAGTTTACCAAGAAGTGGGTATGAAAAAAGCGAGAATGGAAAGGCTGACATCAAATCAGTGGTAGCAATAACCAAATGTGTCCAAATATAGAATAAAAACTAATAGAAAATACGGTAATGGAAGAGAATGTAAATGTTATGAAACACTGAAAGCACACTGACACATTGAAAACAGTAATACAGCTGGCTATCTTTAATTTTTTTCAAATTTTTATTTAAATTCCAGTTAGTTAACATACGGCATAATACCCGCATATCCTTAAATGTGGGCCCAAGTCCTTGTAACTATGCTTGTCCGCTTTGTCCTTCTCTAATACCTTATATCTAATATATCAGCAAATTGTGTCGGCTGTACTTTCAAAAACATGTAGAACACAACTACTTCTCACATCTCACCTACCGATGCCCAGCTCCAAGTATCTATCGCCTCTTCCTTGCAACTGTAAGCACTCTGACTGGTCTCCCCACTTTGCACTTGTAACCCCTAGAGTCTGGTCTCAACGCAGGATGATTATTATAAAAACAGCAGTTAATGTCATTCTCATGCACTGACTGGTTTCCCGACTTACTTGGAATAAAATCCAAAGTCATTATGATGGCCACAGTACCCTAAATGGATTTTCTGACCTCTTGCCCTCTTTCTGCCCTGCTGTGCCTCGAGCCACATTGGCCTTCCTGGTGTTTCTGGTAAGCTAAGCATGTTCTTACCCGAGGCCTTTGCACCAACTATCCACCAGCCTGGAATGATCTTCTGTTATTTGCACGGCATTTCATGTCCACACTTGATTCAGACTTCTGCTTAAATACCACTTAATCAGAAGGGACTTTTTGATCACTCAAAATGTAAGAGCACCTACCTTTTACGTTCTAACTTTATCCTATCTGAATTTTTTCATAAAATATACCATAACCAGTAATAACGTATTTATAAAACGTACACTACATGTATATACATTACATAAATATACATTATGTAAATACTATATTTGATAAATATCAATACTATAAAAACATATCAACAATATATAAATATCCATATTTGTTACCTTATCATCTGTCATGTGCACATCACACACACTAGCAAGCAAACTACATGAGAACAGGAACTTTGTTTTTTCATTGTTACAACTCCCATCTCAGCACAGTGCCTGGCATATACTGGGTGTCCTCACTAAATATTTGCTTGAAGAATACTCAATGAATTAAGAGAAACAAAATATATCCATTACATCTTTAAAAGTAGAATAAATTGTATCAATGTAACAGTGCAGTATTTTAGGTTGAAGAATGACAACACACATATAGTTTATGCTTATGGCTTTGCTCATGTGAAAATGAGGTCCAGAGATACTGAATAATTTGCCAAAAGAAGGGCTGAGGTATGCGAGAGAGTATGGGCTTTGGATTCAGGCGAAACTGGAGTCGACCTCTTCTTAGCCATATAGGCTTAAGGAAATTATTTGTGTTCATTGCTCCTTACTTCCCAATGTGGAATATTTAGATTCCACACTTTGCAAACTGGTCAAAATAATTAAAAGCAACAATGTATGTATAATAGGATATTGAATGAAATTATTCTGTTGCCCTATAATTGGGATAGGAATCCATAAATGAAAACCAAGAGACAGTAAGGATCCCCAACTGTAGAGAGATCAAAATGATTGGGTCCTCCCTTCCACCCCCAGCCTGTGCTTGCTAAATTCAGTAGAGCCAATGAAGCCACTCCCAAAATAACTTTACTTCTCAGAGTGGAAGAGGCATCAGAAGAGAATACTATTGAGGATGTGGGTTTTGAGGGGGTTTAGTGTTACTAATAAACTATTTTACCTACCCACTGCATGAAGGAGGAGAATGGGTTCTCTTATGCAAAAGATGGAAAGGATCTCACAGAATCATCAATCAAACATTAGGGATGTCTACAGAGTGGAAACTGGCATCTACTCTTTGATTGGATGCTTGCTGAGCCATGGAATCTTCAGGAATCTTCATGTTGCCTTGGTTGAATAAAACAGAATAGGATAAAGAAGTTCAACATCACCTGGAGCTGCTCCTGTTATATCCAAGGCACTAGTGACTGCTATTCTTCCAGAGATTTTAGGAGATTCAAAGCCTTTTTTGTGCAGACCATGCTAGCATGGGTAGTGGACCTGGGAAGGAATGATACCCAGCCCTGTTCTCTACAACACTTGGAAGACCTCGATGGTTCACGTGGCTCCAAATGGGGGAGAACAAAGTTTAGAGGAGAAAGCAGAAGATTTAAAAGTGACCCAGTGGTCATATCACAGAACAAAGATGGCACCTACCAAGGGGAAAGGGCCAAAGGAAGGTGGGTGCCACTCTTCAAGGCTGTTCTTACAGACGGATAAGATGCAGTGAGCTGCATGGTATCTCGGGAAAACCACAGAGACCATTTACATTGATACAGTACATCAGCAGAGAACACAGCAGTGAGGAATCCAGACTAAATCAGAGAATACCAGAGATGCCCCTACACCACTGATACGGGTGAGTACAAACGAAGATTTCTGCCTTCTCTTTCCCTGCTTTTCTCCCTCTCCCTTCATCCCCACCCTCAGAAAATGCCAAAGAATGATTTGTGAAAAGTTGAATAAGAGTCTGTCTGTGAATGTGTGATGGGGACTGGAAAACAAAGGTTGGCATGGAGGAAACAATAGGAACGCAGAATAGGTACTCCTGATGCCATAGCCATAGTCTGATAAGGGAAGATTGCCAAGCCAGACCCAGATGGTTTAGGCCCTGCTTCATGCACAGCTGTTCCCACATTGGTGAAACGGCTTACATCGAACAGAGGACCATATAAACCTTAAGCAGACTCTAACCTAAAGTATTCTTCTTGTAAAAGCTAATGTGTCTGCCATAAAACTTCATTCCTAGCAGAAAGTATTTAAACCAATCTTTTTTAAAAAAGTTTATTTATTTATTTTTGAGAGAGAGAGAGAGCATGTGATAGCAGTGGAGGGACAGAGAGAGAAAGAGAAAGAATACCAAGCAGACTCCACGCTCAGCACAGAGCCTGACATGAGGCTCAGTAACATGACCTAGAGATCACAACCTGAGCTAATATCAAGAATTGGGTGCTTAATCCACTGAGCTATCCACATACCTCTTAAAGCAAATTTAAAAACAAATTTTAATGTCTATTTATTTCTGAGAGATAGAGCATGAGCAGAAGAGGGGCTGAGTGAGAGAGAGACACAGAATCTGAAGCAGGCTCCGGGCTCTGAGCTGTCAGCACAGAGCCCGTCGCAGGGCTCGAACTCACAAACCGTGAGATCATGACCTGAGCAAAAGTTGGACGCTTTACCAACTGAGACACACAGGTGCCCCTAAAGCAATCCTTTTAAAAGAAAGTAGAAAACCTGTGGAGAATTACCATTAAAAATTATAATTTCTGAGCAAACATATTAGTAACTAAATTATTTTAATAATTTAATAATATTTTCACCAAACCATACATGATAAGACATAAAGTTAGTCAGTTTAGCTTTATTTATTTATTTTGAAAGAGGGAGAAAGAGAGAGAGAGAGAGAGAGAGAGAGAGAGAGAGTGTGGGGAGGGGCAGAGAGAGAAGGAGAGAGAGAGAGAATCCCAGGGAAGCTCCACTGTCAGTGTAGAGCCCAACTCTGAACTCAAACCCACAAACCATGAGATCATGAGCTGAAATTAAGGGTCAGATGCTTAAGTGACTGAGCCACCCAGGTGTTGCCTAATTTAGCTTTTTAAAAAATACATTTTAAAATTCTGCATAATGGAGCCTAAATTTTTGTAATACTAGCATAAAGATATTCCCTTATGTACCTATGTAGCAAATTAGATAATCCCATAATCCATTGAGGACATGAAATTTCTTTCAAATAAAAAGATGGACAATATGCCAAATTCTAGATCAGGTATATAGTTCATGGCTATAGAGACAAAATGAGGTAGAAAGCTTAGCAGTGTATTTGGGTAAAAAGAGTTAACTAAGTGCATTATATGAAAAAAAGAGTGGTTTTCTGAAGTGAGTTATTTGAATCGATTGCACAAAGTGACAAATAGAAAAAAGAAGAAAGCAAAATGAACAGAAAAAGTACATAAAATAAATCTCAATTAAGATGCAGATTGTATTAGTTTCTCTTCCAGCCTGATCTGTTCCTCATATCACTCACACTGCCAAGTTTAGCTAACAAGAAAAAAGTGAAATTTACCATAGAAAACCTTTTTTTACGAGCTAGAGAGACAAATCCCTTCCTTGAAATTCCTGAGTTAAGAGACAGGCCATTTTCCATGTGAGATAACGTGTTCACCTCTTAACCACGGAGGATGGAGCTTGGTGAATCATCAGCTTGGGCAGAAGTTGTGTGATCACTTGCAGGACGTCCTGAGTCACTGGTGGGGAAGCACAAGGAAGTTGAAGGGCATAAGGATAGAGGGAAGGGCTCCAGACCTCCAGACCTCAGCACTTTACAGGTTCAGGTAAAAGTCATGTGTTTCGGTATTTTTAGCTCAGAAATACACAGAGGATTGTTCAAGAAAGAAGTCAGTGGGCCTACAGTTACAGATTTTATTTAGGAAAAACAAAACAGGAGAAAAATCTTAGAGCTGTCTGTACACAGCAATGTTTACAGAAGAAAGTGTCCTTTGTTACTCTGTGGGATGTAACATTCAAAAGCATTCCAAGATATCACTGTCCCTCTGTAGAAATCTTGCCGTTTTAGGGAAGTGACTCATTTCAATCTGCAATTTTTCTTCATTTCCTTGTAGATCCTTATTTTAACAGCATAGTGGGGAAGCTTAAGAGTTCTTACAACTCCCCTTGCTGGCAGCAAATAAGAAGTGCAAGTTTAATGTGGAAAACTTCAGATATTTATCTGGAAAGTAATGGTTAACTATAAGATCAGCTTTTAATTTTGAAAACAAGATTGCTTCCAGCTATGATCTCTGAAGAAGTTTAAAATGTAAATTAAGGGGTGCCTGGGTGGCTCAGGTCATGATCTCGCAGTTTATGGGTTCGAACCCCATGCCAGGCTCTGTGCTGACAGCTCAGAGCCTGGAGCCTGTTTCCAATTCTGTATCTCCGTCTCTCTCTCCGAGAGATCTCCATCTCTCTCTGCCCCTCCTCTCTTTCTTTCTCTCTCTCTCTCTCTCTCTCTCTCTCAAAAATAAACACTAACAAAATTAAAAATAAAAAAACAAAACATAAATTAAAAACACAAAGTAATAATTAAATTTGTTGGAGATCCTAATTTCCAGAGAAGTCAGATCAACAATGAATCTTACATTACACATTTAATTCAATAGCATAGTTTCAAAAAATTCGTATCTCTGACAGCTGATACAGAATAACATTTTCACCTCCTGAACTTTAAGATTGTGCCTCTGCACATTATCTGTGGCAGAAACAGAAGATTCACCAATCATTTAATCTACCCGCCCCCGCCCCCCTATTTAACCCCCTTGCCATTCTTGCAGTTGGGTAGCAGTGATGTGCATCACTTACCGGTCCTCAAACAGAAGAGTCTGCCCACGACCCCCAAGTGTCTGCCCCACTCCCTGCAGTCACTGCAGACGTCCCAGAGAGTGTCCATCAGCCTCGTACTTGAGTGACCATATGGAGCAGATTCCCCTGGGTGCCCATTCTTCCTATCGACCCACAGTGGACTCTGCGTGAGAAATACCTGTTAAGAATTAAGCAATTGAGATTTCGAGGCTCTTATGTCCTGAAAATAATAAAGTAGCTGATGTTTTCAGAACACCTGCAGCATATTAGGCACAGTCCTGAACACTTTGTGTGTCTCACTCCATGTTTGCCACAAGCCCAGTGAAGTATTTTTGCTATTTTAGTAGCCACATTTTATAGATGACAAAACCGTGGCAAAGGTAGATGAAGTAACTGATCCCAGGTCAGATGGCAAGGAAGTGATGGAACCAGGAATCAACTCAGTCTCCAAATTCCCTCAATTTTATTTCTGCTCTACACTGTCTAATAAGCCAGACTTCACAATTACTTAAGATTAGTTACAATCAACTGAATGTCATAATTCTATTCAATATGTTATAAAGGCACATTGTTCTACACTCGCCCATTTAACCAAAATATAGTTATCAAGAGTATTTTGTTGAAGGCACAGTGGGATATGAAAGCATTGCGAAGTATGAAAAGTCATATGAAATGTGGTCCCTTATCCTCATAGAGATTATATCAGCTAGGGAGACCAACTGGAGAACTATGGCAAGCCCAATAGCAATACAGGAGACTTTACATGGCTAGTTGTCGAATTAGCCTTCAAACAGTAAGTGATCAGTAAGTGTTCATCGGGAAAAGGAAGCGGGGACATGCAGGAGGGAAAATCAGGAAAGAAAGGTGCAGGAAAAGCAGCAAAGGAGGCAAATAAGATTACACTGCAGATTCCCATCCTACAAGATAGGATAGTCAAACAAGGCTCCATGGATGAGGTGGGGCTTGAGCATAAACCTGATGGATGGGTAGGGTTTATATCGATAAGGTGGGTGAGGGCATTTCAAGTGAGTAGAGTGGCCCAAACACATGGGTAGGCTCACAACATCTCTAAGAAGAGAGAGTTTGGCAGGGACAGAGAACTTCCGTGTTAGTGGGACGAGGCAGATAAGGATAATGGCCACCAAATAATGGAGGTTCGAAGTTGTGTTTATCTTATATGCAAAAAGACATCCTTAATGTTTGTAGAATATTGAGCTGTCACTACAACATAGATCGCCTAAAGGAGATGTAGGCAGAATGGTAGCTGGAGGGATCATGAATACACATGCACAGGCACACGCGCATGTCTCTTTAGCTATGGCAATCTGTCTATGATGTTTGCACCCATGATTTCTCAAATTTTTTGTCTGAAGCAGCTATTTACTTATTCAAAAACTGGTATCTGTTAACAGTTTTTATGCTGTTCTATTCTGTTTTTTTGATTTCCATATTATTTAGTTTAGAACAAATGAGAAACCACAAAGTATTTTGGATATTATTTTTATTAGAGAAGTATCTGCATATGGGTTATATCAAACATGTATCAAACACGGTTCTGCTCTTCAGAGTTAAGCTCTTTTAACTGTCTCTTTTAGTTTGGGGTGGTAGTTGTCTTTATAACCCCAAATTATATGCTTCTACCCCTATTTCTTGACTTTTAGAATTGTGAAAATATCTCAACTTTTTAAAACAAAAATATGAGAATTTATCTCTTGCTACTCATTTTTCTTCAATTTGATATTTTTATATCATTACTTTCCTTTTTTTTTTTTTTACTAATTTTATAACTTAATAATGTTCTTGACTTCTCTTTCTTTTTCCATCTACTTCAGACAACACTTCTTGACCCCTCTTTTGTGGGATGAAGCTGCGAGTTCTCTGGCCTTTCTCTCCACAAGCTTTCTTCCTTCTGAAAGTCTGACTTACAGCTGTACTTTTACTTTGATCTTGTCAAGATTACTAACATTTGCCACCTCTCCAGTATTCCCAACTATGTCTCTCACTTTTTCACAATATATTGATGATAAATTTGAGTCAAAAACAATCTGTTTTTTTAATGTTTATTTATTTTTGAGAGAGAGAGAGAGAGAGAGCGAGTGCACGAGCAGGGGAGGGGCAGAAAGAGAGAGAGACAGAGGATCCAAAGTAAGCTCTGTGCTGAGAGCAGACAGCCCGATGTGGGGCTCAAACTCATGAACCATGAGATCATGACCCCAGCCAAAGCAGGACGCTTAACCAGTGAGCCACCCAGGCACCCTGACTAGAAAGCAATCTTTACACTTGTCTGATCATACACCCCCTCTATTCCGTGTTGCACCAAGTTGTATGCTTAAATCAGCCCCAAACCTTCATCTCTTGGTCACCTTAAGAAAATGTTTTTAGAGTTAAAGTCAACTCAATTCTCCTTTTAAATACTTCATCAATTATTAAGTTCATGTCATATTTAGTTTGCTTTTTATCTAGACAATGAATTTCATGATCAGGGTTTTTTGTTTGTTTTCTTCAAGATTTTTAATTGCCTTTCTTTTTAATTTGTGTTGGTCATATTCATTATAACCTATTTTTCTTCTTGGTCTTATCTTATGCACTTAGTATGTCCATGATCTCTAAAAAATATTAGAGAATTTCTGAATATCTTTATTTTCTCCAGGGTCTTTGTTCTGGCTGTTATTCTCATCCCTGCTACTGGTTTGCATATGGAGTCCTCATATGCCTGGTGATACTTGGTTATCCATTCAGGGCTAACATGGAAGCGAAGAGTAGCCGGAGGGAGTTCCCCCCGCTATTTCTTAACTGAAATTTCTCCCGGTGAGGGACTTATAATTGGCAGCTCTGTGTGGGGCTAATCCAGGCCAAAGGGATGATTGGGTTTCTGTTCCCACCCTGCATTCCAGTACAGTTTCACCCTTTCTTGCTGTAGAAGGAAGGGATGGTGACCACAGTTGTTGCGGGGGTTGTTTTTCTTTTTTGCCACCCGAAAAAGATTGCTCTGATAGCTGCCGAGTTAAGAGGTTTCATTTTAGGAGAAATGGAAATTCCAGAAAGAGGAGGACATTCAGTGGTTGGGGGAGTAACATCTCTATTGGAATCTGACTTTCTCCCTACATTTTGGTTCCGTTTCTTTAGAGAACAGGCTTGTGATGCTTTGCCTAAAGGGAATGCCAATGGTCTGGGCTCTGTGCTGGTTATTGGTAGTGGGATGGACACACAGACTGGCATAATGATCCCATGAGAGATCTTTATCCACAACCCTGTTTCAGCTTCATTTCCCTTTCCTACACTTGGTCATCGGCTAATTCTGAACTCGAAATCCCTTGCAGGTTCCACTAGGCATAGATGTTCCAGACTCCCTGGGAACATAGTCTAGGCTGAGTCTACACAGGGTTTCATTTCAAAAGTCATTTCTATCCTTGCTGGCTTAGAGACAAATTTTTGAAATGTTTATTTATTTATTGTTAGCAATTTTTTCCAGAAATCATCTTGTTCTCTCAGATGCTGTGGATCTTTTCTTTTTGTACGTTATACCTACTCCATCTCAGCCTGCTGCCCTTGAGTTTTGGAAAAAAAGGCAGGGGGAGGCAAACAGAGATGTCAGTCGCATAGTCTTGACTTCTCAGAGACATCATGTAGTTTAGAACCCCTAATTAAAGAATCTCTAGATTCCAAGAGGAATATAAACAGGAAGGAGACGAAGTAGAAGTTGCTACTCGAGGAGTCAAGTGGTAGGAAGGAAATGAACACATGGTAGCAATGGACTTGATCATCCTTCTCAGCCTCCTGAGGAGGAGTGAGCCAAACTCATTCTTGATCAAGGAAATACACGTGTAGAATCGCCTATGTCTGTCCTTTCAACTGTGTCTGCGTCAGCGTTTGGGGTATTTCAAACTTGCTTCTCCATCCATTAGGTTTCCCATTAGGTTTCCCGAAGTGGTGGCCTGAAAAATGTTTTCCCTCACGTCTCTCTATGTGACGTCTCCACAGAAAAATCTAACCAGAGCTTTTGTTTTACCACCACCATCATCATTGCTATTATGACTTAAAGGGTGGATTTCACCGATTCCTATTTCTAACCTCTTAAAATCCCTTTGGATTTTTAATCTGCAATTCCCAGTGTTTCCCATTTTAGTACCATCTGCAAATTAGTTAATGTGCTGTTTAGCCTTTCTTTGAAATCAGTAATTAAGATGTAAAGTAAGACTGAGCCCAAGACTAATTCTCTGGGCTTCCCACTGGGACCTCTGCTGAGCTCGATGACTCTTTTATCACCACCTCTGGCTTATCATTTTCCAGCCAAGTCTCAAGCCATTTTACTAGGTATATAATTAAGTTGATTTATGAGGGTCACTAGATTAATTTCATTTTGTTAAATGTTGTCTGATCCATATATTTGTTTTGCTTAGCTTTATATTTACTTATGTTGAAATACTATAGTCAAAGAAGAGAAGAGTGCTTTCAGCCAGGGTAACCCTGGTATTTTCTGAGAGACAATCACTTAGTATTTTAATATCAGTTCTGTCATTTGACTGCAGCCAAAGTTCAGCATCTAGACTATAATTACAATTCAATAGCATTTTTCTTCTATCTTATTTATCATTTTTTATATTTTTCTAGTTCTCTAGTATCTTTCCGCTTTTTTTTTTTTTTTTTTTTTTTTGGATACAACAACAAAAAAGTGTCTCTATTTTGGTAAATGTATTCGCTTATTCCCTGATCAACCATAGAAGAATCCTTTGTTTTCGGGACTTAGGCATTTTCTATTAGCTGCCAATTATCTATGTTTCAGACTGACATTCAAATAATTAAATATTCAGGTGCACTGATCCTGCCACCAAGGGTTTTATGAGCATTTGAGAAATTTGTTTAAGTTTAATTGGGAAATTAAGCCATGGGGCAACGTTACTGCAAAGCTCTACTGCTGTGTTCTGAGTAACTAGACCAATCTAGGTCAGAAAAGCACAATAGGACATACAAACGCCTAAAGAACTCAACACTGTGCTTGTAATGAGTGCCAAATTCTGAGATACGTTAATCTTCCCATTCTGGGACTCTTTCTTCTTTGGATTTGCAGAATAGGCTATGGCTAATCACCCAAATCTTAATGATTTCTAACCTTGCTTCTTTCCTCTGGTCCTCCTCTCTCCTTCAGAACTTTCTCAAGGATTTTATTACTTGTGTGTTTACAAACTTGTGTGTTTCCTAGCACTCTGAGTCAGATGTTGGTCTCTCTGTTTCTGGGAAACATATCCAGCCAGGCAGTAAATACTTTAATTTCACTATAAATACTTGAAAGTTTATGATTGTAGAATGATTATTTTTCCCCCAAAGATTCCTAGATACTTCCTGGCAAAGAAGACCAAATCAATGGCCCTTTTTCACTTTATATTTTCCTTAAGACTTGCTTAACATAATTGAAAAATTATCCTAAGGTAAAGGAAAATAAAGGAAAAACAAGAAGGGAGGTAGGGGGTAATAAAAGAAGGAGGGAAAGAAGGAAGGAAGGAAGAAAAGAAGGAAGGAAGGAAAGAAGGAAGGAAGGAACGAACGAACGAACGAATGAAGGAAAGAAGGAAGGAAGGAAAGAAAGGAAATGACAGGAGAAAAAGCGCGACAGTATGTAAACTTGTTTCTAATCTTCAACTCACACTTTCCTAGCTGTTTTCTACTATCTTCATAGTCACTAGACTTTTTTTTTTGGTAACAAAATTTTCTGACTTCTCTTTGGCGAAAATTTTCATAGCTGCATGGCTACATATCCTCCTTTTTGCCCTCTTAGTAAGTAATAAAGTGATAAAATTGAACACATGTTAATTGCTCTAAGAGACAATTTTACATGTTTAAGACTTCTGAAATCTTGACCCTTGTGAGATGGATATTAGAATTATTAGGTTTATTTTGTTTTTAATGGAAGCCTTTTAATTAGGAGTTTGGGTAAAATTGACGAGAATTTTGTCAGTGTTATTCCAAGTTCTGCTATTCTTGGTGAATTAGGCAGCAGCATATCTTCATCAGTTTAAATGAGCTTCTGTAATTCTGATTTTCACTTGTTATTGTTTTTTACTATGTACTATTCTCTTCTTCTTCCTGCTATTTTGTATTGATGGTGACTTACGGTAAAGCTCTACTAGACTTAAAATATATTATGTAAGAATAATTAGCATGCTTCTTTGTCTCTCCATGCATATTATGTAAACCTAACAGACACATACATATATGAAATATATAATCTTGAATATTATTTGAATCCTAATAGGCTCATTATTATTGTGTACATTCCCTCACTTCTTGGTTAAAAAAAAATCATCTTACCATTGCTTATTTTTCAGATAACATGATAGATAGACCAGATTAGCAATGTGGGATGATAGTGCTCTTAATAGCTAGGTAGGATTCATTTACCTGATAGCCACTGTTTCCTACCTCTGTCTGTATCAGACAGTTTGAGGAGCAGAGCTTTGACTGTAAAGATTCTTGGTTCATGATGTCAAATTAACTATATGATCCTACATGCATGTAAATTGGATGTACCATTAAAATGACATACATTTGAAGCTCTAAGACAACTTAGAAATCCATCCTTTAACCTAAGTGATAAGATGACTGAAGTTTACAGAACTAAATCCCTCAGCCAAGGTAATACAAAGTACTACTAGTAGTTACAGAACTAGAAGTAGACTTAGTTAAGGTGCTCTTCCATTCTCTCTCCATAAAGATTACTACCTCATCTGAGTATGATGGAAGCATTGAGGGAAATACTGGTTTGCTTTTGAGAGAGAATATCTATGAGCCTTGGCCAGCACAAATGTAAAACCTCAGGACATATACACAAATGAACAGATACATTGGTATGCTACTTGTGAATTATAAAAGTGACAGGGGAGGGGCGCCTGGGTGGCTCAGTTGGTTAAGTTGGTTAAGGGTCGACTTCTGCTCAGGTCATAATCTCATGGTTCGTGGATTCAAGCCCCACATCGGGCTCTGTGCTGACAGCTCAGAGCCTGGAGCTTGCTTTGGATTCTGTGTCTGCCTCTCTCTCTGCCCCTCCCCTGCTCATGCTCTGTTTCTCTTTGTCTCTCAAAAATAAATAAATGTTAAAAAAAAAAAGTGACAGGTGAAAAAAATTAAAATTAAAATTAAAAGTAACAGGTAGACTGGCAATTACTGAAAGCTTTTGGCTGTATAGTTCAGAAAGACATGATCATAATACAAGCTATAGAAGTAAATGTCTTATGTTTTTTGTTTGATAATAAATCGGCTATAAAGAATTGACCATGTAAACACGCAAACAAAACATTAAAACTGTTTCTAAATTTGTTCCTTCTTTGCATTATATAAAACATTTTTTTAAAATTCTTAACATCTGGGAATTATGTTTTAATTCGTAACTTATTCTGTTAAATAGGACGTGCGATGAATTATGGAAAAGGTCAAGCATCATGGACACCATTAGATGGCAGTATGACACAAAACTATTGTTTCCATTCAATGTTGGCTGACAGAACAGTTTACATACACATCCACATTGCACTGATAGTAAGTTTTTAAACATTTTTTAAAGAAGGACCAAATTGGAGATTCTAATACAAGAGAATGTGACAGTACTCAGAGAGAAAAGGGAAAAAAAAACTAGGAAAGAGCAATAAGATATTAAAGCCAATGACAGGATTAGGATATATTCTAAGAATACAAACAGGACTTCTGTCTACCATGCTGGCTTCATGACTATGTGATGAAAATACTGCAAAGTTTTGTAAATTTGGGGGGAGAAATTACTTTATTTAAAATAAAAAAATCAAAAACATTTAATCTGTTTATGACATTCTAACTTCAAAATAAAAAAGTAATCCATATTCCAATTGCCATTAGATGTGTAGATATCAATAATTTGGAGTTTCTAAGAGTTGGGCATTTACCTAAGTATCACTTTTTATGATAATGATTTAGCATATAAAAAATTTTTGAATACAATCCAATTCCTTTTTGGAGCCAGGTGTTATCTGACACAAAACTTAAATCTGGCATTCGAAATGTAACTTACTTTAAGAGTAACTCCAAGCTTTTTTTATATCTAAAATTATTTTTTTAGGGTGCAGTGGACACCAAGCCTTGGTAGTATTATTTGGTGATATAGAAATACTGCGTTTCTAGGTAAGAATGTAGAAGGCAGCAAGGCTAGAAGACTCTACTCCTGTTATTGATTTAATTGGGCAATGGTAGATGTAAATTTTGGGGGGCACATGATTACAACATTTTAACACTTTTCACTCCTTTGCTCCTTCCTTTGTATGGCCAGCTCCTGACATAATGAGAGAAAAGTAGCCTATTGGGACCAGCTCAATTCCATGACATATTTTAACAAGGCAAGATCCTCATTAATGCCAGGGACTTTTTGGAGCCCCAGTGGTATCTCCTTATAAATATAGTCTGCTTAGTATCCAGCTATGCAGTAGTGTAGACTTATCTGCCAGGTTCTTCTTTCCACAGTTCATTCCCTACAGCAGTGGTCCCATCTGGTTAGTTCAGTATTGTAGCCCACATGCATAGATGTTGTTGGATTGTGAGTGTTAGCAGTCACATATATAGAGATTTTTGAACATAAAATTTTTCCCCACCCTTCCAGGAAAAAACACTGTAAGGAGCTGCCCTATTTTCGGGGGCCTGATTCTTTCCTGCTTCAGGGCATATTGTTAGCACCAGCTGTGGTCAGGGAGAAAAAAAATCCCTGTCCCTGTGATGTAATACAGTACAATTAGGCACATAATGTAGATTTTATGCTTTTCTCGGAAACATCTGGCATGTACTACATTCTAAAACCAAACCTTGGAGAGCCAGACCTCCTGTAGCATTTTAATATCAATGTGTCTTTTCACACATTAGTTATCTAATGTTTGTGCCAGTTTCTGAAAACACTACATCCTAAATATCACCTCTTGAATGAGTGTAAATTCAAAATGCCTGCCAGGGGGTTATGTGCTATTTTTTGGGGGAGGGGGAGGAACTAATATCTGCCTTCATCTAAATACCAAATGAATTTTAGACTGTTCTTCTAGCCCCGCATTAGCATTGGCCCTTGGGAAAATCATTGTTTACGTATTCTTTTCAGATACTCAGAATTAAGAATCAATCTATTTAAACCTTGTTGCTAACATTTCATTTGTATCTCTGACATATTTGGAAAATGTGTATAAAGTTATTACTCACGTTCATTACTTTTGAAGAAGTTAACAATGAAAAGTTTTAAACAAATCATCTCCAAGTTCTCAGGAAAAAAGAATCGAGTCACTTGAGGAAAAGATAAAATATGATCCTGAGAGCCTTGTGAACAAAACAACTCTCTCACTGAGATCTATGATCTCCTCCAGGCAGGGCAATCAAGGTGAAAGGAGCTGCCTTAGCAGAATGTACTGGTCTTAAGAGTCGCGCCATCTTTATAGGATCCCATGTTCCCTCAAACCTCACATCGGAACAAACAAAAGATAAAAACAAAAATGAAACATGGATTACGTGAAAGTAAAACTAAGAACAACAGGAGCAAAATTTGTATGATTCATATATTTAGAAGTTTTAATTATTTAGTAAAATGTCGATAAAACATTCACAAATGTACACAGAATATGGCTCGTATTAATTTATAAAACAATTGGCGTTTCATAATGATTCCATTAATTATATTGAAATTTCAAAGAGTAAATTGTGAAATTGTTTGACCCTACCACAGCATGGAGGAACTCTAAAATTCTAGAAAGTTGAAACAAAAATGTTAGAAATTGCATAGACAAATATCCACACCCCTAGCTAACTGCTTCAAGTTTATTAATAAGTTTAATGAGAGACTATCTGGATTCTTGTTTTAACATTAGAATGTTGGGTTGATTCTAAACAGTAGACTCCATGCTTTAGTGCCGTTTTGATAGAGGTATTGCAAAGACCCTAGGAAACTGTTCTTGAACTCTCAGAGTCATGGTTTTCTCATTTATGAGAGCTGCCTACAATGAGATGGCTTCTGAGGTAGTTTCCAGCTCTAAAACGTTGAGTTTATGGATTTTAATGTGATACCCTATAATTGTGTGGTGAATGCCTTGCTTTCTAAAACTATTAAGTCTGTTATTTTTAACCACATTTACATCACAGTGGTTCTTGATAAATATCAACAAGCAGGCATCCAACACCATCATATCAAACATATTAGAAACAGATGGCACTGCTTGGTATATTGAAGTAGAAGGACAGATGGAGCAGGACTTACATTCTTTCTAACCCCGGAAGCTTTGAAGGGGTTGAATGACAAGACTTATTTTTCCCCTAATTTAAGAAGTAATTTGATGTAAGGACAAAGAGTACCATTTCAACTATGAGAAACAATAGACAGAGAAAAGAAATGCATTCCAGTGATACAACAGACTGACCTAAGATGAACCACTTTCCTTTTACTAAAACTCATGAAATGCTGTATAAAATAGCAAAACAGTGTTTTAGAAAAAATACAAAGATGACTTGGAAAAAAAGGCCAGAAAACTCCCACTTGCAGAGTCAATAACTACAGGGGGAGTGTGAGCGTATGAATTGGGGCTTTGGTCCTTATGATATTGACATTCTGGTACAGGTCCAAGAGGGAAAAAGAAAGTGAGCACCAGGCTTACATGAAGGATAGAGGATAAATTCAGGAATCTGGGAGGCCCGACCTTTCCTAACATCCAGAGTCAAGAATGCCTATCTCTGGATGAATAAATAAACCTCCTCTAATAAAAACCTCAGGTGTGTAGAATCCAAATTTATACATCCATGCTGTGTCTGATTCCCAAGTAGAGAAATTTATGGAATATTTTGTCCCAGATTAACAAAATCTCTGGGATATTCTATGAAAGCAAATATAGGGACTTTTCTATGATATAGATTGTATAAGACCTGACAAGAAAAAAATAGCAAGCAAACTACAAAAACAATAGCAACAATAATAAAACACCAACTGAAGATGAGCTCACAATAAAAATGATGAACTACGTAAGGAAGTGATAACCAGTCTAAGGAGAAGTCAACATAAACACAAATAAGAACCGCTTCAATAAAGAACAATTTAAAGATTGGTACGAAATATGTGAAATTTCAATAATAGTTAAATCAGGAAAGTGGGAATACAAATGATTATTATTCTCTAACTTGTATTTTTCTTTAGTTTATAAAATGTTCCACCAGTAACTGGTATTTATCTTGTAAGAAGAAATATATTGTGAAGGTTTCTGTTTTGTAGCCTTCAACCTACTAATTCTTGGGGGTATCTTTAAAGCTGCTCTCAGGTCAATGGTCACACAAATGTAAGAATTTCTTGTTGAATTATATTTTTATCTGAAATGCTGCAAACAATCCTAATATTTTTTAATATTTGTAACACAGTTTTATTTTTATTCTTGGACAAGACTTCCATTGCTTGTTTTTTCAATCAATATTCTGGAAATGCTTCAGTAATTATGGAAATAGTTATTTTTTCTAACTCAATATTGTATGCTAAATATCTCTATACCTGTTCTGCAATAGCAATATAAAGCATATGGCAGTCTCAATTATGACTCGATATTTTATGAGTACACAGTCTTAATTTGAGGATATAAAATATACGGTAATTCATTAATATCCAAATTTCCAGATATAAGGTAGGTAAATCACATGAGAAAGCAAAGAGTGTTGAGCTAGAGGTAATCCTATATTTTCCATGTATGTCTGTAGAAGTACAAATAACCTTTCTTTTTCTTCAAAAAAATCAGCATGGAGCCTGGATGGGGGCACACTCAGCTCTTAGCAAAAGGAGGGGGTAGGACTAACAAGGGGCTGCCTTCAAAGATGGTCGAAACCCAAGGGGATTTTCATCACAGGTTTTTGGCATTGGAAGGTCTTTGAAGATTTTTGGATTTTTGCTTAACAGGTGGTCTCTGCGCCTGCTGCAGTTTCTGCTGATCTGAAGCCACACGGCTCAGCACGACTCCTACCTGCTTGGCTTTCTGGAGGTAAGGCCCCAGGAGTTTCTCCTTTTTCTCATCCAAAGATTACTTTTCTTATGAGAGAGTTATGGTTTCCCTCCCCCACTTTCCCACCCACTACCAACTGGTGCCCCATGCTGTGAGCATGAATCCTGCCCCTCAGTTATAGCAGACAGGGAAAGCCCCAAATAAAAAGCAGTATGATGGAAGGGGCCCACTAGGTGGCAGAATTGATTAAGCAGATAGTATGTAAAGGCTGTGAACTCAAGGAACAAAAACAGACAGGATGGGAAGAGTGTGCGTAAGAGCTGGGGCCTCCGCGTTTCCAATACTGCTCACCCACCTGCCAGGGCTGAGCTAATCCTGGCCCCACGGTTTTTATGTTCCTCAGGGAATTGGCACTTTAGAGAATGACGTCATAGTGTCTGCCAGTGGTGTTAAACACGGGGATGCTGTCACTACAGGTAAGAAATGCTCCTCAAGGCTCTAATTTGGGAAGGGGCGACCCCCAAGATGGAGTAGTCCATCCACCGAGGAAGCTAAACATCTATTTTTTTAAGTTCCCAAGCAGAATACTAGCAATGCCCCTTATTTTGAGAGCATATATTGTCTGCAAACTCTAAATTCTCCGACGCCAATCAACAGAAATTGGACAGATTCTTTAGTTATCTGCCCAGGTTTACATTGGCAAGTTATTTGTTGAAAGAATCATCAGCATCCTTTAGCTTTACAGAGTACCTAAGATTGAAACAAACTTTATGAAAAATAACTCAGCATTCAAAATGTACACTAAATTTTGTTCAGCTCTAATTTGGGCTCATCTCACATCCACCTACTTACTTTGGCTTGCTACATGCAACCAATTCTATATATCAGCAGTTTCATGCTATTTAGAATGCACACAGGGTTCTTCAGGCCTGAGGTTTAAACTAATTCCTATTACTCGACTTTTACCAATAGTGTTAATAGCATGGGGATTCCATGTGACGTTGAAACACTTATAGAAAGTTACTGATTGCTCACTATGTTGCCTAACTTAATATTTTCATCAAATCTAGGACCCAAATGCTCTTGTTAGCTTTGTTTTTTGGTTGAAGGAACTAAATCATAGAGCAGTGAAGAACCTTGCAGAGATCCACAGCTAGTGATCATAGACAGAATTGGATGACAGAATAATTTAGGTCAACTTCAGTCTTCCCTCAGAAGTGTCTTTATTGAAAAATAAGTTTCATTCCTTTCTTGGTTAAATTGAGACACAATAAACATTACACTTCTATTTAATGGCTATGTATGGGGTCAATTTTATATTTTCCCTAATTTGTAAATAAAGCAAACTTATGCACGGTCTGAATAATGGCTAGTATACACTAGGCTCAATTGTTTTCATTACTTGTAATCTAAAATACAGAGTTTATATTTTCTAGACAAACGTGAAATGATGGGTTGGACTGAGTATCTACAAAGCTTCTGGTAGAAAATGAAACTTTGGCATGAGTGGTTATGTGAATCCAGACTAATAAGATTTAGCTGGCTTTCACTTAGGCAGTAGTGGAGATTGTTGATATTATGATTTCTGTATGTGTTGATGGGACATGTTATTGAATGCCAATGTCATTTTAGATGTTATATTTCTCCTGTAAAAGCAACCCAACAGCTGAAGAGGAATCAAGAACTACCATTTCTGCGATCTCTCTCTTTGTTACCTTTTTATTTTGGAGTAAGTTCAGATTTAGAGAAAAGTTGCAAACATAGTACAAGAGGTTCCATCAATTCTTCATCAGTTTCCACTCTTGTTACCATGGTATAATTGTCAATGCTAAGTTATTCAATTTGGTAAAGTAGTATTCACTAGGTTATAAACGTTAGTTGGATTTGACTGTTTTTCTACTAATACCCTTTTCTTTGTTCCAGGTTCCAACCCAGGATACCATGATTCACCTTGTGTCCTTCTCTATTTGTCTTATTAGTGCTGAAATGTGAGATAGTCGTCTCCTCCATTTTCTACCCATTTACTTTGATGTGAACCACCATATTTTTTTAAAAAAAAAGTTTATTTTTCAGACAGTGCCAGTAGGGGAGGGGCTGAGAGAGGGGGACCGAGGATCCAAAGCAGGCTTTATGCTGACAGCAGTGAACTTAATGTGGGGGGACTCAAACTCACGAACTGTGCGAGCATGACCTGAGCAGAAGTCCCACGCTCAACTGAATGAGTCACCCAGGAGCCCATAGAACTATTTTTTTAAATGCCCTACTATCTAAACTAATTGACCCATTTTATAGGTGGGAAGTCTGAGGCCCAGAGAATGAGGTTAGTAGTGTCCACCTGGGGTTTTATGCACTGTATTGTGATTACAGTATCTAATTTGGTTTCCTCCATATTTTCCATATCCTCTCCTTAGCCACTCCTCTTGTAGCTCCTAGTTTGCAGATGATGTATTTCATAATTTAATGTGGTTAACCAAATTCATATTAATTTTTTTAATGTTTATTTATTTTTGAGAGAGACAGAGACAGAACGTAAGTGGGTAAGGGCAGAAAGAGAAGCAGAATCCGAAGCAGATTTCAGACTCTGAGCTGTCAGCACAGAGCCCGATGTGGGGTGAACCCATGAACAGTGAGATCATGACCTGAGCCAAAGTCAGCTGCTTAATCGACTGAGCCACCCTGGTGCCCCTAACCAAGTTAACATTTTTTCACCTAGACCACTAGATCCTCTAAAAGGAAGTTGTCTATGCAACCAGTGAAAGCATGACAAAAACAGACAAGGTAAACACTAACATAAGGACCGTCCATCTGAAGAAATGGTGAAAGCAACCAAAGCTACCTTCTTAGCGTGGTTCAGTTTCCTTCTGAGCCTACTCATTCTCTGACAGTCATCATCATTTTTTTTTTTTTTGGTAAAGTTTCTATCCAGATTTTTATAAACTGAGATTAATGGGCAACGAAGCAATGGCAGATCTGAGTGTGTATCTCCCTGTACATATATCTTTATTCTAATCATTGATTCTTGAAGACAGAAAACTCCCTGCCATCTAAAGGAATGCATCTGAAATAATGAAGTGTCAAATGATATGATTTGGTTCAGATCTACAAATGTTTATTGAAGACCTGCTGTGTTTCAAGTTAGACACACAAAGATAAACAAGACATGACATTTACATTAGCATTGATATTTTCCATGACGAGATTCTTGACTTCCTTCTCTACAATCATGTCATAATTAGTAGACAAGAAAATCACCAGTTCTACTGGGAAAGAGTAGTAGGAAAGGTTAAATCCTAAAGGTGTGGAATCAGATCCTGTCTCTGCCATTTTCCGCTCTGTTACCTTGGTAACATTTCTTAATTTTGATGAGCCTCTTACCAGGGGTGACTGTATTTTCTGGTCCCAGAGAGGATTAGTTAAGAAGAACTTGTTATCATGGATTAAGAAGAGCTCCTCTTTCTCTCCCCAAAAGTTCTTTATTTGGTTCAATCAATGATAGGATCACCCCACATTTTACTTCATCTTTTAAAATTAGATTGATCATGCCAACATCAGAAGTGGTGGGAGAATTAAATGACCATATGTGTGTGTGTATACAAAAATTTATCAAAATGTATATAAATGGAGTTTAATAGACAAAAACCCCCAACAAATAAATATAAGATTACTGAAAAATGAGAGTTATTGGTATTTTAAGGTATGTTTTCCTCAGTATAAACACAAGCTTATTCCCTGATCTTGTATTGATTTTTCATTGTGTAAACATATTCTAAGTGTTTTTACCACTATCTCTATGTGTCAGAAATAAATCCCATATCCAAATAAATATATCTCAGGTATCCAATGACACTGATTTATTTTGAAGTCATTTAAGGTATAAAGTTATTTTGAAGCCACTTAAGGTATAAAGAAATATAAAAATGTAAATGTAATTTTTAATTTTTTCTCTTTCTTTTTCTTTCTTTCTTTCTTTTATTTTTCTTTGTGTTTTTGCAATCTGTTGAGATTTGTGATCATTTCTTTCTTTCTTTCTTCCCTACTGGAAGGTGGGTAGCGTGTAATATTTTCTCTGAATCATGTATGAAAAAGCACGAGCCTTGCTTCTCAAGCTGCCGCAGAACCCTAGAGGATTATTCTACTAGAATAACAACAGCTTGTGAAATATCTCCACGAGATAACATGTCTTAGAATGGAAGACCCAAGATGACCCTTTAATTGCCAACATTAGAACTCAAAGCTCTTGAAGACTTAGGAGTTTTTCACGTCAGTACTTAGCTAAACAGGTTAAGATTATGCAATAGCCTAACCACATGCAGTATTGATATTGTTTATCAAAAATGGGAAGCTAAGTACAGAATTAGTAAATATGCCTTTCAAGAGACAGCCTTGAAATATCCTCTTAGATGAAGGTAAAATAGAGCTCTCATCTTTCTGACCTGTGTAACAATAACATAGGTTTATGGCTTACCTGCTCACCTCAGGAAGTGGTAATAACAGCCATTATTTTCTGTGGAAGCAATGCCTGTAACCATGTCATCCTCTGATAAATCATACCAATTGCATCTTATTATCTCACCAATGGTTCAATTAACTCACATCACCACTCAATTTATCAAATTAAAAAGGAAGGGTTTTGTGTGTTCTAATAATTGTTTCATTAACATAAAACCAGTTAAGAACATGTAGCTTCAGATCTGAATTCATAGTATCTCTATGAAGTTTTGTTTTGATTTGCTCTGATGGTCGTACACGGACATGGCTCTTGTATTCTATTAGTTGTCATGATTATTCATTCATTAATATACATATGGCTGTTGAATATGGCAGGTTTTCACTGAAGACAAACATATTATTATGAAATAAAATGGTAACCATAATTCTGAAAATCCAAGCAAGTTTTTAAGCATTCTAAAGGCTTTAAAATGAGCCTTGCTATGGTTCAGTATGGGATTGGGGTCTTTATGAAAGACCTATATTAGTGTAATATATTCAAGGAGCCTTAAGATTGGAGAGCAAGGAATTTTATAGCAAATTTTAAATGATTCTTAAAACTTTTTGTCTCACCAGGATAGACAATAACTCTGCTGTTCTGCTTCACATAAATAAATCAAGTGGAAGAAATATTTGAGAGGTATTTGCCCAATAAAAATTAATCCCAATAATTTTAAGTCAGATGATTACAGAATGTCAGCCATACTTCCATCATTTCTACCTCTCCAAGTGGAGTTATACAACTGCATGCTTAGAGCAGTGGGCCGATCATCACATCTCACTGTAACTACTATGTCCCAGTATGCCATTTACACAAACTTTCCAATTATTTTGATCTTACAACAACCACGAAAGTTAAACATTATCATTTCTACCTCGTAGATGTAGGAACAAAGGTTGAGAGGGTTACATCACCCAAGTTGAGTTGCCCAAAAATGTTAAGAGGAAGCTATAGATGCTCTAGTTGAAAGACCAGCCTTGGAATCTGAAAACCAGTTTCACTGCTTGTTAATTGAGAAGTCTTGTGAATTCACTGAAAGTCTCTCAATGCCATGTTTCTTATCTCTGAAGACAGGATCCTACCACTTCGCATGATGATTGTGTTAAATGAAATGTATGAGTTAAAGCGCTGGGCACATTGCATTCACATTCAATACATGCCCTTTATTACTCCTTGTGTGATGCCTTGATGCCTTCCTTATTTAACTAACTCACTACCAAATGGACTTGGTCATTTGGATCATGTTTCCAGTATGTTCACAGCTGACTCTATGTTGGCCTCTATCTCTTTTATTCTTAAAAGTGGATTTTCCTGTTTATACCCATGGAGGTAATTGAGAATGATGCTTTTGGCCATCTTTTTTTGGGTACCCACAAACTCAAATTTCCTCATACTGAATTCATCACCTCCTTACCCTTTGGCTGTTATTTAGAATTCTTCTCATGATAGCCCTGTAATACAGGTATTTTTATTCTCAGTTTGAATTTATTTTAGCACTATTGTCTCCATCTTGGAGACTCAGAATGTTCATTCTGCTTCCAATTCTTTACGCTACCTCATTCCCCAAATCTAGTTAGGTACAAAATCTGATCCTACCAGTTTTAGCTTTGCCTCTCACATCTTTCTCTTCCCTTATTTTTTCAATTCCCCCACTTCAGTTCAGGCCCTTTGGTTACACAACTGAACTACTGCAGAAATCTTCCAGTTTGTTATCCTGCCTCTAATTAATCTTCATATCAATCTTATCACATTTGTCTCTTAATAAACCTTCTAAAATAGTAGTTTAATCATGAATTCAAAACCTGTATCTTCCCACCACTTTAAATACCAAGTCTAAACTCTTTAGCATGACGCTAAAGGTCTGCTCTCACTTTTGTAATTTTATTTCCCCATATAAAGTAGGTCTACTATTATTTCCAAGGCACATCCGGCAGTCGTGTAACTCTGGAATTGAATTCTTACCACATTATCCTCTTGGAATTACTTTGATTCTTCTCCCACAGAAGAAGACTTTGTTCTTCAAAGTCCTACAAAAATTTCATGTCTTTTATGAAATCTTATAACTAGTCCTAAGTGCTTCTCTCTTCACCAGTTAAATTGAGCTACATAATTTTTTTTCTGTTGACTATGCATACTTCTGGAGGCATTTTTTCATTCTCTATCTAGAGTTTTAAAGTAGACTTTTTGGAGTCATCTCTTTAGCTTCTTACATAACTCACTGTTGCCTATTCTTACTGAGTTATTTTCACCTAGTAGGCCTTGTGCCGAAGCAAATATATATATATAAACATATATATATATAAACATATATATAATTTTAGTTATATATATAATTTTTCTATATATATTCTCTATAAGTATTCTATATATATATATCTATAATCTATATATATTTTCTCTATATATTCTATATATAATCTATATATACTCTCTCTATATATAATTTTTTTTCTAAACTGAAATTAACTAGAACAGAACCTAAACTAGCATCTGGACCCACTGATTATGTTATGTCTCACTAAAAGCTTTTCTTTGCCGAGTACAGAAACCACTTAGTCTCATAAAAACTTTCTGCTTTTGGACCTATCTGGAAATATTTATGCTTAATTTATTGTGTAATTGTCAGATACAAAAGAAGAAAAATACTGAGACTTTATTAAGACCCCCACATTGGAATTATACAGCTGGTAGGGGACTTATAATCTAATACAAATGTTAATTAAATGTTAGTCTTCTAAACATGAGCCTTCTGTGATCCAGAAACACAGCTATTGAAGATGCAAACACAAAGTACATACATAAACCAGATTACATGTTAGCGAAATAATAACAGACATAATGCTTTTCGACTTGTCCTATTTTATTTTTATTTCCTTTCTTTTTCCTCTGTCTCTCCACAACTATATACCAAAAAACTTAAGGACTATGAGAGTTTCACTACTTTCAAACGCCCATACTGCATAGCACATAGAATGCATGCTGATGAAATTGCAAACAACAATGTACATAGCCAAACAAATACACAACAGATCACCTATATTTTTGACTTAATTTAAAATAAGGTACAACTCCTTTATAAAAGACAAAAAAGCAAATTGTATTTCTATAAGGTAAATCCCAATTATAAGATGGAGTAGTCGGCATCAAGATCTGCCACTAGTCTCTTAATTTGCGTTAGAAATTAGCCCAACACTGAGCATTCTCTATTTTAAAATGCTGTAATACCCGGTTCAACTGCACACAGGTATTCACAAGCAGAGGCGAATAGTCAAGGTCATTATCTAGTCAGTTTGAAAAAAGACCTATTGTTTCATGTCACCTACTTCTCATCTCTATGTTGGAGCCATAAAAGAACCTTGGTTAATTGCCACCAAAGTGGTTGATAATGCCAGAGAAGGCCTATCAGAGAAATCTGGATGCTTCCACATGTAGTGACTTGCTCCTTCAAGGGTCACTGACAGATCAAATACTTGGTGGGAAAGTTTCCAACAGCTCTATCAAGATAATTTTTAAAATAATTTTTAAGGCTGTATGTTAGAAGGTATTTTGACAGGTTGCTAAGGCTTTGCCATTCGTCTGAAAGTGCCATTTCTTTCACATCTCGCAAGTGGGAAATCACCAGAGATCTAACTGGTGATTTCGTGTTCATCCGTGTCGGAGAGACGCTTCAATGGTTCATGAATGTAGGCTGATTCCCACTCCTGCTGCCTTTGGTTCCGGTTTTAATATAAGCTTCCTATCTGTGTGACTGTCACAGGCATAGCCCAAGCAAGCACAGAGATGGCAGCTGAGAAACCAGGAAGTTATTTTTCAATCATATATAGGTAGCCTCATTAGTTATACTAAAGATAATAGTAATTATAAATGCAACATTTTCATATGACCCAAGTGACCATGTTGAATGTATGTCTCCAAGTCATTGTCAGTGTGTAAAGATCTCTCTTATTGCACACGGAATTAAAAGGGGTTTTGTCCTGGGACCTCCTTTAAAAATTTACATTAATTCTGCGTTATTCTTTTCTTTCCAGCTAACAATTATTTTGTATGACCAATAGAGAATTGTAGCATCATTTGATGTGTTAATATTGAATGACTCATGATAGCAGGAAGCTAGAGAGGAAACAAAATAAGATGACCAGAGCAGGGATGCTTGGATTTTGGAACTTTAGGATTCTTCCCAAAGAAGCAGCGACTCACTCACTGGATAAACCAAGAAATAATGAAAAGGAACAATGTCAAAGGATGTTTTAAAACCTATTTGTATTCTTTCTATGGCACCCTTTGGGGAATTTTTTTAACAGAAGGGATTGAAACGTTTCTTTTTAAGTAGTTCGGTGAGGTAGGGGAGCAGAGAAGTTGAGGATTAGCTTAAGGCACTAATACAATCTGAAATATCCCAGGTCTGCTCAAGTAGGGTTCTCATTTGACCTGAACCCATGAGACGTGCATTAAATATCTGGGCTTAAAACATGGTGGTTCACAGCGCACCTGGGTGGCTTAGTCGGTTGAGTGTGGGACTTTGAGTCAGGCCATGATCTCACAGTTCATGAGTTGAAGGCCCACATCTGGCTGCTGCTGTCAACATGGAGCCCACTTTGGATCTTCTGTCCCCCTCTCTCATACTCTTTCTCTCAAAAATAAATAAACATTTAAAAAATTGTTCTAATGTTCTACTATTTTATAAGTCAGATGTGCCTACTAAGGCAATATAATTCTTACTATTAAGACATGAGGAAATTTCTATTGCCTCTATCTTTAGCAGAGTCACCTGTACACTGAATGCTATCCCCTCCCAAAAACTAAGAAAGATTTCAAATATAAACTTTCATTTCTATCATATTAGTAACAGCTATAAAGAAAGATTAAATTTAAGAAGAATCGCAGCATGGAGAAATCTTCACTTCCCTCCATATTTAAATATTAGGAAATGTTTCTCAAAGTAATTTCTGGAAGTATTTTGCTACATTATTGGCTTGTCAAGATAACAAATTTCCATTTAATATTTAATTCTATTATTTCTCAATTGTTCCTTCACCCCTTTTCTCATTCCTCAATGATTTACTTTAAATTCTAAGTTGCTACACTACCTCGCTGTGAGATGCCAGGTATATTTCCTATACTTTCTGAGCTTGTTTATCTACCAAATGGGTATTATGGCATTTTCACCTGATCTCAGAGGAAGGAGGTAAGCATTCATTTTGATGTTGGTTGTAAATAAAGCTTTTTGACCATTTTAAAAAATTAGGTAGCCACTACTCTATGGCCTATGATTTGTGAATCAGATTCTAGTTATTTATTTCCAAGTTAGTCCTCCCTGAGAGAGTTGCTCCCGGACACTTCCAGGCCTCATAAAGAACTCAAGATGTACAGTTCTGAAATGTTGAAGAATAGTCTACCCATGTTTTATAGAAGATGTATTTACAGATTATGATAATCATGTTGATAATCATGCTACCTTTTGTTCATAATGGGACAAGGGCTACGGAAATACAGGCTAAGATTCTAATTTCCTTATATTTAATTTGAGCCATATTTGTTGCCCCAAAGAAAGAGATTTATAAATAAATAGTCTCTTACAGTTGAATTAAACAAAGATAAATGTCATTTCTGAGAACCAATCAAACGTTGTGCCTGACACCATTAGCAGTCAACACTTAAGAGAAGTACATTTTTTTTGGGTTTTGACTGTACTCAGTTAACTATGTTGTTATGGTAGAGCCAGGTCCTCCTCATGCAGCAGAAGAAGCAAGTAACACACTATAAAGAAGATATTAGTTTGTAAACTTCCAAAGGAGAAGGGAGATGATCTCTTACTCTTTTTCTGCCACCTGCAAATATGTAAGTCACTGTCTTATAGATATTCAGGGCTCAGATATTTATAGAATTTGATCTTTCAAATAAGAAAGCTCAAAAGTCATAAAACTAATTTTGTTTAATTGAAACAAATGATAATACTTTGACATTAGAGTTTGC
Organism: Cryptoprocta ferox; assembly: GCA_028646485.1. Taxonomy (NCBI): domain Eukaryota; kingdom Metazoa; phylum Chordata; class Mammalia; order Carnivora; family Eupleridae; genus Cryptoprocta; species Cryptoprocta ferox. Next base: position 104,678,267 of record CM053574.1, read on the forward strand.
ATTTAACACAGCCAAACTCTTCTAAAATCTTAATAGTTTTGAGGTCAGAAAACTTTTTAAGATACCAAATATTTTGAGACCAAAGATGATTCAGTAAGCTCTCAGCAAAAGAAACTGGAAAGCAATGTGCTTAATGCAAATTTGATAATCTACAATTCTTACTGGCAAGTCAAGGAAGTTTAAAGGAGCATGAAGAAATACAGACACTCCTTTTTTAAAGCTTCTACACAATGCACAACCATTTTGTCAGAGTCAGTCAGTCCTTGTGAATTAAGCTGGGCCTGACATGTGACAGGAGGTACACAAATGGTGATTCCCATTTTTATTATTAGGCAGCTTCCCAAAGGCCTATTTTAAGAAAACAAACGTGATTGTCATTAATAGAAAAAAAAAACAATAATAAATTTTTCTCTATCCAAACACCTTAATACTTCTCTACTGCCTACAGATACTACCTACAAGTCTTTGTATCCAATACTTTCTATTGAAGTCAGACTGACAATGTGGTGCTAGGACCAGTGTGGTAAAACTGATGTGATCTGAGCAGTATGTCAGTCAAATGAACAATGCTAGGAACCACCTCCAAGCAGTCACATTAGTCATTAAACTGACTAAAGCATTTTTCAGTCATCCTGAGCCCACATTCAGGTTGCTGGTAGACTTGCTTCTACCTAGAGGTTTCTATTCATCAACCAGGCTGGGCTTGCAGGGAATGTGAGAGGTATGGCTAGTTGTGTTATATTGTGTTGATAATATTTTGTGTGATTTGTTACATATCTCCAGTGGTCTGGGGGGAGATTATGTTTCCAGCCTTCTAGTACACATAAGATGACTTGAAATAAATTGTTGACTCTATTGCACTGTCAGCCTGGGCCTGCAGATCCACAATGTGACTTCTGAAGGTTGAGGTTATGCACTAGCTTGCTCTAGAGAAACCCTATACGTGCCCAAAGATCTCTAAAGGTGATATAAAGCTTAAAGCTCTAAAAGAATGTTTCTGTGTTGCAATGTGATCTATAATGAAATATGTACCAGACAGACAAAGAACTAGAAAACGAGATCCAGGTGGTAATTTAAACTTTAGGAAGAGCTGGAGTAGCAAATAATTGTCGTACTTGTTCATTTGAAATGCAAGGCATATTCCCCCATTGGTTGAAATTTCTGCTTTTAATTAAGAGAGGCATGATATAAAAATGCAATTAGGACATGTACTAGAAAAACAGACAAATGAAACAGACTAGAAAGCATAGAAATAGAAATATTCACAGGATTTTAGGTTGTAATAAAGGTGCCAACTGAGATCAGTGGAGTAAAGTTGGACCATTTTAATAAATGCATTGGAGCAGATAAGTAACTACTTGGGAAAAAGATGAAGCTGAGTGTTTGTACTATATAGATCAAGAAAATAAATACAAAATTATATCAATATAGATTTTAATTTAAAAAGGGAAACATTGAAGTACTAAAAAAAAAGCACGGCTTCATTTTTTTAATAAACCTGGGTCAGAAAAAAGCTTTCTGTGATCCAAAATTCAGATACCATAAAGGAAAAGACTGGGAACTTTTGCTACATAGAAATAAGAAATATATCACTAAGACAAAAATAAAACAACATGGTGACTCAGCAATCATATACATTACACAATAAATGTAGTTACCATAGGAAATTATTACAATATTATTGGCTCTATTCCCTATGTTACACTTTTTAATCCTTTGACTTATTTATTTTATAAATAAAGAAAAAATTTATTTGTTTTTAAAGTTTGTGTCTCTTAATCCTCTTTTTCGCACAGCCTCTCACCTTCCTTCCCTCTGGCAGCTACCACTTTGTTCTCTGAATTTATGAGTCGGTTTCAGTTTGTTTGTTTATTTGTTTTGTTTTTTAGATTCCACATATAAATGAAATCATAGTGTTTTTTTTCTCTGTATGGTTTATTTCATTTAGCATAATACCCTCTAGGTCCATCCGTGTTATCACAAATGGCAAGATTTCATTAAAATATTTTTTAATGTTTATTTATTTTTGAGAGAGAGAGAGAGAGAGAGAGAGAGAGAGACAGAGCGTGAACGGGGAAGGGGTAGAGAGAGAGGGAGACACAGAATCAGAAACAGGTTTCAGGCTGTCAGCACAGAGCCCAACGTGGGGCTCGAACTCACAAACTGTGAGATCATGACCTGAGCTGAAGTCAGACGCTTAACTGACTGAGCCACCTAGGCGCCCCAAGATTTCATTTTTTTTTTTATGGCTGAGTAATATCCCATTGTGTGTGTGTGTGTGTGTGTGTGTGTACATATACCACATCTTCTTTATCCATTCATCTATCAATGGACACTTAGGTTGCTTCCGTACCTGGACCACTGTAAATAATGTGGTAATAAACATTAGGGTGCATATATCTTTCTGAGTTAGTATTTTTATCTTCTTTGGGTAAGTATCCAGAAGTGTTGGACACCTGAAACTAATATAATATTGTATGTCAGCCATAACTTCAATTAAAATCAAACAAAATAGAACAAAACAAAATATCTTTGTAAGCAAAGTCAAATGCCAAATGCCAAATTAGGGAAAACAATCTATGGCTCATATTAGATAAAATGGTTAATCTTTATGATATAGAAAAAGCTACCAGAAATTGAGATGAAATAGGCCAATATGCTACAGAAAAAAAATGATCAAGAAATATATAGACAGTTCATAGATAAAGAAATATAACTGATATTAAAAATATAAGTACAAGGCAAACTCCTCTCATAATAAGAGATGCGTGAACTGAAACTAGCTATATTTTCTTACCTCTCAGATTGGAAGAAAATAAAAAAGTTGTTAACACGGTCTGTTGATGAGGCCATGGGGGAAGGAGACACTGTTCACGTGTTTGGGAAGTGCAGAATAGTACAACCTTTAGGGAGGTAAACTTGACAATAGTTTCAAATTTACAGATACATTTACTCTTGAATCCAGAAATGTTGCTTCTGGGAATGTAGACTGCAGATCTACTGTACAACTCAAATGACTCAATTATAGTGTTACACTGTGATACTGCTTATGATAACAAAATACTGGAAACAAGCCTGTATAGACCATGATACATCTAAAACTTGTAATATTATGCAGTTGTAAAAGAAGAGATGAGTTCCTTGTATATAAAGTGGCAAAGATACAGAATACATTGTTAGGTGAAAAAGCAAGGTCCAGATCATGTAGCATGCTACCTTTGGTATACAAAAACAAAGAAGAATATCATATTAACAGATGCATAAAAATATTCTAGAACTAATAAAAATACTGGGGAAATGAGAGAGATTAGGAAGACTAATGGTGGGAGCAGGAGGTATAGTACTCATTAAAAAATAAAGAGAAAAACCATAAGGTTTAGGAATTTTAAAGATGCACACACAGGAAACCACAAATGCTGGCATTGATGCCAAGAGAGGTGACCCTCTTACACTCTTGGTGAGAACGAAAACTGGTGCCATCACTCTGGAAAACAGTAGGGAGCTTCCACAAAAGTTAAAAATAGAGCCACCTTATGATCCAGCAACTGCACTACTAGGTATTTACTCAAAGGACACAAAAATACTGATTTGAAGGGGCACATGCACCCTGATGTTCATAGCAACATAATCAACAATAACCAAATTATAGAAAGAGCCCAAATGTCCATAGACTGATGAATGGATAAAGAAGATGTGGTATAGGGACAACTGGGTGGCTCACTTGGTTAAGCTTCTGACTTCTGTGCTGACAGCTCAGAGCCTGGAGCCTGCTTTGGAATCTGTGTCTTCCTCTCTATCCGCCTTTTCCCCTGCTCACGCTATGTTTCTCTCTGTCTCTCAAAAAATGAATAAATGTTAAAAAGATTAAAAATAAAGAAGATGTGGTATATATATTTTAAATATATATTTAGATATATATAATATATATATGTGGTGTGTGTATATATATATATATATATATATATTTAGTCAGGATCACAAAGAGGACTTTCATGTCTAATGTTGCCCACTCTGGAGCCAGAAGTCTTGATGTTTATATATACAATGGAATATTACTCTGCCATAAAAAAGAATGCAATCTTACCATTTGTAACAACGTGGGTGGAGCTAGAGAGTATTATGCTAAGCAAAATAAGTCACTCAGAGAAAGACAAATACCATATGATTTCATTCATATGTGGAATTTAAGAAACAAAACAGATGAACAATATGGGGAAAAAAGAGAAAGTCAAACCATAAATGAGACTATAGAGAACAAAATGAGGGTTGCTAGAGGGGAGGTGGGTGGGGGGAATGGGTTAAATGGGTGATGGGGATTAAGGAGGGTACTTGCTATGATGAGCACCGGGTGTTTTATGTAAGTATTAAATCACTAAGTTCTACACCTGAAACTGATATTACACTGTATGTTACCTAACTGAAAGTAAATAAAAACTTGAAGAAAAAAAAATAATTTTAGAGATGCGCAAAAACATGGCTTTATTTAAGGTGAAAATATCTTTAAGGCAATCAAATAAAACGGGCTAGTGCTTTGAGTATTGTGTGGTGCAAAAAGTAATCAGTAGATCATTTAGTACCTTGTATGATTAGAATTGAGTATTTTTCACAAATTCATAGTAGCCTTATTTTATGATTCTATCTTTGGTGCAAGCTTCAAAAATACTCCAAGGCGAATACTTAGCTACTCAACTCTTTCATTTTATCCACTGGAGATTGAAGATTTGTCCTTCTTCTGAAGTTTAAGAAGAGCTGGAGAACTTTTGAAGATCAAGTTACCCTTAGTATTTAAACCTATGCTTTCACTTATTTATTTATCAAGACATGTTGAGAACTTACTAAAAGACAATCAGTTTAGAACATACAAATAAACACTGGCCTTTAAAGGATTCCATGATACACTAGGCATCTAGATACATAAGGAGCTAACTGAATACTATATAATGTGATACATACTTGGAGCACATACATAGATAACATGTAACATATCCCAAAAAAGTCTGTTTTTAAAATCAGCATAACAAAGAGGACTTTTATGTCTAGTGTTGTCCACACTGGGGCCAGAAGCCTTGATGCTAAGAGAGAAGGAGGGAACATCTGATATAGATACCAATGTCTGGAAGCCCCGTGCTTGGTGAGTATTGGTGGATGGTGGCTGCATGGGTTCAAGTCTGGACTCCGCCACTTAATTGCTGGGTGAGGCTGAGCATTGCATTTCAGAGAATAGGATGATTAAGAACAGTACAATGTATCAATTAGTGAAAGGATGTTTTACTTTAATGGAAAGGAAAACGTACTGCATTTTAACAGCAAAAGAGACACAATGACACTTTTCACATGGGGGTGGGGACTAAAGGTAGACAACATAAGATAGTGGCTCTAAGACATAATCCACAGATTTGTACACATGGAAACGATCTTGTTGGTCCAGGCATATTTCACTGAAAAAACAAACCACTAGAGAATAGGAAGGCTGATCTGCCTAGATTCTAAAAGTTTTGTTTGTTTGTTTGTTTGTTTGTCACTAGTGAAACCATATACAATGTCAGCTCTGTAAATCCATGTGAATTTAAAAACAACTGAGAGATTTAAAGAAAGAGTAGAATGAGAGGGAAGGTTATATTAAGAGGATTGAAGGGAGTAGAAGAGTTTTGACTAAGAATTCTAAAATCAAGCACTAAATTCCATGCCTTTGGCTGTTATGGATATTGAGAAAGTAAAAATTGGTATATTGTATAGCTGGAGGTGGTGGTAATATGAGATAAAATGGTTAATAAATTTTGAATTTGTCATCATTATTAATAATAATTGACAAAAGTAGCTTATCCAAATTTTGAATTTAATCAAATTCAAATCAGAAAGTACTTATCAAATGCCTATTTCATGAAATATATAAGTTTAAGTGCTGTGGAGGAAGGTCACCAAATTACAAAATGTGGTCCCTCCTATCAGGCACATGTAATCAAGACAGAGAGACAAACATTGGACAATTAGTAAGACAGCATGACATGAAGGCTAGAGTTACAAGTATAAGCAAAGCACTGTGGAAACACTTAAGAAGAAGCAATTATATCATATATGGAATCAGACAAGACTTTACAGAGGATTTGGCAAATGAACTTGGCTTTGAGAAGTAATTGGAATCCCAATTAGCAGAAAAGCTAAAAAAAAAAAAAAAAAAGGACCTGCAAGATAAACAGAGTGGCAGAAACATGACATGTAAGAAATAAGAACAGGAAGTCGGGGAATAATTTGAGACCAGGTCACTAAGGGTCATACATGCATGCTAAGGAGTTTAGACATAATTCCAAGACAAACACAGAGATGTTGAACTTTGTTGAGAAGAGGCATGAAAAGCTTTAAATTTCGGTCATTAGTGTAAAGATGAACTTATTCATTAGCATGGAGGCCAGGCTAGGGGTCCATTAATGACATTTTAGATCAACAGAAATGAAAATGGAAAAGAAGAGTAAAATAGTCAATGAAATAACAACTCTTCAAAATTAATCTTTAAGTAGAATTTCTACTTTTTAAGAAAAATTCTAATTTTAACAACTAAATTTTAAGTTATGTGGTGGCAAAAATGGTTATTGCCCACTTATTTACTTAATGAATAGTTGATGCATAATAAATGCTCATTATAAGGTTTGATTTATTTTATTAATCATGGTATTTTCTTCCTAAGCATTGACTTAAATTGTGGGTATCTTTAAGAAAATACTAAATTTTATAGGAGGATCAAGGGTTTTAATAAGTACTGTTTAGCCCTAGACAAGAGTGCAACAACTGTCTTCAGCTAAGGGCTAGAAAATAAATATCTAAGGTTTAGTGGATCATGTGATCCCTATCACAAAATCTCTGCCACAGTAGCAGGAAAGCATCCATAAGCAAAGTTTGCCTGTGTTCCAATAAAACTTTATTTACCAAAATAAGTGGTGGACCAGATTTGGTCCATGAGCTATAGTTTGTCAAGCCCTGCCCTAGACCAATCAGAGGTTAACCATTTATCTGTAGTTAAAGGATTAAATAATTTATACATTTAAAGTGAAAGATTGTAATTCTTTATGACTTTTTAAATGTTTATTTTGTGAGAGAAAGAGAGTGAGCGTGCATGCTCATGAGTGAGGGAAGGGCAGAGGGAGAGAGAATTCCAAGCAGGCTCCATGCTAAGTGCAGAGCCTGACGCGGGCTAGATCTCAGGACCCTGAGATCATGACCTGAGCTAAAATCAAGAGTTCCACTCTTACCGGACTGACCTACTCAGGTGCCCTTCTTTATAACTTTTAATGTTAATTCCATGTTATTGCAGTTTCATTAAAGTGGAATTTACATATAATAAAATGTATCCTTTTTAGTACATTTAATACAATTTTAGTTTTGACAAATGCACACATTTTTTCATGTACTATTGCAGTTAAATATAGAAACTTCCATCTTCCCCAAACTTCCTTCACGACCTTTAGTAGATAACCTCTCCCCCAATTCCCATCTCCTGGCAACCACTGATTTGTTTACTGTCCCCTGTGTTTTGCCTTTTCAAGGGTGTCATATAAATGAACCCAAACACTATGTAACCTCTTGAGTCTGGCTCCTTTGATTTAGCATAATATATTTGAGATTTATACAACATCACATCTATATCAGTAGGTTATGTCTCTTTGTTATTTTATTCCACTGCAGTGTTTTTTTTCCCCAAGTTTCCTTATTCATTCACCAGTTAAAGATTGGATTGTCTCCACTTTTTATTTTTTTTTTGCAGTTATGAATAAAACCTTTATAAACATTTTATACAGGTTCTTATTTAAACATAAAGTTGCATTTCTCTTGCATGAATACTTAAGGAATGGAGTTGTTGGATTGTATGGTATTTGTTTAATTTTATAAAGAACTGACAAACTGTTTACCAAGGATCTGTACCATTGAGCACTGAGCTGTGTGTACCATTGAGAACACATTTGAGTGTTCTAATTGCCTCATATCCTTGTCTGCACTTGGTATTGTCAGTTCTTTTTACCTTAGCCTTTCCAGTAAGTGGGTAATAGTAACTCATTGAGGTTTTAATTTTATTTCCCTAATGACTGATGATGTTGAATGTATTTGCAGGTGCTTATTGGATACTTACGTGTTATTTCTGGTGAAGTATTTAAGATCTTTTGCTCCTTTTTAAATTGGGTTTTTTTAAATTGTTGAGTTTTCAGAGTTCTTTGCAAATTTTGAATACAAATCCCTTATCAAATACACATTTTGCAAATATTTCCTTTTCATTTTCTTAATGATATCTCATACTATTATATTTTAAAATGTTAACAGCACTAATATTATGATTATTTTCGTATGTTCTATATTTTTCTAAAATAAAAATTAACGAATGGGAATAATAGACCCTTTGATGGAAAACCTAAAAATGATATATATCCATGAATATTATAAACTAAATAGCAATTTTTCATGCCACAGCTTTATCTTTAATTGGAACCTTGGTCATGACAATACAGTCTAGACTCACAGATATTCTCTAACATATATTTAATGTGGAAGAACTTTAAATCTTTGAGAAGTGACAAAGGAAACCGACACATCTATGAAATAGGACATCAATCTGTCTGCCTTGGCTTTCGAAGCACAGTAAAAGGGAACATTTTCAAATAGTGAGCTGTCTCTTTTATTTATTGATCTTCAGCTAGAAATAAAGCTATAGTAAAATGCTCTCTCCATATCTTTCTCACTGTATGAAAACAGGGTTACAGATCAATTGATTTACCATCACAATTGATTAGGTACCTTCCCTGCTATCTCTATTGTGACACAAGACATGCAGTCATATAGATCTTTCATTAGGAAAGTCATTGAAAAGCTAAGGTTCATTGCATGCTTAAATGGTTTGTAGCTCAGTCATTAAGCCATTAACCAACCATTAATATTGCTTAACCTCAAACCTTACAGATAAAATAAGTTACTGCCATTTTATCTTGCCAGTGCACCTTTGCAAAGTGAACAAGTATTTGATTTTGTTACAATCTGACTTAAATATTCAGAGAAATGCCAAGGAATTTAGTATTTAGACAATTAACACTAATAAGATTTATGCGTGTGTCCCTTTGATGCACACCCCAAAGCATAAAGAGTGGGAAACCAACACAGAGACATTGCTTAAAACTGCTTTCTTCCCACAAATTTAATCTGTTTTTAATATTTTCTACATTATTACTACTATCAATAACATTCATTTCAATGAGAAATTTTCTTTGTGGTGTTATTAACCATAGAAGTAAAAATAAAGAAATAAAAGCTCTGTTAGGATAAGTTAACCATTTAAGACTGTTTAACATCTTTGTACTGATGCTCTAAGTTCAAGTGAGTAAATGATCAAATACAACATCTAACAACCCTCCATTGGTATGTTTCTCTTGAATTAAAGCTAGGGAGATTTGTGTGGGTCCCAGGTATTATCAATTACGTAGACAAAATATGTTGTATGCCTTGTACAGAGTAAAACATATTGAGGATATCCACTCTAGTCTTTGCTTGAGGTCCCATCAGATCATGGACAGACAAGTTCTTGCACATTACTTTTTATAAGATTTTTTTTTTTAGGACAGATCTCTCCACAGGAAAACCAATTGTGATGCAAAATCAACCATTTCTTTTAAGTCTAGAAGAAATAGTGTGAGCACTTGAACAAGAACGTCCATAAATTTAATGGCATATGTGCAAGAAGAAATGTGAACAGGGTAGAATGTGCAATTAGGGAAAGCTATAAATAGAGCTTCCAGTTCATATAAAAGACTATCGCAAAACCACGGGGGACACTGTACAGTCGGTAAGTAAATGTGAATGACCTTTACCAATCCATCTACAAAGGAGAAGAAATTGATATATATCTAGCAACTGTACTGAAATATTGCCACTCAATGTCAGTTTGGTCAAATGATGGCTGAATTTCATTTTATTTTTCGGTTTCTAACTACTTAAAACCTCTAGCACTTCTTGAGCCATAAGAATTAACTACTGGGTCATGTGACATCTCACTGATGAATGAGAGTTGGGTACATATAATATCATTACCTCTGTAAAATTCATATATGCAGTTTACAAAACAACTTGTAAACAGATAATCAACTTAAAGGGCCAGCCCTAGAAGACCTAAAACGTCTGGTTGTAGTTTGCATTTATTAAAATCATTTATAACAGCTCAGCCTTTCTCTGTGGCCAGTTAGAGGAGCCTGAGCCAGTCTCCTATAGGCAGGTGAATGTGATAAGCAGGGAGTTAGTGCCTTGGGCCATACCTTTCTGAGGCATTTTAATTATTTTCAATACGCATGAGGACAATGACACATGTCCAAAGAATCATGCAAATATCCCTTTGCTGAAAATATGTCCTATACCCTGAGGCATTGGAGAGGGTGAAAATGAACTTTGGAAGAGTTAGAAGTCAGTGCACCACAGCATTGAAAGGAGAAAGATGCAGAGATGCAGGCCCTTTTAAATGTGGCTAGCTGCTTGTTCTCTCTCCACACACCTACTGAAATTGCCTCTGCTTTGTACAGGGGTGTGTGTGACTGGGATTCTGTATTTGGAGAGGGAGAGACAGGTTGAGGAACAAGATGATCGTTTTTATTTCTTTGTTAAATAAAGCTGACATGTAGGAGAAGTAGATTACCTAAAAAGCAAGAAGATGCTTATCTGTAGGCAAGTCCACGTTTTCTTTGCATTTTTCTCAAGTTGCTCCAAAAGAATGCTAACTCACAGTAGATACAGGGATCTCTCTTGTAGACCAGTGTCAGAGAAAAACAATCCTTAGGAGATGCATTAGTATTAGTGTTGGCTCCTAGATCTTTTCAGAGCATTGCCTTCCTCAGAAAATGCCACAGGCCACTGAGTTTGGGTCTAAGGTTCTCTAGAGCCTTCCCAGCCTAGAAAGAGAGCCCCCACAATACTTTTCTGAGATAATGGTGAAGACTCACAGCAATCTGGGAGAGAAAGGGAATCGGAATGTGCGGAGTTATTTTGTGGAGGAAATCGCAGAGCGTGGTAACACTCTGCACAGAAGCTTGCCTCTAAATATAAAACACTGGTCAAAGCTTAGCTCAAGAGCAGTGTTCCACGTGGGGGCCTCAGGCAGTGAGGGACAGGCCCTGACTTTCCCCCTTGACATCAGTCCTATCACATTCTATACCCATTTGAGAGACTTTGGGCTGCCAGGGTTTTTAGGGGCTAACCTTGGTCATCTGGCAGTTCTAGGGCATGTACAATTAAGGAATGCCCTGAAAAAATTCATTTGACTTTACAATTAAAAGACATGAATAGATATTTTTAGGATTAGTCTGGTTTGACCATACTGGGATGCCTGATCAAAGGAACTTTACAGTTCCCCCAAGGCTGTCTCTGGATGTTAATGGGGTATTGACACAGAGCTGACTGGGTCTCTTTTGTTGCTCAACATTACAATAACTTTCATCATCCTGCAGCCCAATGCTATTTGCCTGCCATTTTGGGGGTGAGAATTGGCACATGGAACTTTACGTAACCAAATAAGTCCTCTGGCTATTAGATTCCTCCACATGCTGGCAGTATCCTAATATCAAAATAAGAAAGTGAAAAAAATAGAGACAGAGATCTATTTCTATCTGCCTATCTATCTATCTATCTATCCCCCCCCCCCCCCATATAACATAGCATCCTCTTAGGGACATCCTAAGGTAGCAATTTAAGGAGGTCTCATAGAGGCAAATAACCCAGAAAATACTAGCAGAACTCCCTTTTCCTTTTTGTTTATGTAAGTAAAGAATTTAAGTCAACTACTCAAATATTTGCTTTTTTAGATATCTAAACTAAGAGTAAGAGAAGTTTAAAAGGAGGGATTTTTATCTATTCCAGAAAATGTTTGTTACTAATTTATAATTTTCTTTAATATCATATTTTCTAAACTGTCTGCAATTAGGAAGACTACATAATTTAGTATGCACTAAAATATTTTCAGGATTCTGTGAAGATTATTTTCATGAGAATGCAGTTATTACAAAATCATGTGACATAAAACAGGATCTCTTCATGCTAAAATTGTATTAATAATTAATTGGAGGGAAAGTATTTCACCATGATAAATGAGAGACTGTATGGAAAGAATGATGCCATTTCGTGGCAGAAATAATATAGTAACACGCCGTTAAATACAAGACATCATATTAAATTTTACAGTTAAAGTACAAAGACATCAAAATATATTAAAATTTGAATTAATTATGTTTCCTAAAATCTGGTACTGGAGATAGTAATTAGAGTTTTGCCAATATCATTCTTAAAATGAGGGGAAACAGCGAAAATGTTTAGTAAAAATGTAAAAACAATTTGCTAGAGAAAAACCTGGCTGCCAGTAAAGTAAAACAGTATGAAATGAAAGAGAAATAAAGCACATCCTGTTGGCTTAATGTGATAAGGATACGGTTCTCATCAAAATTAGGTCCATGGTCAACAAGGACACACAGTTCCAACAGCAAGGTAACTCTGCTGTTAACTTGTGTAAGAGTAATTGCACTAAATTAAAACAGGATGGCTAAATTAACGGTAGTTATTAACCTTCAGACCAGAGATGCCTGTGAGACTATAAAATATTCACTGAAGACAGTCAGAAATGCCCCAATTCCACAGATTTATAAATGCAGACCCTTCATTTGTGTGATTTCTTACTAAACACAGTTTTTAAGAGCTGTTCTTTTCTATTAAATACTGTTTTTGTAAGTATTGATTAGTGGCAAAAGAGCACTTACAAACATACATACAATATAAAGATTAAAGAATAATGGCATAATATACACCCACACTCCCAGCACCCTGTTAACACCACTTCTTCGTTTTCCTCCTGATCCCATCTATTCCTTCCCTCCTCAAAATTCGTCACTGTTACAAACTTTGTGTTTATCTTAAGGGTTTTTGGAAATATATTTGTATCCCTGAACCATATATTTTTTTAAATTATTGGTCACTTTATAAAATGGATGCTTTTGCTTGGGTTTTAATGTGTAAATATGTCTTCCTGAGATTCATCCACGTTGCTGGCAACAGTGAGGATATGTTAATTTTCACTATTGTATAATATTCACTTCTAAGGCTATATTATGATTTATTTATCCATTTAAATTTGGTGGACATTTAGGTTACGTCTTACTATGGCATGTAGTATCATAATTTTATCCATATACAACATTTTTGTCCATGCCTGCTCATGTTCCCACGTGAAAAAGAGAGGTTGTATACATATCCAGCCTTACTCGATGATGCCAAATGATTTTGTGAAAGCAGTTCTAACAGCTTACAGACTGCGGTGGAGAGCAGCTCTTCCTTCTTCCTGTGCACACAGGTAAACTGCATCTGGCAGGATCCCATTTAGGTAAAGAAGGTCACGTAACTAGGCGCTGTACAGTCAAATTTGCAGAGCAGTGAGTGTACTACTTCAAAAGCTGGCCTGAGCCAGCCTTGCACGTGTCATCCTCTAAGGGGCCTCCCTCTTCTTGAGGGCTGGCAGAAGAGCACCCCAAGATGGTCTTAGAAGCCACATATTGAAAATGACAGAGTTATAAGATGAAAGGAGACTGGTCTCTGCCACTTGATCATTTGGATATTTATTCCAGTTTTTATGTAAATGAGAAATATATGCCTATGGTTCCTTTATCATTATATTATTGTTGGGTTTGTTTGCTAGGCAGTTAGCCTGCTCAGAGAGATGTGCTCCGTCGGCAAAGGAGAAGGTGCTGAAACATTTGAAACTTTCAGACCTCACAATGTTTGCCAGTATGGTGAGTGTGAAATGTCCTGTTGCTGTGGTTAGAGTTTTCATTTTCCTGATTGCTAGTGAATGCATCTTTTCCTATGGTAACAAGCTATTGGGATTTTTCTGTGAATTGTTTAAGACTCTGCCCATTTTCAAGTGAGCTGTTTCTCATTTTCACGTTGATTTGTAGGAGCTCTTTATGTATTTTAACCAAAATGCTTACTTATGTATGAGTGCAATAAATTTCTCCCAGTCTGGAGCTCATCTTTTTGCTTTCTTTATGGTGACTTTGTTTAAAAAAAAGCCTAACTCTTAATGTAATGCAATCTACCCATTTTTCCTTTTATTGTTTGTATTCCTTTGTCCTAAGGGTTAATTTCCTACCCAAAATGTATAAAAATACTAAACTATATTTTCTCAACAATTTTATAATTTTGATAAAACCATTTAAGTCAGTCCAATTCGAAGTAATTTTTATTTTGGTATTTTTTTTTCCATAACACTATCCAACATCCCAGTCTAGTGTTTTGAAAACTGTATCCTTTTCTCTCTAATCTTTAATGCCCTTCTGTCACAAATGAACTAGTTCCTTCATGAAGGTTTTTCAACAGTACCTGTGGGCCTTTTTAGGTACTCTGTTCTGTTCTATTGGGCAGCTTAAGTATCTCCACCAATATCATTCCGACCTAATTGTTATGACTTTATAAGAAGCCTTGACATCTGGTAAAACAAGAACATTCCTTTATTTTTTCTACCTTGTGAATGTCTTAGAGATCTTGGCATTTTTCTCTTCTAAATACACTGTAAAATAGACTTAGCAGTTGAATAAACAATACCTGTTGAGATTTTTATTACAATCGCATTGACTCTATATATCAATTGATGACTAATTGACATCTTTTTTATTTTGAGTCTTCCAATTCATGAAGATAGTGCATCTCTTTATTTCGATATTTTATAATGTCTTTCTAAAAGCTTTTCCATTAACTCGATAAAGATCTTGTGCATCTTTTGATAGATTTATCATGATGTACTTTAAAGATTTTAATGCTATTGTAAATTATAGTCTTTATTAAATTATATTTTAAAATATTTATTACTGGTATATAGGAATGCAACTGATTTTTGCCTATGTTTTTAAGAAGAAAAATTATGAAACCCCCATCTAATTCTAGTAACTTATTTGTAGATTATTTTCTCTGTGTTTATAATCACAGCATTTTCCAATAAGAATAGTTTTGTCTTTTTCTTTTCAAGTCTTACATATTTTGCTTCCTTGCCTTTTTCTGCTCTGGCTAGAATATCTAATTTTTAATGTTGAATAGAAATGATGAAAGTGGGCACACTGACTTTTACTAATCTTGGAAATATTTCCAGTGTTTCACAATTAAATATAAGGTTTGCTATAGAGAATTTTTTTGTTATATATCAGTTGCTAAGATATTCTTAGTTTGCTAAACTGAATGTTGAATTTTAATGTACTGTTTTATATCTATCAAAATGGTCATTATTCTTTTTGAATATGTGAATTATAGTGGATTACATTAATTATTTTCTAAGCTTGCATTCCTGAAATGAACCTAATTTTAATATGGTATACCATCTTATTACATTGCATGATTCAATTTGTTAATATTTGGGTTTGGGTTTTGGGGTCTTTGTTAATACATGAATTGTATTCTACCCCTTGTTGGGTAGAAACCCCTTGTTTTCTATACAATAGAATATTTTGTATAAGACTAGAATCATTTGTTGCTTGAATGTTTGTTACAATTCAACATTATAATCATCTGGGCCTTGTATGTTCTTTGTGTGGAGAGAATTACCTAATAATAGAATTTATTTAATCGTTAAATAATTACACAGGCTTTATGTTGCTTATTGAATCAGTTTTGACAAATTTTATAAGCATTTGTCAATTTGTTTTGAAAGTTAATTACATTAGGTTTCTATAATATTCCCACTTTTTACGGTATATGTACTTATGCCAATTTTTTGTTGCTAATAATATTTGTTATACCTCCTTCGTTTTCTCTCGTTAGGTCTTCCTATAGTTTGTTAATTTTATTCTTCTTTTCAAACAACTAACATTTGGCTTTATTGATCTTCCTTTTAATGATACATTTATTTTCTATTTCATTAACTTCTGTTTTATTACTATAATTTCTTCCTTCTACTTGCTTTGGGTTTAGTCTGAGTCTAAAATTAATCTATATTTTTATCCTGCTCAAACAACTCCAATCATCCCCAGCTGGCAATATACTTTTGTTGGGTATATTAATTAGCTTTATTGGAATGCTCTCTCTCTGAGACATTATTAAGTTTTTTTAATAAATATTTACTGGTACCTTTAATATATTCTTTTCACATCATTTCTACTAATTGTTGAAAACCTCTGTGATCACTTTAATTTTTTTTTTCTTTGCCAAAATATGTTCTTTAGGATTTCTTTTAATGGGGTTGTGTTAGTGAAACACTTGGTCCATTTTTTTTCTTGAAGTATCTTTTTTTTATTCTCATTCTGAAAGATATGTTTCTGGGCCTATAATTGTAGATAAATGGCAAATTTCCCTTAGCCCACTGAAGATATCACTCTAATATCTCCCTTCTCCATTGTTACTGACAGAGATCAACTTTTCAGCATATCACCAACACTTTGAAGGCAACCTGCCTCTTCTCTGATTAGTTTTGTTTTTTCTTTGACTTAGATATACTGTGTTTTCACTATAATATACCAAGGTGTAAGATTTTTTCAATTTTTCTTTCTTTGGATTTATTGCGCTTTCTGACTCTTTGAATTGCGACTTTTATTTCTTTGAATCCATTAAATATACGTATTTTATATTTTGTACTCAATTTCAAATACCGAGTCCATATTTGAATCTATTCAAATGAGTGATCATCCTGAGTCTATTTCTGTAATTTCTTTTCTAGCTGTAGCTCAGAGTGGTCTATTTTATGATTTTGAAATGACAGCTCACGTTTCTTAGAATTTCGTGACATATTTGTGGAAAAAATGTTGATATTCAAGCTACTGCTATTTTTTTAAATAATAAGCTATTCTGTAACTCTGACCCAGGATTATCAATTCTTCTATCAGCATCCAAGAAAATGTGGCCATCTAACTGATTAGTTTGGAAGTAGGGTAAAATCTCATACCTTGCACAGTTTGGGGTATATAAATACTAAGTAAGTCAGACAAATATATAAACCAATGACTGCAATTCATTATTCTTGATTTATGGTATGTAGAAGCATAAAGGGATTACTGTGATGTGAGAAAAGAGACAAATGGCCAGATGAAACCATAAGCATTGTGAGGGAGGTGTTAAATAATTTACATATATATTTTAAGTGCAAGGAAAGAATTAATGTAGTTTTCCATGTTATATATTTTTTAAAATTTTAATTCCAGTATAATTAATATACAGTTAATTAAGTTAAGTTAGTTATATTAGTGTCAGGCTTACAATACAGTGATTCAACAATTCTATATATTACTCTCTGCTCATCACAATAAATGTACCTTTAATCCCCTTCACCTATTTCACACACACACTGCTCCCCCTCCCCCACCCCCCCATAACCATCAGTTTGTTCTCTAGACTTAAGAATTTGTTTTTTTGTTCAAATCTTTTTTCTTTGCCCATTAGTTTTGTTTCTTAAATTCCACATATGAATAAAATAATATGGTATTTGTCTTTATCTGGCTGACTTATTTCACTTAGCATTATACCCTATAGATCCATCCATGTTGCTGCAAATGGTAAGATTTCATTCTTTTTTAGGGGTGAGTAATATTCCATTATATACATACACCACATCTTCTTTATCTATTCATCAGTTAATGGACACTTGGACAGCTTCCATAATTTTGCTATTGTAAATAATACTGCAATAAACAAAAGGGGGCACATAGCATTGGAATTTAGTGTTTTCATGTTCTTTGGGTAAATACCAATAGTAGAATTACTAAATTATTTGGTAATTCTTTTTC
The DNA here is from genome assembly GCA_028646485.1 of Cryptoprocta ferox. NCBI lineage: Eukaryota > Metazoa > Chordata > Mammalia > Carnivora > Eupleridae > Cryptoprocta > Cryptoprocta ferox. Next base: position 104,696,029 of record CM053574.1, read on the forward strand.
GTTTTTTGAGGAATCTCCATACTGTTTTCCACTGTGGCTGCAACAGTTTGCGTTCCTGCCAACAGTACATAAGGGTTCCGTTTTCTTCATATCCTCACTGATACTTGTTTCTTGTGTTTTTTTTTTTATTTTAATCATTCTAAAAGGGTAAGGTGATATCTCATTGCCGTTTTGATTCCCATTTCCCTGATGATTAGTGTTGTTGATCATCTTTTCATGTGTCTGTTGGCCATTTGTATGTTTGCTTTGGAGAAAATGCTTTCATGTTTTCTGTCCATTTCTTAATTGGGTTATTTGTGGTTTTTTGGTGTTGAGTATATCTGTTCTTTATATATTTTACATACTAATCCTTTATCAGATATGTCATTTACAAATATTTTCTTCCATTCAGTAAGTTATCTTTTAGTTTTGTTGATTGTTTCCTTTGCTGTACAGAAGCTTTTTATTTTGGTGTAGTCCCAATAGTTTAGTTTTCTTTTTGTTTCCTTGCCTGAAAAAGTGTATCTACAAAAATTTTACTATGGCCAATGATAAATAAATCACTGCCCTTGCTCTTTTCTGGAATTTTGATAGTTTCTGGTGTCACATTTAGATCCTTAATCCATTTTGAGTTCATTTTTTTGTATGATATAAGAAAGTGGTCCAATTTCATTCTTTTACATGTAGCTGTCCAATTTTCCCAACATTATTTGTTGAGGAGACTTTTTCCTATTGCGTATTTTTGCCTCCTTTGTTGACTCTATGTCATTTGATTGCAGCAGTTCGTCCATTTACCTTCAAGGTAATTATTGATAGGTATGTATTTATTGCCATTTTGTTACTTTATAGTCATTTTGTGTACTTTCTGATTTTATCTTCTCTTGCTCTCTTTCACAGTTGGATGGCTTTCATTGGTGATATACTTGGATGCTTTTTCTTTATTTTTTGCAGAACTATTACTGGTTTTTGAGTTGTGGTTACCATTAAGTTTATATATGACATCTTATGCCTATAGCAGTCTATATTAAGTTGATGGTCACTATAGTTTGACTACAAGAAATACCCTCTCCCACCATGTTTTAGATATATGATGTCATACTTCACATCCTTTTTTTTTTTGTGAATCCCTTAGCTGATTTTTTATAGATATACTTAATTTTACTGTTTTTCTGCTTTTTATTTTTCTTACTCTTACTTACAGTTTTTCCTTTCCCAGAGTCCCCTTTAACATTTCTTTTAGGGCTGGCTTAGTTGTTCATGCATTCCTTTAACTTTTATTTGTCTGGGAAACTCTATCTTTCCTTCTATTCTGAATGGCAGGCTTGCTTATTGGCTGCAGACTTTTTTTTCTTTCAACACTTTGAATATATCATGCTTTTCCCTCCTGGCCTGCAAAGTTTCTGCTGATAAATACACAGATACCCTTATGGGGTTTCCTTTGTGGGAAACTGTTTTCTTTACTTCTTTTAAAATTCTCTCTTTATTACTACTTTTTGCCATTTTAATTACTATGTGACTAGTGTGGACCCCTTAGTTGATTCTGTTAGGGGCTTCTGGATCTGGAATTCTGTTTCCTTCCCCAGATTCAGAAAGTTTTCAGCAATTATTTCTTCAAATACATGTCTTCCCTCTTTTCTCTCTCTTCTCATTCTGGGATCCCTATAATGCAAATATTTTTATTCTCAATGACGTCATTGAGTTTTGTTAATCTATTTTTATTTTTTTCTCTTTTATTCTGCTTGATTGCTTTCTATGTTCTGTTTTCCAGTTAACTGACCCATTCTTCTGTTTCCTCTAGGTTACTATTTTTCCCCTCCAGTGTATTTTTAATTTCATTTATTGAGTTCTTCATTTCTGATTGGTTATTTTTAATGTTTTCTATCTCTTTGTTGAGGGTCTCACCAAGGTCCTCCACTCTTCTCAAATCCAGTGAGTATCTTTATGACCATTAATTTAAAGTATCTATCAGGCATATTCATTATCTGTGTGTCATTCAGATATCTTGCTGTGATTTTGTCCTTTCTTTTCATTTGGGACATATTCCTCTGTCACCTCATTTTGACTAGCCCTGTGTCTGTGTCTATGTGTTAGGAAAGTCAGCTGTATCTTCTGCTCTTGAAACTAGTGTTCTTATGAAGAAGAGGTCCCGTAGTGTTCTATAGTGCAATGTCCCCTGTTCACTATAACCTGGTGCTTCAGAGGTGTTTCCTATGTGTATTTCATGCACCTTACTATTGTGGCTGAGCCATTTTTGCCTCCAGTCCAGTCTTCTGCAATAGCCCTCTCTGCTTTCTGTGGACAAGGTTTGGTTCCTGTGTTCTTAGTGGGTTAGTCTGGGCCACCTTCAGCTTGAGTTGAATCAGCCCAGGAATTTGCAGTGCACTGAACTACAGGTTGCTCTTCTTGTGTTGTCCTCTGAGAAGTTTTTGTTGGTGTGTGGGACTTGCAGTCAGACCCAATGTTTGCCCCTAGCCCTAGCCCACTGCTGGAGCTTCAGTCAGACTGGTATGTGTGGTTATCTTCCTCTTTCTCCAAGGCAAATGTCTCTTTGGAGTGCTGCCGGCCCTTGTCAAGGCAGCTTGCACATAACTACACTTGTGACACTCCTTTGGGTGGCCTTTTGCTGAGAGCAAGTACACCGGAGAGTATGAGGGCAGAGCATGCTGGTCCAATGCAAGAGGGGATCTGCAGCCACTGAGGAAAATTTCTGGCAAAGCCAGAGTGGAATGAGTGGATCCACAGAAGTGTGAGGGGGCAGGGTACACTCTTAGCAAGCTAGGTGGAGAGTATTCCTGCTGCGGTGGCTCCTGCAGGTGTCTGTGAATGTAGGTTGGGGAGCAAAAGAGGGAAATGGCACTTGCTAGCTCTTATTGTTGGAGAAGTCTCCCAAAGATCCCTGCTCCTCCAGCACATTCTCTGAGGTTAGTAAACACATCTCCTTCTCCTATACCCCCAGGTATACTGCTGCTTCTATGCTGTTTCTCTGCAGGGCTATTTGTTGTATTGTTTCTTTAAGGCAAGGGACTCAGTTTCTTACTGCGCTCGGGCTTGCTTTAATTAATTATTACTTACTTACTTACTTAATTAATTTATCTTGAGAGAGAGAGCACAAGCAAGGGACAGGATGAGATAGAGGGAGAGAGAGAATCCCAAGCAAACTAAACATTCAGCACAAAGCCCAACACAGGGCTCAATCTCATGACTTGGGCCAAAGTCAAGAGTTGGATACTTAACTGACTAAGACACCCAGGTGCCCCTATTTTATGTATTATTTAAATAAAAGATGACTTTTATGCATTATCTCACATCCTTTGTATCTCAAATTTGATTCTGCCATGAATGTGGGAGAGATCCAGGAATGCTTCACCCCTTTTCCATCTGTCAGTGCCTCACCAGAGATCTCACTTCTGTTCCAGCATCTCTCAGTTGCTACTTCCTGGATTGTCAGAGTGATCCCAATACCTGAGCATCCTAGAAGTGGGAAGAAGGTAATACCCTATGAGTCAAGCCAAACCCACTGGGCATTGGAAGTCAATGGACAAGTGTTTCTCCTATTTGTTCCTTAGGTGACTGTTTCTCATATCACAAAACTGTTGTCTACAGGAACAGCTTATTTAGCAACGTTTTTTTGTATTAGTTTTCCAAAACTCTCTGTTTACTTTCCTGTTACTCAGTCTTGTTTCCTGGAAACGTGTTATAAAATACACTATTTTACAAACTTTTGTGGCAATCTCTGCTTTGGTGGAAGTTAGGCACCCAGATTAAGACCAGCATATTCACATGCATGTATTCTTTACAAGTCTATGTAGCAATGCACAGACATGAATAACAAATGAAATCAATGCCTGGTGTCAATGCAAAGAGGTAAATGTAAGGACATAGGTATCTTTGAGAATAGATATGTTAAAACCTTGTGGAAAAAAGTCTGACTTCTAAAGTTCCATGTATATAAGGACAGTAACATTCTACATAGGCAATACATAAAAGTAATAGTAATGGGGATTTGGGTTATTCTGAATCAAGTTAGGTTAAAAACCCTTTCATTTTTTAAAGTATCCACAGAATAGTATTTTTATGAAGATGTTTAATACATTTTTGTGATACAAATGATAATAAATATAATAAATGTAATTTAAAAGAATTACAGTAGAAGTTGAGTCTGACTCCCATTATAAGGAAAATAAATTAGTAATGAATGACAAGGTGTGTATGTATTTTTTTAAATTTTATTTATTTATTTATTTATTTTTTCTTTTATAGTTTACTGTCAAGTTGGTTTCCATGTAACACCCAGTGCTCATCCCAAGTGCCCTCCTCCATGCCTATCACCCCCCTTTCCCTCTCCCCCATCAGCCCTCAGTTTGTTCTCAGTATTCAAGAGTCTCTCATGGTTTACCTCTCTCCCTCTCCCCAACTATTTTTTCCCCCTTCCCCTTCCCCATGGTCCTCTGCTAAGTTTCTCCTATTACTCTTATGAGTGAAAACATATGGTATCTGTCCTGCTCTGCCTGACTTATTTCACTTAACATGACACCCTCGAGTTCCATCCACGTTGCTCTGAATGGCCAGATTTCATTCTTTCTCATTGCCCTGTAGTATTCCATTGTATATATAAACCACGTCTTTTTGATCCATTCATTAGTTGATGGACATTTAGGCTTTTTCCATGATTTGGCTATTGTTGAAAGTGCCGCTACGAACATTGGGGTACACATGCCCTTATGCATCAGCACTTCTGTATCCCTTGAGTATATCTCTAGCAGTGCTATTGCCGGGTCATAGGGGAGGTCTATTGTTAATTTTTTGAGGAAACTCCACACTGTTTTCCAGAGGGGCTGCACCAGTTTACATTCCCACCAACAGTGTAGGAGGGTGCCAATTTCTGTACATCCTTGCCAGCATCTATAGTCTCCTGATTTGTTCATTTTAGCCACTCTGACCAGTGTGAGGTGATATCTCAGTGTGGTTTTGATTTGTAGTTCCCTGATGATGAGTGACACTGAGCATCATTTCATGTGTCTGTTGGCCATTTGGATGTCCTCTTTGGAGAAGTGCCTATTCATGTCTTCTGCCCATTTCTTTGTTTCTCGGGTGTGGAGTTTGGTGAGTTCCTTATAGATTTTGAATACTAGCCCTTTATCCAATATGTCATTTGCAACTATCTTTTCCCATTTTGTCAGTTGTCTATTAGTTTTATTGATTGTTTCCTTTGCAGTGCAGAAGCTTTTTATCTTGATGAGGTCCCAATAGTTCATTTTTGCTCTTGATTCCCTTGCCTTTCGGGATGTGTCGAGTAGGAAATTGCTGCAGTTGAGGTCAAGGAGGTTGTTTCCTGCTTTGTCCTCTAGGGTTTTGATGGTTTCCTCTCTCACATTCAGGTCCTTCGTCCATTTTGAGTTTATTTTTGTGTGTGTATTTTAAAGTTTTGGATTTGTCAACCTAAAATTGTCAGGAGGCAATAATTAAGCAAAAGCATTGATTTGGGATCAAAGAATTACAATTTGGGGTACACAGATTTTTTAAAGAATTTGTTTTAACATGTATTCATTTTTAAAGATTTTTTAAAGTTTTTATTTATTTATTTTGAGAGACAGAGAGAGCAAGGGAGGAGGGGCAGAGAGAGGGAGAGAGAGAATCCCAAGCAGGCTCTAAACTGCCAGTGCAAAGGCTGATACAGGGCTCAAAGTCATGAACTGTGTGATCATGACCTGAGCCAAAACCAAGAGTCAGACACTTAACTGACTCAGCCACCCAAGTGCCCATTTATTCATTTTTGAGAGAAGAGAGAGAGAGAGAGTGCATGCGCGTGTGCGCACGCATGAGCAAATGAGGGAGGGGCAGAGAGAGAGAGGGAGGCACAGAATCTGAAGCAGACTCCAGGCTCTGAGCTGTCAGCACAGAGCCCTGTGAGGGGCTTGAACTGAGGAACCATGAAATCATGACCTAAGCCAAAGTCAGATGCTTAACTAACTGAGCTATCCAGGTGTCCAAAAGGTACAAAGATTTGAGTAGCAACTCAAATGGTGCTTTGTCCCGCCAGGGAGCAAACATCAAGAACTCAAAGGAAAAAAGAAATACTTATATACATGGCTTACGAAGAACTTTTGATTGATGTTGGCAGTAAAAGCTAATCTTGACTGAATATAATGGGTGGCTAAGGTTGTCATTTTATGAAGTCTCTAAATGTAACAAGTTGCAGGTTTGGGGGCTGGGGCTGGAATATTTGCAGTTTGGCCCAGTTCAAAAAAAGTCTTATGGTTCCATTGGTGAGAACATAAGGCCCATCTCCTTAATGGCCTCCCAGCTCTATTTTAAAACTCTTTTGATGGGAGCCATGTCGGCCTTGTTGGATGACACAGTCACAGCAAGGAAATGGCAGACGTTTGCACAGCTCCTGCCATGAAGCGAAACTGGTATCTCCTTCTACTATTGGCTCATATTGGAAATGGGACTGCTGTTATTGATTAGGCCTCACAATGTTCCAAATCAGACTGATATTTCCCACACAGATACCTCATGGGAAGAAGCATATTCCCACCTCTACAAAGAAGAATTTAGACAAAGCACTGCAGATGTTTGTCAAAAGGCTCTTCTAATGAGCCTCACATACCCAAGACAGAGATAATAAAGGGGGTTAAAAAACACAAGAGTTACTATTAACTCTGGCCCGGAGAAAAAGAGCCTTAGAGATAAGAAGCAGACAAGAGCTGGACATAAGTTACTGCACATACCTTTGCTAACTGGTGCCACAAATACCTTCCCTTACACTGATATCCGTTATGAGGATGGGTAAGAGTATTTAAAACTTAAACTCATATACAAAGGCCGGCACATCTAGGGCCCCTATGGTGCTTACACCTTCAACATCAAATAACAAGGTTTACTTACTAACCAGCGCAAATATCTTCTTCCTTTTGTGAGCCAGACAGAATGACTCCTAGCCTAGCCTATGCCTAAATCTTAACATTATTGATAAAACAAATGTGTTTGCTATCCTGCTATCTTCTTAGTTGTAAGATTTACTACTGGTTTAAACAGATGTGCATGTTGTCTGCTTTTCACTGAGAATATCCTGTTATCCTATTATTTGTAAAATTAACTACCTCACTAAAATTAGAGTAGTTCTACAAAAATGCCTTTGTAAAACCTGTTTCTGTACACTTTTTAAAACATCTTATCACTGAGAATTATTTGTAGTAAAAATTCCACTTTTTTGATGTCATGTTAACACCCGATCTATAAATAAAGACACAAAAACCGACAGAGCAGAGATGCCTGCCTGGTGATCAGAAAGAAAGCCGAGGCTCTCTCACTCTCTTTCACTGACACCGTCCATCCTTCAGGGAGCCCTGGACCTGCTGGAGCCAGACTCTGGCACTCCTTGACATAAGTGACCTCATTTCATTTCACCTTCCACAGATTCCATTATGCTCTCTAACCTTATGGTCCATGGTGTGATGTCTACTGTTGCTCTAGTTTTCCTTGGAAATCTGCTCTTGGCTTTTGCTATTTACAGACATAGTTTACTGGATAGATCTTATTATGCATATTGGAGGCATAACAGGGTATAAAACAAAATGTTTCAAGATATCTCAATTTGGAAAATGAAAATATGGACTTTATTAAAGTTAGTTCAAGGAAATTTAATTCAAGGGTGTGAACTCTCTTGTCAAATTTTGATAACTGACATTTTAGAGAAAAAGAACTTTGGGAAGATCTCAATACTTCAAGTAAGAGCCAACAAATATCTTCTTCAGAATTCAGTGCTGAAGCTGTCTGACTTCAAGCTAAATCTTAAAACATGATATGCCAAATTATAGTACTGTACTTGGGGTTTCCCCTAAACATGGGGGCCCAGCCCAGCAGCAGCCACAGTTACTTAACATCAGACTAAGCATTCAAATCTTATTCAGCTCTTTCCTTCTCCACTCTACCATTTTTAAATGTCATATTATACTGCATGACTTTGATAGCCTCCCCTCCTTCCTTTATCTTTATTAGCTGCCCTTTTGTCCCTGTTTTACAATTCCTACACATTGTTTTTATAACCTAATCCCATATTTTATTGGTTACTATAAATAGCATCCAATTCTTCTAAAGCTGCCATCCTAAAGTGTTCCATCTTTTCTTTTCAACCACCTTAACAGGTAGCTAAATTTCCTTTATAAAAATGTATTCATTAAATTTATTCTCTATATATTCTTTATGAATTTATTTCTGTAGCTTCCTCCTCCAAGACCTCCACCTATGAATTAGGCTTCTGTTTTAACAAAACAAAACATAAACAAGATCCCAAATCTTCAAAACAAGCCTTAGTAGAGAATTCAGGGGCTCATCTGATTCTATTCCACCTGGTTCTGAGGCACACGGGAATTGTTCTTCACATCCTCTCCTAGTCAGCTGGCATCATGTGACTAGTTATATCTAGTAGGTTGTCAGCAGACAAGCCAAAAAACTAATTACCAGTAAGACAAATTCCAAAATTCTTCTCCCCTGCCCAAGTTTCTTTATGGTCATTTTCTTAGGGCCGTGTGTTCCAGTTGAGGGAAATAAAGATGGTGGTGTTCCTTACGACCAGGATCCCTGAGTGACTATTTAGGGTAGACCCTTAAACATATAGCATGAGTAAAAATAAACCGTAGTTTTGACAAGCCATTGAGAGTCCCTGGTTACTTTATTACTGCAGTATAAACTTGTTATTATGACTAACACTCAAATAAAAGCAAATTTAAAAATAAGCACATAGTGTTTGATGGACATGATGTATCTGTAATGCACAGGCAGAACATTATTTACAAGATGCCAGTATCTAAGGTGCTTTAAGGTAATGATATTAACTATGCAATGGACTCCTAGAAAACTATATTTGGTGTTATCTATTTTTATGAAAGAAGTTGTATTAAAGAAAATGTGGTACTTTTTTTTTAAATAAAGTAACTTGGGTAACCTAGAAAGTTTATTTTCTGAAGTTCAGATGCCATTTATAAACTTTCTGAATGTAGCTTGTTGTTATTCACCTCTATTCCATTCTTTTATTTATAAGATATGGTTTGTGGTAGAAAGAACGGAAATGTACATTTTATTATTTTAGAGTCACTGAATTCTAATTAGTTTAATTCAATTCAATCCAGATACATTCAACAAAAGATGTAATGCTTGAAATTTCAAACATCAGTGGATGAACATACCTTTTCCTGCATGCCTTCCAATAAAAGATGTTATAAATCTTTTAAAATTTCTATAACCATGCTGCTATAAGCTATTTTATTGGTTTTTTATTTTTGTTGGTGTTTTTTCTGGCTAATGACCAGTAAAAATACTTTTGAGTCCATTGATATAGCTCTAATTCAGGTTTAGTGACTCTGTAATAATCCTTGAAATATGAACCATATACATTTTCACTTTCCTAACTGATGGACATACACACTTTATTTCCAACTTGTGTGTTGGAAATAAATCTCTTTGTATATTATAAATACTAATCACTTTGTCATCTGAATCTCAAATATTTTGTTCAGATTTTTAAAAATTTAGTTTTCTCATTCACATGGATGTAGTTTTGCATAGAGTATAACATAATGGTACCACTTTATATAATTTCAGATCAGCAGACAGTTATGTCATCAGCATTTAAGTAATCCACAGTTTTCTCAATAAAGTAAACTTTTACTTTGTCTTACATTAAGTTTCCTTCTGTACATAGGTTTATTTCTAGAGTTGCTAGACTCTTCCTCAGATGTTTGTCTATTTTAACATCAATCCCATATTTATTTAAAGTGGATTTATAGTATGCTTTGATGTGACTGCCTGTAGTAATTTACCTCTCTAGTCTAGAGATTACTACTAAGTAATCTACTTAGTCTAATCTAAGTAGTCTACGATTACTGATAAGAAGTTCAGTGTCTTTTGGTTTCTTGTTCCACTGTGGGTAACTTGCTCTGCTTGGACGTGTTGAGATTGTCTCTTTGTCCATTGTGCCAAGTGAAATAAGTCGGTCATAAAAGGACAGATAGTGTGTGATCCCACTTATATGAGGAACTTAGAGTAGTCAAATTCAAGGACACAGAAAGTAGAATGGTGGTTGCCAGTGTGCAGGGAGCAGGCAATGGGAGTTAGTGTTTAATGGGTACAGAGTTTCCATTTTGGAAGATGCAAACAGTTCTAGAGATGGCAGTGGGGATAGCTGCCCAACAACATGAATGTACTTAATGTACTAATGTCGTTGAGCTGTATACTTATAAATGGTTAATATGGTAAAAAAAAAAAAAAGATTTTCTCTTTGTCTTTAGAGTTTAGAAATTTTGCCTAAAATCTTTGTCCTACATGCATAACTTTCCTTTTCAATCTTCCAGAGGCTAGGGGAGCTGGTTCTTCAACTTATAAAAAAAATTTCATCTATCCTTTATTAATTATTTCTCTCTTCTATCAGTACTTTATTTCCTGGTGGAACTTGTATTACTTATATGAGGTTTCCTGGACCTCTCCCTGAAGTATTATCTTTTCCTTCATAATTTTCATTTTTTATGTTCTCATCTTATGTCTTTGCAAATAGTTGTTGCCCTTGATCTTCCAGGCTACCTGTGTATATCTCCTTTAAATCATGTATGAAATTGATTAGGTGGGAAATCATTTTTGTTACCTCCACAAAGCCTCCTAAGTGCTGTACTTGAATTTCCTGAAGTGCTCTTATTAGTTCTTTATTCACGTTGTCAAGTCTGCTCAAACTGCTCTATTGCCTGGGCATGGGTTCTGTTTGTTCTGACCAATCTTCGTTAGATGGATGTTATTTTTCTTTGTCAGCTTACTAGGGCTCAGGTTTCTGTGTTAAATTTTCTAAGAGATGACAATCAGTTGAGTGGGAAGTCATCAGAGATGCACGGTGCTTACTCTCTTCCAGACTGGGACACGCCTTTGGTTCTTGTCCTCTGGTCCCAGATGCCATCCAAGAAGTTCCTTCTTGGCTTCCCAAGGGCAGAAACAACAAACACTGTCATGAAAACATCTGTGATTGTTCTGTCATTGCTGGCTGTTTGTGTTCATAGCTGTCACTCACTCTGGTCTTCGTAGAGATCGGACTATTACATGTTGTGGGGCAGGAAAAGCTGATGGATGTGATACTTTGATGAGATCAAAACTAGCATTTCCTAACTCCATTCTGGGCTCTCTCTCGCCACCCCATTCTTTAAATTTTTCTACCTATTGATTGTGTAAGGCTTAGTGAAGCCTCTGCAGGTTCTGAATATGTTTCAATGCTTCTGTGTTGAAAAAAAAAAAACCTTAAATGGAGACTTATTAGAAAGAAAGGCCTTTTAAGATGAGAGCTATATATTTTATTTTGATTGAAACAAAGAATGTCTGAGGAGCTCTGCACCAGTGGAGGCTTAATCAGCGCTCTGGCTGACTGATGCGGCTTTAACGTGGCTGGGTCAAAGGGAGAGAGGAGGCTTTAATTTTCTTTTAAGGAAAATTTCAAATTTTCTTAAAAATTTTTAGTTTTTTATAAATACAGTTTTCAATGACTTAAGTTTTCTCAATCTTCATTATGAGTATTTGCATTTTTAAAAGTTTTATAACTAATGCCAAGATAAAATAGCTTAAGCTGCATGTTTTCTCTATAATTTATACTTAATACAAAGGGTTTTATATTGTGTTAATGCTATAGTTAGGTATCACTTTTTATTTTCTTGACGAAGTAAGATTACCATGAAGCACAAATTAATGTTGAAGTTGTGGAGCCCCATTATTCTTCTTAAGGTTTTAGTTTTTTAAATACATTCATATGCACCAACTAACTAAAGAGTTAGAGACCTTTAAACTACAAAAATGGTGCATTTGTGCTTTTTCCTTTATGTTCTGACAGATTCCTGAATGATAATCAAAATCATCCCATGGATAATCAAAATCTTCACAAACACATAAGCCAACAAGGTTATTTGGAAGACGTTAGTTGACAAATGTCCAGGATTAGTCATATACATCCCCATGCATCAAGTTATTTGTCCATGGGAGAAATGTACAGAGGATTACTTTTCATCACTGACTAGGGCTTTGGCCCCAAATCTCTATCTACATACAAGGTGAGCTACATCCCAGCCCAAGTGAACCCTAATACCTTTTACTGGCCTCTGTCATCCAGCCCAGAATTGCAGAAAACCAGCCAGACTTCCAGTTCAGGTCCTTCCCTTTCGATATTTTTCAAGCAAAAGAAAGTCTAAGCTGGGAATTCCATACCAGCTTCTAAGAGGGCAAAGTCCATCCCAAAGTCATTCCCAAGAGGAAAAAGGCACTTCACAGAGAAGCTAGAGCTTTTTACTTATTTTCCTGCCTCTTCAAAATCTTCTGCCTTGTTAACATCTGAGTTCCTGACCTGGACAGAAGAAACAGGGAATGGGTTGGCAACACAAGCCTCCTTGTGTTATGAACGAATCTCTGAGCGTGGCCTACGGACCAGCTTGTCAGGCCAGATGGTCTACAGAGTGTCTTGTACCCAGTCTCCGCAGAACAGGGGATGAGGCCATGTTATTGAAGAAGAGCTTTCACAGAAATCTTATATTATTAATAATTCTTTAAAAAATTGTTGCATTGTTATACACATAACAAAATCTAACAGCTTAACCATTTAAAAATGTTGTCACAATGTGCCCAGCTAGCTGTCGGTAGAGCATGAGACTCTTAAAAATGTTGTCACATTGTTGTGAGACCATCACCGCCATCCATCTCCAGAACTCTTTTTTGTCTTGAAAAACTGAAACTTGTTCCCATTGAATAATAACATCCCACTATACCCTTCCTCACAGCTCCTGGAAACTTCCATTCTACTTCCTGAATTTGACTATTTGAGCCACCTCATATAAGTGGAATCATATAGCATTTATCTTTTGTGACTGGCTTACTTTACTCAGCATAATGTCCTCAAGGTTCATGCATATCATATTAATAATTCTTATATTCTTACACTTTTGCTTGTACTGTGAGAACTGTTTTCATTAGGTCATATTCACTTGTAATTATTTAATAGTATAAAGTTATCCCTACTAACAGTTTTTCATCCCATTTGTATGTTATTGTTAATATTTGTAGATTTTGCATGTTTTTACCGTTACTATTATTTCTCTAGTTCACACATGGTGAATAGTTTGAAAATTCTTTTAGAAGTGAATGTGGGAATGAAAATGATAATGTTAAGGCTTCAACTCACAGTAGCATTGTAGTGTAAATAATAAAGAAAATCCCAGTAAAAATGCAAAATATAAACCTATTTATATTGGGATTGAGGCACTTAAGTGTAAGGAACATAAACAAAAATCTGAAGAAGAAAAGGTCAAAAAGAAGAAAAGGTCAAAGGTGGGTGGATAAAAGTTTATTTCATCTGATCAGCAGTCTGCTCCAGGATGACAGTGTGTGGTCTTTTATAACACTTTTGTCAAAAGGCGGCATAAAGCTACTGTATTTTTAAAAATTAACTTTAAATAAAAGGACTCTTCCAACAAATGAGAGTTTTCTAAGGATTTGCAATTAGATGGATTGCCACATTAAAATTTGGATTTAAAAAATTGTGGTTTCGTACAAGTACGATGGTCACTCTGGAAACTTTATCACTGTGTGAGTTTTTTAATAGGTCAGCACTCATTACTGTGACAGCTCTTCTTTGGACTTCTCACTGTTGCCTTATACAGCTTCGTTCCTTGCACCAGGCATACAATATAAGCTTTTAATTTGTAAACTGTATAGCTCCTTATGTCTTTTCTCCAAAGGCATTGTAAACAGCATTTTCAAACACCATACCAACAGATTACTTACCTTCCTTCCTTTGGTTCTTTCCTGTCTGGTTTTTGGCATTCCTTCCTAGTTAGTATTTCCTGTAGGTCATGGTCATGGACCAAATCTCAAATGCTACCATTTTAAGAGTGTATTCATTATTCATATTTCTGCTATGAACTTCATATTTATTTTCCCATTTACAAAATGTCATATGTGCACTATCAACCTCTTGCCATGGGTAAAATTATATTAGTTTTTTAAAATGATTTGAAAATAGTGAGGACAGTTAAAATACCTTCGATCACAAATTTCTCACAAGAGGAAATAAAACATGTAGGTAAAATGGTAACACCTTGAAATATTGTTTTTATTATTCAGAGAGAGTGTTCTAGAACTCTCCTGAATTGTTTTAAATGGGACCAAACTGTACTCTTATTGTAACAGGAAGCCTATATGTACAAAGACATTGAAGGGATGCTCCTCATTTGTGGTTATCAAGTCATTTTTCTTTTCCAGCATTATTATCCTCCACTTGGAGAGTATAAAGGGAAATACCACAAGGTTAAGAGACTTCCTTATGGCAAACAATTAATCTGTTGCAGGGGTCACAAGGAAACTTCCCAAGCAACAGTCTGGCCTTGCTAATCAGTAGACATGATTCCTTCTTGTAGGGCAGCTTGGTCTGAAAACTCTACAGGGGGGAACTAAATAAATAAAACGTGAACTATATGTGGCCAAGTGGCTTCTTTGTTTGCTGGAAGACTACCAGAGACAAAAGAGGCTCTGTGTTCAGCAGGAAGTAAGGAGGCAAATTTGCTCATCTGTCTTGAGAACACATGTGCTTATTGCTACCTGCATTCGGTTGACAAATACTCCTTCCATTCAAATGTACTCCAGCTCAGACTACAAGCACATACAGTTCTCTGACTATATGAACTGCTCAATTTTAGATGTGTGAACCTCCAGAACAGTGAAGTAAACAATCCTATTCAATATCAAACAAAATTCAAAGAAGTCTACAGTGCTAATAGCATGAGCTTACTCCTGGAAGAAAAGGATTGAAATAGACCAGAATCTACATGGGATAAATCTCTCCCCACTGCATACAACATAGGACTGCCCAGGAGAAGCCATAGGAAGGATTTTAAGTGAACAGAATTAGCAATGAGGGAGGGTGTAGATGTTTTCTGGAGGGGAAGGAAGGAGTTTAAGAAGAGCAGCTTCAGAATCTCAAATGCTGAGCCTGAAAACAAGTGTTGGTCTACTTAACACCAGTGAGAGACTACCTGCTAAGACCACAGAATTGGAATAGACTATTTAAACACTATTTAGAAAAAAAATAGACAAATATATGGAACACAAAGCAGAATAGAAGATACCTTATTATACTTAGAACCTTTAATGTGTTAGAAAGGATCAGTAAAGAGAACAAATGTCATTAGAGAGAAAGGTAACTGAAAATGATATTAAATGAGCCCACTTTTCAACCACATCTGCCAGCTCTTTGCAGCTGAATACTCTGCGATCACAAACATACCCAGTATTTGTTACTTGTTATTGATTCTTCTTGCTAGAGAGTTTTTATCACCACTGATAGTATTTGTGTCTTGCTCTATGTTAGAGAGTAAGGTCATAGTGGGGTCTTCTCTGCGAGTTCACATTGGACCAAATTTTGTACCTCGTCTCCTATAGCACCCCAGGCAACTGTCTCACAGCACTTAGCATGTTAGCCAGCCATTATCAGTGGGACAGTTCTATGTCCCACATTAGATAGCAAGCTCCCTGTGGGCAAAGACCACATCTTTGTACTCTCAGTGTCTAGCACTGCACATAGCAAAGACAGTGTACTCAAATATTTGATCTAAGGAAAAATCAATTTATTCCACCCCAAGAAGAAGGTGAATTTTATTCTAAATGTGATGACTCTTTTAGCCCAATATAAATAGCTTGAGCTATAATCAGCAGCTTTCATATGGTTTGTAAATCATGACCTTGATTCCTCTGTTCAGTAAAGTTTTCTAAGTCCTCAAAAAATGGGCCAGAAATTTGCACCTGCTGGCTTTCTCCCTTCTTCCCAAAGTGAGTACATATTCTTGAATCTGACTTTCTCTCAAGTGAGTTCTTTGACTTCCTGCCTCACCTGGGAACACTGTGGAACTCTCTTACTTTAATCAATAGTCTAGAGTTGAGATACCTAACCAAAAGCCTCAAAATATCCTTTATATTTTCTCATAGATGATCTCTCCTTCACATCATCTCTTAATGGCTGTTCAGTTTATCCTAGGGGCTCTAATGTGTCACATGTAGAGCAGACTGTTGGAGAGAAATGTCATGAAGATTCAGGATGCTGCTACACTGGTGAAGTTTCTAGTGCATCAGTGGTCCAAAGCATGCTAGACAATCCCCTCTAAGACAGGTGACAGACTGTTGCACCTTATACCTTTTACCAGTAAGGAAAAATGTGGGAGGAGGTGACTTTGGGTTGATTACTATAAGATTATTAAATGGAAACAAAAGTTGGCATTCCTGACTGAGTAAAGAATATAAGCCAAGGTCTAAAAGTGTGAAACAGCATGCTTTCTGTGGGGAAGCAAAAGCAATTTGATATCATTAGAGCATAAAGTGAAAGGCAAGGAGAGTTGAGAGAAGTGAATGGAAAGGTAGAGTTAAAATGATGAGTTTAACCACTGAAGAGTCTTATTCAGGAGAGACGTTTTGTCTTTGTTTCCTAAGAAAGCAGAGCCTGAGGCAAATTAGGTGTTACTAATTTATTAGAAAATATCACAGGAAAGCAGGAAAGAGGATGAAGGGAAGTAATATAGGACAGAAGCAAAACTGAACTGAGGAGGCTACTAAGCCATCTAGCGCCACTAATCACTCACTCTCACAAAATTGTCTTCTGAGAAACCACGTGAACAACTCCATCGAAATACAATCCATTCAGGACGATAAGGGTTAGAAGGATTTATCTGCCAGTTTTCAATTTTCATTGATCAAAATGAATGGATTTTCATTGTGGATGAAGTCCTTCCAGTTGCTTTATGTCCCACTATCAGGTACTCCACTGTATACCAGGAGTTGTTTTTGAAATAGTGAGAATTCCTCTGAGTCAGAAGTCATAGCCTTATTTGCATGTAACTCTGCTATTAGGGCTTAGCAGAGACTTCACATATCATCCCCACCCACCACAATCATCTCTACCACTACCAAATCTGCAGGGTCCTACTGTGTGAGTGGTGTGGAAACTCACATAATAGTCTGAACTTATGGAAAAAACATGGCTGCCTTCTGAATCACCTCATAAATAGGTTGGATGAGCATTAACAAATATGGTATATGCTACCTCCAAAATCCAAAGAGTTCAAGTGTTATGCTACTTCTTAGCAGAGTGTTGATTTTAAAGATGACACCCTGGCCTGTCCCAGACCATTGGACCACTAAAAATCTCATCAGTGCGACATGGTCCTGAATTTTTGTCAACTTTATCTCTAACTTCTGACCTACATGGGTCATATTAGTACCTTAATATCCTTATCACTTTCCACTCACAAGTTTCAAGTAACATTAAGCCATCAATAGACTGGCTCTATATCAAGACAGTCAATGTCTCTGAAGACTATATTTTGATAGAAAGCTAGGGAGTTAACATAGATCAGGGTCAGGAGAGTAAATGTGTGCTGCTACCCTTGCCATGTAAAAGTGAACTGCTTTGGAATCTCCCTATTGATGGTGTTCAAGAAGAATGCATTTGCCAGATCAGCGCCTACTAACCAAGTATCCTCGGCTGTGTTGATGGTGTTGTACTTGTAAATTTATGATAGCCTATCTTCACCCACCACAATCCGGTTGTTGTTGTAGTTGTCGTTTCAGGTTTTTGGCAGTGGCTAGATGGGTGAATTGAATGAGAATATAATGGAGACCCCTACTCTGGAATCTTTTAAGTCTTTCAAGGAAGTGTTGCCCTGTATTTCCTCCCAGGATTCAGTATTTCTTCTATTTATCCACTTTGACTAGGGAGTGGAAATTCTATATCTTCTACTTGCCCTTTTCCTATCAAACTGGCCCCTGCTCCACTGCTCAGATCAGTTTTGTCAAGTTCTAGGTTTATATTTCAAAATTATATATTTAGAGATTAGGAAATAACCAAAGGGTGAATTTGAGGGCCCTTTGTACCCATTCTTAATGTAAATCAAAACTTTACTTATAATTTATCATCTTAGTCTACAAGCCCCTACTCTAACTAGAGGATCACAATGACACTTCACGGTATCATCTCACACCCTATAGATGTTGATGAAACCTTCAGATGAAGTTGAACCAGTCCCATTTGATGAAAAATTAATATGCTTCCCATTCTGTATTGCACCATTACTCTGATAAATCATCCTAGGTCACTCTGGGGAGGGATTAGAAGAATATTTAATGTATATACCTGCAGTAGTGTTGCAAGGTACTTAATAAAGAAGCAAGGTTTTCCCTACAAAACCATGACCACTAAGTCTGGAAACTTACTCAGATTTGGAAAATGAACAATGCTCCATGGTTTTTGATGTGTGCATTCTGTTAGCCTATTAGTTTTTAAAATTATATAAGTTGAGCAAAACCCTGGGCAGCTGTTCTTTATTTTGCTCTGAGATTCTAAATAATTATTTAGCTCTGTCATAGGTTCTTGTGTTTGAAAGTATCCTTAAGGTCTTTCCAGCCTTACTGTTCAATTCAGAAATACATCTACCTTGCATCTCACTTTTAAGTGCTACCACATGGCTACTGCAATTCCAGAATCCCATTATTCCCATCAATACTAGGCTTTATCTCCCAGTCAATCTGAGTCTATAGAAGACAGCAATCATGGTGCTTCTTTTGAGAAGCTGCCATCTACCCACCCTCACCAGTACACTTTGGTCTTAGTTAAGGGTGTCTTTGGTCTTAGTTAAGGGTATGTCCTGTAGTGCTCAGTAAACTTATCAGGTGGTAGATTTTCAGTTCTCACACAGTAAATTCATAACATTTCCGCCTCCTTAGGTCTTCTATCCTTTAAGCCTTATATGCCTTATTATTTACTTGTTATTTTTACCTCATTTATAATAAACCATGATGATGTTCAAACTTCAAGGAGTTATCCTAGTAGACAACCCAGAACAGGTTAGGGATGTTCTTTTCAGAACACCAAATCCTGAGTCATAGGTAAATGCCTATGCCAATAAATTCTCTCCTGCCCATCTTTATAAATCATTATTCCAATACAAAATTCTGCACATATACTCCTAAATCTCTTTCTTGGTTCCTGCCAGGTCATATCAGCCAAATGCATACAAGAATTGCTCAATTTACTACCTAAAGACAGTTTCCAGACAGGAGAACAGGAATAAAGACTTGGTAGTCTTATTTAGGTGAAGGGTTGAGTGGCTTTTTGAGGAGGTCCATGCAGCTAGAATTTGTAGACAGAATATGAGAAAAGGAGAGAGAGAGCATGCTCCAGAAGTCTTCATCGGAGTATCCTTGTGTCTTTGGCTGAGTTTGATGGAAATTACAAACCCAGAAATCCAAGAAGCTGAACCAGTCCCAAGTAGACGAAACAAAGACATATGATAGTCAAATTGCTGAAGACTCGTGATGAAAACATTAAAAACATCAAGAAAAGAAAGACAAATTACATGCAAAAAATGCACATAATCAAGCTGTATACTCCTACGTTCTGCACACTATTTCATTTTCTGCAGTTTGAATGATGTTGATCAGATTTTCTGCTTGGATCTTCTGCACATCATTACACAAAACAACCTAGGTTTGTGGTAAATGAATTCATCTGTTCTTAGCAATTAATAAAGCTAAAGTATGTCCCAAAGACAAAGAAATGCCTTTGACCATACATCAGTCATTTTTTATAGATGCCTAAGTAATCAACCCCTTTAGTTGGATCTTAAGTTGATCATAAACGTAATTTTCACCCTATAACATTTGTGTCACAGTCTATTAAAAGATCATGCCAGAATTCATAGTCTTCCAAATACTGGCTCTAGCATAGTTAGGCAGTATAGTGACACAGTTTTTAAGCTTGAACTGTGGAGTTTGACTCTTGGGGGTGAGACTGTGACTGCTATGTGTTAATTTTAAGACCTTAGGCAATCACTTGACTCTCATTCCCTCACATGCAGACAAAGCTGTGTAAGACAAAAAAAAAATTAACCTAGTTGTAATGCATTATTTTATATAATCCTCACAATAACCTTAGTGGGATATATATTAGTATTTTCATTTTGCAAGTGAGTAATCTGAGTAGAAGAGTTCGAGGAATTTCAGAATTATTCCTTGAGTTAAAAAGAAGATACCTTTCTCTCTCTCTCTCTCTCTCTCTCTCTCTCTCTCTCCCTCTCTCTCTCTCTCTCTCCCCCCCCCCGTGTGTGTGTGTGTGTGTGTGTGTTGTCTTACTCACATTGCTATATTGCTAGCTGAGTAACTGTGACTAAGTGGTGCCTGTAAGACCAACTTTCCACCAGAAGAAAGATGTCACATATTCCAAAGTCCTATTAAAGATGCCCAAAGGGCCAAGAAGGTCCATCTTAGAAAAACACTCAAGATATCACTCCTGCTCATATCCTTGAACCTGGATGCCTCTTCTGTTTCTTGTGTTTAGAGTTAAGAAAATAATGTAGAAAAAGCTCCTATTATTTATTGAGTAATTACCATGACCAAGCCCCATACTAGGCCCCTTAAGTTAGCTGTTTCATTTAATTTTCACAACTTAGAGGTGAGTACAATGATCACATTTTGCAGATGAAGAAATGAATCTCAGGAGGATTAAATGACTTGACCAAGATCACAAAGCTAGCTAATGACAGTCAGCCATTTGAACCTGGGTGCTTAATGGAAACCCTCGACTCTTGATGACAGAGCATATTAAATTTTATTTTTCTCAAGTTTCTATGTCTGTATTCAATGTTTCTTGCCAATGAGTTGTACAACTCTATCCTTGGTTTGTCTTCTACATTTGGGGTGGCCTCATGTCCTGGTTTCCAAAAATGCCTTTATTTTGTTTACGTCAATTGTTCTGGTATTCCATCTGGTTAGCCCCTCTTGCTTTCTCTATAGGGACTCACAGGATGCCTGGGTGGCTCAGTTGTTAAGGGTCCAACTTCAGCTCAGGTCATGATCTCATAGTCCATGGCTTTGAGCCCTGCATCAAGCTCTGCGCTGACAGTGGAGAGCTTGCTTGGGATTCTCTCTCTCCCTCTCTCTGCCCTTCTCCCCAAAATAAATAAACAAAACCTTTTTAAAAAGTTTAAAAAAGGGACTCACATTAAGGAATAAATTATATGGGCACTTTACAATAAATTATATGGGACTTTATAATAAATTATATTAATCTGACGTATGATTGTGAGCCAACTCCAAGTCTGCGGTCCATGGCTGCTCAAGGCCTTGTAACTTCTCTGACATTACAGGTGTGGAAACTTGAAAGATGAAATACCTCATTTCTCACATCTACTTCAAGGAAAAAATGTTAGACGAAAAATAAAAGTGAAAAGAAAACAAAACCTAAAATGAATACTATATGACTAAACACTTTAGCATTCAGAAGCTTGAGTTTTAATGACAATGAAGATATGGTAGTATTTATATTACCTGAAACATATTTTGGAAATGTTCTCAAGGGTCCACCTGTCAATCAGATCTTTATTAAAGATTTGTTTAAATATCATTACCTGAAAAAAATGTTAGAATTGCTTAAAATTGAAATATATCGATTCATCGGGCGTCAAGGGAAGACATTTCTGAAACTGCCCTGAGTAAAATATAAACAGCTACATTGAGTCGTAACAACCAATTAACAGAAATATTCTGGTGTCATGATTATATATTCCTATTGGTGTGATATACCAATTTCTCTCAAAATATGGGGTTTTCATTTTCAGGAGCACTTAATTGATGGTTTTGAATTGCAGTGATTTGTTAAGACTGCTCTTTGCCAGTGGCCCACAGTCATATCCACAATGCTTAGGGAACAGACAGGAACTGACACTGGAAATAAAGTAAGCCGGGTAGATGCTTATTTTACGTACAATTATAGGTACTGAAATTCATTACAAATTTTCCTGAGCAGCTAAAACATGTAGTAAAAGTCAAGAGAATATAAGTATTTAGAAGTGATACATGTTGCAAAGAGGCCTGCAAGAACACGATTTCCTGAGGAATCCTCATTTAACAAATTGCCCGGTATGTGGAGCTGAAAAAGCCGTTAAGTTCAGAAAACCGAGTCAGTGCCATAAAATTGAATAAAACTTCTGGAATTTTCTCTCTGCCTGCTCTGCTGAGTGTTTTTCCTGGGTATAAACGTAAAAGGTCCTGGTATTTTCTTTTTAATTGCTATACTTCCACAGTCCTAGGAATTTGGGAATCAATTTGGGACTAAGAATCATGCCAGGAAGATAAATTACATTCATATGTCAGATATTGCCTCACAATGCTATCTAGCTCAGCAGGCTATAATGAGCCCCCACTCACCAGGCCAAGCTCCAGCCAAAAAAATAAATAAATATATAAATAAAAGAACACCTACTGTTTCTCCATCAAGGGCAACTCTCTCAGAGGGCAAACAAAAGCAACAGAGGGAGGCCAACCGGATCCATGCACTGCTACGGGTTGCTATGCAACCCTCTGTGCACATTGGGCAGCAACAGATGGACATTTTGAATAGAATTAATGCCCCTCTGACCCATGTTTTAAATAGTGCCCAAACCTACTGCCTGATGAATTCTATTAACTATAGGCATACTTACACATATAAAATATAGCATCCTAAGTGACATTGTTATTACCCTCCTTACTAACATAAAGTCATAAATCTATTGGCAAAATTTGAGACCGATAATATTCAATGAGATATTTCTATTTTTTTTCTCCTTTTCGTGATAAATGAACCACTGATGTCTCATAACCTTGGGCTACATATTTCCTTACAGTGTTGCTCTGATTCCATATGCAAACCTGCAATGCCTACTCTGAGTTTCAGCTTCATTTTCACATGGAGTCCTGCTTCGTCCTCAGCCACTGTCACCTGTGAGCTCTGGGCATTGTGTGAGAGAACTCTTTTTATTGTAACTTTAAGAAAGAACATAACACGGAATAAATATTTTATATACCTTTGTGAGGACAATGTTGTAACCATGTTCCTGATTGAACAATCAATCTGAAGTCTATACCCAAAGCTGCAAAAGTTCTTTGTACACCTGCCTTCTGCCCAGGCCAAATTTAAGCCACTTTTCATCACTTGTGGTGAGTAGATTTCAAAGGAATCAGTGTGCTCTCAAGGATTATCAGGCTAAGATCCCCTCTTTACATCTCTTAAATTTTATATACCATGTGATTTTATAAATTTTATATACACTGTAAGAACCCAAAAAGGAGGGGTATTAGTTCTTTAAAAAAAAAAAAAAACCCTGAAACTAGCAGTGTAGCATGTAATATTGACAGCAAGCAGCTTTAAAATTTTAATGAAGACTCTCTATGATAGCATATCTTCACAAAGTGGTGTATAAAAAGATCATTGGGCTAGTGGAAGGAACCTAGTGAGGGTCTTGGTCCTATCTCTGCACCTAAAGAGTCTTACCATCTTAAAAAAGTTTTGCTACCTTTCTTGCTGCCAATATCCTCACCTGTAACCCAAAGAGGTTTTGGCCAGATATTCCTTTAAAGTTTCCTTTAACTATCAAGAGAATTTCCATTCTCTTGAGTAGATAAAGACGCAGTTAAAAATAAAATGAGCAGCAATTACATTTCTAGCTGAGCATGGAGATAATTATTTTCAAAGCCCAATATTCCCAAGTAATTATAAAATTCTTCTCTTTAGGAAGAAACTGAAAAGCCCTTAGACTCCAGACAGAGAATATTCTGGGGTCTCTTTCTTGATTTGTGCTTCCATTCTTTTCATTCCTTGCCGGTGCTTATATGCAGGGGAAAAGAGGTGCTCCGGCATGGATTATGTAACTTTTGCAAAGGTTTATATTTTGCACCGTAATCTCTTGCCAGAAACACCCTGCGTGGAGGGAGCAATAGCATGTGTGCCTCCAGTTTCCGAAGCAGTGCTGCTTCTCTGTCAGGCCTCCTGCTGGAACCCAGTGTGCCTTTGTTTTGGAAATATGAGCTTGGTTTTCCACCACTGCTGCTCAGGCTCTCAGTCTCCTCACTGAGAGCCATCACTTATCTGTGCAAGCATATACATGCATGCTTACGTACGTTCCTATAGAGAAACATTTGCTTGGTTTTGTTTACTCATTCTCCCACCTCCCTTGAAGACTCTGGGGGTGGGAAATGTGGCATCTTGAATTATGTTGTCATCTCTGGCCAAGATTTAGTGTTAATGGCTTTATGGGCTCTGACCACTTGGACACCACCTGAAGTAATCACATGATAGCAATCCAGTTCAGTAACAAACTGGTCCCTGTCTCTGAAGTTTCACATACTTTCTAATGAAACAAGGGATTTGATTTAGTCCTACATTTATTCTGGTATTTATTATACTGAATTTCATTGAATTCTCAAGTTGCATGTTTTTTAAAAAAAATTACAGCTCCCTCTTTATTGTTTTGTTACATAAATGTTTTACCTTTGTAATATTTTATATCATAAACTTTTTATCTATTAGATATTTACATTTTAAAGACCTAAAATATCAAAATTTTATAAATATAAATTTATAAATGGAAATATATTTTAATTTTGTATTACATGTATACTTAAACATATTTCCAGGAAGAAACATATTTTATTTTAGAGACTACATCCCCAGTAAACTGTAGATGTGGCAAACCAGAGCCATCAGGAACAAATGAGTACTAACAGATTACATATATTTGAATGTTGTACCCCATGTGTGCTTCCGTTCAAGTTCACAATGAAGAGGACCTCACAACTCACTCTTCTTCATTGTAAAAGTTGGGATTCAAGGAATGATGCCCAGGAGTGATAAAGAGGGACGGCTGAAAACCCATTTTCATGCACAGTTCATATCACAGTGTTGAGTATATATCTTTAAAGATCATCATGTCCAAATCTTGAAATGACCTATCTTTTCTAAGGTGCAAGTTGTCCCTTGTCTAAATTTTCTTGTGAAGAAAAAAATGGAGTAATTACTAATTCATAACTTCTTAGAGCTCTAAAGGCCTTTACGATTTTTCTAGGCCAATTACTTCTCTTTTCCAAGTGAGAAAATTGAATCTGGAGTATATAGATTTAGGTTTAGAGTGATATTGTAGTAGGTGTTTTAGCTGAAGTTTTCTTTTTTTTGTATCAGACTCAAATAATGTACTAGGGTCTCCCCAAAGTAGCTAATTTCCTTTTTCTGTTTGCCTTCTGGGAAAATATCATTAAAAAACATACATAAGAAAATAACTTTGCTCTAAAAACAAGTAATAATTATGTTTAAATTTCTGTTATGTTAAACTTCTGTAAATTTCCCTCAGCTATTGCTTCAAATATATAAATTTATGGATAGAATACCACTTCAAGAACAGGATTCATAAGTAAAATCATCAGCGAAGAATTAAATTTCCCTTTGGACTAACTTGTTTCAATCTTATTGAATCTGTAACATTTAAAAACTAGTGTGAAATGTTTCTCAAGTCCATGCAACTACTGAATTTTCATCTCATAATTTGCATATCCATTTGAGTTTTAGACAGTTCTACTTGCTTGAGCCTCTGGGTAAATGCAGTACATTTTCAGGTTGGTTCTTACATCTAGAGATTTGCATTGGAACGTCATATAAGGTATGAATCAACATATATAAACCTTCATGGCTTGTAATGGACCTTGTTGGTAATTTGGTAGAATTGTGACTTGTCTGTGAGACTAGCCACTTTACTTCTGATGCAAGAAGAAAAAGGAGTAAGTCCAAGTTTTAGCAATGGGGCTCTTCAGATGTCTCCAGGACTTTCTGTGCTCTTCAGGGCATATCTTATATACTTGGATCCCCCCTCAAGATTCATGATACTGTTTTGAATCAACCTATTTGTTGCATTATATGATTTAGTTTCTCATTCTAGTTCCTAGCATAAGTAGAATATTTAGTTTAATGGAGTATAAGTATCGCCTAATACTTTATCCAGGAGAAGTGTTTCAATATGTATATAATTTGAAATAGGGAGAAATTCTATATGATCAAGATCATTATTGTTCTTTAAACCTCTACTAAACAAGGGAACATAACTTTGAAACAAACTACTTACATTTAAAGTACTGGAATGTTTATCTAAAATAATTTTAAACCAATTGAAATATCAGAATCTTTAAACATTTTAATTTAAAACAATTCTTTCTCTTAAAGACTTTTGAAACCAGGCATCCATTATAGGTGTTTCATCTCCAATCTTGTCTAGAGAGAGAAACCGGTCTTAATGGAAGTTTAACTTTTTTTTTCTACGACTTATTGGTTCCATTTGGCTTAACCTCATGTCTGACTCATTACCGGAGAAATCCAGAGCTGATGGGAGAGTGGAGTTCCTGCTCCAACACCAGTGTCATCACAGGACCTGTGTTAGACACCGGTTTATGAGTGTTGCTACCAACCAGGCTCCCAATTCAATGCAGAGTCTTCCTGTTCTTTAACCAGCAGAGAAGTACAATTACATTTGGAATTTATCTGAAATTATATACTCTGTACTGTTCAAATGAAGGCAGGACCTATAATAGAATTATAAAATGTCCCACTTTATATTTAAAATGTCTCAGATGCCCATGCCTGTATTTTATGAAATCCAGTTTCCTTAGTTTTATATATAATGCACATTAGTAATCACCTCACTTAGCATGGGTGGGTGTAACGCACCGATTAGTTACAGTTGTTAATAGAAATAATTTCAACCTTCTATTCCAGAAGCTCTTTTCTCACTAGTCCTTAAAACAAATTTGCCTTCCTCAAAATCCGTGCATTTCATTTTCTACACAATTCTTGTAGAACACTAGTTCTAGGACATGTTCTGCAGTAAAATTGATTTCCAGAATCAGAAAAGTTTGGAAAACAGTGTGTACAACATTCTACCTCCTAAAGACTTGCACATTGAAATATTAAAGCTTTGAGAAGTTTTACAATGATAGTATCTGTTTACACATAATTTAATCCTCTCTCTTTTTCATGTAATAACACCTGCTAATTACTAGTGCATGGAGCTCAATAAATTACCTTTTGGGAAAGCAGTTTGGAGTTCCGTAGTGTCTGAGTTTTTGCAGTCATATAGACCTGGGTATATAACCCAGTGATTCTCAAAGTGGGAAGCCTGGGCCAGTAATATCTGGGAACTTATTAGAAGTGCAAATTTTCAGGCCTCACCCCTATTGAATCAGAAACTGCAGCTAGGGCTCTGGCAAACTGTGTTTAAATTAATTCTCCAGAGGCACCTAGGGGGCTCAGTGTGTTCAGCAGGGTGACTCTTGCATTCGGCTCAGGTCATGATCTCATGGTTTATGAGGTCAAGCTCCCTGTCTGGTTCCACACTAACAGGGTTGGAGTCTCCTTGGGATTCTCTCTCTTCCTCTCTCGCTGCCCCTCCCCCACTGTCTCTCTCAAAATGAATGAATGAATGAATTCTCCAAATGTTTCTGATGCATCCTAATTAACACTACTGATCAAATTCCACTACACTTTATTCATCTCATTTTTTTTGATTAAGCAAAATGAGCAGGAGACACAGAAAAATTAATTTTACAGGGATGGCTGTACCAGTCAGCACAGAAGAATGTCTTGATTGTGGAGTGTCACGACCACAAAGAATATTAAATTAAAGAAAACATGGAATTTAGGAGCTTTCAGACTCAACACGCCAGAATGGCAGGCATGAAAACAGCAAGTCCAATTCAGACTGCAAGGCTTTCATCCTTCTCTACCTCTCCAGGCTCCTTTACCCCGCCTAGCAATGTGGAGTTCTCCCACCACCAATCAGCTTTCCTCATGCCTGGCCAGGCCACAGAGGAGGTTTTATGATTGGCAGAGCTCGGTCACATGCTCAGGCTCAACCAATGACTGTGCTGGGGTCTTTCCTGGTGGTCAAATTAGGGAACAAGAAGAAGCACCCAAATTACAGATACAGACATAACCGCTGAGAAAAATAATTGTTTGCATTTTCTGAAATTATTTTTTTGCTTTGGAAAATCACCTCTTCTAGGAAGGTTCGTTTCTCTTAGGCTGAGAACTATTAGGACACTAATTTTTAAAATGTTTAACACTAGGGGCGCCTGAGTGGCTCAGTCGGTTAAGCCTCCGACTTAGGCTGAGGTCAAGATCTCACGGTTGGTGGGTTAGCGCCCCGCGTCGGGCTCTGTGCTGACAGCTTGCTCAGAGCCTGGAGACTGCTTCATATTTTGTGTCTCCTTCTCTCTCTGACCCTCCCCGCTCATGCTCTGTCTCACTCTCTCTCTCAAAAAATAAATAAATGAATGAAAAAAAATTAAAAAAAACGGTTTAACACTAATATTTATACTATTTATTAATTCACTAATTATTAATACACTAATATTTAACACTAACATATGGGCTACCATTGTGCTTCATGGATTTTTGTCTCCAACCAAAGGCGAAAAGTAATGCCATTGAAGTAGAGGACAAGATGGGCTTAATAACTGCCAGTGCCTTTGTCTGAGTCAATTCCTATATTTTACTCTTGGAAAAAAGCTACAGGTAAGTATGCACATTTGCCTACACTGCTTTTCAAGGAGTTGTAGTACTTGGTAAAAAGCTACAAGAATAATTTTATTAATTTCCTTATTAATTAAACATTTATTAAATACCTACTGTGTGCCAATTATTGTGATAAAAAACACACAATCCATCTCACAGTGAATCCTCATTCCAACATGTGAAGTAGTCATAGAAACAAGTTGTGAGACAAAAATATTGAGGAGATTGCCAACTGCTTTTAAGGAGTCACTAATTGGTTTTTCCGAGTAGTCCTGTTTTCTGCAGGCTTTTTTTTCTCTTGACAGTAGTTGTATTTGGAGAGGAGTAAACAGGTATCAAGCAGGCACTAACCTTGCCAATTAATATTTACACCTGGTGATGCCCATTTATCCATACGCCCCCACCCTAAATAGGAAAAGAAAAGGCAATAATGTTTTTACATCCTTACCTCATTTTGCATGACAATATTACTGAATATCGGCAGTCATAGCAATTGTGAACAGAATTTTTAAAAATCCTTTCAGCATATTTCCTCTCCATAGGGCCACAATTAATTGACACTTTGCATGCATATGGCCAAACCTCAAAAAAAGTGTAACAGCTCTGGTCTTTAATATAAGAAAACTCAGAAAGACTCTGTGATGTACGTAGCAGATATGTACTCCATGTAGCGTTTATGGTAGTCTGTAAGCTCCATGACAACAGGAACTGTGCTTGGCATTCATTGTGTCCCCCCACTTAGCAAGGTCCCTGGCACACAGTAGGTCAGCAAAAATATTGACTGAATGAATTACTTAAATAATGGATGGATGGATGGATGTGAAGGAATTGGAATTAGACCAAATTCTGTATGACTTTGTCTTGAGTGCGCTAGGAAGGGGCACACACGAGTTGTGACTTTTCACGGTGTCAGTCATAAAGCAAAGTGAATCACAGTTATGAAGCAGGTTCAGGATTCCAAACTCAATGACATTTCACCATGTGATCACACTTGTCTTCTTACACAGCGCACAGAGAGGGACTTAAGACGAACCACACAACAAACAAGGTAACAGAAAGGTGTAGGAAGTTAACGAACCAAACGTGAAGTCAGTCTGTGGGCGCGCAGTTGACATGAAGCTTCAGTCCGTTCTGTCAGCTCTCGGCACTTACTGCTTATTATGTCCAAGCAGTGAAGGATCTCAGGTCTGTTCGTACATCAGTTGGGCAGATTGCCTTTTTTAAGTGGACAGACATAGAGAGGTCATTTCTGAAGAGTCTGACAGTTTGCCGCAAAAAATCCTCCCCTTTTTAAAGGGATTTAATCACTTGGGCCCCTGCAGACCTCCTCTGCTGCTAGCTGATGCTGGTCCCGGGGAGATTTTGTAGCTGAAGTACTTTTAACTGCTTACTTCATTGCTTGACACACACAGGCCTCTGCTTGACATAGGCCCCTGCTTGACATGAGAGACTCCATTTTGCTCTCTACAGACTCTAAAACCCACTATTACTCATCTCATGCTACATTTCATGGCTTTTTGACATCTATAAAAGAAAGTCTACAAAGTGTGGCAATGAAAGCCTTACATGACCTTGTACCAGTCTGTGTACCTTTCCAGTATTGTCTTCTAGGACTTCCATTATATCAATGAGGTATTATTTGACCTAGGCCAAGATATTCAAGCCTGCTGAACCTGCCATGCTCTTTCTTTTTCCTTAATTTAAACTTCAGTCACATCTGAAATGTGTTCCCTTGTCCTCTACTACCAGTATTGCTCAACTGGATGTAGTCCTGCCAATTAGGGAGTTATCTGGAAGTATGTGGGGACGTTTTTAGTTCTTACATATGATTAGCGGCCTCT
Organism: Cryptoprocta ferox; assembly: GCA_028646485.1. Lineage (NCBI taxonomy): Eukaryota > Metazoa > Chordata > Mammalia > Carnivora > Eupleridae > Cryptoprocta > Cryptoprocta ferox. Next base: position 104,726,278 of record CM053574.1, read on the forward strand.
ATTAACATATAATAAGGAGTCCAGGGATGCTAAATGTCTTGCAGTGCATGGGAGCATCCTGCATGGTGAAGAATTATACCAAATACCAACCAGCAATAACCTAAATGCCAATGACAATGACACTGAGAAACAATGTGTATCAAATTCAATCTAGAGTCAGCATTGTGCTTATGATTTGGTCCTTAGAGTTACCCTGTTTTTAATCCCATCTATGTCACTTAATAGTTCTATTATTTTGAGTCATTTAATCTCTCTGGCAAACTTTAGTTTTCTCAACTGCAAAACGGATTTAGTAATGATTTTCAGCAATGAGATAAGGAGTAGAGATGAGAAATGCAAGATGCTAGCACACAGGTGATTTTTAATAGGTGGTTACTATTAACAGATCTCTAGAATCTAACATCAGCCCCTTCCTCCCTGCTATCCAAGCTGAGAATATTCTTTTCTTCTCCTTAGCCACTCTATTTTAGTCAAGGATCTTTCAGTTACAAAAAAAAAAAAAAAAAAAAGAGACTTGTTCAAGTCATCTGAGGGAAGCAAGAAGAAAGATTATTGGTGAGATACTGTATTAGTTAGGACAGTATGCTGTAAGTGACATAAAACTCAAGTAAAACTGACTTAGTAAAAAAAATAATGAGTTCACATAATTTATAGCATACTATAAATTCCACGTGGATAGTTAAGCTCTGTGGGGGCAGAGCTTTTCAGCTTATTCATAGTTGGCTTTATTCTCATGCTCTAAAGTTGGTGGTCTTCTGGCAATCCAGACTTTCCTCTGTGTGGTCACAATGGGCGCTGCAGTTAACAGAGCCCATATCCTTCTACTAGCTAGTTCTGGAGAAGAGAATAAGAGCTTCTAGTAGATCCCACGGAGGAAATAACTTCTCTCTGTCAGAAACCCCTTGCATCTCATAGGCTTTGGGTGGGTTCATGTATTCTAAACCAATCACAGGAGTGGAGGTAGGGGCTGGAAGTATTGGGGAAAAAATAATTATTTGCTTAAGCCAGTTAGAACTCAGCCCTGAACTTGAGTGGCAAATCAACCTTCTCCTTTTCCCACAAAACAGCCGAGAATGGGAGGGAATGTTTTCCCAAGAGATAGAACTGTCAGCAAGAGAGAGAAGGAAGTGGGATGGTGTAGTACAAAATATGACCACTAGAGTAATAGCGGCTGTAGCTTAGCTTTTTCCCAGGACCAGAATAAGTAGGCAGGCGACTGTAAAAATCACTTTAATAGGGTAATACCATAATATGTGCTGAGCCCTGCTTTCAGCTCTGAAGCTGTGTAACTAGGAACAAAATGGCCACCAATCCCACCCTATGGGAGCTTGTCTTCAGATGATGGAAAGAGTAAAACATAAAGACAATTAATACTTAGAGTTCCCCTGCCTAAGAATAGTTTATTTGTATGTAAGTCTGTTTATTTAGAATTTTGAAGATAATAGAACCAGCCAGTATCAACTTGTGTCAATGGGGGGGCAGAACTACTACATTTTTGTTTTTGTATGTAAGGGTTTTTTTGCAATTACAAAAGGCTTAGGATTTTTGTTTTATTGTTTGGTTTTGCAAATGTAATGTTTCAAATTGTGGAGAAAGTGCTATGCTAGGAGTACATGGTTCCTTAGCAATGCAAAAAATAATGGCACCAGAGAGTAGATCAAACACCAAATCTACATCTTAATCCAAATTCAGGAATTTGGGAAATTAAGACCTCCACTTGAGACTTGTGGATGGGATGCTGTTCTTAAAAATGAGCAGTTTTGTGAAAATAGGGAGAGTGAAGATATGGAGGAGTTTACTTGCTGCAGTGGGATTCTTATATTAACCATTAGTTTCAAGAACTCTTTCACCATTTAGCCAAACAAGGGAGCTCATATTGAACATTTTGGGTGTCTATGTTTTATCTCTTCAAGTAGATCATATTATTCTCTTTTCATTTCATCTTGTACACCCAGTTACCACACAGGTAATAGGATACTTAATAATTCTTAGTCATTGGGTTAAATAAATCTAAATAGAAGGATAAAGGTAGAGTAAATTTTTATAACAGAAATAATATTTGTCATCAATCATCAAACTCTATATTGTCTCTTCTCCTGGAAAACAAATTAAGGCTTGAGAGTGTTGCAGATTCTAACCATTTTAGGGGAATTGAATAGGAAATAATTAATCAAGTAATAAAGAGTAATAAAAGAAGTTCATTCTCAAATAAACTATGCTAATAAACAGTGAGGTTTTGCTGCTTCTAAAGAATTTATTTGTAGGAAGCCAAAAAGAGCCCTACTATGGTCAGGGATATAACTAAGTCTTCAATATTAACCAAAGGCTCTCATGAAGGGGCCTCCGGTGGTAAGTAAAATGCAGACCAGGTTGTGAACATTTTCCTTACCAAGCAGGAGTGAGTATCAGATCAATATTCACGGCTTCTTAAATAGGAGACTATGGGTGTCTTCATGGAGGCTATAAATTCTCAACCCCTCCTCTCTGCCCTGCCATATATCTCACATATGTCTGTATGTGTGATAAAGCTCATTCTTCTGGGGAAATAGTCAATAATTTTTCCCACACTTTTAAAGAGATCTGTAACCTAAAAAAAATTCAGACCTACTGTTCTATTGTTATCAGAAAAAAAAGAAAGAAAATAAAACCATGATCAATAGAAAAAGCCTTTGTTATGCCGTGATAAGAGAGGTCCGATTGTACGTTGCTGTTGCCCATTTGGCATGTGTGTCTAGTGAAGAGGTGTGATTACAGGTATGTCCAAATGTAAATTTATATTCCCTATTTCAACCAACGGCACTCACATCTTTCTAGTCAATCAGGTATAACTCCATAGATCCATCATTCTTGTATCATCTCTTCTCTTTATATGCCACATCCAGTCCATTAGCAAATTCTGTTCCATTTAACTTCAATATATACCCAGGATTCAACCATGGCTTATCATTTCCACTATGACCACCATGGCTTGAGCCATCATCATATCCCACCGGATTATTGTAATAGTCTCCTAATTGCTTTCCTTGCTTCTGCTTCTGCTTCTGTGCCCTTCACTCTACTCCCAACAACACCATCAGAGAGCTCCCGTCAAATTCAAGTCAGAATATTCCCCTCCTGTGTTCAATACATTCCAACACATTCCTATTTTATTCAGAGTAAAAGCCAAAGTGTGTTCCCTGATCAACAAGGTCCTACATGACATGCCTTTACATTAGCTTTCTGAACTCATCTCCTATTATTCTTGTGAGAGAGTGAAATCATGTGCTTCTAGCTTCATTAGTGTTCTCATTGTTCCCTAAATGTAGCGAGTTTACTCCTGCCTCAGGGACTTTGTTCTTGCTTTTCTTTTTTTTCTAGAATTCTCTTTGACCAGCTACCCATACAACTTGCTCTTTCCTTCAGGTTTGTTTGTTTTTAAAGTTACTTCCTCTGAGAAACCTTCTCTGGCTTAGCTACTCTATTGGAAATCTCAACCTCAACTACTTTACCTGCTTAATTTTTCCAATTTGAAATATAATATATATTTACTTACTTTGTTTATTGTCTTCCCTAACAGAATGTATATGTTCTATAAAGGCAGATTTTTTCTGTTTATATTCATTGCTGTCTCCCCAGTGGCTCCAATAGTCCCTGGTACACAAGCAGGCACACAATAAACATTCGTGGAGCACGTGGAAACCGCATAGCTGGGTTGTCCCGTATTTGTCACTTAGCTTTCAAGTGCTATAACTTGCAAGAAAGAAGGGCATCCTACTCTCCTTAATAGTTCTAGATCCTAAATGTACAATGTTTATGTTCCATATGAAGTAAAATATTTTTATTTTAATTGAGACAAAGAGGTCTTGAGTAATTAAAAATATATACAGAGTTTTGGCATCAAACAGATCTGTATTCAACCCCTGTCTCTGCTATTTACACATTGTAATATGTGGCCAATACCTACCCTTGCATGATTCTTGTGAGGATGCAAACAGTAGGCATATATTAGGCGTTCAAAAAATGGTCTGACTTCTCACTAAGATGCGAGAAGATGCAAGGAAATGAACAGTAGAGACACCGCAATTTTTATGACTGACTAAAAATATGCATGTCTTAAAGCCACGCACAGGGTAGTAGTTCATATTTTTTTATTCTAAAAACTAAAACCTTGCTGTTGTTTAGTGGCCTTGGTAATTTCATACTTCTTTGGTTAATTTAAAAGATTTTGTTCTTCTTGTCACACACTAATTTTTTCAAATGATCTAGGGCTAGTTTCTACATCAAGCTTTATTTATCATTTTATAATTCAGGCAATGACTTTTGACTCAAGCAATTTTGTTTAGGGTGTCAAAAAATCAGCTACATCACTGGAATTCTATTCTGGCCAAATTATTCCATTCTCATTAGATTGTATAAATATATGTTTTCCTAAGAGGTATAATCAGGTGTAGTATTCTTATTTGCATTGATTTGATCAGCACATTGACATCTTTTGCCTGAAAAGTGTTCTTTGGAAATATTTGATGAGTATTTATTGGAATTGTCTTCAATAGGTGGTGAAAATACCAGATTCATCATATTTCCTTTCTCTATTTTAGGCTAACACAGGCAAAGGACATGTAATTATTTGAGCTTTTAATGATTTTTCTCCCATAGCAGAAAAGATGATAACAGTTTGGATTGTTTAAGTAACTTTGGTAAGTCAGTGAATAAATGTCATCAAACGTATATTAATCTTATTTTCATTTGTGACAGTCCCTTAGTGGCCCAGGGCAGGGATATTCCAACCCTGGAAAAGCTACGAAATACACGGAGAGCATTTTATGCTCCTAACAATGAGATTATCCTCTTCTGCTATCACCTAGGGCCAAACATCTGGAAATAAGTAAGTTACTCACGGCAAGCCCATATCTCTTCTGTCAAATATATTTTTTTCTCTTATTAGTGAACTTTTTTCTTTCCTGTATTCCAAGTCCTAAAGCCTTCTCACTGGAGAATATGGTTCTAATAAAGGAATGGAAGCACCCAAGTATTGGAGGTTTGCCATGTTACCTCTTCTTAAGGTATCAAAAATAGGTCTGTGAGGAGAGATTAGTTGTCAGATAAAGTAATAAACTAGCAATAGTATAAATGTAGGGGCCAACTTTGTATCTCAAATCACTTCAGAGAGACATGCATCCACCCAAAAATCTAGTTACACATACTGTTTTACCTTTGTCCTTTTGTAATATATCTGGTAACTTATTTAGGAATGTCTGTTTAATATATTCTTAAGCACACCTTTGTATTCATTTGGTTTCTTTATCATACATAAACTCCTCACATCTATGTATCTTCTTCTAAGATCAACAAAAGAATTCTGTAGAGTTGGATACATATTCAATACCTGCTCAATAAATGTATGGAAAATTAAATTGAATAAGCATTGACTGCCCTCAACTGCCCTTGTTTCCCAGGCAGCAGATTTGGACCAATTAGCCACAGTTTTCAAAGTAATTGTGTAATGGATACAGCTAATATTTGAGGTGTTCAGTTAATCACACAATCATTTACTCATTTGCACATCCATTTATTTAATTATTATTTACGGTGTTCCTACCACATGTAGGACTGACTTCCTGGTCACAAGGAGTTTACAGTATCAGTGACTCCACATAGAATGGTGATCCATAGGTTTGGCCAAATGTTAATTTCTAAGTCATTAAAGAATAGTTTGATATTTAAATATGTAGAAACAGTATGTTGAACCTCACTTGTGCCAAGAAAATGAAGGCATTATGAGTGCCAAATAAGAACCATGAAATGCCCCACAAAACTATTTCTTTCCTAAAATACATGTAAATAAAAACATTTGATTTCATTCGTTCATCTATTTCACTCATTCATTCATTTAGTCATTCATTCATTCAGCAAGGAAAGGAAAAACAATTATCAAATAATTTATTATGTTCTGGGCATTGAGATGCCTGGGTGGCCCAGTCGGTTGAGCATCTGACTTTGGCTCAGGTTATAATCTCCTAGTTCAAGAATTTGAGCCTCATGTCGGGCTCTGTGCTGACAGCTCAGAGCCTGGAGCCTGCCTCGGATTCTGTGTCTCCTTCTTTGTCAGCTCCTCCCCAACTTGTGCTCTGTTTCTGTCTCTTAAAAATAAATAAACGTTAAAAAATTAGAACAATGTATTATGTTCTGGGCATTATTCTAAATTTTGGGTATATAAAGACAGAAAAGCAATAAACAATAAAAACAAAGGAAAGTAAGAGGCATTTGAAATAAGTAACCTTAGGAAGTGCAGACTTACCTTCATGCAATCAAATACCTATGAGATTTATAAAAATAAGGGCTTTTGCCTATTTGTGGGATGAATACATTGCTTTAGTTCTCTTTCCTTAAAATAAGTAATGAAATACTAGATAGAATTAAAATTTAGTTTTTTTTGCTTCCTACATGTGGGGCATCCTATGTTACTGTGAACACAATGTCAGATCATGTAAAAGCTATTTCAGAATATATCTTTGATAATATCAAGTGTAGAATATAATTGTCATTTGAAATTCATTGTCTGTATATAGTCAAATAAGAATCTCAACTTTTTTGATGGATTAGGGCAGGAATTTTAGTAAATTCAATGAAATTACCAAATAAGTTATCTATTTGAATGATTAACTCAGAATAAATATTTCCACAATTTATGTTTATTGTGTAGATACTAAAACTGCTCAGGTTCTCATTTAATTTATTGACAGAATTAAATTAAACATGCCATTAGGCTAAAAGCACATTTATGCAAAACTAATATTTCTTTAAACCTTACTTTTATCTTTCATGTTATTTTTTTTTCCATACAAAAATCACAGAAATTATCATTGTGCAAAATCTAATTTTTGGCTTTTGGAATTCTGAGGACTTTAGTTCTGCTATATTGACATTTCATTTATACTATAATTTTCTTTTCATTACATTTACAAAATGAAGGGAATTGCTCCTCTTATTAGTATGCCCAACAATTTCTCTATAAGGACCCGGTTTGCATCTCACCCGTGTAGTTGCACTATAGCATATAGCCAACAAGATTGAATTTTTTTCATCATAGGGTTGAACCCTCCTAATTTGTCAAATCTGTTATTTGAACAAGTTGAATTGCCAGCTTTTATCTCAATTTCTTGACTGCTGTTTAAGAGGATTAGAGGCCTTGGTCAGCTTCACCAGGGTAGCTCGCAGTAACAGGCGCCATTGCAGCTCAGATCCAAAAATCAATGAGCTGAGTCTGATTGACTGAGTCTCAATTGCTCTGTGGAAAAAGCCTAATGCTGGTCTTCTCTACTTATGCAAACCAAGTCAGACAGAAACCAGCAGTGACCTCTTCCTTTTAAATTCAAATATTAGGGAGGGAATAGATAGAGAGAAATAAAAACAAAATATGAAGAAATGAGAGTGTGAAGAGGTGCCTTTTGTGCCCAAAGAAACAATGTGACTTCATCATTTTACTAAGTATTAAAGTTCTCTAATGAGATGGTCTTTTACTTTTGAAAAAACACTCAAAATGACTTATCATCACCTCATTTTTTTTTCATCCGGTTTTAGTAAGCAAATTTATAAATAGAAACCACTCAAAGTAAGCTTTCCATTTGAAATATTTTTTTTTTCATTCTGGGAAAATTCTAAAGAAAACACAGAGCTGACCAAAGTTCATTATGCCCATATAGACCAGAATTAATTCAAATTAAGAAAAATACACATTTTCCTCATTTTTTATTCTATAAAAAAATACTGTGAAACAGATGCACTTATTCTGATGCAACAAGATGTTCTTCCCTCTGTTTACATTGTAATAGAGCAAAGTAAATAATAATCATCATTCTCTTCTGTGTGTTAGAGGTAGAGGGAAAGAATTATTATTGGATTTCATTTTGAAGTTATTCGTACAGGAGAAACAGTCATCTATTCCATTTAAAGAGGAAATTCTTTTTCTTGAGAAAGTTTATTATTTAAAAGAAATGGACCTAAGGAACTAGATCTGGTGTTAAAATAGTTCTATTAGAAGTTATGCAACTCAAGGTACTGTAGTCACTCATGAAACAAAAGCAATTCCTTGAACTCTCAACAACTGGGCAACATTTATGGAAAGAAGGGAATCCCCAGAGAACAACAGCACTTTATATCATGGAACCAGAGTGATTCTGAGATTTTCAAATCATTTTTTTTGCAGCCCTCTAACTATGAAGATCATAAAACAAGAACCCCAAAAGTTAAGGAACTTCACCCAGGTCACAGACCAACTGAAAATCTTAAGAGTAAAGAGCTTGATGTGGAGAATTTTACAAGGCTTTAAAAGAGTAGAAAATTAAGTCAGTGATATTTTCACCTGATTTGGAATATCATTAGGATCATCTTGTCAACAATTCTGATTTGGAGGTTGTAATTCATTCGAATCCATAGCTTTTTTTAAAAAAAATAAGCATACATTTGTGAACCATCTTTGATAAAGTTTTAAGCAGGTGACAGCTGAAACAGAAACAGGACATAATTTCTAGTTATGGTAGTTTGTTTTGTCTTTCAATCTAGAACCTAACTTTTAATGAGTGGGTGTGTAATTAGATGCCCCCCAACCCACCTCGCCAAGATGTTCTTTTATCAAAGGGCAAGACTGAAACTGAGCTATTTTAAAGGAGATGGTTCTTACATTAAAAGAGGACATAACGCCATCTCAAATAACTTTTTATAAAAATAAGATTTTCTGAAACTTCATTTGCCTTTTGTCACTATGAAGGCATTTTGCAGTAGAATAACTTGGTAACAAGTGAAATTTGAATTAAGTCAACATTCTCATTAAAACAAAGTCATCTGATATTACCGAGAACCATAAAACAGCGATTGAAACCTGAAGCTTCAGAGAAGGAAATCTTTATTGTAATAAAGGAATCAGCAACATTGTTTATAAGCATCATTTCCAGGGCGAAAGATTAGTTCATTCAATAAGAATCTTGTAACATGGTGCCAGCGCGGGCGCAATAAACTTTATGGAATGGCTCGTAAGATTAGACTAATTAAAGATAATCTAATTTGGACAATTTTATCTTCTGGAAAAGAAATGTGATGTCATCCTCTGGGAAGAGACAATGTTTAGTCTCTGGGGATGTGCAAAAAAAAAAAAAAAAGAAAGAAAGAAAGAAAGGAAGAAAAGAAAAGAAAGAAAGAAAAGAAAGAGAGAAAAAAAGAAAAAAAAACCTCACAAAATATGTGCAATAATAAGAATTAGGGTTGATCCAAAGACAGTCTTAGATCTACCCATTGCCTCTCAAAAGATCCACCACATAGACTGTTAAGCCCCATAATTATCTCCCCTATTTGTGACAAGCGTGAGCTAATCAGTCTCTGAGGGAGTTTTCCAGCAGATTCTGAGGGGAGTGTGTGTGCTTCACAGTGCTCATCAAGCTATTTTGTACTCAGAACCGCAAAGAGCTGACCAAAGTTCATTATCCTCATCTAGACCAGAATTAATTCAAATTAAGAAAAATAGACATTTTTAAAATGTCGAGTGCTTATGATTTAGAACAAAGCGTCTTCACTATTTTTGTAACAGCAGCATAGGTTCTAGCTGCCTATAATCCCATATTAAAAGATTAGAAAAAACATCTGAAGAAATCAGAGAGTGTCTAATTGAGGTTCTTGCCTTTAATCCTGCAAGCTGACTCCCTCTTGGATATCAAGATCTGTCAGTGGAGAGCCAGGGGAATTCTGTAAGGAAAAAGCAACCACGAGGAATATAACGTATTCTTTCCCACTTAAGAAATAAAAAAGGAAAAAACACAGTTGGTGATATGAAAACAGAAGAAAACACAAAATTAAGGGAAACCCCCAAAATGGATTTGTAAATGCAGCTAGTAAATAGTGAAGAAATAAGGTTGACATTACTCTTTTATGTTTAAAACATTGTGCAATATAAAATACACAAATAAATGAAAAAAATCCTCATGGAAAGAGTAAATAATAAAGAGTAACAATAAAAATTGAATCCACACTGTCACTAGAAAACAATAAACTTTTTATTTAATAAATATCTTTTACTTGGGTATTGATTGTTAGAGTATTCATTATGATTGTCTTTGTAGAATTCTATTTATTCATCTTGCCAGAGAATTATATGTTAATGGGTACTTCAGATCAACACCAAAAATATTACTGTAAGATAAAGTTTTTCCACGTAGCTATTACATAATTGTGCACAACACAATTTAGAACCCACACTTGTTGATAATTAATATTTCATGCTTATTTACTAAAGGACAGAAAAATTAGGCTATAGTTAATGAACAGTAAGTTAAATTAGCATAAGGAAAAATGAAAGGGCTTATTTTGTTTTATGAAACACAAAATCTTCTATAACATAATAAAAAAGAAAACAGTAATCGAGAAGAAAAAAGGGAAAGAAAATAGTGTCCTAAACATTTAAAAATAATATCACATTTTAATCAGAAAGTAGAATCTTTGCATTCCTCACTAATTTCTTAGAAATTGATATAAAATGTAAATTATGCAAAGATTACATCTAATAAAATATATATTTATAAGTATATGTGTATGATAAACATATTTCTCTTCAGCCTATTATGCATTAATACTTTAAAAGGGTTAATTTGCTGCATTATGGGAAAGTTTTCTTTTATTTCCATCATAAACAAGCTTGCATATAGAAAAATCATTTAAAATATTTTAGTAGGCAATTTAATATTTTATTAACAAATCTTTTTGTAAAAAATGACTCTTTTGTAGTAAACTGGATTTTGAAGGACGACATAAGTCATTAGGAATCATTCTATAATACAGAGAGTCTGGAAACCCGAACATAAATATAGAAGTTAAAACAATCTAATCCTTTTTTTCTTTTCAATTGCAAATGAAAAAGTTTGTAGAATAATATATTTTGAATTTTTTTTTCTAATGTTTTTATTTATTTTTGAGAGAGAGAGAGAGGCAGCATGAGCAGGGGAGGGTCAGAGAGAGAGGGAGACACAGAAGAATCCAAAGCAGGCTCCAGGCTGTGAGCTAGCTGTCAGCACAGAGCCCGATGCAGGGCTCGAACCCACCAACCGCGAGATCATGACCTGAGCCGAAGCCAGCCAAGCCACCCAGGTGCCCCTAGAATAATATATTTTGATCTGTACCCACTCTCTCAAGAGGTCCACACCTCCAGAAAACACCACACCACAATGTGCATATATTAGTGGTATTTAAGCAGTACCAGCACAAATTTGTGTGAATGGCCCAAATAATACATTTAAAAAAATAGAATTTTTGATAAAAAGTTATTTTGATAAGTATCAAAAGCCAGTCACCATCTTGATAAAGATATATGGTCATTTTTAAAATCCCAATTTTGTTCTGTTTTTTAAAAACATGATTTATCCCATTTAGCACTAGAGATACTGAAATGAGTACAAATTAATGACAACGTATGTACTATTTGACTAATATAGAGTCGATGTGAAGGGGAGGGTTAAGAAATTCACAGATAGTGACTAAATTCAATATGAGTAGTTTATATTAAAAAGGGCAGGGGCACCTGTGTGTCTCAGTCGGTTAAGTGTCCAACTTCAGTTCAGGTCATGATCTCACGGTTGGTGAGTTTGAGCCCCGCATCAGGCTCTATGCTGTCAGTGAAGAGCCTGAAGCCTGCTTTGATTTTGTGTCCTCTTAGCTATCTGCCCCTCCCCCGCTTGCTCTCCCTCTGTCTCTCAAAAATGAATAAACGTTAAAAAAATTTTAAAAAAGTCATGCCGTGTTAGAGTAAATTAAATGTGCACTTAAAAAAAAAAAAGAGGGCAGCAGCCCTTGGTGGCTCAGTCAATTAAGTGCCTGACTATCGATTTTGGCTCAGGTCATGATCTCTCAGTTCATGGGTTGGAGCCCTAGGTTGAGCTCCATGCTGACAGTGTGAAGCCTGCTTGGGATTCTCTCTCCCTCTCTCTGTGCCTCTGCCCCACTTGTACCCTCTTTCTCTCTCTCTCCCAAAATAAGTAAATATACTTAAACAAAAATTTTTTAATAAAATAAAAATAAAAAAGGGCAGAGGGCAAATTAAGTGGACACAGGTATAGAGCCCAAATCTAAATTCTCTAATTTCCCCATAAAATTCAAAGTTGTCATCCTATGGCTTTATGGGATTGGCCACTCCATGAGGGAGCCCTTAATCCCCAAATGTCAGATGGGAAGTGAAACTCACCTGGTTATTTGATTTATAATTAAAATAACATGCTCTTTGAGGAATGTAATTTTAACCTGCTTTCTTAGGTTTGCTATAACAAAGGAAAATGATGTCATTTGCATTTTTACAAGATATCAAGTAATTCTTTGTGCTTTTGTGTTGAAAAATAAAGCTAAATATTTAACCTTACTATAGTAACTTAATCATTAAACCAGTTTAATGATTATTATAATATATCTGTACTATGAATCATGAGAAAAAACATGCACAATCAGTATACTACTTGAGATTCACAATGTTAGAAAAAAAAGCACATATCAAGCTAGGATATTATAGGTGTTACGCAGGGGTGATGGCGTTGGAAACAGTGAGGCTTGTTTGGGTTCTGTCACATTTTGGGGAGGCTTTACCATACCGTGTGACGGGAAGTCCCAAACCTCCATCAGGTTAGGATAAAGGAAGGATATGCCCATGCATACTCAACCTTCTCTGCCTGTTATGCCACATGGTTTTAAAATCTTAATGTCTAAGCAGCAATCCAATATCCCCCAAATAATAATAATAATAATAATAATAATACAAGTTTTAAAAGAATTTAGGCATCAATATTTATTTTAAAGCTCTTCAGGTGATTCCACTGTATAGCCTAGGTTGAGATCTATCCATCTATACCAACCCTCCCTCTCTACCTGGCAACCTAGAAGAAAGGATTAACTAGTTACATGGAATTAGAGGTTCCAAATAAACTAGGAGCCATTAGGATAATTCTGTCATTCTCACACTTTTTGCCCTCCAATCCCCTTTCCACAATTCAAGATTATTGAAGACCCTGAAGAACTTTTGTTCATGTGGGTTGTATCTCATGGTATTTGTTTTATTAGAAATTATAGCTGAGAAATTTAAGAGTATTAATTAATTAATTAACTTGAAAATAAAAACAACGAACCCATTACATGTTAACATAACTTTTATTTAAGAAATATTTTACAGGGCCACCTGGGTGGCTCAGTCGGTTGAGCATCCAACTCTTGATTCGGCTCAGGTCATGATCCCAGGGTTGTAGGATCAAGCCCTGCAATGGGCTCTGTGCTGAGCATGGAACTTGCTTGAGATTTTCTCTCTCTCTCCTTCTCTCCCTCTGGCCCTCTCTCCTGCTTGCACATGCCCTCTCTCTCTCAAAAATAAAAAAAATTAAAAATTGTATGTTATTAAAAAAAATCAATGCAAGAAGTAGCAATGTTTTACATTTTTGCTAATCTTATTTTTGTTTGAAATACTTTTCAGTTATTTTTTAAATTGCATTACAGTTAACGTACAGTGTTATATTAGTTTCAGGTGTACAATATAATAGTGGTTCAACAATTCTACACATTACTCAGTGGTCATCGCGGGAAATGTGTTCTTAATCCTCATTGCCTATTTCACCCATCTCCCCACTCACTTCCCCTCAGCCAAAATTAGCTTGTTTTTTACAGTTAAGGGTCTGTTTTGGGGGTACCTGGGTGGCTCAGTCAGTTAAGCGTCTGACTTTGGCTTAGGTCGTGATCTCACGGTTCATGAGTTCGAGCCCCGAGTCGGGCTCTGTGCTGACAGCTCAGAGCCTGGAGCCTGCTTTGAATTCTGTGTCTCCCTCCCTCTCTGCTCCTCCCCTGCTTGCACTCTGTCTCTCTCTCTCTCTCTTTTAAAAATAAATAAACATTAAATCAAATTTTTAAAAAAGTCTGTTTTTTGTCTCCCCTTCTCCCCCCTTTATTTGTGTTGTTTCTTAAATTCCACATATGAGTGAAATCATATGGTGTTTCTCTTTCTCTGACTGACTTATTTCACTTAGCATTATACTCTCTAGCTCCATCCATGTTGTGGCAGATAGCAAGATTTTATTCTTTGTATGGCTGAGTAATATGAAAGAGAAGGTTAAGAAATTCACAGATAGTCACTATATACATATATACCACATCTTCTGTATCCATCTATAGATGGACATTTAGATTGCTTCCATAATTTGGCTATTGTAAATAATCCGGCAATTAACATAGGGTTCATGTGTCTTTTTGAATTATTGCTTTGGTGTTTTCGGGGTAAATACCCAGTAGTGGAATTACTGGATCATATGGCAATTCTAGGTTTAATTTTCTGAGGAACATCCATATTGCTTTCCACAGTGAATTTTTTTTTTTTTTTTTTTTTTTTTTTGCCAATCTTAATGTCTGGCTTCATAGAAGGGTACTTGGTTTTCATATATGCTTTTGCATTTAATCTGTTGCAATAATACATGCTTGGAAAACTTCCTTATGCACTTATGAGAGAACGAGGGAGAGAAACACAAATAACCTTCAGGGGTCCTGATTAGCCCTAAAGAATCCTTGGACCACAACATGAAAACTGTTGGCCCCGGTGAATACAGGATAGCAAACCCTTACCCTCTTGTTCCCAAAAGCCTAAGACAAAGGAACCACTTAGATGTACAAAGGAAATACTGTTAATATTTTCTTGGTGACTTATAGGCTGAGACTGACCTAAATTAATTGGAAAATTTTGCTATTTCAAACAAATATGTATCTGAAAAATATGAGTTCTACATTGAATGATTTTTGCACACTTGAAAGATCCAATCATTGCACCCCCGAACTGTGCAATCCTGTTGGTGAGACATGCATTCCCTGATAAAGGCACATTTGAGGAGTGTTTCTTGAGGTCAGATTTTTACATCCAATGATTTAAATGAATAAAAACATATGTATACCTTCTTCCAATTTGTGTAAATGCTCTCACTTTGCTATTTTTTTTCACTTAAAAGCATTACCATCTCAGGTAGTTTACCTCTTAAAATGACAGGACATGAGAAAAGGACATCTTTGTGCTAAGTGACTGTGTTGGTTTAGCAATACGGCTACAGACAGATTCTTACAGAAACAATTCATATTTATTCCTAAGAACTCTCAGTTGTTATTGCTGTTGTTGTAATTGTTACTTTGCACCTCCCTCTTGTTTAAGACAGATGACCTTCAAATTGAAATACTGTTCTCTTTGATTTATTTCCTCTGACCTTATTTTAAAAAGGTGTTTCCTTGTTGGTTTGCATTTTCTTTGTCCTTTCTTATCTTCTCTGCACATGTCATATCCAACATTGCCTATGCAACAGGAATGCACACACATTTAATCTCGTTCTTTCCATTTTGACTCCGTTCACATGTATTATGGTCATTTTTAATTTTAGTTCTATTCTCCCAGATATCAGCTATTTCTTCCACCTGATGTCATCAGCAGACTTAACAAGCATAGTTGATATTCCATCATCCTGGTCATTGGAAAAATGTTAAATAGCACTGGACTGGGAACTGACCCCTGTAGAACACTTCTTGTTATATTTCCCCTTAATTCATTCCCCAAATGATACTTATAATCTGTATCTTTAGATGTGTTCCAGGTAAGGTGGGCCAGTAGTACTTTGGTATGTAATATATTTCTAATAATTAAGAAATATTCTAATTGGAAATTTGTATAGATAGTAGTAGAACTGTTATAGAACTGAATGTTCTTCATAAAAGAGGGAATTATGCATATGCATAAATGGGCAAAATTGGCCCTTATAAGTGTAATACAAAGTCATGAAGCAAGGAAAAACACACACTGTACTGAAATGTCCATTACTTGCTTCAACCTTGACTAAAATACCCATATGACCCATGGGAAATTAGCAAGAAAAATAGCATTTTATAAATCATTAAACTAAAGTTTTCACTGAAGCAATCCTATTGGTAAATTATGTTTAAATGACTATCTTTACTTCTATTTGTAATTGGAACATCATATTTGTGAAGCCTAGCTTGTATCTCTCCCCCCATCCTACCTCCAACTTGAGCCCACCCAAGTGGACACAGTACACACACACACACATGCACACACACACATGCACACACACATGCACACACACACAAATATCTTTTTCTTTACAGAGTAACACTGAAGTATTTCTGATTTTGTTGGTTTTTATGCTTACATCACCAAATATATTTTTTACATTGTTTCTTTGATGAGTCAAACATTACTAGGGTTCCATAATATTCACATATTTATGCTGCTTCCCAGACAGAACAGGGTAAGAGGATGGTGAAGCAAAATGGAAGTTTTTAAAAGCTTCGCTAGGAAAGTAAAATTTAGGACAGTTTGATACTGTTATTGAATAAGATAATCAACTAATGAAGATGTATTAAATGCTTAATATGTACTTAATACAGTTAGATGGTAATAAATATTATAAAATAACCTCAAATAGCTTTTCAAGGGCTAATAGTTAAGTTATGAAGATAAGGAGAAAGTGGGAGATGCTGACAAGAACGCACGAGGCATTTTTACTGCTGAGCAGTGCAGTGCCGAACACGGATCGTAGGATGTTAGAGGCAAGTAGGTAGCATTGGTTTGACGGGATAAGTTTTTAGCACTTGAAGGAGAATTTGAAGGATGAGTAACAAGCACACAGATGAAGAGCAAGGCTGAGGTCAATCCAGGTGGTGGAAAGAAATGTACAAGCAGGGAGGCAGTAAAAAAACGTGTAAATAAAACAGACCCTAACACATATTCTGTGGATGCATGTCTCTTCCTGATGTTGGTGAGTCTTCCAGAATACGGAGGTAGTAGTTTTTACAGACAAGTACACCAAACATAAACCAGAGCTAGGAAGGTATGGTAGTTCTCTATTCTGCATAATAAATCACCTCCAATCACACTTAAGCTGCTTTATATACTTGTAGCTTAAAATGGCAATTATTATCTCCTCATTCGGGTGGCATCCAGGAGCAGCTTAAAGAATGGGTGGTTTTGGCTCAGGGTTCTCAGGAGGCTATTACTGGCTGGGACTGTAGTCATTTTGAGGCTCAAATGAAGGAGAATCTGCTTCTACTGTCACCTGTTGGCAAAATTTGGAAAGTCCTCAAAGTCCTCAACTCACTGATATGGGCCTCTCCCTGGGACTGCCTCCAGAAAGGCAACTGGCTTCTCCTTGTGTAGGTGAATTAAGACAGAAAGAGAGCACTTAAGACAAAGCCAGGTTTTTTTTACATCCTAATCTCAGAAGCCAAAATCCAGGAGACAGGATTATATCAGGCTGTCTTGGAGGCTGCCCATCAACAGAATGCAAGGTTGATTTTAGGTGGGTGAGAGAAGAAATTTACTCTCTCACTGGGCTTCATGTTCTTGAAGATAGAAGTATGATACTCTTGAGGCTTTTGAGAATTCTTTCTCATTTTCAAAGATGACCTATAGCACAGTGAGGAGGTTAGGAATTAGGAAGGAATAAAATT
The DNA here is from genome assembly GCA_028646485.1 of Cryptoprocta ferox. Classification (NCBI taxonomy): domain Eukaryota; kingdom Metazoa; phylum Chordata; class Mammalia; order Carnivora; family Eupleridae; genus Cryptoprocta; species Cryptoprocta ferox. The sequence continues at coordinate 104,743,759 of CM053574.1, forward strand.
TAAGATAATATAGCTGGGGCACCTGGGTGGCTCAGTTGGCTAAGCATCTGACTCTTGATTTTGGCTCAGGTCATGATCTCACAATTCATGGGTTAAAGCCCTGCATTGGTCTCTGTGCTGACCTGCTTGGGATTCTCTCTCTCCCGCTCTCTCTGCCTCTCCCCCACTTGCATTCATTCTCTCTCTCTCTCTCTCTCTCTCTCTCTCTCTCTCTCTCAAAATAAATAAATAAATTTTAAAAAGATAATACAGTTTATGAAATATAATTTATTACTTTTCCTTCATATTATTTTATTTCTCTTTTCTTATTGTTTAGTCCAAGGATATGGAAGAGATGCTACTTGATAATTTTTCCTGAGGCAATGGTGGGCATTGTTAATCAATCATGGTACTCTTTCTGAGTCCTGATGGGACCTCAAAATCTCTCCTAGTACAGTGTCCCAGACATTTACTATCAACTGATTAGAGATGAAATCAAACTGAAACTTTCCATCCCAGTCTTAGTCTTTAGAGGAGAAATTCTTCAGGGTTCATGAATACATGGACACTTGATTTATTTCAAAAAATGTTTTCTGGGGCTCCTGGTGGCTCAGATGGTTGAGTGTCTGACTCTGGATTTCAGCTCAGGTCATGATCTCATGGTTGTGAAATCAAGCCCCACATCAGGATCCACACTCTGTGGAGCCTGCTTAGGACTCTCTCTCTCCCTCTCTTTCTTCCCCTCCCCCATCCATGTTCTCTCTTTCTCTCTCTCTCTCTCTCAAAAAAGATCATAATTTCACAATTGTGAGATCAAACCCCACATCAGGCTCTGTGATGACAACTAGCAAGGAGGCTGCTTGAGATTCTCTGTCTTCCTCTTTCTCTGCCCTTCCCTAACTCGTGTTTTTTTCCTCTCTCTCTCTCTCTCTCACTCTGTCTCAAAATAAAAAAATAAGCTTTTTTAAAAAAGTTTTCTTTACAGAATAGTGAGGAAAGGTGGCCTTTTTAAGTGTTGAGTCAGTTGGATATCCATGTAGAAAAAAATAAAATTTTCCCTCTACCTCATACCATATACAATTCTAGGCAGATAATAAGTCTAAATGTGACAGACAAATTCATAAAGAAAAATATTTATAAAATAGACTATATTAAATTTATCAACTTTTATTTATCATGAAAAGGCAAACCATGTGGCTAAAATATATGGATAAATATATGGATAATTGTATAAATTATCATTATTGTAAAATGATAAAGACTTTATATCCAAAATACATAAAGAACATTTACAGATCAATAGGAAAAAGAGAGCAAACCCAGTAGAGATAAGGGCAAGAAACTTGAACAGGAATCTCATAAAGGTGATATCTCAATGGACAATAAACCCATTAAAGAGAATTCTATATCTACCCACCCACTAAAATAGCTAAAAAAAAAAAAAAAAGAAACAACTGACAATTTCCAGTATTGGTAACGATGTGGATGAAGTCAATTGTCCATATATGAATGTTGGTACAGTCATTTTGAAAAAATGGATATGTGTATAATTATATAGCCACACTCCCCATGACCCAGGAATTTCATTTCTACACATATAAGTAGATTAGAAAAATGGTGGCATGTTTATGAAATATTATGTAATGATGACAGTGGAGAGAAAACAATTTATAGTTCAAATGCAACCATTTGAATTAATCTCACAACCATAAAGCTGAGCCAGAGAAATCAGACACTAGAGGGTATATATATTGCATAATTCCATTTATGCAAATTTACATGTGCAAAAGTAATCTATGGTGCTAGGGATCAGATAGTGGTTAATTTTGGGGAAGAAGGAGAAAACAGATGTTGGTACCAGAAGTATGAGGGGCCCAAGTAGAGATTTCAGGGTATTGGTAATCTGTTTCTTGACCTGATTGGTAGTCGCTAGAGTGACTATGATTTTTGCACTTCTCTCTTTTAAGTTATGCGCCACCAAGAATGGTAAAAATGGATTCAGTTTCATCTCAATTGAATCAGAGGACATTAAGGGAAAAAATTCTATGCTAGTTTAGAAAATAACTCTACACTCCATCAACCATGAGGTCAGTATGACCACAAGTTGCAGAGTTATAAGGAAGTCAAGAGAAGAGAGTTTGCAGAATTTAAGAATAAAATTTCCTTGAAACAAATACATGAAGTATGTTCTGAGCCACAGCCATCTCCTGGTAGCTAATTTGATTCAAGTGAGAAATATTTTTATAATGTGTTCCAATTGGAATTTTGATAAAATTTTCAAGTTAGATTTAAGTTATATTTTGTACATATTAATATTTATTCTTCCTAACTTCATGATGTCTGAGTTTGGTCACCTCACAAAGTTTGGTCCGGATTTGAGAAGGGCAGGAATGATAATTCAGACAGGATTTGGTTAACATTTGTCATTATTTACCATCAAATTAGCAAACAAGCAGTGCCAAGAGCATACTCATGACCAAGGATACATGGAGGTGTGAGGGGACTCAGGTCCCCAAGGTATCCTTTGTTGCTCTTGAATGTGGATCCAATGTCAGTGGTCATAGAAGCCTCATGGAAGAAGACATCACTAGGTCAGAGAATTAAGTATGGGCTCACTGTCTTTTTACATCATCTTAAACTGGGAAGTGAAGGGAAAGGGAAATGTAAGCTTTTGTGGGTTCACATTTTACCATAAACAAAATATCCTGTCATAACCATTGTTGTATAATCTAGTTTTATGGTAGGAAGGTGGGAGGGGGGTGCTTATCACTTACTGTGTCATTAAGTCTGCTCCAAATTTCAGTTCAGTATCCCTGGCTATTGATGTAATATCTTCATTCATCTGTTCCTTTATTCTTGAAATGCATTTGTAAATCCCAGAAACAGATTAGGTACTGTATAATAACTCTGGAAGTTCAAAGTTGAGTGGCCCTTAGTTGTTTCTAGAAATCTTGAAACCGTATTGTCATATTCCAAAATATTTATGAAAAGAATCCTAAAATGTCAAGTGAGTATTCATCTCTTAGCTAATTTCACTTCTTCTCAATTTTTTTCTTCAAATATATAAGAAAAGTACACTGAAAAATATATAGATCTTATAAACATGTTAAATTGCTTTCAGTAAAGATCTGAGGTATTTTTAGAAATGATGTGATCTCTATTGGATAAGTAATATTCTAACTTCTTTCCTGAGTACAAGGACAAATGTCCTAATAACGTTAACAGAATTTGATTTTAAGATCTTAACCCTCTTATTCCCTAAAGGACCTAACACATGAACAATCTCTTAGAGTTGCTCTTTCCATCTCAATTAATCCTAAGACTACTAAGTGAACTTAATTGTATGCATGAAAAAAGCAGCAATTAAATACTAAAACTAAGAATTTGCAAATAGAAAGAGTAATAAGAGATAATCTTCCCTTATGACTCTGGAGACATTTGACCCCAAATAAACAGGAGACTCAAACAACAAAGTCGCACAGCCTTGACATTTATATCTATGCTAAAACAGCATGCATCTAGATGAAATCAATTTTAAATTACAGTTTTCATTGTAATTATCAAGATTTTCCCCCATGAGTTTAATAACTTTTTCATAGATAAGTGTGTATTTTAAAATCTCTTGAAGCAAAGTCCCTAGATATCAGTTGCCGTCAAAACTAATAGTAAAATGAGCATTTCTTCTGTTGCTTCACCAAGGCAGTGAGTTGGTTTCTCACTGTACGAGAATCAGGCTTCTGAAATCCTGAAATCTTCATATAGAAATAGACATTCTCTTCTCCATTTTAAGATATGGCTAGGCCTGAATTCTATTTAACCAACATTTTGGTGAGTATTTACTATGTGCCAGGCACTCTGCTAGATGCTAGCAATGAAAAGAGTAAGTTTCTAAATTCATAGAGAAGCCAGTTAGGAAATTAATGTAACAGTCCAGGTGAGAAATGATGGAATCTGAATCACGGCAGTCATATGGAGGGACAATTTTTAGAGGAAATGAGGGAGAGGAGTTTTGAGATACATATTTGAAGTAAAAGTGACAGAGTTTGATAAACTTGACTATTTAGAATAAAAAAATAAGAGGATAAAGGTAAAACTGCTCTCTGGGCAAAATCTGGAATGACTCATCCCTTCAATAGACATTTCTTTAGTTTCTCCCAAATTTACTTTGGGAGTGGGGTGCCTGGGTGGCTCAGCCAGTTAAGTGTCTGACTTAACTCAGGTCATGATTTCACGGTTTATGAGTTTGAGCCCCACTTCGGGCTCTGTGCTGACACCTCAGAGGCTGGAGCCTGCTTCAGATTCTGTGTCTCCCCCTCTCTCTGCCCCTCCCATGCTCATGCTTTGTCTTTTTCTGTCTCTTAATAATAAATAAATGTTAAAAAAATTCAAATTTACTTTGGGGGCATCTATTGTTTGGCTCAAAAAATAGGTAGTGAGAAAGAACATCACACATTATTCTTGTATTACTTAGGGAATAGTAAAGTAGTTGATAAAAATCCTTTAAAGGCTACATCATGCGCTATAATAAAAAGGTAGATATTATCATAGACAGGAAATCAAAAAGCCTAAGCTCTAGCTAAACATTTTAAACAGGTGGGCTATGTTTTACAATATTGAGTCAAAGTATGAATTCCTATAGGTGGTCACCACACACGTGTGATCTTATACCCAGCTCACTCACACACTTACCTCCATGGCCCCTGAACCATGTGAATTCCATGTCCCTCCACATGGTTCCAAATTCTGCCATCAACTACCTGCATGTCCTCACACAAGGAAAAAGATATTGCCTTTCAATTTCTTCATCCGCAAATGAAGGGATTGGTGATCTTCCTAGAGTCTTCCATTTCTAGCATAGGATTGATGGTATGCACATTGTAGCAGTTCCTTTAGTCTATACGTGCTAAAAATCAGACTTCAGAATGAGCTTAAGGCTATAAGTGTAATGTTATTATTGTAGCCACAATTTGAAATGCATCGCATGCTCTCATGAGCAGTGCCTTTGAACTTGAAATCTAAAGGCTAGGATTGTTTTCTCCACACCAATTGTTTAACATTGTCACAGTTTGCCATTTAACCATGCTATATCACAGTGCCTTAACCTATGAAACAGTAGAGAAAAAATCTGTGTCTTCCAAAACGTTAAGGAATATTAAGAAATCAGACCAGGATGCCAAAGGATATGTGATTATTCAAGGGAAAAATAACTCAATATGATAAAAAGGGCAAATATTCTAATCAGCAAATTTATTTTATTTTATTTATTATTTTTCTGAATGCCCATCTGGGCCATTAGAATTCTCTTCACTGTGTTCTTGTTGTGTCCCTCATGTCAACTATGACAATCAAGCCAGGATAATAAAAATGTTTGCCATCTGTCCTGCCACTCTGGAAAAGTTACCAATTTGTACTGTAAATCAGAGGAGCTTATAAGAGAAATCCTCTTCTGTGAAAGAATGAATGTGATAGAGGGACATTTTCTTTGGTTTATTTGAGATATGATAATCTTCTAATATCTCTTGTACCAATGAAAACTGTGATGTATCAGGGGGGTTAGCATCATTTTACAAAGATGGCAGTGATGAGTCATTTGCCATGTTACTATAAAATACCTTAGCAATGTTAGTGTGAATTACTGCTCAGTTAACATTGTTTACCACCTAATTATTGAGAAGCAATTCCATCCATCACTGACATCTGAGTAAATGACTCAAGACACTATTGTATTTGCAACTAGAACAACAAGGTCATCGCAAGTTTAATTAGCCACTATCCATTACAAAACAGCAAATAGCCTATGATGACAAGTAAAATTCCAATTTCTGAATATGCCTCATAAAATGGTGGAGGAATTGGCTCACGTATCAGTGATTCTAATAACAAATAAGTATAATATCCTTTAAGAAACTTTTTTTCATTATGATTGTAATGAGGGATGAGAGGAATTAAACACATTACTTATGAGTCAATGTAAGTTGGTTCTTAATTTTCAAATGAACAATCATCTTTCAACATTTAGTACAATAAATAGATATATTTTAAGCATGTGACATGTAAAAATGAGTTTGAAAATTCTTCTTTGAACTTGTACTTGGATAAATAACATTCTGGAAATTATCCAACATTTGGACAAAAATACAATTTTCCAGGTCTCCAGGAATCGTTCTGGTGCACGGGATCTTGTTTCTGCATATTTTCTTGAAAGAGTTTAAAAGTGTTTGCATCTTACCTGGCATATCGGAAGCAGAAGGCTTTGAAGATATGGATGAGTAGTGGTTTGCATGAAGGACAAAGTGTAGAACTCTGTCAAGGTCAGGACCCTGATAATTAGCTTGATTTGGTTAAAGTCATCTGTTTGAGAAGACATGTATTTAGGACCTTAAATAATAGCTTTCCAAATGGATGAGTTATTTCTAACTGTTTTCTCTTTCCATTCTTTGAAATTTCAATGGTTTTCTTCAAATTCTGTAACCTTGGTGAATAAATGAGTATTGTTTCATAAGGCACATTAATATTTAATTTTTTTATTTCAAATGTTACTTAAAACACTTTATTACTTAAATCCTTTTTTATCACATAAACACGACCTAGTTATAAAATCATAAAATTTTAAAATATGAATGTCAAAATGATTCTCTAAAAATGTGTCACATAATGAGATATAGAGCATAGCCATAATCAAATTCCCAATTTATGAGATAGATAGCTGGGTTTTTATTGAATGTACAGTGAAATATGTATTTCAAATAATTTACAGAACACTCAATGTGTTATTGGTTTCTTCATTAAGTCATTGCCAGGTCAGATGACCCTGTTGAAAAGGAAAAATGAGATGTAGTTTTTGTCTCATCTATGAAACTGAGACAGAAGTGAGAACATGGTGAAAAGGGCTTGAAAAAGGAAGCAGTTGGTCATTGTCATAATACACATTCATCCAAATGCTATTAAATTAAGAATTTATCCTTGGTTTTTAGAAGCACTTTGTCATGTCTACTAAGTTGCTCTTTTAATACCAAACAGGGCAAAGCAGCCAACAATTCTGATGCTGATGGTCACTTACGTGGTTATACTCTTTTTTCGGGGGGGAGGTCAAGAGACTGAGTAGATCTTCCACCATGTTCCTCATTGTTAGCCAAGAGAACTAAATGTGACGATTTGTCTGTGTTTTCTGTGTCAAAGAGAAATGAAAACTTATTGATGATGAGTATAGTTTTATAATGAACAATATTATAGTTCATGTATTTAAGCATGTTTCACAATGTCTTTAAATTTTTTTTTAATGTTTATTTATTTTGAGAGAGAGAGAGAAAGAGAAAGAGCTGGAGAAGGGCAGAGAGAGAGGGAGAGAGAATCCCAAGCAGACTCGGCACTGTCAGCACAGAGCCTGATGCTGGGCTCCATCTCATGAACCATGAGATCATGACCTGAACTGATATCAAGAGTCAAATGCTTAACCCACTGAGCCACACGGGCACCCCACAATGTGTGTTTTACTGATATGATTTGCAATCCTTTCCCGTCTACTGTTTAAAAATAAACATTGAATAGTTAAAACATGCCAGGCTAATTATTTTCACAACCCTTCTGAGTGACAGCTACAGTACAGAGAGAAGAGGGGGCATATTATAGGCGGCAACTTATCTCTGCAAACAGAAGATTTGCTACTTTTCTGATTCTCAAACTTTGGTGTGCATTAGACCCACTGTAGTCATGGGTTGCAATGCAGTCTCAGGCTCCTTTCTAGGCATCAAATTCTCTGTGTCTGGGGAAGGGTCGAAAGGTAGGGTTTATAATACCTATGGCAAATATTAGAGAAATCTGTATCTAAGTGAATCCAAACTGTCTAAAGTAGGAATAAGGAACAAAATTCGGTTTCTATGAGAATCGGCTTAGAAAAATAAAGCATCAAAACTTCTTTGTAAATGTATAATCATTTTTAATATGAAATGATAACAATATCATTAATCTTATCTATTGCCCCAATCTGGTTGTGTTATAAAAATTAGTTTTCTGCCTTAGACACATGTCGGAAGATTACCACCATTACATATTTTAAGTCATGCCACATATTGAAGACTAGATGGAATCCAAGGGATTTTTAATACGCTTATGATTTTAGTGTATTTATATGCAATGTAATGTTTTCCCTCATAATACAGTTTTGGGTCCTAATATAAAACCTGGTGCATCACTGTAATACTGCTTAGTGGCTCCCGACTATTTTACAGGTTCTCATTTCTTGCTTTATTTCAGACTATAAATATACGTTCTTAAATTTTCCTGGGTGAATGGAGAACCGATGTCACATAGCCATGCAGACACAGTCTTTGCTCTTTCTTCTTAGCTTGCAAAAGGAGAAATGAAGTAACATCGTAAAGGAGAAAAGTCTTCTTTTGCTTCCTGTTTCTTATCCACAAATTGAAATGCCATTTTCTTGCAAGTGCACTTCTATAAATTCCTGTCACTATTTCCACCAAATAAGAAAAGTAAATATAATGGCTCTAGTAAAATTATTAATTCTCATTGAAGTCATTGTTCTTTGGTTATATGCCAGGATGCTTAGAACCTTGAACAATTCTATCCTAAGAATATTATGAGTTGTTTTAGACCCATCTCTGCACAAATCTGGATTGTGCTCACTATGTCCCAATTCAGTTAATGATTGTAATAGTAATATATTTCCGCTAGGCTCTATTGCTAACACAGTCAGTAATGGCGTCATCATTCTCCAGTTCTCCCTTACCCTGCTTCACATTTATTCATTCAGCAATTATATGTTGACCCTCTATCTTGCACCAAGCACTGTTGTAGGGTCTGGGCACTATTCAAGGGACTGTGCTACCATTGACATATCTCTCAAATTGATTTTTTCCTTTATATGCCCATTGCCACTTACAGATACCAGGTCTTTATTACCTTCATGACAATAACTTCCAAATATTCTTTTCGCTGCCCTCCTCTCATCTGCCATCCCAATTTCCTCCTGTCCTTTTACCCCGTCTATCCCCACATCCTTCCCTATTGAATATTGACTAGTGTTTATGGTGATGGGCTTGGGGTTCAGTGCTTGGGTCATTGGTTAAGGGTCTGACAAATATATATTTTATTTTATAGATTTCTTTGTCCATGTATATTGTATTTTAGTTGTAGGTCCAAATTTTCCCCCTAAATATCCCATTTATCACATAATTTACATAGTCAGAAATCTTCAAAAGGTCTATAGTACTCACCTGAAAGTTATGACTTCACATTGGATTCTGTTTCTAGTGAGGCTTCGTCTCCCATCTCTGTTCTACGTGAAAAACTTCAACTCAACTCAATGGCTTACTTTCTGTTTCTCACAATTTCTCTGTATCTAAGTGTTTGATCTCCCAGGTCCCCTGCTCTTGCAATGCTCCCCTCTCCACCTGTCTAAATCCTGACTGTCCTTTAAATCAAATGAAAATGCCTATCCTCTTCTCTGTCCATCCCCATCTGGAGTGACATCTCTGGCCTCTGAAGAGCAACAGTATCAAATTGTCTGTAACATTAACATGACAAATATTTTCTGATGGCAATTATTTCGCTTTTGTCTTGAGCTTTGCCTTAAAGATCTGTTTTGTTTGTGTCATATTTTGAAGTTCATTTAGTTGTCTCTTTTCTACCTAACTAGTTGGCAAATCCATTTAGGGTAGGATCAGTCTCTAATCCTTCTATCCCTACATCCATCTAGAACACTATCTTGCTCGTAATAGCTGCTCAACGCATCATGATTATTAATGCAATAAAATAATAAAAAGCAAGACAGTCTCTAAATATATATTCATTCATAAATTATACACTTGTACTCAACTGATTGATAACATAGTGATGAAGTTCCTACATTTTTTTTAATAAATGTTTATTCATTTTTGAGAGAGAGAGAGCCAGGAGGGGAGGGGCAGAGAGAAGAGAGAGAGACAGAAGATCTGAAGTGGGCTCTGCCCTGAGAGCAGTGAGCCCAATGGTGGGCTCCAACTCACAAACTGTGAGATCCTGACCTGAGCTGAAGTCAGACGCTCAACTGACTGAGCCACCCAGGGACCCCTCTTAATTATTTTTAGATAAAGATATAAATACAAAGAAATTATTGTTTTCTTTTTTACGCCTCGGTGATCTCCTATCTTGTAACCCCCTCAACTGATGCTAGTGTTCCACTTTAGACACTAGTGACCTAGAGTACTACTCAGAATAACAGATCCATGAATTGTTTGCTACTAACCCAAGAGGAGATAAGTCCTTTGACTTGGGATTTAATCAGCACTGACATTGAGACCATTGTTTGGCTCAGTTGAAGTTGTTTCGTAGCAGTATTTTCTGGATGAAAGAAGCTGCATGTTGATTTACCTAGGAAGCCTCTTACCTCTCCGTGGACTGGTAATTTGGCTTACCACTAAGTCAGCGCAGCAATTTGATTCAATATTCATTTATTAACACTTAATTTTGTGCAAAGCAATGTACTGGATGCTATTAAAATTACCAAAAGAATCAGATTAACAGCCTTTGCACTTGGTAAATTTACAATCCAATAAATTAGCATATGAATCAATAACAGCCTGTTTAAACCAGTGTCCTCAAATATAAAGTGTATAGATTCACTTCCATCTTTGCGAGTAACTTTAGGAGTATAATGCTTTGTTTTATGTTTGTTTTGCTTAATACTCAATAATAAATAACCTCCAAAAGCTGATACTCTCCTGATTTTGTCTATGTGACTATTCATTGTGAGAAAAAAATTTAAAAATTCCTCTCTCTACTTTCTCACTTCCCTTTTAACTCCTATTCATGTCTGTCTGTACCTGCAGATCTGTCTCCTGTTTGAATGTATGCTTTGTTTCTGCTCCGGAAATACTATCGTTCGAGGGCTTCCCTTCTTGGCCCACCTCTCTTACCACTCTGTTCTCCCTCAGCCAACTTGTGGGGAAATTTGCACCATCTTTCCGTCTCTTGGGTGCGTGTTCCTAGTCCTCACCTCTACTGTGAGCTCTGCATTAGTCAGACAGCAAAGCCTTGGGGTATGTGCTCCCGCTGAACTCATGGGGTTTTTCCTGATCTCATGACCTTTTATAAATGTTTTCTTCTTCGTTATTCCGTGTCTCAGTTAATAATACCATTATTCACTTAGCATAAGTCAAATCAGACAGAAAGAGAGAAAAACCATATGATATCACTTATATACAAAATTAAAAAAAAAAAACTCAAAAAACGAAAAGGTGAATGAACTCATGGAAGCAGAGAGGAGAGTGGTAGTTGCCAGGGCTGGGGGTTGCGGGAAATGGGGAGACGTTGGTCAACGGGGACACACTTTCAGTTATAAGAGAAGTAAGTTCTAAGGACCTAATACACAGCATAGTGATTGGAGTTAATAATACTGCATTAAACACCTGCAATTTGCTAAGAGATCTGAAGTATTCTCACCACACACACACACACACACACACACACGTGTGCACACACATACACACACAATGTAACTATGTGAAGTGATGGATGTGCTAATTAACTTGGCTGTGGTAAAAATTCCCAAAGTCTACATGTATCTAATCATCACATCCTGCACTTTAAATATGTACAAGGCTGTTTGTTAGTTATACCTAAATAAAGCTAGGGAAAAAATAAAGTTATCACTCATCCACTCAGATAAAAGAGAAACTTCTCTCTTCTCCTTAACCTTCCCTGCATCCAACCATAAATTACTGCCAATTTTAGTCATAAATATTTCTTAAATCTGTGCCACTTTTCTATTTCTTTCCCACTATACATTGGAGACTGTGGCCATTACTGAACAATTTCAGTTACTCTCTGCTATTTCATCCCTACTTCAAGATTCCACCCTCTGTCCCTTTACACATAAATCCACCACAGAAAATGTAGGTGGGAATATGTTTACTTCCGGGTAAAAGGTTTCAATTTCTCCCTATCAACCGCGGGATAAATTCTCTGTTCCTTAGAAAATATACAAGATCTTCCATGACCTAACCCCACTGGTTTTTCTGTCCGTATATCTCACCCTTTCCCCTCTCATACTAGACTCTTTCATCATGACAGTAATCACTATACTAAATATTATTTTCAAAACATGACAGAGGAGAGGAGGGAAAACCATAAACAAAGTATGTTCTTGATGCTCATCACGGTGCTAACATTTCTCATCTTCGCCTCCCTGTCCGTGAAGTACATGCTCTTTGTTTTCCCATCTTATGGATGCAGACACTGAGGCTTGAAGCAGACAACTCTTTTGTCTATGTTCACATAGCCAGTAAATGAAGAACCTGGAATTCAAAGCTGGATTCCACTCCACAGAAATTCATGTTCTTATATGAAATACTGTGTCAGCCTGTTTCTTCGTTTGCTTCTTTGATTTTTTTTTAAATGTTGTAATACTGCCTGAAAGAAGTGTTTTTGCCATCTTTCTTCAACCGTTTTTGCAAGGATCAGCTTAGTTTGGTTAAAGGTTCTTCCTCAAAGTGCTCAGTGTACTGTAAAACCTATGATTTTAAAACTTCTTTTGTATCGAAATAATCTATTTCTCTCAATCACTCCCAGTAGATTGCACTGCCTTTGAGTTATGGAGACATATTTTACTGATCTCTCTTGTCCCAGGACTGACCCATTCTCGAACACGGTAATGAAGGAGTCAGTTTATTTGTAAAACAAATTTTAGGCAGATTGGGAAAATATAATTTTAGAAGTAAAGTAATCATTATAAAGAATTTGTAATGACCAGTGAACATATTAAGTTTTCCAGGAAAATGAGACTTTCCTTTTTCTTTTAAAATTAGAATCCAGAGCTTCTGAGGTTTAGTGCAGAGAGGAGATGCTTTTCTGCAGGGTGAGGTGGGCTATGGTGGCTGACATAAGGTCCGCTCTGTCCACCTGAGGTCCACATTCTCCTTGGCATCTGTTTATCCTCTTGATGGCTGCCTCACACTAACCTTTAGGGTCATCACATGATCATTTCTGTTTTTCATACTTTTGGGCAAGATCTGGAAAACAAGAACTACAACTAGAATACCCTGAGGACGTAAACTCCACGAAATGAAAAGTTTTATTTTTCGCTGATCTATCCCTGTGCCTAAAACAATGCTGACACTTCACAAATCCTTCACAAATATTTGTGGAATGAATGCTGAATTAAACACTTCTTTCCTTGCTTCCTTTTCCTACAGACAAGTTGCAATGGCACTTCCAGAAGATTTCATTAATTCTTAAGAAACAAGAAATAAGAAAAAAGAGATAGAGGGCAGGTTTGTAACATGTGTGTTACCTCTTTCATTTCTTTCAACTTATTCCTCCACCCAGAGCCAGCTTGAACCCTGGGCTTCTTCCATTAGCTGTCTTACAAATTGGTCTAAACTTGTGGAAATGATGCTCAGATCCATGCCTGATACCCTGTGAAGGCATCAGCCCTCACATAATCACCTTGTGGCTTCTTCCTGGACTTCTGGTCACCTATCTGGGCAATACCCAAAGCAGCATATTCCCACATTTTAACATGAATCATCACTTTCTTTCTCAATTCTGATTTTCAGGTAAGAAAATCCAATTTCTTCTCTCATGATTGACACCAAGAGTATTCTCACACTTAAAACAATTCTAGAAAGTTCTGTTCCAGGTTAGATGGAGTAAGTATACTCCCCCCTGTTACTTACACTGAACATGGGCATAAAATCTGGACAGGAAGCATAGAGCATCTATTTGAGAATCCTGAAACTAAGCAGTAACAGGTAACTTAGGGGAAAATACCAGAATTAAAGTAGCACTGAACCAGCACGAGTTTACCATTAAAAAATGAGTTTACCAATAAAAAAACAGTCTTCCAGAATTTCTTAACCAATGTGGAAGTGGGCACTGGGGTGCAGCCAGAAGGAGCTCCAGGAGAAACTCTCAGTCAGAACTGAGAACTCAACGAGCAGGAAAGGAAACTCATGAAATGTGGAGAGAAGGTGAGAATATTCCGTTTATTTTTTTTCTCTCTTTTCTCCATTCTCCCATGCCCCTGCCCCCAAATAATCCTGGAATGAAGATGGCAGTGACTGGCAGCAGGAGCCTACAGGAGGCAAACTGAGGGGAGGGAGACTTTGTCTATACTCCATGGGCTTATGGGAGATGATCCATCTCTCTTTGTTTTGCTTTTTCTTCCTGTCACTTGGCACCAGACGTAGACATGGTTGAAGTGCTCAGCAGAACAAGGTGAGTAAAGCCCTACCCTTCCAACTGAAATCATGGAGAGAGAAGAATTTGGGAAAGTGATTCTATGAAGTCATTTAGGAATTTCTCAGCTCAGCTCTGAGCTTATATGTGTAGAACTGATAATATCCTTCACATTGAAGACTTTGAGATCTGAAAAGATAGACCAGCCGCAGATTTTAGACTAGGTGATGCCTACACAGGCCAGATCCAAATAGCACTACCTACAAAGGCAGAGAGCCCACAGAAAAGCAGGTTGGAACTCACAGCCTGAACCTCAGCAGGTCAAACAAAACCTTCAACTCCACGCATAGTATTAAGTGAGACTCAGTATCTCATTTAATACTTAATTAAATGAGACTCAGTATCTCATTTAATATTATCTCAGTATCAGTATCAAGCATCTAGTGCATGATCCCAAATTATGCAAAAATCTCAGCTCCCAGGAAAAAGCAATCAACACACACCCACCTGAGAGCACACGGATGTTAAAATGATTTGACAAGAACTTTAAAGCAGCTATTATAAAAATGTTGCTTCAAGCAACAGTGAACACTCTTGAAACCAATAGAAAAATAGACTCTTGGTAAAGGGATAGAAAATACAAAGAAGAATCAAATGGAAATTTTAGAACCCCCCAAACGAGTAACCCAAATCAAGTGATTCTATATGCAATATGCAGAGCTATAAGTTCGTCCCAACAGGACCACATTTATAGCTGTATCTTAAGACAGTGCCATAAACATTTCACACACACATACACACATACACACACAGACACACACATACAATACAAGCCTATAAGAAAAGTAAGAACATTTTAAGTGTATATAATTGTGGATAAAGAAATCTAAATATTGAAGGTGTTCCCATCATTCATATCTAGTTATCTAGTTACCTTGCATTTTGCTTTCGAAATAGAAGGCACCAAACCTACACATTTTATAGTCTGTGGAAATTGAGTGTTTTGCATTTACAAAGTAGAAGCCCATTGTTGAAAAGTACCATATGTACATAAGCAGCAATTCTATTTACAAAGAACTGCCTTAATGTGTCTATTTGCATATCATTTGCATTTTTGTCACCATACCTGTCAATCAGCTGCAGCAATGAGCAAATCAGGTAGCCCACATGGGAACCTGGGCCAAAGGAAAAAAAAAATGCTAGATGATCTAAGGTGGATGAAACCCTCATGTATTTATTTTTAAGGCAATATTTTTCAAGAAAGCATATAGTGATGCTGAATATGAGCAATTTGGATGTTTTAACAAATACAGCTTCTCATCTCTTAATAACTTTTTTCTATATATTTTGTGAACTTCTGTTAATTTTAATCTTTTTTTGTGTTTTCTTCAAATTATCAGGCTAAGCTAAAGTACTTCCAACTACCAAACAGTAGTCTGTGGTTAAACTGATTCTAAGAAACCCTGGGCATGGATTACTTCTGGAAACTTTCTTACCTATGTTAAAGCTACAACATTAAAGATGTTTTTAAAAATCCTAAAATTGCTAAAAGGTCCTCGGAAATACCAAGGTTATAATTATGAATATTAATGTTACATTCATAGATAGGTCACAAGTGAAATAAAACTGGTATTTCTAGAATGCTACCTCCAAGATGTTGAGTGACATTAGCTCTTTCAGGTAGAATTTCTGCGGTTTTCTCCTGGTGCTTATATTTCAGCTTGGAAAATAAACCTTCTGTGAATGATGACACAAGGAAAATCCTGCTTGCTTTTAATAATGAAGCTTCCAGAACTGATGTTTCTTTGGGGGGTAATATCCAGTTATTGTGTCTGCAGAATCCTGGGACGGAGAAGGTGCTTAGTAATCGCTATCATGATGATGGCTCAGTATGGCTGCTGAAAGAGAGGGCCCACATTAGGCATGTTAGACAGCACAGCAGTCCTGGCTGGCAGGAAGTATTTTCCAATGGGTAAAATACTTCATTTAGTTTTGCGCGTGGCATTATGAAGCTCTCTTTTGCACATGGGTACGCTGTGAAATTAATATTTTGACCCTAATCATGAAAAACATGGGAAACCGGCACCGAATTCCCTTTCTAAGTTAAATGTGAAGTTGGGATCTTGGGATCCTCCTTGGAAACTGCATCCTTGCCAGGCACTTTTCTTTGCATTTAATCTGTGACTACACTCACATTCATTAAAGGGGAAGGAAATAACCCAATCAACAAGTTTGCTTAAACACCCGACCTTTCTTTGTTAAAACTTGTACACAAAAGAGATGTTGTATGGAAGTAAAGACTAAGCAAAAAAACATTGTAGCAATTTGCTGAACATGGAGACTTATTGAGGATGCAGTCCTGAATAATACACACTAGCTTTGCTCTTCCTCTTTAGTCTGTGTAGAGAAGCTATGAATCATTCATGGTCTCCCAGCTGAGAAGGGCTTCAAAGGGGATGGTTCTGATTGGATGTCCTGTGTGAATTGCCATGCTGCAGAATCCGCTACAACCTAGCACTGGAGGGTGGAGGAAGCACTTTCATCTGGGCCTCCAAAGTGTTTAGGGTCACAGTTCACCAGGAGATAACGATGTAGATGTACATTCCGAATTAGCTGCAGAGATACCTGTGTAGTGCGGTGTGGAAAAGTGAGCCAGTTAGATCCCCAGTGGATGCTGTGAATCAATTACTGTATTCTGAATACAAGGTTGGCTGCAGGGGATAAACAGATGTCAGAGAATTTTTCCCTAATAAGACCCTGGTAATAGAAGAGCACTGTCAGCTTCATTTTGCATTAAAAATCTCATTTCCTCTTTATATGACCAATTTTATTAGGTCCCTAAACAAAGATATTTTGTGTAACTGTTAGCAGCATAATATGAATGGTGTCACTAAATTTCATATTTTCAAATTTTTTTTGTCACAAAAATCAAGAGGCCAAACAGGAGTCTATTCTAAAGTCAGGACTTGAGGAGGGTCCATCAAAAAGGCTTTCTGTGAATCTGTTCACAAGTTGGCTGGTAATGGTTAATTTTCACTTTCAATCAGAAGTATCAACATTCTTAAAGAATATAATCCTTGGGGTGTAAATTAAAGCTAAACTTTAAATTTTCTCTGCGCTCATTTTTTCTCTTTCCATTTTCCAATCATGGGTGACACCGACATAACATTGCCCTAGCAAGAACTCAGGCACCATTGAACTTTCCTGGGTAATTTGGTTTTTAAAGAACTATACGTTGGGAGATACCTCTGATGTGCTCTGTTTTCTAACCCAAGCATCATTCTTTCACAAAAAGAAATTGACACTTGGATCCTTCCCTCTATACCCTTTGGAGGCCCAAATT
The DNA here is from genome assembly GCA_028646485.1 of Cryptoprocta ferox. Classification (NCBI taxonomy): domain Eukaryota; kingdom Metazoa; phylum Chordata; class Mammalia; order Carnivora; family Eupleridae; genus Cryptoprocta; species Cryptoprocta ferox. Next base: position 104,761,253 of record CM053574.1, read on the forward strand.
GAAGTAGCAACATCATTTTGAGGTATCTGCTAATATCCAATTAACCCCTCTCTTCATCTGCAACTCTTCCGAAAGAGAGAGAATCTCCTTCAGGCTGTCAGGCCCTATATTTCCTGCATTAAGCTCCAACTGGAAAAAGCAGAAGCAGAGGAGGTGATGTGAGTTCACTTTACAATGTCTTCTATTGATTTAGTGAGAAAATACCATTTTAAGATTCACTAGACTCCAATCCTCCAAATGTAAAACCTTTGTTCCCAACATCTAAAGATGAAGACAGCTCAAGGAAGAGCTGCTTCTTCAGTGATGGGAAGAAGAAGAAAATCACACGGTGAAGTAATGCAAATGACATAGAGAAATAACGTCATGTCAGCTGGAAATACAGGACGACAAAGCCGCAACTCCAGAAAGAAAAAAGCATTAAACAAAACAAATTTTTTTTCAATGTTATTATGTTGTAAAGCTTAAAACGTGTTAACTGATCTGATTTTATTAAATTCATATTGGCTATTTATTTATGACTATGAATCGTTCGTTGGAGCTATACTAACTGTGTTCGCAGAACTCATCAGATGATGGAGCTAAAATAGAAAAGAAAGGAAGAATTTAGGCAATTACACAACTGGTCAGCACAGCTCCCAAAGGAAATCTCACGCAGTGTAGAGAGGACTTTGACAAAGCGGCAGCAGGTGGCGCTCTTCCCCAGGCATGGGCGCCAAGTGGGCGAATTCCCTCAGGATGGATTTCCCTGTTGGATGTGCTGGATGGTGGTGAAATGTTCAAACAAACTGAGATTTTAATTGTTAAAGATATCTTGATGTATTTACAAGAAGTAATGGTGTCCTATCAGCTTCCAAACTTGGGTAATTGTATTTTTCCTTCCAATATTCTTTTTCGATTTCATTTTAATTTGTCATTCTTCATTTATTGGTCTAAATTTTGGGTAACAAGTTGCTGATACTCTTCAATACCTCTATGAGTCCATCTAAGAGTGGATACATTTCTATTATTACTTCAATTACTTTTTTACAGAAAATGTTCCATAGGGTTTCTTTCAGACAAAATGAGTGGCATTATTTATTGACAACAGGCTCATATTAATAAATAATAGATAAATTAAGCAAGATGAAAAGTGAATCTGGAAGACTACTGACAAATTGAGTATTGGGTAAAGTATTCATGGAAGGTGAGAATTGTAACAGCACTGGCCCACAGGTAATAAGCAAAGTGTATGTAGGGCTTTTGACTTTTTTTTCATTCATTCATCACAACCAAAAGTACTACCTAATAGAGTGAAACTCAGACTTGCATTTATGTTTTTTATTATAAATCCCATTATTTTGTTACTATAACACACTCCAGTGTTTTTTTTTTCCACGTCTGAGGCGTAAGATTTTATGTAGAGTTAATAGACCAGCTACATCATAATAATTGACTGTAAGGTATTGCATGAAAACTTAACTTGCTACTTTGATTCTGTGTGGAGTCTCCTTAGCTACCTATTCTTTGTTTAAAACATGGGTTTCCCTGCCATTCCAAAGAAAATGCTAAGAATATTAAAATAAAATAAATAATAAACAAACCAGGGCTCTGATTTGATTCTATTTGCTTTTCCAATTTCTGAGAAATGACTCTAATGGTAATGAAATTTCTTGATAGTCTAGGAAAGCCACTAACAAAGTTTTATTTAATACTACTTAGAAGTTATTAAAACCTCAGCTGCACTTTAAGAAAAGTTCTAATTTTACTTATTTGTCCTAAGTAAGGACGTCTTAATTTTTTTTTACCCTATCTTTCCAGCAAAGCAGGTATTTCTTATGGTAACATTTTCTGAGTAGGAAATTTCAATGTATTTGCCTAGATAGTTAAATTCAAGGTGCTGAAAGTGTGGTACGTTTTGTCAGTGGTTTGTGAAATAAAAGGTGACATAGGTGGAAATACACGATATTGAACTATATAACCTCACCAAAGTTAAAAGAATAAAAAAGCTTCTCAATCATTTATCTTGATCTGCTCACCAAATGGCTGGGTCATGATCTGTAAAGTACTTAGAAAAGGCTATGCAGTTTAATCTAAGTGTCCCAGAGTAAGGATCAGTCTCATTAAATCATCATTTAGCAACATGCCCAGTACATAATAAGTAATTGATAAATGTATTTTGGATAAATTAGTAACTGAGTAGAGAACTGGGTCAAAACCAGTTATGTGAGGACTAGAGCTGATTTTTTTTTTAACTTCTGATTAGATGGTGTCACCTGTTAAGCAATGGACTAGCTCCCTGGGAAATATTTGAAAGATTTATTTACTCATTACCTCATCGTTCACTCATCTATTCAACAAATGTGTCTGAAATGTACTTACCATTAGCAAAGTAACATCATTGGCTTTCAAATATGTAAAGGTGAAGGAGCATAAGTAGGAAGGGATATAATTAAATAATTCAATGTAGTGTGATAAATGTAATGATAAGAGAAAGCTCAGGAAGCTTGGGGACACCTAAACTGGTCTTTGATGTCAAGGATGGTCTTTTGGGGGTGATGATGTCTAGAGCAGAGCCTACATGTAAGGAAAATGTGGAAGTGAATGGGGATAAGATGATGGGTCATGGTGCAGGACAGCAAAGAATGATCCAGGCAGAAGGGAAGGGGCATGTAATTCCAAGACCCAAAAGTCATTAAATAAGGTCACTATACAAAACAAAATGTACTTAAAATTTTACATGCATCTGGAGATAACTATGAAGCCAAGCCTGAAGAGAAAAAGAGCTCATGAATTACCACTATGACTGAATAAGTAGAAATGATAAAGGAAGAATCCATCATTTTCCAGAAATATAATTTTCTATTTTGAGTCGTCCAGACATGATAATGGCCAAATTTTTTTTTACCTGAATCAAAACATGATATTCAAAGGACACAACAAATAACATTGTATAGCATTAAAAATCAACCCAAAACAAATAACCCTCTTCTAAAATGTAGAAGATATATAAAAAGTGGTATCACAAAAACATCAAAATTAAGATCATATCATAAGTTTATAAGGTTATGGTGATGTCCAGGTTTCCTTATGGTCTTAACTTGGCCATGAATATCCAAGGAAATTTTAGACCTCCATTATGAAGTGAGAAGGAACAAAACTCTTGCTCCTCTGGTTTTCTTGTGTTCCTGGAAAAAGATGTCAAACCCATATAATATTTATAACTTCTTTTATTCTGACTAGTGATTTGGTGATAGAAAATAAACAGAATAATGCATACATTTTTAGGGTCATTTGAGTGACAATGCGTTTTCTCTTAATCCCTGGGAGGGTTTCGATACAGTTCCACAATCTACCATCTTGACATTAGCAATGTCACTTGCCTACTAACATTGGCTTTCGGCTTTAGCTGCTCTTCAGTGGACTTTTGTCACAGGAAAACCACAACTAATACTTTTCACGCAAGCGGTCTAACCAAAATCATTTGGTAAATTCACTAGTAGAGTAATGTGACACAGTTTTAAGTCATTTGATTGTATTCAATTTCATTTTACTTTTGGTTTTAGGAAAACGGATGACTGCTTCTTGGTAGGAGCAAGCTACATGATTTTGGGGGTCCAAGTGTGAAATGCAAATACAGGGCCCTTTGTTCCAACACTACCGAGAATCAGAACTGTAACAATAGGGCTTTAAACCAAGGGAAGGACACTGTGCGCCGCACCAGTCTCATGTCCATGAAGGCTGTCCTGATTCTTAGCAGGATACAGGATCTAAATCACACTTATTTAGCCATTATATGCTGTCAGCATAAATATTGACTCTGGGAAGGAGGACCCTGAGAAATCTACCCCTGAAGGAATAGTGTACTGCTGTTGGGACTTCCCCATTAGCAAGAGAGGCTTTCAGTATCTCCATGCCAGTAAGCGTGGAACAGGAGGCAAGGCTAGAGGACTGAATATCACCCCACTTCTGCTACTTTTTATGAAAACTTGAGCAAGTCTCACACCCCCTTATAACCTTGCTTTCCTTACCTGTAAAACAAGTTGTTGTTCAATCTATTTGAAAGTGAACTTGTAAAGAAAATACAAAAAAAAAGTGTATGAATTTTTAAAAATCACAAAGCACTAAACAAATGTAAGGTCCAGTTATTGTGGACCTTGTTACAGCGGTAACAAGAACATGAACAACGCTAGCATATTCAAGCACAATGCTTCTTTGGAAAAAGAACATCTTTACTGGATGTTACAAAGAACATCTTTACTGGATGAGCCCCCATGGTTTTATACAGAACATAGGGTTTTCTCCTGCAGGTGATAGAGGTAAAAAGTAAAGTTATTTATAAGTGAATTCATATTTTCAATGTGATTTAATTGTTTTAATCAAAAACTTCCACATCGTTAAAAAAATATGGGATTCCATAACCAACTTCAGTGAATATTTGCTGGAGGAAAAGAATACTTAGAAATCTACCTTGAACTTGCTATAGACGTTAAAATTAACATTTGTTTCTTTACATTAAATGATAACTAGTATCCTAAATAAAAACCAACCAAAGAAAAGTTTACCATCAATAAAATATGCTGATTTAAAATGAGTATAAATATATATATAAATTTTTTTTTCCGAACTTCCACATGTGCACGATTCCATGTGTCAGAGAGAAAATTATCAGCCATGAATATAATATATATAAATAAAGCAATTCCCATCTGTATGATTGCAAGCAAAGGATTTATTTGAAAAGAAGAATTACCCTTCACCTTTATAAGCAATTTCCTTTCTGTATGTGCTTATTGATGGGTGCTATTTTCACAATTCAGCACTAATTATTAATTTGTATTTTCAGGGGGTTATGCATATAATTCTTATTATTCCCATGAGACTTTTGTAAATAACACTTTAGAGCAGAGGCTGAAAATGTGTGGAGCCCTCACTTCTGGTTGCACATTACCTCACATTATAATCCTGTTGAGAAGTCGTAAGCGTTAGCTGATATTATACTCCACACTCAAGGTGCCCATATTTCAGTGAGAAGAGAGGAGTTTTCTGTTAGAGAAGCACAGAATGAGAAGTTGGTCCCTGGATACTTTTTCATTTTAGTGGCATGCCATTAGCATCTTGAATATTTCACTGTGAGCACAAGAAAGTTCATAAGGGGATAAAATAACAATAATCATGTCAGATTTATATAGAGTCTTATCCTGAAAACTCTTAAACTGCTTCCAAAGCAGGATTAGATTAGATTCTTATCTGAGCTCCTTTCCTACCTCCTTTTTTATTTTTGAAAAAAGGAAAACACGAAACACTAATAATTTGCAATCATGTCGTTTCTTTCACTAGAAGGATTCATTTATCATTTAAATATGTTTTTTCTAAAGTGGGATGAATATGTGGTTAATTTAGTTATTTTTCTTTCTAGTCGATTACTGGTACATAAAACAGAGTTTCGGGGGCAGTTGTTTTTTGTATGTCAAGTTAATGCTATTGTTTTAAAATTTCCATTTGGGGCGCCTGGGTGGCTCAGTTGGTGAAGTGTCTGACTTTGGCTCAGGTCATGATCTCATGGTTCATGAGTTTGAGCCCCGCGTTGGGCTCTGTGCTGACAGTCAGAACCTGGAGCCTGCTTCCGATTCTGTGTCTCCCTTCTCTCTCTACCCCTCCTCCGTTTGTGCTGTGTCTCTCAAAGAAAAATAAACGTTAATTTTTTTTAAGTTTTCCATTTTATTAAATGTAATAAACATGTGTTGAGTTCACTGTGACTAAAATATGTGCCAGCTCTTTGAAGAATACTGAAATGAGCAGGACATGGAGCCTTGTCCATAAGACATTCATCAGTCACCAAGTAGCTCGTGCACAAGCCAGCTGGGGAAAGTACCGCCGGGGAAGTACAAACACAACATGATGAGAAGGCAAAGCGGGAAGATGAGGTTGGGGGGGGTCAAAGAAGGTGGTTTTGGGGGAGGCAGGGAAGAGCTACCTGGAAAAGGTGACATGTAAGCCTTAATGGACAAGTAAGAACTCAAAAGTTCAGCATTTCAGGTAAAGAGTCTAAGAAAGAGTATGGAGAGAGTACAGATGAATTGGAAAATAATGAGCAGGTTTTATTGGCTTTTAGGGTACATTGGGAGAGTTGAGGGAGAAATATGTCAACTGCCATAACAAGCTTTTGTAATTTATTCTGTATACAATGATGAGTGCTTATGAATTGGACCTGATGTTCTATGAGCTGCACTTGAGGGAGATGACATGTCAGAATGGTGTAAGATGGGCCAAGGTGGGAAAACCGTGTTTGGGCTATAGATGACCCCTCCATGTTTCAGGGAGGAGGCTTAAACATTCTGAAATCTTTCAGTCGTTAATTTTTTTTAATGTTTATATATTTTTGAGAGACAGAGTTGGGGTGGGGAGGAGTAGAGAGAAATGGAGACACAGAATCTGAAGCAGGCTCCAGGCTCCGAGCTGTCAGTACAGAGCTGGACGTGGGGCTCGGACCCACAAGCCGTGAGATCATGATCTGAGCTGAAGTCAGCAGCTCAACCGACTGAGACACCCAGGCGCCCCTGAAATCTTTCAGTCTTTATAGAGAATGGGTAACGTCCTTGGTGATGATGGTAGTAGCAAGAAGCCTGTAACTTAAACCGCATTTAAGCTGTGTAGGGAGAAGGTTTTGTCAGACACACATACTTTCATAAAAGAATTATGATGACATAGCTCTCATTTGTTTGCTAATAGAAAGTTTAAAGTGCTTTCCAAGGGCTGCTGGATGGCTCAGTCAGTTAAATGTCTGACTCTTGATCTTGGGTGAGGTCATGATCTCACGTTTATGAGATAGAGTCCCAAGTCAGCACAGAGCCTGCTTGGGATTCTCTCTCTACCCCTCTCTCTGCCTTTCTCTCTCTCTCAAAATAAATAAACTTTATAAAATGTTTTAAAAAAAAGTGTTTTTCAAAAAATTGCTTTCTTCAGTAAAATAAGGATTCTACTGTTTGAATTACTGATGTCAGACAGAGATACATGGAAGTCCAAAAGTATAAAGAAATCAATAATTCTAAATAGTGGATTGTAAATTAATGAATTTTTTAAAATTTTGTAGAATATTTCAATATATTTGTGAATGCCTAAAGGACCTCAGTGAATTCTGTCTTGATCTATAGTGATCACATTATTCTGGAAATGACATCGTAACTTTTTCAAGGATGAAAACAAAGGGCATCTCTCATCATTCATCAATCATATTACATATAAAAATATCCCGTCTGTATCATTGAAACAATTGTTAAAGAAACTCTTTACCACAGACTCAGAAGTTCTTTTTAGTATAGCTGAACGGTGCAAGCTACATGATTATTAATTTCAAGTTTGAATTTCTGCTTGTGACCTGTTGTTTCATTTTCATCTTCAAATCTTATTCCTTGAGGCTTGCCCCACCCTCTGTGGTTTTATATCTTTTCTCATGAGTATATATATAACCTATTTGTTTGGTTACTCAGACTGAGGCTTCAGACCAAGAAATTGGAAGTTGCTGCTTCCTGACAGCCTGTGCTTTTTTCTTCTATCATAAAAAGGATCCTAAGTAAAGAACACCAGCAGTGACTTGTGTAGCTTCTGGGCATTTTTTTGTTCTTGTGATCTAAAGTCCACTTATTGTGTTTTCAGTTATTTGGAGGTCATCAAACTTTGATCACTAGGGGGAAGTGTGGGGTTTTGCCTTGATCTTTGAGATCACACTACAGGCTGATTTTTAAAACCATATATGAAAGGTTTATTTTAAAAATTTAAAAAAAAGCCACAATTCATTTGTATCAATGTAAAATGCTTAAGAATGGTGAAATTCAAAACAGTGTTAATTAGGATTAATTTATAAATGGAGGTAGAAATGTAGCTAGTGATACTCAAACTCCTCAAATTCATTAGGGTATTTTGTGAAATATAATGCTGCTCTCCTTCTCTGCATCCATTTGGCCAAAAGTGCAAAAGCCTTCCATTGGGTTACCACATGTAAGTATGGCATGGGCGTGGTAAAAGGAGTGATTTGCCATGCATATGTCCATTTTATCCACTAGTGGCCACATGCCATAATCAGATTGAAAAGATTGTTTTCTTGTCTTTTAATGACAATGTAATCATTTTTGAAAATGAAAGTGAGTGTACCCTCTACTTAAATAGAAGCAAGAAATCCTTTTATGCATTAAATCATGGAGTTTTAGCACCAGAAAAAAATTGGGGGCTCATAAAGGACACTGCAGTGGTCTTCAATGGACTTCATGCTTGCCAGAGGTTACTGAGCTAGATAAGAAGGAGACGTTTCTATAACATTTAGCTCCTGGCATTAGTTCAATGTTTCCTTTTACACCAATCTATATTATTATTTATTTTTACCAATTTACTTGCCATGTAATCTTTCAGCCAAGAAGGATTTTGTTCTGTTACTTCAGTTGCTACTTTCAATTATATGGAAAGAATTAACAAATGCTTCTTAAGTCCATGTCAATTCCATTGTACTGGCAGATTTTCTATTTTGGGAAAGTATTTTATGAGAGTAAAGAGGAATGACAACCATTTGAAACCCAGTGTGATATGATTGTATATGAAAGGGTAAATATGTTTTTCTTTTCTTTCATGTTGAAATTTATGGTTTTACACTTATTTCTTCCTCAGCATCTTCAGATTCACCTTTGCTACTCTATTTTCAATTCTCTCACAAATAGAAAATAGTCTAAACAACGTATTGAGGAATAATCAGATACTTTTTGAGTAGAAAGCAAATCTAAAGTTTTTATTCAAAGTAAGAACACGTCTGGGTCTCTCAGATATGTCTGCCATCTCTAGAGAATGGGTTTACATCTTTCTAGCTGCGAGGAGTATTGATGATACTCAAATATTCATCTAGTCATTTATGAATAAACTAAATGGTGACTATATTCATAAAATGGTGCATCAAATTTAGGTAGCACATCAAAGAAAATATAAAGCATGTGATCTTTCACATAAAAGAATATGCCATTTTACTGGAAAAATGCTCACACACACTCAAGTTAAAAAATAATAAAAAGCAAGATATGTTTGAAATTTAAAAGTCATAAGTATCACAATCACTAGAGGAAGTCAGAAAGTGGTTAGGTTTTGAAAGATGATTAGAATTTGGTAAGTGGAGAAAAGAGAAGGCTTGTATGCTATGGATAAACACTTTCAAAGACTAGGAGTTGGCAGTCAAAGAGCTGGGTTTGAGGAGCCATGAGTTGGCCAATCTGCTCCAATAGAGAATCCATAGGAAGTAACTGAAGTTAATTTGGAAGCAGAAGTAACAGATTTTGAATGCGACAAGAAACTATGGATTTGATTCCTACAGGTCAGTATCTCTCAAAATGCTCCTCTGCACACAAAACCCTGTTAGGATTAAAAATCTGTGGTTAAATAGTTGGAAGAAACCTGCCAACCCAAACCCCATCCTGGAGATGTATGTGAATATTAACATGTTAAAGACTCTGAGGAGATCTGCTATTAAAAATCCATCTGACCACGTTCAATGGCTTTTCTTTTCTTTTTCTCATCATTTTAAATCTCAAAACTTTTAGTTTGGTCTAACATCCTTGGTGTCATCCAATCTGATGTGGAATATTTCTCAGATGAAAATTTGGGCATTTCTGCAGAAAATAACAATAAAGTCTTTTAAATAGGAAAGTGATACAGTGGAATTTCTCTTTTAGGGAGATAAATATGAAAGTTCAATAAATTCAAATAACCCTGTCCAATCAAGCAGGGATTAGAAAGTACAGTCTGTCCAGTTTGTGCTTAATGGGTTGCTCTCCATGGTGTTCACCATTTCAACAATTGGACTACGAGATTGTATTGTTTTCAGGCATTTATCAAATACGATAAATCATTGTAATGTTCAATAAGTTTGACAAGATTCTCCCACCAGAATTTGTAAAGTGATGAGTTGCTTCAAATTTTAACATACTTAATAAATACTGAATGACCTCCTATAGCAAAACAAAACTTGTTTAGAAAGCAAAGGAAAATAAGCAAAACAGTAGTGTAAATAATCATAACTTCTGATCAGTGAAGGTAACAATGGAGTAAATAAGGCTTCAGGCTCTATGCAGTGATGAATTAAAATAAATTAAACCATGTTTTGATGTGTTTATTATTGTTACTGGTTTGAATGCTTACTCATGTCTGGTAATTGTACCTAAGTTGTATTTTTAAAAGAAAATCTGTGAATTCTATAGAAGAAAGAGCTTTTTCCTAGGAAAGAGATTTTCTGAGCCTGGCTCACGTTGATACTTAGCTTTTCTTGGGGTTTTATAGTCAGATTGAGAGGCATTAAGAATTCCTCTCTTGAAAATGCCTAAAAGCACAGCCATCACTTAAATAGCCATTCAGCAGTGTCAACATAATGCTAGGGTAATAACTCTGCCATAAAAAGTAAGTTCTCTGAAATCTACTGAAGATACAAGTATGAGTAAATGATAAAAATCAAAGCTTCTTCATAGCAGTAGCACAAGGGGCTGTAAAAATTAAGAGAATACTATAACAGGAGCTTACTTATCAAATGTGATGTCTTCTGAAAATATTTAAGTTACTTAATTCTTTAGTACAAATTGTGTGGATAGTAACTATTAGGGTTATCATTACTCTTCTATTCAACAAGGAAGAGAAAGAGGGAATATATTCACACATAGGGACACAACCACAGTCCAGCAAAAGGTTTTTGAAAAAGGTTTCTAAGTGTTCTATTAACTGGAAGATTCATTAAGAAGTTTCCTCCATGGGATGAGAGGAAGGAAAAGAAAAAGCAAAGCTTTCATTTAAAAACAGAAAGACTGAGGAATTAGTGATTGAAATTCCAGTGTAACAAAATTTGTCAAAATCTATCGAAAAAACATCTGTAGCCATGAAGTTTCCACCAGAGAAACAAAACTAGTTGGATATATATGTAAGGAGATTTATTGCAAAGAATTGGCTTCCAGAGTTGTGAGTAGGCAAGTCTGAAACCCATAGGTTAGGCTATCTGGAAGGGAAGACTGGAAACTCTTAGGTAGGAGCTAGAATCTCAATTCTGTTCTTAAGGCCTTTCAACTGATTGGGTCAGTCCTCCTAGATTTTTAAAGATAATCTCTTTATCCAAAGTGAACTTTAATTGCAGATGCTAACCATATTTACACATACTTTCAGAGTAACACCTGAATTAAGATTTGACTGAATGGTTGGGTACCTTATAGTCTATCCAAGTTGACATGTCAAACTGTGACTGTCACAATACCTTTCTCTTTTAGTAAAGAAACTTTAGCACCTTTAGTGCTTAAGGCTAAATTAATTCAGTTGATCATTTTTCCTGGTCTATGTATGTATTTAGTTAAATATTTCTAAAACTTATTATCAAATGTGTACATCACACTTAAGGTTATAAAACCTCTCATTTGATATTGCAATTAGTTGCAATTAGTCATTATTGAATACTTATGTTGTTCCAGGCACTTTAGTAGATAGTAGGGTTTTCCTGGTGAGCAAAGTAGACATGGTGATGGTTTCATGGACCTTACTCAGTATACTGAGACATAGAGACAGTTTATGTGAATGTCTTCAGTTAGTGTTTTCTCAGTTACTAGTTATAAGCCATAAAGGAAAAATTATTATTTTGTGTCTTATAAGCAAGTTGTATTGAGTGTTAAGCATTCATTAATTCAAAGAATCCATATTAAGTGTTTTATTATTCAGTATTACTTTCAAAAACGTGTTTTGAGATCTCTACTTGGTCCCAATCTCTTCAGGTTTTGGAGAAATTAAAATAAATTATACATTATTCATAGGGGATAGAAGGTTGGAAGGCTCTTCCAGATATTTTTTCAATGAGCACAGCATGACTCCATCAATTGGGGAGGTATAAGAATGAAGCCTAAGAATGAAGGCTTGGGGCTGTTATCTTTGGAGGGGCCCTTGCCAAATGGAGAATGATGAACCAGGCTTAAAGGAGAAGATCATATACTTCATAATGGTAGCCCTAGAAAAGGCACATCCTAAAAAAGAGAGCAGTAAATTCATTGTTAGCTTGTCCAATTTCTTGTTTTATCTCCTCCATCAAGGGGAATGATAAATGGATGGAAGAAATATTGATATAAGGGAAATTAAGGTCAAAAGATTGGAGACATTGTGCTTGTTTCTTATTCTCCTAGATCTGCCCAATGATAAGAGAGCGTGGTCTTCCATTCTTGGGTTCTCCTATTGGATCATTCTGCAAGTAAAGCTGTGTGCCTGGAGCAGAGTTACAGAGGATAATCAGAGACAGAAGCAGAGCAAGGAAGGAGAAAACATCTAGGATAGAGTATATTCCTACTGGGTGCAGGGGAGCATGAGCCCCAGTGAACCTATCTGCCATTTATAGGATAAAGAGCCTGCCCCAGCTCTTTTCATTTCCATTACGTTGTATGAAACTTGCAGATTATTGATAAAGAGAGTGAGGCCCAGTCGGAACTGAGTGATTTGTTTCAACTCACATGTCAGAGAGCTTGTGTTTGGAGATAAGTTGCTTTACCTCACTATTGCTTTCATTTTATTTTTCAGTCAAATCTCAGTGCAGGGTATGAGATGAATTTATATATCAGCAATTTCTCTGACAATTGGTAATAGCTATTTCTTGTCATCAAAGCCAGTAACTGTCCTGTATGAAAGGACTGACCTAGACTTAATAATTACTTGAGATGGGATGTTGGTTTTGGTCTCTATTAAATATTTTGCTAAAGAATAAAAATCATTAATCTCATTTTATATTTTAATGAGATTTCTAGATTTTTAAAATAGCAAATATATCAAATTTATCAAAAAGTTGGTTGACACTCCATTAAGTACTTTGCTAAAAAGGGACGCCTGGGTGGCTCAGTTGGTTAAGCAGCTGATTTCAGCTCCGGTCATGATCTCATGGCTGGTGAGTTTGAACCCTGCATCAGGCTCTGTGCTGACAGCTCAGAGCCTGGAGCTTGCTTCAGATTCTGTGTCTCCTTCTCTCTCTCTCTGCCCCTCCCCCACTCATGCTCTATCTCTCTGTCTCTCTCTCAAAAATAAATAAACATTAAAAAAAATTTTTGCTAAAAAATAAAAATAATTTTCAGTTCTCTATTTTAATGAGACTTTTAGTTTTTAAAATAGAACATTTATTATTCTCTTGAATTCTGAAAATGTGGTGTGTATTTATTGATAAATCTGTGATAAATTTAATCAAAACAAACTTCTTGTTCTACTTTAAGCATTTTGTTGATTTTGCAATTGCATTTGTAGCTAAATTTATAATTCCTCTTATCTGTAATTTAGTTTGCTTGTATGGTTTTATGTGATTTTTTGATATTTTGTTGACAAAGGCTATTAATATAAAAATAATACTTTTATTTATGTATACAGAACTTTCCATCAGTGGACTTAATAATAAAGAATGTATTCAATATGTAGACTCTTTGTAGTCGTTCTCTCATAACCGTTTTTTGGTAAATATTTATGGGGTAAAACTAGAATCAAAGTAGTTTTCTTCTTTCTTTTCGTTGAAAAGATATCAATATTGAAAAGAAAGTATTGTAAATGTGAGAAAGAGACCAGATTTATTATGTTTTTTTGTTCTTCTCTTAGGAGTTTTACAACCTTCTCATTTACCCATGTGCCTTTTGTTCCGAGTAATGTATTCCGTGTTAGTATCCTTTTCAGGCTCTTCCAATGCACAGACTGCCAAAATCACAAGATTATGTACAATGGGTTTATGTTGCGGACGGCTGTCCACCAGGGACTTAACAAGCTGAAATTGTCAACTTGGACTTATACCAATGGCCTGAAGCTAAAAGGTAAGTGAAATTTCAGCTGTGCTGTAGAACACTTGCAAGTGTGTCTTCATTAAATCAATGATGTTCTCCAAAAAAGAGTTATTTCCAGTCAAATATACAATTTGTCTCCAATATCAGGTGATGTAAAAGAAAAATTCAATAAACAAAAAGTCTCAGCCAGGTGCCAAGAGACCGATTTTGCCTTGGCACGTCTTCTATTCAGAGATGATCTTCACGAGAAGTGGCACACCACATGATGTCATGTCAGAGTCTTCTCTAAGGGATTGTATTTTAATCTCTGAATGATAATTAGTCAGATGGAAACCTCAAAAGTATACTTTCTAGTGGGTTACCAGTCCCACAATTAGTCTTGAGAACTCTTTTGATCTGTTGGACCTAGAAAGGAAATATTTCTTTCTCTACTGTTATCTTATGTTTGACATACTGCAAAGGTAGACGAGAGCACCATTGTGCGGTTACTCCTTGCGATTTGATTTGATATTTTGCTTAAAGACTTTATCGATTAACTTTCCAGGAAGTAGAAAGCACATAGTATGCTCTGGTGTGTTAGGTGAACACCAAATTTTTTCAGCCATTTTATAATTTACTATTTGTACACTGAGGCACAAAGTAAATGTAGTGAAAGGTAATTTCAGATCCAAATAGTCTTCTTTCAGGTCAACATACTCCCAGTAAGTGTTCTAGGACTGGACGTGGATTTGCTTTGTTAAAATGGAGTTTTTAGTCAATATAAAACACAAGAGTTTTACTTATGGATATTTAGGATCATTTGAAAATGAGGCATGCAGATATGTATGTGCATGAAACTCTGAAATATGGAAATAAAATATGAGTCAGGTGACCTGACTTGCTGGAAGTATCTTCGAAGGTGAAGATTTTCAGATTAAATATAAAACTACTAAATATAAAGCAATCTCTGAAGTTTTTAAAAACAATCCCTGAACGTACTGTGTTCCCTATTGTATATGCTTCGGGGAGTCCAGCGTGCAGGTGAAAAGAACATTGGGGCTTCTATTCATTCAGTGATATTTATTTATTTGAAAGAAAAAGAGAGACAGAGGAAAGTAAGAAAGAAAAAGGAAGAAGAGAGTAAAGGAAGGAAGGAGGACTATTATGTGCCAGGGTATGGGCTAAGTATCGTAGTAAAATTTAAAAAAAAAAAGCACTTATCAGTAACTTAGAGTTTATAGGGAAGACTTATGTAAACAACAACTTTCAGAAGGTGAAAAGTCTGATTTTAAGAGCATTCGGTGCAAAGGGAGTAGAGAAGTGAGAATATTTTCTCTGGCAGGTGAGAGAGGCTTCACACAGGAGACGACCTTAAGCTGAGTCCTTAGTGATGAAATAGGTTTATAAGACATGCAGGTGGTATACACACAAAACTAACTAACTAATAATAATAATAAATTAAACGATGCTGAAGTTGTCAACAACAACAAAAAACTTCTCTTCATTTTCCTCTATTTTGGTCCCATTTTGCAGATATAACTGTTTATATTCTGTCCTTATCTCTCTCCTGCCATATTCTATTACATTTATGAATTCATTCGTATTTATTGGTCATACCCTGCTCAATATGTTGGATGAGGGACATCACCAACCACCCCCCTTCTTCCTCTTTCCCCACCTACATTCTTGCATCTTAGTTTTGTCAGATATATATTTGCCTTATATTGTCAAGATGGATAATGTTTAAATGCTATTCTGGGATCATACGTAAGTCTACTTGGTCTATACTTGATCCTAAAAGCTGAAAGCTAATTATAGATATTTATGTTATCAAGATTATATTAAATAGTGTTCACTTGAAAGCCAAGTGGCGGGAAGGATCTCTCTACAATTCACCATCGGCATCCCTAGCCCTTTCTGTAGGAAAGGATCCCATCAACACAGGCAAGTGGATTTCCTTACACACTGTAAATTCCTCAACATGGTGCCATATTTGAGTTTTCTTCTAATATAGACTATGGCTTTTCCTATGGAGTGTTTTCTTCTTGTAGGTTCTAATTACCTGTCGTATTTTTTGTGGGAAAAGCTATATAATTTCTTTACACTTCTGCTAGAATCTTTCCATTGTTCTTCATTCTTTTTTGTAAGAAATGCACCCTATTTGCCTTAACATTTTCTTGGAAATCATTGTCGATATTTTCATGCAGACTTTCCAAGCTTGATACACAGCTGTCATCCCGGGATTTTGTTTTTTGCATCTGCTGAGTTGGTTCCACCAACTGGTTTTCAAATCTTGTGATTTGCCTTTTTGTATTTTTTTTTCTGAAGTTCCTATCAAGTGACTATTTCAGAAACTGTAATTAAAAAGTAAATATCTTAATTCTGTATATGCTTGAAAACACTTCACTTCACACCGACCGACACTCAGGGCATAAACTTTTGTACTAATTTGTAACTGTAGCAAATGAGCAAACTTGTTCTAAAATGACATAAAATACTTATAGTTCTGTAGGTCAGAGGTCCATACAGGTCTCACTGGACTAAGGCCAAGGTGTCAGCAGGGCTGACCTCCTTTCTGGAGGCTCTGTGGAAGAATCTATTTACTGCTTATTCAGGTTGTTGGCAGGATTCAGTTCCTCATGCTTATAGGATCAAGGTCCCTATTTTCTTGTTGGTTTTAATCTGAGGGCTGTTCCTGGTTTCTACAGATCACTGCCTTCCTTGGCTCTTAGCCCCTGCCACCATCTTCAAAGCCAGCAACTCTCACATCACACCTCTCTGACCCTTCTCCTATTGTCTCATCTCTCTATGACTTAACCGGAAAAGGTCTTCCTAAAAAAGTAAAGCCCTTGTGGATATTCCAGGATAATCTCACCAACTCAAGGTCAAAAAACTTAACCACATCTGCAAAGTCTTTTTTGCCATATGAGATAACATATTCATGGATTTGGGGGATTAAGTTATGAACATCTTTAGGAGTCATTATTCTGCCTTGGATCAAAAGTATATTCCCCCAGAAATTTAGAGTCATTGCCTTTATTTCCATTCTCAACTACTATTTTTTAATTTTTTTAAAGATTAAAAAAGTTTTAATGTTTATTTTTGAGAGAGAGAGAGAGAGAGAGTCAGTAGGGGAGAGGCAAAGAGAGAGACACACACAGAATCTGAAGCAGGCTCCAGGCTCTGAGCTGTCAGCACAGAGCCTGATGGGGGGCTCGAACTCATGGAGTGGTAAGATCATGACCTGAGCTGAAGTCGAACACTTAACCAACTGAGCCACCCAGACGCCCCTCAGGTATTATTGATAAGGAATTTTATGTCAACATGATCTTTATTTTTCTGTTGGTTACTTATCTCTCTGAAAGATTTAGGAGGTTATCATCATCCTTGTAATCCTGACAGCCCAGACGACTAGTTGTGCTCTTGTTCAGTCCTTCCCTTTGTCAATCAGAAGGTCCCAGAAATATGACGTTTCATGTCTATCTTTAGGTCAAGAAATTTTTCTTCTAGAATTTTTTTGAATGAATGATTTCATTCTACTTTTCATATCCACCATTAGATCCATGCCCAAATATTAATAAATATTTGTAAATATTAGTAAATATGTGTGTGAATGAGACATATTTAGGCTGAGCATATAGATTTGGCTGTGAAGAGCATAAGGAAACTGAGAATGTATATACATTACTAAAAAAAGAAACCAGAGGAGAAAATGAAAAAGATACTTCCATCTAAGGTTAAGCTGAGGAAAAGGGAGGAAGGGCCAGTTATCTTGTAGAATGGCAACATTAAGCAAGACATTGCTTCTGGTGGAATTCTATCCCCCCAAATCCCCAAGTCTCTCCTTGAATTATAAATTCTACTTCATTTTCAAGGATTACAGAAGTTTTCCTGATCTTCTAAAAAAGATGTTTCCCAATGTTTCATAGTTTGAAACTGTGATGAAAACTATAAAGTGCTGTACAGATTTATATTGTTAATGTTACTGCTATTATCTCAGAATGCTTTCATTTTCTCAATAAATGCTTACCAACTTTTTATGACTTTATTGATGGATAATTAACAAATATAATTTTATATATCTAAAGTATGGGGAGCCTGGGTGGTTCAGTTGGTTGAGCGACTGACCCTTGGTTTCAGCTCAGGTAATGATCTTACAGTTCCTGAGTTCGAGTCCTGCTTTGGACTATATGCTGACAGTGCGGAGCCTGCTTGGGATTCTCTCTCTCTCTCCTCCTCTCCCTTGCTGACACATTTTCTCTCTCTCAAAATAAACAAACAAACAAACAAACAAACATTTAAAGTATACAACATGGTGATTTGATACACATTTACATGATGGAATGATTAACAAGATCAAGGTAATTAACACATCTATTACTTCACATAGTTAACTCTGTGTGTGTGTGTGTGTGTGTGTGGTAAGAATGCTTAAGGTCTGCTCCTAGTAACTTCCAAGTATATAATACTGTATTATTAACTATGGTAACTATGCTATACATTAGATACTCAGAACCAACATTTCTTAATAAGATTCAAATTAAACCACAAGTATTTCAGGTCTCATTTTCTCCTTACTTCTTCTTACCTTAGGATTTCTGTTAGATTATATCTTAAATATTTACTATGCACTGTATCAATAAGATTTCTACTGAGGTCAGAAGAAGGGGATATTTGAAACTGAAATTCCAGCTCCAAAAAGAGAGGAAAATACCTGAGATAATTGTTGCCTGTTTGAAAACATTGAAGGAGAAAAAAATATAATTAAAAATAGCCTTCTTTCAGATGCTATCCGAGCATGGATAATCATAGACGCTCTGTGTGGCTGAGACATAATGAGCTTTTCAGTCCTCTTCCTCCTGAACAGAACCTGTTCCTGAAATTTCCTACCATTTCAACATGAATATTTTTGCAACACTGGCCCCAAATAAATAGCTTTATCCAGAGTCAGTCTTCTTGTTCTGGTGATTACAATAGCAAGGTGGAGAAAATAAATAGGGTCTGCTGTACAAACTAACATTGTAATGAAGATCTAAATTTGCTCGTTATCCCTTGAAACAGCAGTTAGGAGGTACAGAGGGGACGGGCTATTGCTGTTCTTTTGCGTACTCTGCAAGGAGAAGGAAGCAATTTGAATAAAACATCTGACAAATAAACTGTTGGGAATTTGTCAGAAGTGTGTTCATGGTCTCTGCAGGAAGTCCATGCGGAGAGTGGAAGGCCTGTAATGATGAGGAGGTCTTTGCCTCTGTCTACATACATTGAATACCCAAGGAGATCTCTTCTACAGCTATGTCTGCCTCTGAGCACACCCCACAGGGGTTCCTCCTGCCCCATCCTAGGTCAGTCCAGGAGCTCAAATCCAAAAGACTTCTCTGAGGGGTTATTTAAGATGTGGTGAAGTCTCCAAACGATTCCTATTTACTTTACACCCAGATTTGGTGACCTGTGTAATCAATGCCTGATCTACTTATTTATTTATTTTCAAATATATTTATGACCTCCACCCACCACAAAGAACTGAAAAATAGGAGGTGTCTTTCTTTGATAAAGCTGCCTTTAAAGAGAATCATAAAAGCGGCTTGCTATTTTTAAGGCTACATTTTCAACAAGAAACACTCATTCCTCACTAAGTCACTCCATAATTTTAAAACTAGTGGCATATGTAATATGTTAAGAGTTTTATTTTTTTGTGATTTTTAAATGAAAATTTTAAAGATTTGATTAAAAATAACTTTTTAAGGAATCATTTATAGTGATTTAAAATGACCTTATGTCCTTATGTTACAAGTTAAAATATATCTTGTAACATTTAAACAGTCTGTAAGAATTGTATCTGATTTTAAGAAGGGGGTGCGGGGTAGTTACAACATACCATACCATAAAACAAGTGTAGCTTTTACCTAGGTGAAGTGAGAAGTAAATTATGAGTTTGAAGTTTCATCATAAAGATTAGACATTCTGGGGGCACCTGAGGCTCAGTTGGTTGACCGTCTGACTTCGGCTCAGGTAATAATCTCACAGTTCGTGAGTTCAAGCCCCACGTCATGCTCTGTGCTGACAGCTCAGAGCCTGGAGCCTGCTTTGGATTCTGTGTCTCCTTCTCTCTCTGCCCCTCTCCCACTCGTGCTCTGTCTCTCAAAAATGAATAAACGTTAAAAAAAAAAGATTAGCCATTCTGTTTCCCTGACACTTGAAACTAAAGATTTCTTGCCAAAAAAAAAAAAAATATATATATATATACACACATACATATATTTATAGATATATATTTATAGATATAGATTATAGATATTTATATGTATATCTATATTTATCCATATAATAAATAAATATAATAGTTTTTAACACAAAAACAAGGTTATAGACTGATTTCCATATTGAAAAAGAGAGTCAAAATTGCTTTGGCAATAGAAAAGTGTGTAATAGACTGTCATTGTAATTTATTTAAAAATATATCAAAAATATATATTTTTTTGCTATCTAACTGGGAATTCTTTTTGGTTGTAGGCCAATCAGTAGTGAGAGCTCAGGACTTCTGTTCTCACTTGTATGTGGGAAGGGTCTAGTCTAAAGACTTTGAAGGACTTCAGTCTTAGGGTCATGGTGTTCATTCAAGTTCTCTGAGATTTCATCACTCTCTTAGGAGAGAAGGCTTTCTAATGAACCATTCTTGGGATCACATGTATGGCCTTACACTTCCTGCTATACCAGACTCAGACTCCTCTCTGGAATGATCCAGCTTCAAGCACTGACCTCAGCAGGGGCAGGGGTAGTACCAGACAAGCGTTACCATCAATTGTTCCCTATTCCTTTCACGCGGGTCTGGAAGAGCCTGTAAAATTTCAGCATTGGATTTGCCTTGTCCTCACACTCCTGCCTTCTCCAAGGTCGTGTTGGATCAGGTCCCTGCTTTTTTTTCTTTCATTTTCTTTTTCATGATTTCAGATTTTATTAGAAAATCAAAACTTGTTTCTTAAAGCTAATACTCTTTCTCCTAAAGAGGATCCATTGGTTTCTTTTCAAAACCTGAATAAGGATACGAGGCTTGACTGGACATCTTTACTAACTCGGGTGGAAACAGCCCAAATGAATAGGTAAAGTATATACTACCTGTTCTAGAATATGTTGACAAAGTGGCAAATTAGCTCAATAACAAGCAGAAGTAAAAAATTAAGGTGATGGGCACTGAGGAGGGAGGGCACTCGTCGGGATGAGCACTGGGTGTTGTATGTAAGCCATAAACCACGGGAACCTACCCCCAAAACCAAGAGCACATTTTACATGCTGTATGTTAGCCAATTTGACAAAAAATTGGGAGAGGGTGTGGAAGCTTCAAGCCTTTCCCACATACCTTGTCCCAAGGCTTTCTTCAGTTGGGCTGTTCAGATGAGTGTGATGGGCTGAATATTTGTGTGCCCCTCAAACCCTTATGTCAAAGCTCTTGCCCCAGTGTGATGGTCTTTGAAGTGTGAAGGTCTTTGAGAACTAATTAGGTTTAAATTAGGTCATGAGAGTGAGGGCCTCATGTTGGATTCGTGTCTCTGTAAGAGGAGGAGGAGACCAGAGCTTGCTCTTTCTTGACAACATGAGAACGCAGAGAAAGGAACCATCTGTAAACCATAACGCCGCTCTCAACAGAACCCGATGCAGCGGGCATGCCGATCTCAAACCTGCCCCCTCCGGAACTGTAAGCAATACACCACCCGGTCTCCGGTATTTTGTGGCAGCTCTGGCTGAGGGAGTCTGCCTCACCTTCCACGGAGGGTGTGTGCTCCTTACAAATGGAATGAGCTCTCTCCCAAGGCAGCTGGGCAGCGTAGTTCCTTCACCAAACGTTGTCCACCGCCCCGGGAGTGCACCACGGTTGAATCCCCCTTGGTCTGGATTTGATGATGCACACTGCCATGGGAACCAGGCGTTCCAATAAAGGTACCACTTCAGCTGAGAACTAAACTAAGAGGAATAGAGAATATTTTCATGTTTTGTTTTGTTTTTTACTCTATTGAACATTTTCATGCTTTGGGGGGGAGGGGATGGATATCTTTGACAATTTATTTCCAATTCAAAATAACCTGGGTGAAATAAACAAATAAATACAAATAATTTAAAAAGTAACATAGGTACATTTTTTCCCTACACTTTCAGGGCATGTTTCTTTTTTCTGAAGGAGTTTCTCATTCATTACTGTGACAGTCACGTCATTCATTGGAGTTTAGAGGGGGTAGAGTTAGATCTTCCCCTGATGCTGTCTCCAGGGTCTGTCACCAGGTGACTGGCAGAGGCCCTTGTTTTCATAGCCGGTTACGGTCACCATTTCCAGCCTCGGTCGTCCAGGACTAACAGAGATACACCACACAGAGATCGCCATCCATGGAAGTTGTGTACCAAGTTACATGAAAGAAGTTTTTCTTCCCATAAGCCCCATTTTGTATAAATAATATAAATAATTGTTTTGTAACACGAATACCCTAACTAAACACCACCAAATACAGCACAACAAAAAGTCTGGAGCACATAACTTCTGAATTTGAACATGCCATCTCCTTTGAATAGACCCAGCTCCACTCTCTCTGTGTTTAAAACTCAAGTCCCAGAGTTTAAGTATTGTTACTGTGAAGAGCCCAAAGAATCCACTCACTCTATCCCTCGCTTAGACTTACAATGCAATATAGCCCATCAGCAACTCAAGAAGTGGGGGTGCTGTCTACATATATCATCAAAACGGTTCATCTCCCTGCACAGTAAAACCTGAAATAAAACAACTCACCCCAGATGAACTGCCATTCAACTGCCCGCAAAAGAGTGCCAAACCGACAAAATAAAACAGGTTTTACTTTTCACTGGTGTGCTAAAGCCATCTTGCAGGTACTGCACTGAAGGAAAAAATATATATATAAGTGTAGTGTATATATAAATTGTATATATAAGACAAATGCATGCATGCACACACATGCACACAAACATACATAGGCTCTGGAAGAAAATAACGAAGATCACTTAGCTTTATCTTCCTGCTGCTTTAATTATAAAATAATGTGTCATTACGCCCCATTTGTAAAATGTTCATTTGAAGCGTATCTCTGGGGTTCCTGCCTTCGGGACTGTGTTCATTGCATTATAGGAGCTGACCACTGCCCTGCCCATGCAGCTGTGGAACAGCATAGAACAAATCCCTGTTTCTTGTGGGGGAAGCGCTTACGATGCCACTGTGTCACATATGTTTCCAATTAATCTCCTGCCAGGCTCTCTGACTGAATTACACAATCACTGAAATGTTTTAAAGGCTTAACTAATTCGAAGCATCGCCATAGGTTAAACACTGTTGAACTCTCAAACACAAGCTATATGTTTAACATAAACAAATCATTTCACAGATACAAACATGGCCATTGGGGTGCTATAATAAGGAGAGGCAAATGCCTTTGTCTTATTGTGTCCTTATACTGAAAACCTTATAGTGCCCATTTTTAAATACTAAAAATAAGGTACAAGGAGAATTTTCCATTTATTACAGTATAGACAAACAATCTGAATAATTCAGGCTGTGTTTACAGAGCACAAAGTGAGGTTCAGATTTCATAAATATTCATGATTAGTATGGGTAAGCGGTCCAGATAATTCAGAAGCCATCCTATCCCTGAATGGTTCAATTTGCTGGAATAGAGGGAACCAATTTGCCAGATAATTATGACATCTCTACTTCACCCCTAAGTATAGAACCAAAGAGGAGAAAATACCGCCTTATTTTTTACCTTAATTCAGATGGTTGTTTCATTTTGATTATGTGGGATTCTGTGGATTTGGTTATAGAGAGAGCTTATTCAGATTCCTGGCCTCTTTTTCAAACATGGTGTTTCTCTTTCCCTCCATTTCCTTAGTCTTACTTTCCACCCTTGATAGGGACAGCGTGCAGGAGAGACCAGCCCTCAGGTCCGAACTCCCTGGGATTCCACCCAGTTAGGTCATCCAGCACCTGGCGAAAATGTTACTCAGAAAGGCAGTGACACTCTCTACTGCGGGAAATGAATGGTCTCCTTTACAAGAACAGTCCAGAAAAAGAGGTCAGCTTGTCATGATAAGCCTAGCTAAGAAGGGAATAACAGAGTGACACCTAAGATTTAGGCAACAATTTTAAACCTCCTGTCCTTTTACCTCTCCGTACTGCTTCTTCTTTTAATAAATCTCTTTAGTAGCTAGAAAACTGCTCTATAAGAGAGAGTACTGATGACTTGTTGGTGGAAAATAGTCAACAAGAAGGTACTTTAATCCAAATCCCCCATTTCACTCATAAATACTTCACTGCTAAAATCTAAAGATAAAGAGTTTTTAAGGAACTATAACCTCAGTGTCCTTGTCACACCTAACAAAATCAACAATATTTAGAAAAATTATTTAATGCTCAGCCCACATTCAAATTTCTCTAAGATGCTTTTTTTTTTAAGTTACTTTGTTTTATTCAAATTGGGATACATGTAAAGTTTGTATTTGTTTGGTACTGTGATAGAAGTCTCTTAACTCATCACATGTCTTCCTCTCTCCATTTCTTCCTGCTATTGATTTGTCACAGTATCAGGTCTTCTGTAGTTACCCACACTGAGAATTTGGCTGAAGGCATCTTCATGAGCCTCTGTGCCATGTTCCTCTCTCCTGGAATTTTTGTGTTAACTGGTTTTAGATTTAGGGGATAGATGAGATTTAGTATAAATATTTGGCAAGAAAGCTTCATTAATGGTGTTTTGTTGGGGCACCTGGGTGTCTCAGTTCGTTGACCATCACACTCTTGATTTTGGCTCAGGTCATGATCCCAGGGTAATGGAATCCATGCCCAGCGTGGAGCCTGCTTAAGACTACCTCGCGCTCTCTCTCTCCCTGCTCCTCTCCCCAACTCGCACTCTCCAAAAAATTTTTTTAAAAAATGGTGCTGTGTATTTCCTTTACATCATATCAGGGAAATGCATAATGTCTGGCTATCCCTTACAGCGCTGTTAAAATTGGGTTGAATACTGTCAGCCTGGTCCACCATTTCAAGGTTCCTTATTAGCCTTTAAAATAAGAGTAGCACTCATTGATTATTGTTGACTTAATATGTTATTTCAACTGGAAGTTGCAAAATGATGAGTCTCTGACTCTATCATTCCTTCTGTTTTTTGTGAACTAGAATTCTTCAATATAGAAGAATTTTCTTTCATCAGCTGTTTGTTTATCACAAAACGTAGTTTATGCAGGAGAGTTGGTATAAATGCTCAGTTCTTCCTTCAACGCCAACTTCTCTTTTGGAAATACTTTTTAGAATAATGAATTGGTACCCTAGCAACCTCTAGTGGTGATCAATAAGGACTTAAACATTTTTTAAGTTTAAAAAGTAATAATAATAAATAAAGTTAAAAAATTGTTTTAGCTAACTATAAACTCGGACTTTTAAAATATTTGATATCTTTTAACCCACTGAAGTCATTATTTTATTTGATACCACAATTGTCAAATCTAAGGCTAGTAGGAGCTCTTCAAGTAGATTTCCCTCTCTCTTTGACATGTCTCCAGTAGCATGGTATCTTTCTCCCTCTCTGACATAACAAAATGTTCCAGATGCACCTGGTATCTTTCCTTTCCCAAACCTGGAATCAGCAATTTCTCCTAGAATTCTTCGTCATTTTTATGGGAAACAGTATTTGAAGGCCATGCTGTATGCCACTCTTGCTTGAATTGGTCTTCCTTTTTGGGTAGGAGCCAATGCTGACAGAACTGGTTTGGGACCTTTCATGTATGAATATGATCTCCTCTGAGCTGAGAATATCCAAGAAATGTGGGGCAATTGTCTTGGCTATTTTGAGGTCAATCTAGGAATAGGATTTTGTCTCTACCTACAACTAAGGTACTACTTGTTCAATTTCGAAGAGTTATTCTACATGTACAGAATGAACAAGAATGATAAAATCAGAAGAAAAAATATGTAAACATATATGTAGTCTATTTCTTATATATAGTTTGTATATATAAACTTAATGATAAAGTGATTTTGTCTTAAATCTGCAAGGGCTTCCCAATAGATAATCATTTGATATAATTTATGTTTTATTAGTTTGGGATAATTTTTGACCAGAGTACATGAGATTACAGTAGAAACTCAGATTCTTGATGCAAGGGTTGATTAAGTAAATGTCTGTTTATGAAACAAACTTTTGGTTATTAGCTATTGCTTATTATTATTGTTCATCTTCTTCTTGTTATTATTTTTGTTATTCATACTCATTCTCGTGGCTGAGGAAAGCACCTGTACTATAATTAAGCAGCTCTGGGAAGCCAGAACTGTCTCTTGGAAATCCCTTGATCTTAACAGATCAAGGTACATGACAAATACGCTGGTAGATGTTTATTCATAGCCATTTCAAGTGCTCACATGTTGCTCCATCCTCTTTTCTGATCTACTGGAGCACTCCCTCTGTGTAAGACACAATCAGAAACAGTAAGAAAAGTCCTGGCAACAGAAAAAAAAAAAAAGAGCCAAAGTTCTTTCTCTTTCTCATTCCCGATTTCCAAGTACAGGTGAAATATGTGATAGGTTACACCCTGGTACATAGTGACTGCAAACTTCCCTTCCATCATAGGTGATACAAAGGCGAGCCTGATCCATTTACCTATGGAGTTTAAGTGGCTCGAGTGGAATATATAACCTCATTTGCACAACTTTATCACCTATCAAGATGTCAGTGCCACAGAAGATGTTTTTTTCAGATTAGTCATGTTTTTAAAAAAGTCTTTTTTTAAAACATTTATTTATTTTTGAGAGACAGAGTGTAAGCAGGGGAGGGGCAGAGAGAGGGAGACACAGAATCCGAAGCAGGCTCCAGGCTCTGAGCTGTCAGCACACAGCCTGACACAGGGCTCGAACCCCAAACTGTGAGAGTATGACCTGAGCCAAAGTCGGACACTTAACTGACTGAGCCACCAGGCACCCCTTAAAAATGTTTTTGAATTGTTTTCAGTTTGTCTTAAACCTTCACTTCTTGGTTAAAACTTAACATTTTTAGCATTTCTCTAAATCTCCACACAAATTATAAAATTTCTCAGATCATAGAAGTATTGTTTTTTCCCCCGAATTCTTCTGCATTAGCATTAGGATGTCTTCTTATATAATTATCTGTCAGTCATATACATGACTTCATTCCACAGTTCTTTAGATTTTATTTTTCTTTGTTATATTTAAAGTCTCTAGTCTTTCGATAAAATAACTTCGGGAATCTTACTCATTTCAAAAACAATCCTATGGGCCTATATCATCACATCTGAGTAAATGAAATTTGCATTTTTACATTCTTTCAAAGGAAAAGAAAAAAATGTTAAATTATTAAATCTTTTGTCAAAATGCTTTAAAATTCTCTTTTTTATTTGTCAGATATTTTTAATTGAAGCTGTTTCTTAGAAAATGAATTCCTTATAAAAAAAACTCTGAATTCTTCTTTTATCTATACATTAAACAGCTTATACATCTTTTATTCCTTTAATTTTAAATGCCAATATTTTACCTCTCAGTACTCTCTGTATAGAAACTTCACAACAAGAACAATGCTTATTCTGCAATTCTTTATATAAGGTGAATAACTATTCAAAAATGATTACAAGCTGATGATCAAAGTCTAATCTACACTATTGTGCTACAAAGTGGATGATGACCTATTTTGGCAGACTGTGCACAGCCCGGTCCCTTTGCAATATACATGACATGATAGGAACATAGGAGTGTGTAATTTGTCATAGGGTGAACCGGCATATATGGTAAAGCAAGACCCTTGAATATTGATAAACTTGTGCTCTAGCCTATTGAAGGGAACTCAGCTCCCGGACCTCAAGGTTGACCATAACTTCTGGAGAGAACCAGGAAGTATGTCTTCTGGTTGATTTCCATTATTCTCTCATATAGTTCCTACATTACTGATTTTCTAGAAAAACCAATCGAAAGCACTGTAAGCTAATTTGGAATATTATTTTCATCAATCTTTGAACCCACACCAGAATTTATTGTACAGCCCAGCTTACATATGGTGAAGTATTAGATAGTGAGTGACATTTAACAATTCCTTTGTTCTCAAAGATGTCAGGGATTAAGACAAAATCTCCACCATCTTGTTTGTGGTGTGGAAAACATAGTGTGAGTGTGCTTTGCTGGTGTGCACTCACACACATATGGCTATTCCATACGACCACAGCCTGTGGCAGCTGTTTATCAGTGTCACATTAAATCCCACTTCATCTTTATTGGCTGTTAGTAATTTTAAATTTATTTTTGCAGCTGAGAATACAACCTTGCATATTAAATCACTTTACCTTTTCTTAAATCACCTGCACCTGTATCTCTCCAAATCATCAGAGATCCACCTCTCCAAATTTCTAGGTATCAGGAATGTCTTCCATTAAATATGAATACCAAGAAGTTATGAACATTATTATTTGTTTGGGTATCAATCTTTTATTTTTAATGTTTATTTATTCTTGAAACAGAGTGTGAGTGGGCGAGGGGCAGAGAGAGGGAGACACAGAATCTGAAGCAGACTTCAGGCTCTGAGCTGTCAGCACAGAGCCCACTGCGGGGCTAGAACTCATGAACCACAAGATCATGACATGAGCCAAAGTTGGAAGCCCAACCTACTGAGCCACGCAGGCACCCCTGTTTGGTTATCAGTCTTAATTAGCGATGATTTATAAGGAGCAGGAATAAAGCAGCATTGGCTGTGCTTACTACGTGCCAATTATTAATCTACATAAATCTATGTAAATAACCTCCATTTTAATGTTCAAAGTAGATATAAGTATGCCCAATCTGTAGGTCAGTAAACAGACGCATAAATAATCATAACAGTAGGCAACAATCACTGAGCATTTATTTTGCAATGAGTGCTATGCTAAGTGCACACTGAATCCTTATAACGCTAGGAAAGAGCTGTTATTATTATACCCATTTTAAAGATATAGAAACTGTGGCTTAAATAAGTTTAGTAACTTTCCTAAATTAAGCTGTGGTGTGTGCCAATGGCTTGCCGCAACAGCTTCATTCTAGAGTTACTACTCCAAAAGGCCCAGAGTCGTCAGGGCTGTGTGTAAATTCGCGGGGAAAAAATCCATTTTCTACTTTGAAGTTTTCCATTATTAATAATGTAACAGGATTAAGGGGAATTGAAAGTCTTGTCCTGCTGCCATTGAAGAGATCAGGCGAGCTACCATGTAGGAAGATCTTTTCCCACCAGGCATTAGGATCAGTGCTTTAAATGTCCTTATTCACTCTTCCCCACATGAGACAGATAGCATGATCCCATTTTACAACAAAAGAAGCTGGGCATTGGAGGGGTTAAGAAAGTGGCCCAAGGTTTCCCAGTTAACAAGGGGGCAGTCTGGGATTCAGGGGCCAAGCACATCCGTAACTGTAGCAAGATGACGAATCACAAGGATTTGGAGGAATTTCATGGGTATGAAAGCCTCCGGAGTCTCAAGCCCCCATGCCAGCCCCTTCCGTACTGCCAGACGTCTTTAAGCTGCCATGCACTTCTGCCTTTTCTGCCTTTACAACTCTGGGACCCACTTAAACAGACAGCCCTTCTAATAACAAAATCCTGTATCCACTCAAAGCAGCCAGCATGGTGCATGTGACCCATTTCTGCTCCCCGGTCGCAGAATCACTGAATCTACCACTTATTCACCTCGTTCTTCACCTTAGTAACATCTCAGTTTCAAGTTAGGTCCCCTGTAAATGTGCTTCTCTATTGGATCAGACCTTAGCTGGTATCCCTGACCTGCTGGACAAGATGTTACACTTGATCCAGCTCCCTCCGACCCCGAGAAAACCCACACACAAGATATATAAACTCTGAGTCTTCCTTTTCTGCTGAGCAGTTAAAATTATAACATCTACATCACTGTGTGGAGATAAATCCTATAACTATGTCAAAGTACTTTGAAGAATGGTAAAGGGCCAAACACACCTTACTTACTATCATTAATAACCCAGATTACATATCCATATGGCTAGAAACGAGAGCTGTAACAGGTATGGAATGTACCAGTAGGTATAGGAGAAAGGCAACTAATACTGAGCAGCTCCTGTATCAGGGGCTTTCCATATTCTGAGCATGTAGAGAGGGGCCTAATAAGAGTCTTCAGTAAGAGGCAGGTTAATAAAGTGTAAATAATTGCAGTGCAGAAAATAAACTCTAACAGATGCAAACAAACAATGGAACTAGCATTAGCTGAGGTATGTCCTCCCTCCACTCCTGCTGTCCACACAGGACCGTAGCCTAGCTTCCAGTAGCCACACTCACACAATACAGTCACCAGCCACCCCCTGCCCCCAAGTTTGTTGGTCCAAAGGTAAGAGAGGACCTATTCTAACTGAAGCAATTAGAATCCCGTCCTTGGAACTTGGCTTTTGATTTTTGTAAATCTACTCATTGTAAGCTCATATTCACAAGAACTGCTGGTTTGCCACCCCACAAGACCTCTCTGCCCTTGAACTCCACTCCACTGTTTATGGCAGCCTCCAAGGAAGGCTGATGTGTGCTCAGCTCCCCATTGTTGAAGCTGGTGTCTGGAAGGCCACCCTGGAGAGATCACTGCTACCCTTGCATCTAGATTTGCTGCTTCTACTTTGCACTACAGGACTCCATGGTCCTCAAGGCCTCACTCACTCAAATGAATTCTTAGTTCTGAATAGATTGAGGAAATACCCCTCTTCCATAGAATCTGGACATAATTCCTGAATGTGGATAGTTTTAGTGAGTACCAATTGTTATGAAAAAAATCATCTTTAAATTTAATGGCTTAAATAGTAACTATCATTTCTTAAGATTCTGTGGGTCAGGAAT
This sequence comes from Cryptoprocta ferox, assembly GCA_028646485.1. NCBI lineage: Eukaryota > Metazoa > Chordata > Mammalia > Carnivora > Eupleridae > Cryptoprocta > Cryptoprocta ferox. The sequence continues at coordinate 104,791,857 of CM053574.1, forward strand.
GAAGGCAGGACAGATGCTTTAATGGACAGGGTTTTTTTGTTGTTGTTGTTGTTCCATATGATGTTCGTTGGGACCACTTATGTGAATCTGTTCAGATGGAAGTGGAATGTTGAAGATGGTCTTTTTATTCTCCAGGACTCTTACCAAGTGGCCTCTAGTTATTTACTATAGTAGATTGGGCTTCCTTACAACATGGTGGCTGGTCTCCAAGCCAGAGGTTTTCAAGGAGAGTGCAGAAGCTGACATACCTCTTAAGGTTTGACTTAGAAGTCCCAGAATATATATTCCACCACTTGGTCAGAGAAGGTCACAAGGTCAGCCCAGGTTCAAAAGATGGGGAAAAAACACTCCACTTTTTAAACATGATGAGTGTCATATGCATTCAGAAGGGGAAGAATGGTTGGCGACCATATACAGAGACTACTACTATAATAAAAAGACACCATGCTGACTTCACCTCCCTTTCCCTCCTCTCACTTCCCATGGAGGCACTTAACAAACCTTTCCACAAATTTTCTTTCCCCATACACATCAATATATGTAAGAGATCATCAGTGAAAGTGTGTTCAATGCAGACATCATTGATGTAGTGGTGTTACAAATTACTACCAATCTGAGTTTCCGCTCAACAGAGAAGTAATTTACATTTCTCATTTTATTTAAATTTCTTAGACCCAATTAGGTACATCTTATTCTTCCTATTTTATACATAAGGACACAGATACACCCAGGCAAAATTCTTAAAGTCACACAACAGATAAATAAGCGAGCTGCAATCATGTCCATTGTTTATCTAAATTCAAAACCCCTGTTAATGACATTGCACTTTACTGCCTCTCTTCAGGCTCCCTGGAATAATTAAGAAAGTGGTTTTGGGGTGCCTGGGTGGCTCAGTTGGTTAAGCATCCAACTCTTGATTTCGGCTTAGGTCATAATTTCATGGTTTGTGGAGAAAAGCCCCATGTCCAGATCTGCCCTCATGGCACAGACCCTCCTTGGGATTCTCTCTCTCTCCTCTCTCTCTGCCCCTCCTCTGCTCATCTCTCTTCCTTTGTCTTTCAAAATAAATAAATAAACATTAGAAAACTTTAAAAAGAAAGAAAACCGTTCTTCATTCATGAAATATTTGTTGATCTTTTTAAAAAAAGAAAAAGTTTTCTTTTCATGTATTTTTAGGGCAGCTCTTTTTGAGTGATTGTCAAGCACTCTGAATTTATGGCTTTAACTCTGTACATAGAAAAATTATTAAAAAATAATAAAAAATCTTTGTAACCAAAATGATCAACAATAGTCATTTTGATACCATTCTAAAATGTGGAATATTGATTTTTATGAACATATCACTATATAGACAGACTTCAGCTAAACAGTATAAACAAAATGCATGGTTTAGCACCAGAATTTACTTATGAGAGCAAAAATGTTCTTAGGATGCTGGTAGGCACTGAGGAAATATAGCAGACTTACAGGTTTTCGTCCATTAGATGCTTATAACCTAATTTAAGCAGAATATTCCCATGAAACAGTTAAGTAACAAGTTATGATCATGCAAAATTAAGTGAGATAAAAATTTAAACAAAAACAACAATGACAAACCTTGAGCTTACAAAGTCTGTATCCATAAGTGGTGGAGGGGTGATCAAGACGTGAGAAGGATTGTGGGCTGGAACTTTTAAAACAGGAAGGATCCCAAGGAAACGTAATTTGGATCATAAAATTCTTTCTTTAATAAAAATTCCTTAAACAGTGAAAAAAAAATAAAACAGGAAGGATCTAGATGTGCAAAAAAAAAAAAAAAAAAAAAAAAGGGAAGAGAGGAGGAGAAACCCCAAACATAGCAGCAGGTCATAGAAAAACTTTGAATCAACACTTTTACTGAAAAAAGCAATATGGCAGGAGGCAGGAGGAGAAAGTTGTCTAAAAGTAGCCAGTGTAGCTGGAAAGTTCTTTGAACTTCAGAGCCTGATTTCAACACACAAGAGTTGGCAGATGAAACCAGGTGTGAAAAGTATCTACAATTCAAATACTGGGACAACCTAAGGGCATTATGTATTTTGGAGTCTCTGAACACTCCAAGTGAAAACAAAGAACTTGTTATCAGCTTTTCTTCTAGATTAAATAGTGGCAAGCACATTTGCACATTTGGGGAGGCAACACAGGAATGTGGGGTGGGGGGAGGCTCCAATTTTATATCACTCCTTACCTTAACCCATTTCTGGCTCTCAGAAGTTCTTCCCAGTAATGAACTTGGTTGGCACTATCCTGGGTAGTTTGTAGGTGGAGCTTTTAGGATCTGAATTTCTGAATTGGGTGCTGCTGGTGGTGGCAGTAATACAAATTCAGTAATACATTTTATATCGCTTTAGTAAATCATATGGTATCATTTTTTGCAAACAATAGTGTGAAGATAATGTTGCAACTTAGTAGGAACTAGCAGGAAATCAAAATTGTCAAAATTAGTTTCCTCATCTGTAAAATGAAGTGGTAGGTGAAGGTGATCACCAAGGTCCCTCTTGCTTTATTACACTGCTAAGATTCTAAGATTCTATTCTGTATATAAACAAGATCATTAATTTGAACTCACACTATTTATTTTAAAACACGTATTCTAACACATGCACATTTAAGATTTGTTTCAGGTTCCGGTAGTTTGTATTATGCTATTTCCTCAGTACAATTATTGTTATGGCTGAATATAGGCATCATTTCAGTTTACCAAATGTTCTATACTCTCTCATGATTAAATATGGCATATAAACATAAGATGGATTATTATTACCTGTGATTACTTTGAATGAATGAATAACTCAGCACACACATTCTTAATCAGAATATAGACTTCACTAAATGGTTTTGACATCCTACCTCACCCTAATCCTGTAGGCATTCTGAATTAATAACTGCAATAAACATGGTCAACCTATTATATGGGTCAGTTACAAATGTAATGAATATATTGTAAAGCATGTTTTAATGTTAAGATCTCAGTTCTCACCTGATTGGTATTCTCCTTCTCCTATTTCCTGAAGCGAAGGAGATTTTAAATCTACTACCTAATACATATAATCAGAAAATCAAAGTTTAAATATGTTGCCCAGCATTTAATTATATGTATTTCCATAGTAATTTTATTTCTTTAATTCCTTTATTCCATAACAATAAATAAAACACATTCAGAAACCAATAAATATGATAAAATATCAATTTCTGATACCTATGTAGAAGAAAACTAAGAATTGTTGCAAGCGATGCTTTTCACAATATACCCACAAGCAGGATTTTAAGCTTCATTTAATCCCATTTCCTCCACACTTCTCACTATGGTTTAACCACAGTGGATGTTCTTTGTGTGTGGCTTAAAATTGTATACCTCCATGAGATTCTGTCTCCACCTTTCTAAGTTAATTCCTTCTTTTTGATCCCCTTATACTTTATTTACCTTTCTATGACTGTACTTACTGCTGTTCGTTCAACACATTAGAGCTAATTGGTAACCTGTGCTTGATGCAGCTGCAGGAACAGTCCTCATCAGTATTTCCCTGACTTAATCCCAGATAACCAGCATGGAGTCTCCATCATACCCGTCAACACTTGCAACTCTTTGGGGCTGTTCCAGAGAGATGGCTTACATGTTATTATAGACATGGTCCTTTTAGTTTTTGCATAACTGGATGCACTATTTTTTGATTTGTCACTCTTTTTTTAAAAGTTTATTTATTTAGAAGGAGAGAGAGAGAGAGAGAGAGAGAGAACACAAGCAGGGGCAGGGCAGAGAGAGTGGGAGAGAAAGAATCCCAAGTGGACTCCACACTGTCATCGTAGAGCCCCGCTCAGGGCTTGAACTCACAAACCACAAGATGGTGACCTAAGCTGAAATCAAGAGTTGGCTGCTTAACCGACTGAGCCACCCAGGTGCCCCTGATTTGTCACTCTTAATGACATCCTACCACTTGTTACCAAAGTGATTTTATCTAGAATGAAAAAGATCATAATTTAATGACTTCTATGTTTAAAATTCAAATTTTGGAACACCCATAGACTGCAGCCACACTATGGCCATTCAGGGCTCTCCATGACCTGGTCTCTAATGTTTTAGTTTTATTTCTGATGATTACCCACCTTGATATTTACATTCTAGAATATCTATCTACTCTTAACTTCTCCCACATAGCATATGCTTCAATCCTTTGTGTCATTATTTACATTGTTTTCAGTGCCTGAAAGTCCTTCCTACTCTTCTTCTACTTGTTCATCTTTTTTCGATTCTTTAAATTTTAGCACATAGAAAATCTCCTCCAGGAAGCCTCATATGAGCTCAAAGACTCTTCTGTGTATTTAAAAATTTTAAATAATAATAAAGCGGATCACATTTATTGAGTACTTTATTTGAGGCACTGTTCTAAATGCTATCCTTGGATAATTTTATCTGAACTTATTAACAGCCCTATCAGGTAAATACTACTATTATTCCCTAATAAGTGGAAGGAACATAACAGCCTGTTTTCATCTTGAAATGACTCTAATCACATTTGAATAAAATGATCAATGTATGTGTCTGTCTTCTCCACCACATCTTCTTCCTCAATTGAATTGCACACTGGTGAGAAATATAATACTGGAATTCAGGAAAAAGCCCCAGACAGGGACATAAATTTAAGAATTGTGTATTGCAGTTGGTGATAGAAGCTAAGGATTTAATTGAGATCACCCAACTAGAGCTTTTAGAGTGAAAAGTAATGGGATTGAGGATGGCATAATAGAAATTTAAGAGGTATTCAGAAAAACAGAAACCAATCACAGGAAAGAAGAAAGAATAGACCGAGTTGGGGAGGAGGAGAAGGGTCACAACTTCCAGAAAGGGCAATTACAATAAAACAAGAACTAGCACTGTAAAAGGCTGTAGAAACATCAGTAATATGAGAACTCAAAGAAACAATTGAAGAGAAGGGGGAATAGAATCATATATAAATAAGTACTTTTTCATGCTATAGAGAAAAATAAAAATAAAGGAGAAAGGGGACATGGGAGGACTATTATTTTTTTTTTTTTAATGCTTAGGGTAGCCTCAATACAAAGGTGACATTTAAGAAAAGTTTTGAAGGAGAAAAGGGACTAGATGGAGCAAGAGAGTTCCAGGTGGTCTAAATAGTAAGTATAAAGGACCTGAGGTTAAAGGGTCGATTAGGGACTCTCCTGCCTCTTTCTGAGTCTTGTGAACCTGAGTTGCTTTTCAAAGCCTCTCTGTTGTCCAGGTTATCAACTGACCTAATGGTGGCCTTCTTGTATGCAAAAGACTCTTAACTTACCTACGCTTTATTTGGACAGGAACCTGAGGAACACAGCCTCTGCCTCCAGAAAGGCAGGGTCCAAGCAAGCCTGAAGCCTCCTCGGCTCAGGACTGTGGCAGGACAGACCGTGCTGGATGGAGACAGGAGGGGAAGGGAGCTGGGCAGTAGTTGACGTATTTTCTGAAGTCTAGCAGTCCAGTGAGAGGAAAGCCAATACTTGGTCCCACTTCCCAGCTTATCTGAGGCCAAAAGAACACAAATATAAAATAAATTATTACTGTGTCCTGGGTAGGGTCTAGGTTTGGAGATATTTTCTAAGAGACAGAGAATACTCTGCTGCTTTCCTGACGGTGAGGTGGTTATGTGGAAAGCTAAAGGCTAGAATCCACCAATCATAATGCAAAGACTGCGCAAATGCAGAAATGGGCTGGCATTGTCCCTAATCCTGCTTTTGGAATCTTTAGCACCAGGTCTTGCTAGATGGAAAGCCAAGTACCAGTAAGTTTGCTGTAGCCCAGACAGTTATTCTGCAAACGGCTTTGAAGTAAAGGAGCCTTTGTTTCGTCCTGCCTCAATGCAAATCCAAAAATGATCCTCCCTCTAAGAACTGGCCCTTTCCATAGAAGAGGTTCCAAACCTATATGATCCCTTCTCTCTTTTGAAAGACTATTCTGGATCAGGTTCTGAAGCAGAACCTGAATTGGACCAGAATACCAGCTCTAAATGAAAATGAAGCTCTCTTTTATAACTTTAAGCCTCTGAAAGGGAATCTGCCCTTGAACAACTGAACAGGGGAAAAATGGAGCAAAAGGAAACACTTTTATTTATAAAAACGGGGTTTCCTTGATTGGCACCTGGCTATGCATTTACTATATTTTATGTTCTATCGTTAAATGTTTAACCTTGGGATAAAAAGTTGTATAAGAATTTTAAAACATCTGAAAATGAAGCTTAAATTTATATCACTTTTTCTCACAATTCTTTTTTCTCACAAAGGATGTGAGTTGATACCTTAATGCTGTCACCTATACTATTCTGGAAAGTATCTGGATTGCCTTTCTATCATATTAAATTAATTATGAAGTTCCTTAAATGTCTATGTCTACAATATTGCTTTCTTTAAAAAGTTTTCTAATATTTATTAATTTTGAGAGAGAGGGCAAGACAGAGCACAAGCAGGGGAGGGGCAGACAGAGAGGGAGACACAGAATCCCAGGCAGGCTCCAGGCTCTGAGCTGTCAGCACAGAGCCTGATGTGGGGCTTGAACCCACGAACCGTATAATCATGACCTGAGCTGAAGTCGGACACTTAACCGACTAAGCCACCCAGAGGCCCCTACAACATTGCTTTCAAGAATAAATTACATCTTTTTTAAAAATTTAATTTAAGACGGGTGCCTGAATGGCTCAATTGGTTAAGCATCCAATTCTTGATTTGGGCCCAGGTAATCATCTTGTGTTTTGTGAGATGAAGCCCGACAATGGGCTCTGCACTGACAACATGGAGCCTGTTTCTCTCCCTCTCTCTCTGCTCCCCTTCTCCGCCACTCACACGTGCGCTCTCTCTCTCTCTTTCTCTCTCTCTCAAAAGTAACTAAACATTAAAAATTTAGTAAAATAAATAAATAAATAAAATTAAAAATGTACTTTAAGAAACAAATTAACAGGTAATATCTCATACTTTTTATATTATTGAATATATTACACATTGTAAATTACAGATATGCCCTTTTTAAAAAATCAAGATGCAACGCGCAGTAGATCTAAGGAAAGTTACTTGACACATTTATGGTGTGAACTGCTTTACCATAGTATTTCTGGGTGTTGAAATAGCTGGTGGACACTTTTTTTTTTTAGTTTTCATTTAAATCTCAGTGAGTTAACATACAGTGTAACATTAGTTTCAGGTGTACAACACAGTGATTCAACACTTCCTTTTTTAATATAATTTATTGTCAGGTTGGCTAACATACAGTGTATACAGTGTGCTCTTGGTTTTGAGGGTAGATTCCCATTATTCATCGCTTACACACAACACTCAGTGCTCATCCCAACAAGTGCCCTCCTCAATGCCCATCACCCATTTTCCCCTCTGCCCTGGTCTCCCCAAAAACCTTTAGTTTGTTCTCTGTATTTGACTTTCTTATGGTTTGCCCCCCTCTCTGTTTGTAACTATTTTTCCCCCTTCCCTTCCTCCATGGTCTTCTGTTAAGTTTCTCAAGTTCCACATATGAGTGAAAACATATGATATCCGTCTTTTCTCTGACTGACTTATTTCACTTAACATAATACCTTCCAGTTCCATCCATGTTGCTGCAAATGACATGACTTCATTCTTTCTCTTGCCAAGTAGTATTCCATTGTATATATAAACCACATCTTCTTTATCCATTCATCAGTTGATGGACATTTAAGCTATTTCCTTAATTTTGCTATTGTTGATAGCGCTGCTATAAACATTGGGTGACATGTGCGCCTATGAATCAGCTCCTGTATCTTTTGGATAAATTCCTAGTAGTGCTATTGCTAGGTCATAGGGTGGTTCTATTTTTTTTTTTTTAACTTTATAGTTTATTGTCAGGTTGGTTTCCATATAACACCCAGTGCTCTTCCCCACAAGTGACCTCCACCAAGACCATCACCCCCCTTTACCTTTCCCCCTTCCCCTTCCCCCCTCAGTTTGTTTTCAG
>CM053574.1:104799934-104802434 GCA_028646485.1 Cryptoprocta ferox
GGTGGTTCTATTTTTAATTGTTTGAGAAACCTCCACACCAATAATGAAACAACAGAAAAGGAAATCAAGAAATCAGTCCCATTTACGATTGCACCAAGAACCATAAAATATCTAGGAATAAACCTAACCAAAGACGTAAAAGATCTGTATACTGAAAACTTTAGAAAACTTATAAAGGAAATTGAAGAAGACACAAACAAACGGAAAAACATTCCATGCTCATGGATTGGAAGAATAAATATTGTTAAAATGAAAATACTATGCAAAGCAATCTACACATTCAATGGAATCCCAATCAAAATTGCACCGGCATTCTTCTCAAAGCTAGAACAAACAGTCCTAAAATTTGTATGAAACCACAAAAGACCTGAATAGCCAAAGTAATGTTGAAAAAGAAAAACAAAGTGGGAGGCATCACAATCTCAGACTTTAGCCTCTACTTCAACACTTCCATACAACACCGAGTGCTCATCACAAGTACACTCCTTCGTCCCCATCACCTGTTTAATCCATCCATTCAGGTAACCATCAGTTTGTTCTCTATTGTTAACAATCTGTTTCTTAGTTTGTCTCTCTCTATGTATTAGCTTTTTCCTTTGTGCATTTGTTTTGTTTCTTAAATGCCACATTTTAGTGAAATCATATGGTATTTGTCTTTCTCTGACTGACTTACTTTGCTTGGCATAATACTCTCTAGCTCCATCCATGTTGTTGCAGATGGCAAGACTTCATTATTTTTTTATAGCTGAGTAGTATTCCATTGTAGGTATGTATACCACAAATTATTTATCCATTCATCAGTTAGTGGACACTTGGGCTGTTTCCATAATTTGGCTGTAGTAGGTAATGTTGCTATGAACATCAGGGTGCATGTATCCCTTGTATATTATAATTACAATTGGAAACTTAAGGTCTAAATTAAGATAGCATTATTGTTTTTAATAGCTCACACTGCTTTACCATTTTTATTGGATATCTGAATATTCCAGTGTTATTCTATTAAAGCAGAAAAACAGCTTTAAAAAAGAAAAGCATCAGACAGATCTGAGTGAGAAAGGCAGCCTGGGTGATAAAGATTGGGACCAATGCAAGGAAAGCAATGGAGTGGGGTGCCGCCTATCAGGGCTCAGGAGACAGAGTGGCAAGAGGAAGCCAGCTAAATAAGGCAGCAGATTGAGGATCAACACCTTTCAGAGGAGGAAGATTCAGTAGAGCTACAGATCTGTGGGGTCAGGAGATTGGCTACTATCACGCATATTGAGAAAATATATACATATATTGAGGGAGCCAGATTTCTCATTCTCAGAGAAGTGAGTTACAAATACAAAAAGAGAAAACTCGCATGAACCCTATGGTGTTGGATTGGATTAGGGGTACTGGTACGCAGTGATGCTCTCAATATACAGAGATAGATACAGAAAAAAACATACATGTAATTTTGTTCACGTGTGTGTGTTTATGTATATACATATACACATTTCCTGATTCTATGCAATAAATGAACCTGAGAAAACCCTAGTAAAGTCCCAGTGGCAGTGAGCACTCATGGTACCCAGATCTTGATTTTTAATTACCATTCTCCAATAAGGGGACTATGGATCCTTGGGGAAATGCCTGAATCCAGAGCTTAACATCTTTTTGTGAGAGGAAGTAAAAAAGTAATCAAAGAATGATGATGATATGTCTAAAGCTTATAGGGACTTCCATTGGACAGATATGGGACAATTTGAGCATCAAAATTAATAATGACAGTATGGGTTATATCTCATCAAATAAAAAATTCTACAGTTTCACACTAATGTAAATAGACAAATGAAAAAGACAAATAAATTAGGAAAAAAGAAAATATTTTCTTACAGTAGAATACCACCAAAAATATATGGAAGGAAATGATGGAATTAGAAAGTAATCTTTGGGCTAAAACTAGAGGGTGAGATTTGAATGAAGAATGGAATATTTACTCAAATTACCTCTTCACACAGTACTTATCACCAATAGAAAAATAGTAACTTTTCCAATGGAGAAACTAGGCAGAGCCCATTCTACACAACTGATCAAAATTAACATCACTGATGATGGGACACATAGACATTGTGTATCACCTGATGGACCATGGTGAGAACAGCTTTAGATAACTTCTGTGATGTTTCCACTAATCCTGAGGAAAAGCACATGAACCAAGTTGAGAGACCTTTTTGTCCCACTTTTTGATTTTGATGTGTCTAAATGTGGCTTTTTATAAATGTATTCATCCTGCTTGGGATTCATTAGCATTTTTAAGCCTAAAATTTATGCCTTTCATTAATTTTGGAAAATTCTCAGTCACTACTATTTTAAATTATTGCCTCAGTTCCTTTTTTAAAAGTGTTCCTTCACTTCTTACATCTTCATTGAGATATCATTTATATACCATAAAGCTCATCCATTTGAAGTGTTTAATTCAGTGGCTTTTAGCATATTGTAGAGTTATGCACCCATCACCATGACTCATTTTGAACTT
>CM053574.1:104807434-104811647 GCA_028646485.1 Cryptoprocta ferox
CTATTGATTAGCATTTAGCTGGAGATGTACATGTGCCTGAGCACGGTTCCCTCCCTCTCTGTAATAATAATTTGAAATCCCTCAGCCATTATTCACAGCCTGTTTTCATGTTGGTATTTCAAATACATGAGGTTTTCATTTGCCTCCTTAGGACTGGGAAAGGTTTTAATGCCATGTTGAAAAATCTTAACTTCCCTTCCTGACAATTAGGGCACCAGGTAATGTCACTGAGGGACTCATCAGGACGTATGACTGGAATAGTTCCTCCTCGGGGTCCCAGCTCTGAAAGTCAATTTTAGTTGTCAGTGTCAATGAAGGGTGTGTCTTCCTTTATAGACTGTTTTGTGTATCCTGAGCACAGACTCGCTTTAAAAGAATACTCAGAGATCAGATATGTATTCTTTACATACTTTGTTTTTAATTGATGAAGCAAAAACATTTATTATTGGAAGGGAAAAATATTACAGGCTTTAAACTACCTTTCAGGGTGTGTTGGATAGTCTCTGTGGATTTGCTACCATCCGGCAGTTTACTGGGACTTCCTGTACAATTTCATTTGATAAAACTTGACTTTTTTAGTGTTGTTGTTTTGTTTCGTTTTGTTCTTAAACTGCCTTCTCCTTGCTTCCTTCTGCTTCTTGTCCTGTTTGGAGAGCAATGATATCAGCAGCATCCCTCTGAGAACTGATAAAAAAATTTTTCTTAAGGAGACAAAAAGTGCTTACAATATTTTAACTAACAGCTTTTCATAACTAAATATACAGTAAATTCATTCTTTTAACTTTCCTTATCATTGGTGCCTACTGAATCTTCCTGTAAATTGCTGCAGGAGTTGCACACTTCCAGAATCACCAGAAAGAAATGGAAAACACACTTAATTTGCACCTCACTTAATTCGGGCTGCCCCATTATAGCTGAGCTGTGAAAGGGGGGCCATTGGCATGATTTTTCCACAAAAAGTAGTTTTTTAATAAAAGTATGGTAGACACCTCATTTCATCTAGGGCAGTTCTCCGCTGCATTTGCTCTCTCAGGAAATCCTATACAAGGACATCGAGTGTGCTGGCTGACACCCTCACATAACGTAAGGACTGATTCGATGACAGGCATATTTCTTTGTAAACTAACTGACTACATAAATATAACAAATGCTCAATGCAAATCAAAAGTTCCCAGACCTGAAAACTCAAACACTGAATTCTGAATCTGGATACAGTTTCTGTAAGAGACAGAGAGCTGTATTTTGTGATCTGTGACCTTGTTGCTTGAACTCCGTTCTCAGTCTTTTGATTTTTGTGGCCATTTTGAAGAACCTAAATCAATCCAACTCCCACCTTTAATGAAAATGAACAACACACAAAGCTGACAAAAAAATTCTAGAAATCTCAAAAGCACCTTTTGGTTTTTTTTTTTAGCACACAGTTACATATATTATGTGGCAAAGGGTAAGACCGAATATAATTTTTTTGGTGACATCTGATTTTCTTTGGTATTTATGAATATTTTTTTCTGTACAGGAATAAATAGGTGAAAATAGTTCACCACCATATGATTTGTTTTATCCCTAGGCATTGCCTGAGGTTACTGGAACATGCCTGGTTTTCAGTATCGAAAAGTGAAATGCACAACAATGAAAATTTTATTAAAATGCATGTTAACCCATTACTGTATGTTCATTTTCAATTCTTTATAAGAAATCATGATGTATCATTTTGTGTGTGTCATTCTTTTAAAAAAAGAGATGAGTCAAGTAAAGGATCAAATTTAATGGGGGAATTTTATGGGAAACATTATACAAATGGCAGTGTGTGTGATTCCCATTATTAAAATAATTTGTCATTGTATGAAAAAAAGGTATAAATTTCAAGAAACAGTCTTCTTTAGTTATCTGCCCCTTTTTAATGACAGTGGCTTTTGTGCAGTAAAGACAGACACGTTCTCAGGCAAAGCCCATTTCAGGCCAGAATTTCTGAAAGCCCTATTAATGTTTCATGCTAATCAAGGAGAGTGGGAAATAGAGCTGACAGGTGCTTTCTACTCTGCTTATTCCTGTCTTCCTGCATTAGACATTACTAGCTAAAAAAGGGCCAATGGGGTTCTTTTCCAATGCATATAGTAAGAAGGGAAAAAATAAAATGAGGCTTGGCTTAAGTTTCCTGTTGTTCTCCATCTTGGATGAGCTGATAACATTCTTGGTCATATGAGTGCATTGATTATTAATAAATCTGTTTTACTCTAAACTGTAAACCTCCAAAGGGATCTGCAGTTTGGACCCAGCATTCCAGTACAGTGAGCCATGCTATTTGTGAACCTATAAAAGTTCCATCTGGACTTTACATGTAAAAATATTGTATCTATAAGTAATTTGAACTTTTTGCCTATATCTGGTATGTTTAATGGAAATATCATAGGTAGATGGGGTAAATTCAATACCATCATGTTACCTAAGGACATAAATTAGATGGGAATAATTGTGCTTTCTCCTCTCTTCTTTTAAATGCTTACATGTAACTTGTGAAAGCTCAATGCCAGAATGAATACATTCCATCACACTGTGTCCAAGAAATTATTATATATTATAATATATGTTATTATAATATATATATAATTTTAATACGATTGGATCAGTTAATTTGTGTATAAGCTCTATTATTAAATAAAAACATACTACCTTACTTGCTCTTATAGGAAAACTTTCATTTATCCTAACTATCATATGCTTAAAAATGATATCTTAGCATGACTGACTTTTTCACATCTTTTATTTATAGAAAAACTTTTTTTCTTAAAGTGCATTTAGACATGCCAAGGACTATTACCTTCAACTTTAGCTACTGAGAGCCTGCCATTTTCTGACACCTGGTGTCTATCTTAGGAAGGTGGAAGGTGACTTATGGTACCTTTGGGATGGAATAAAATAGTCTGTGCAAAGTTTTCAAGTATCAAGGGTGAGGTCACAAAAATATCCTGATAGAAGAACAAAGTATAGTTATCCATAATTGAAAAATATAGAAATAGTTAAGTTATTTACCCCTACTTGAAGATGGAAACTCTTTCATGGTGAGTTGCCCAAGAAAAATTAGAAAGACACTAAGTTTAGAAAGTGGCATAAAGGTTTATAACAAGTACATAAATAACACCAGAGAAATTATTTTAGGTTATGGAGCTTATCAGCATACCAAAACAGATTCTTTCTAAAACTTTCTTGTCCCCTAGAGGGAAATACTTTCTGGCCTTGTCTACATACCAAGGATAGAGCAAAATATGGAAATGAACTTGTGTAAAACAGAGTAATGAAAGTAAGCCCTCAGCTTCGTCGGATAATAGGTCTCGACTGGATTTTGCATAGTTGGTCTGGACTTGAAAGAAACAACTTCATATAAAAAGCTTGAAACTCCAGAATTAAGAGAAGTACACCTTGTTGCAATAGTATGGTCAGTCAAATGATTTTTTGAAGGCAATTGTTATTAATGGTGGGGAGATGGACACTTCAAGATCTGATGAAAGCCATAGACTCCTTCTTGAAAAACTCATAGACACTAAAAATTTTGTATAAAGTAAAAGGGAGTCCACAGACCACTTAACCTATCTATGTGGCTCCAGGAACTACAGGTTTTAGCCTCTCCATTTTCATCCACCTGGTTAGCATTGAGAACATAATTTGGCCCAAAGTCACCTTGGATAGCAGCTTCCCCCCCATCCCCCACCCCCAGACTAAAGGCAAACCAGACTTTAAGCAGCATGATTCTCCATCCCTTTCTCTTTGATCGTATCTGGTTCTTTGATCATAATTTATCCTCCTAAAGATGGCAGTCAAAGGAGTTGTTTCTTCCCAAAGAAGAGGACCCTCACACAAAGCACACTAGTTTAGTTCTATGCAGAATAATACAAAAAAGACTGGATATTTGAAATGTATTTGTTTCTAAAATGGAAACTTTCCTCTCCTGAAACTCTAGCCCACTTTTGTACTAGAACCATGTAGAAATTCATCTCCTGAGGTTGCTATAAGGGGATTTATCCTTGGCTAGGCCCTAAATAGTGGAAGAGGCCACTGCACAAAGTTGTTTTGGATGATGGGCTTGCCAATATCAAAAATAGCTTTTATCAGTTTCCTTCAAGATTATTACAGTAATAAAAGAAGAAAACTATAGAGACATTTGGCTACTGATATTTTCCTACATAACTGATGTTTTGTTTTGCTACTGAGTCGCACT
>CM053574.1:104812147-104841599 GCA_028646485.1 Cryptoprocta ferox
ATAATATAATATGCATCATTATAATATAACCTACATTAAAACATTTTATAATTCTAAAACTGTTGTCCCATGACCCAAATATGTAACTGAATCAGCCCCTATAAATTGAGATTGCAATTAGTAAGCAGTATTAATCAGCAATATGTGACCTGATTTTCCTCCTTCGTTCTGGACTCTCTTCAGTTCTATTTTTATCATTTTCTCTCCATGAAGGACAGAAACCATCCTATAATATACTGGCTTCTCCATTCAAATATGGCATATAAATTTTGTCTTTTATCTATTCCTGGAGATCTAGAAGGGTCACATTACCTTGACTTTATAGTAAATGATTTTTTTTAAAGACAGGTGTAAAATAAGTAGTTTTTAAAATGACATGGATTTTAATTAGAGTTAGATATTTAGCAGCTAATTGCAAAGTGGCTTCTGGCACAGGAATGTAGTCAAGTCTCCATCAGATAAGACTTATCAATATTTCTAAGGTTAAAAATTTGACTTCTCTGTCGTTTCTTAGCAAATGTAAAACAAGTGTTTTCTCTCTGACAGTCTATATTTTAAAGCTCTATTGTTTGAAAGGTGGGGAGGAAAGAGAGTTAATTTTAGTGGTTTCACCCCATCACATACCTGTCAATTTTTAGAAAAGAAAAGCCATTTCCAGAGCATTACTGTCATTTCTAAAACCAGCTAAACACAGTCTCCTAGCAGCCACAGAGTCCCCTGATAAGGACAAATAGATACATAAAGACAAGCATTAAGATTGCAATGTCACACCCCAGAAGCTATTTCCATGTAGTTCCCCAATATGGGAGAAAATACCTCAATCTGGTTGTCAGGTACATATCAGAGACTATAAATGCATTCTGGGCGACTCTAGGCAAATCCAGAAGCAATGACAAGCACATCTGTGATAAAGAATCAGTTCCCAGCAAGTATAAGATCCACCGCTGTTATAGTTCACAGTAAGGGCCATCTTGAAGTGAACTGCACGGTGAGAGGTTCTCCCCACCCCCCAACCCCTGCCCACCAATGCCTGACAATGCACAGACTCTGTTGCCTGAGGCCTGAGGCCATTTGACCAAGGGAAGGGTTCTACCACCCCTCACTGGCCAAGACAGAAGCTTTCTCTACCTAAACAAATCTACACAGCATGTTCTTCTCAGGCAGAATCGCGATCAACTTGAAGATGATTTACGTACTGGGTCAGGGAGCAGATACTAAGATGGGTTCCCAGTTGGGTTAGTTGGGTTTAACATCCCACCGTCCCTTCTTCCACTCACAGCTTAAGAACCCATGTTTATGGGGAGGAGAGCAAAGCTAAACTGACACAAGAAGATCTGTGCCCCATTTCATGTTCAACTCTAGTGGTCAAATTCATGCAGCCAATGTGTTAGCTCTTACTGACCAAGTCATCAGGACATTTCATATTCATAGTTGAAAGGAGATCAGACTAATACAATAGAAAATGTAAGAACCAATCCATTAGAAAAAAGGTAAACCTGGAGAGTAATCTTAAGATGTCTATTTAAGGCAGTCAAATCTGTGAAACTGTTTAAGTAACTGTAATAAATCATTAATGAGTGAGCAGTTAAATACTGTTTAATCATTAATTAACTATCTATTAACAACAGAAAATATTAGTAATTCATTCTTAATGCACCTAATGATAACTACAATATAAAATGCTTGTGGATTCATGTAATTAATTATTTAACTTATTTTCTAATTAACTCTTAATATAGTTGTAATTAAGTTATTAGAATTTTGCTTCTATTAACTAATAACATGGCAGTTTACATGATTCTCAACCTAACTTTACTGTCTTCATATGTTGTTTGTTATTAAAGTGCTATTATATACAATATTCCCAAGATGCAAATCTGATACAAGTTTCATATAACTCATTCATTTTTATACATACATAAAAACATATTATTTTTCATTTCCAAGTAACTAAAAAGATCTTTAATCTAGAAGTAGCTTTGATTTGATTGAAGACAACTGTAGAATTTTTAGATGAGCAGTTTTTCTAAAATAATTGTCATCTAAATGTTATTCCCCCTGGAATATAAAAGATACTTGAAGGGCTTTTGCATGTTTCAACTAAAACTTTCAGCTAATATTTTGCTTTATCTGTATCTGAAAAGTGGCTAGCACAACCATTTTTTATTGTAATGGTATATAAAATGAAGATACAAAGTTTAATTTTCATACATTTGACATCAGACATATTGATTAAAAAATTTCATTCTGAAAAATTAAAACTCATCCTATCTAACATTGCGATAAAATTCTTTCAAAGGAGTTAATTTGAGTTCACTAGAAAGTGATCCAAGATAAATAATATATTATTGCATAAACTAAGAGAGGAAGAATAAATTGTGGGCTTAATATTATTTTCTTCTTGTAGTTAATATTATAACAATGATTCTTAATAATTATATTTGTGCAAACAAAACATATTAAGTTGGTTATATGTCAGAAGTATGAGACAATTGACTATCTACTATAAAGCCATAGACCCAAGTATACATTTTAGTAAAATATATTAGTGTCTTTAATCAAATGTTTAGAGTAAATAAATATTTTAGTTGACCATCTGAGCAGTGAAAATGTTTGCAGTCAGTACTCTTGTCTTTGGGGGCCTGAAGTCAGTTATAAATGGGGAAAAAATAAGAATGGAAACAAATCTGAGATACTGAAGGGTAAGCATTGGGTATTTAAAGGTATTGAAGGTGAAGGACTATCTTTACAGAGCCATTAATTCCCATAACAAGAGATGGCCCTGTGTCTTTTGGCACACTTGTCAGTTGATCTTTACCTTTGTCCAATCAAGTGGTAAGCAGGGGAGCATAGACCAAATGGTAAAACATTGAGCAAATGAATTTGTCTATCCTAAAAAGACTGCATTGGGCTTAATGACTGTCAAGTGTATGACAAAAAATTTTCATAAAGCCAATGCCGTTGGTGGCATGTGTGAGAAGTAAGTGAGATGCAAGAACGTTGATTAAAGTCTCACTTCACTGTGCTTCAAGTTTCCGTGTCTCTCCTTTGATTGGGTCAGTGGGCTTATTTTTCATAGCGTGTCAAAAATTTATCCCTTTTTGAAATTAAGCTTTGTAGGGGTGCCTGGGTGGCTCAGTCGGTTAAATGTCCAACTACAGCTCAGGTCATGATCTCACAGTTCGTAGGTTCGAGCCCCACGTTAGACTCTGTGCTGACAGCTCAGAGCCTGGATCCTGCTTTGGAATCTGTTTCTCCTTCTCTCTCTCTCTCTCTCTCCTCTCTCTCTCTCAAAAATAATAAACGTTAAAAAATTTTTTAAAGAAATTAAGCTTTGTATATGTACAAGCATGATTTTCATAAAAGCTATTTTGAGGAAAATGTGAAAAAGTAGAGAGACGCTTATAATCATTGAACTGTTGCATTGTGGGGACAAGAAGAGTACCTGATTATGGCAAAAATAAAGTTGTTTCTTGGGAAGATAAATTACCATTCATGGTTCCAGAAGATAATTAATGTGGTTCATCAGTGCCATGATATAAGTGAAGTATTTTTCCTTTCATGGATGAGAGTTCTTCATATGATATGTTTTTTTTTTTTTCCTCAAGGATGGAGCACTTTACTATTAGTGATGGATCCAGATCAGTAATGGTGGAAGTATAATGCTAATGAGGCCCAAGGTACAGCTACAGGCTCTATACAGGACGATTAGACTCACACAGAGGAAAACTCTAGACCTAGACAACCTAGTGTACCCCGGTCCCTGAACAGCCTTGTCATTGACCATAAGCAGAGTGAGGATGTAAATGCCAATTGCAAGAGCAAGGCATTGCTGGGCAACCAACTCTAGATTCATGCTTGAGGTTTGGCAGCTCAGCCTCCACTAGAGTCTGATGTCCTAAATAGTGACTCACGTCTTCCTAAAGTAAGAGGTTGGCAGAACAGGCCAACCTGACTTAGCATCCAAGTTATCCAAACTCGCTGCTTGGGCAATATGACAGAAGCAAGGAGTTGTGTAACACATTGCAAGTATTAAATGACTTTTACTTTTACATATTAGAAATACCTATTCCACAGAAAGAACAACAGAAAGGCATTTGCTTTGGATATCAAGCCACAGGAAAATAATATCGTTGGAATATTTACTGTAGACTTTTCATGTTAGCTCTCAACTGAGTTCCCAGAAGCCCAAGTCACTGTTGTTTTCATCTTAGAATCTCCTTACCACGTTGCTTACCATGTTGCTTTCTACCCTGTAGGTTAGACATATGACACATATGTAACTGTAAATTTTCTGGTGGTCACACGTCAAAAAAGAAACAGGTGAAACTAATTTTAAAATATATTTTATTTAATACAATAGATCCAAAATATTATCATTTTGGTATATAGTCAATTTAAAATTAAATTTTAAATTAATGAGAAAGCTGGTATTTATTTTCAGTTATAGCACATCTTAAGTTGGACTTGTCACAGTTCAGGCACTCAAGATACCTGTGGCTATAGGACAGTGAAGCTTTATTGCTTAACTCATGCATGTGATAAGAATACCTGAAAGAAGAAGTATATGAAGAATGAATGAATGAATATATGAATAAATGAATGAGTATTGAAGTACACATAAAAGTAATCACTATGACTTTATTGCATAAATAGAGATTATAAATCAATAAGTTTCTTTAAAAAAAAGCGTACATTTGTTTGTTGGGTGGATAGGATGTTGAAGACCAGGGTATGCCAAATTTCGAATCACCTGTTCAAAATTTTACAATACCTTTTATTTGGATTATCAGGTAATCAGAAGAACTTTTCACCCAAATTCTTTTTGCACCTAGGTTCCAAAATGTTTGTTAATATGTTGCTTTTATAGGTTTTTAGGAAAAAGTGGGCTTGCCCAAGTTTTTTATTTACTCTAATCTTAATTCTAGAAATATTTTTCACTGAGAGTGATTTATTCTAGAGCAATTATGCAGCTTATCACTTTGATGTGAATATAACGTCAGGTCTGGCAGTAAATAAACTAGTATGTAACTAGTATGTTCTATGCTCCCATCCAATGGTGAAGACCCTGTAGATAGGAAATGGTTAATGTCAAACTTCTATGGCCAAGCACCATCTGTGTCAGATTCCCCCGACCTCCCAGCGGCAACTGAAAGATTCATAAAGGGCGAAGATGTGATGAAGGAGAAATTTTAAAACATCTTTAATAACATGTTACCTTATAAAGTACATTTTATATAACACAAAATTGCATACAAGATAGAATTGGATGAATGATTTCAAAAGGCATTATGTAAAAACATGTCAAGGATAGAGAGAGAGAATTGATTTTTTACTGGGATAATATTTTATAATAATAATAATAACTATTATTATTATTCAGAAAATACAATCTTTATTTTTTTATTTTTAGTTATCCAGAAAATGTGTTTCTATGAAAAGAGGTTGATTTTAATCCTCTTACAGTAAGATAAGTAAGAAAGAGTCTTGTATTATATCCATGTAAAGGGTCTGAGCTAGCAGAGGTCACTCATTCTATTTACACCCAAAGGTACATGAATGACCCAAACAGACTCGTATCTTTCCACCTCCCAGCTGAATCACTATGCATCATCCAAAACCTGAAGTTTGAAATCAAGGATCCAGAAAATCAGCAGCTGTGCTTAAGCCATTATTTCTATATCATTTTATTCATCAACTACACTCTCCAGGGACTGCTAGAACATTAAAAAGATTCATTTTAAAATTAAATGTTGATGGATTAAATAACTTAATGTATTATGTTCAAGTGAATGGATTTAAGACTTTTCTGCCTCAATTTCATGATTGTATGGCCAGTTTGCCAAATTAGGTTCACAGCCACTGGTTTAGTTCTTAAATTAGTAAAAATAACCCTCCCCCAAAGCAGCCATTTTACTTACATTAATTTATATTTCATTCCCTTGAGCTGGAGACAGAGTCCAGACTAACTATATTTCCCCAAAGTGAATAGCGTGGTTCTTTTATTTTCAGAGTTGGAGGGATTTTTTTGTGATTTTTTTTTCCTTTCCAAATACACAAGTCATCATGTGCAGTAAAGCGTGCTTGTCAACACACATGTCAGCCAACTTTAAAAAGAATAGTCTGAGAAAAAAATAAAAAGTAAATTATTTAAGTGGAGTTGTAGAGGAAGCTTGAAAGAGTTCTGTTTGGAAGGTTTCTTTGCTTCTCTCTGCCAATGGAAGGGAGACTCTGGATCTCTCACTAGTGAGCTTCTGTCATAACTAGGGCTGACAGTTCACATTGAAAATTCTGTTTTCTTCCTTCCCAGGAAAGCAAGTCAAAGTTAAGCCAACAAACTGTTGTTGGCAAGTACCTTACTTTTGTTTTCTCTTCTTTAAATTAGCCATTTGAGTTTTGTGGAGTACTTATGAATGGGTTTCCAGGATTCTGGACCACAGATTTGAGTTGGTTATTGGATACTTAAAAAAAAAAAAAAGTACAGAGACTTTGTGATGAAGAGTGGCATTACCTGAATGTAGCATTTGGAATGAAGAAAGAAAACAGAAGTATTATTGTGTGGAGAAAACACACAGCAAACGATCTTACCAACCCCCTGTTAAAATACCATTATAATTTTTCAAGCTACAGTTGAACTCGGCAGTGAACTATCTCAGGGAAGTCTATTCCAGTTGAGTTGTCTGTCAAATTTATTACAGCTAACTGAATTCCATTAACTTTGGCACATGAATAATTACAGGGAATGCAAGAAGGGGTCAAAAAACTGTATTGTACAGCATTTTTGTCTCGTGTAGAAATTGTTAACAAAAATGCTCTGTCTTTATTTTAGTTTACTTTTCAAATCTATCCCATCAATGTGTAGTTTGGGATCAACTTTTCCTAAGTATTATAGAGGGTAATTTTAGGCTTCATTTTAAGGAGTTCCACAGGTGTGACATATTTTACAAAAAACTAATTTATAAAACTCCAAACCTAATAACATAGTTGAACAGACATGGAGGAGAGATGATATTCTTCACAATAATAGAAAAAGTGATTATTTTACAGAAGGATTCACTTTACACTTAGGAAAGTTCTTTGCCTATAACATATAACAATTTTATGTTCTGGCGATCCGTTATCCTCTAACTTTGGGGGAATATTTTATTTATACTTCTACCATGTTACAGGCAATTTTATAAAATATTAAATCACTACCAATTACATTATAATCGGAGTAGTGACTAGTTGTATCTATATTGTACCTGAGATACAAGCAAGCATGAGATGGGAAGACATATAAAACACTTCCATATAGATTTTGTGTGTGTTTAATGCCCACATTTATATAATATGTGTACCACATGTACACATATCCGTGTTGTTCCACTCGCTGACTTATCTGTAGATAATACAGTATTTGCAAGACCAGTTCATTAAGGTTAATTTTTTCAAAAATATTAGAATCATTAATTTCTGGCTTATAGCTAATGGCTGTTCTCAGCCAGTGTCTTGCTTCATCATTAGTGTCACTGAGATGATAACTCACACCCAACTGTTTTTACACTATCTAATAGAATCAATTGATGCAATGGTTGACAAGACACTGTTTTGCATTTTGTCATCACACTAATGCACATGGCTTAAAGGCATTGGCATCCATAATGTGGGGCAGTTTTGTAGGAGACTAGAATAGGCTGAAGCTGCAAGGGCCATTTTCATAAAATATTAATGAAATTGAAAAATACACTGGGGTTGAAGGCTTGTCTGCTAAATGTAAGGTAAAATCTATTCTGTTCTGCTTTCTGATGACTGTAATTAGCAGCCCTAATTAAAAATTCAAACCTTGTGTATATTTGAAAGCATGAATCTTAGCTCGCATCGTGTTTATTTCCTTTACAAAGTATTTTATTTTACAACACTAATTGAACAGGATCCTTCCTAGTCCGACAGCCGCAGCTGGCTGGAGCCAGTTTATGTATCCAGTCTCTCAAGACTACTTCCTTTTGTAAGCAATAAAACATCTTTAAAAAACATGTATATGCTCTCTATGAGCCATTAACTCCGTGCCATCCAGCACCAGGCTGGTCTTCTCCTCACGCATTGTTTTTTTTTCTTCACTTAAATGTGACCTCTTTGAAGAGACTGCTTTTTTCTGATCTTCAATATTTAATGTGGATTTACTTACATTAAATGACCACCTTACTGAAGGAGCGAAGGCCCACTTCTGACATTATTTATGAACCGCATACGCTGTGCAAAAATACGGAAGGAATTGCCCAGGAATACCTATTAGTTACAGTGGAAAAATCTACTTTTTACCATTGTTTTCTGAAGTGATTTTGAAATTTGTGGTCAGAGTGTTGATGTCTCACTGGGGAACAGAAGCCAGCAACCGAAGGACAAATTGATTAGAATCATGTTACTTGGAGAGAAGAGAGGCCAGGCAGGGAGGGCAGGCCCGGGGCTGCAAATGCGGCAGAGCCAGGATCTGAATAGGTCAGAGGTGTTAAAAAATAAAGTGTTGTTTTAAATAATGGCAAAAATAAACTTTGTTTTAAATGGTATCTATTAACTAGTGACAAAGAGAAGGTGGTGGAGGAGGAGGAACAGGAGGAAGAGGAACAGGAGGAGATGGAGAAGGAAAAGGAGGAGGTCGAGGAGGAACATAAGGAAGACGAGGAGGAGGTAGAGGGAGAGGAGGAGGAACTGGAGGAGGAGGAGGAGGAAGTGGAGGAAGAGGAGGAGGTGGAGGAGGAACAGAAGAAAGAGGAGGGAGGAGGAGGAGGGGGAGGAGGAGGAAGAGGAGGAGAAGGAGGAAGAGGAGAAGGTGGAGAAGGAGGAAGAGGAGGAGGAGGAGGAGAAAAGACACTTGAATTATGTTCAGAAGAATTCGGGAGGGGCAGCACCTGTCTTTTCTTTGGACTGTTTATCTTTTCACATCTGTACTTCAATTTCCTCAGCTGTAAAATGGGAATGATTGTAATTGCTTTGCTTAGATGTTCTAAGTACCTAATGGGGTTCTTCGAAGACCCCAAAGAGTAGATCTATGAAAGCACTTTGACAACTCTAAAATGACAGGCAAACACCAGGGCTGTCTTAAGGTCTATTCTTCTCTACAAGTCCCTCAAACTGGGTACAGAAAATGACATCAAACTCGTGATCAGTACTATCAGAATTACACTTAAAATTTGCCCAACCGGATTGCCAGAACTCATTCACTGAACTTGTTTCGAAAATTCAAAAGGAATGTCCACAGAACCAAGAATCAAGTCCTTTCCTTGTATACTTTCATAAAGTTTTGATCAGATTTTCCCGGACACTCCATTCCCAATGAGTGGCTGGAATTCGCATGAGTGAAAACGTCGATCATTGCATTGGACTGAAATATTATAGTTGCTTACCCACCAATCCATTGTTCTGAATGATTAAAAGAATAAGTAAGCACCTACGTTTGATGGTAAAAGGTTAACAGCAACTATTTAAAAACAAATCATTTTCTATATTGGGAATTAAATGGGTTATTTTATACAAGTGCAAACTGTTCAGTTTATAGAATTATCTGGTCCTTGCTGCAGGCACAGGATCTATATTCCTTATACATGGAGATTTCTCACCAAAGGAAATAAAAGTTTTTCTGGAGTAAGGAGTATTGAACACGAGGCTATTAAGAGGAGATGAGGCCTGCTAATATTTGGATTATTGATTTCTCAACTGAAAATGTTATGATCCATTGCCCTCCCCTTCCACAAATACACATTTACTTAATCTATGAACAGTTAGCTGCTTTCTTTTCTATCTGAGAATCTGATCCAGTGACTTTACAGATGGCTTGAGGAAACAGAGAGAAGGGGGCTTCCGCAAGGTCGGAGGCGATGAACGGGGGGATCAACTGAATCTCCAGGCCTGGGTGAAGCTGCTCTCAGAGCTAACGCCAGCCCCCAAGGGACAGGCCAGGAGGACGCTGCTGTCCTCAAAGACACACAACAGATCCCGAAGTGGTCATGTGCTGGATGGCACCTCTCCTAAGGGCCCTCAAGAGGGCGAGCAGTCTCCTCATGGCTGAATGGAGTTAGCCAGCACAGCCAGCCTTCTGTAAGAAGCAGGGCCTCTTGGTGCCCAGGGGAGGTTCCACGTCACCTTTCCAGGCATGCAGGGGAACAAGGTTCACTTCCTCCCTTTCCCACCTCTGCTCCCGAGGCATTCCAGAGGCCTCGCCATAAAAATGTATGCTCAGCTCTGCCCTCCAGCAGAACTGTCCTCTGCTGCAACTGCAAGATTCCACGGAGCTGGCCCTCCTCTCGAGGAGCCCTACTCGACTCCCAACGGCATCAGAATCCTCGCAATTGCTCTTTGCCGCTGTCTTCCAGGGCGGCTTGAGACTGCCCTTGAGAGGCCCGGCCAGCAGACAGCAAGAATGTAGTGACAGCTGGCTTGCTCCTCTGAGCACTGAAGGATCCCGTTCCAGGACTTCAGGAGATGGGTCCCCCCGCCCCCCACCGGCCACGAGATGCAACTCATTTTCTGCAGAGCAGGATGCTAGAGACAACGTGCTAAGGCATGTGGTAAGAGTTGAATAAAAACAGAGGAAAAGTTCATTATAGAAGAAATGGACAACATTTATTTATTTGGAGGCAGAGGAGCAGGGAGTTTGGAGTAAGGCCGTCCCATTTGGCCTGGGTTACTGAGAAAGGTCAGTGCAGATCCTAGACACAATTTCAACACCAGCACCATTGCTATTGGAGGCTTTGCCCTACTCTCTCTAGCACTTACAGTATAACTTCTCTGCTGCCTGGAAAAGGTCAATGATTAGGTCGCCTTCCAATCTTTCTTTAGAAATAGATGAAAATCTCTATTAAGAGACACTCAGAAAAAGCTAGATCTTCTATTCCTTTTCTCAAATTGCTTCTGATCCAAAAATTACCTTTCCTTTTTCTCTCTCTTCCATAAAATCCTTACTTCCCCCTGCTCAAATAAAGTAAAGGAAGCAACCTGACTGAACTAACTCCTCCAAGAATACGAACAACCTTCTCTGACTATTGACAGCTTAACAGAGGCATCTCCACAAGAAACAAGTGACTCTGGGTTCACACCAGTTTCACTGCCATGGGAATTGACCTAACCACAGGCTTTGCCTCTGAGGAATCTAGAAGCAATGAGAAAGCAGGCCATGAGTGGAGCAGCCCCTAACTGAACTTAGTTCACATCTGATTGGTCTCCGTGGATGATTTATCCATTCTGTATGGTTACATGTTCATGCTGCAGGATTTCCTGCTCACTGTTGAAAAAAGATTGGGTAGCAATAGTCATGACTGCGTGATGGAGAAGAGAACAATTAGTTTTGTATTGCCCACACACACTGGATGATCTGACATCTCTTTTGGTCTACGGATCTGTATTTGGAATCACCAATGTAAATCCATTTGGGAAGAAAAATGCTTTACACTTTATTTTTTGGAAGGCATTCATTTGGTCACTAGTGCATTTTCAAAAGTAAGTTTAGAGGATGAAGACTCAGAACACAAAAAAGAAATACAGCCTACAGTGCACCGCATGACGCCTATGAAATTTCTAGAAAGATCTTCTTGAACAATAAAAAACTTAAAAATCCACTTTTTGGATTATCTTGCTTTTCTGTTTATCCTCTTTTCAGCTCAACTCTTATAAGTTCTTTTCCTGCTATCCATGGGACTTACTCTCTGAGCCAGGAATAATGTGTGTGTTTTTACTTCAGTAATTCACCCTGCCCACCCATGGTTGAATAACTAGTAGGGTCCAGGCAGGACTTGAGCTGAGAGAGGCACACTAACTACAATTCACCAGCTTGTTATTGTTGTATTATTTATTCTCTACATAAGATATTTCTTCTGAGATGCCCAAAGTACTTTCTACACACTAAATAAATGATTAAACCTCAGAACCCTGCTATGAGGCAAGCAGATTTGCAGAGATGATGGGAGAAGAAGGAGAAAACTAAATCCCACATGTGGAAAATCACAATTCATCACACAAGGTGAAGATGGCAGTTTTGGGCTTTAAAAGTGTAGAAAGCAGGGAACATCAACCAGTGGATTGACGACCTTGAATTATGCGCCTGTTTCCTCCCTACCCTCTCCCCTTCACATCCATGTTATCCAGAGCCCTATCACATATCAATTAAGCTGCCTGTCATTGCACAGGGGGGGAGGCATATGCTAATAGAAACATAACTGCATTTCTTAAACCTTACCATTGGCCTAACATTATTGAATTGATTGTACTGTACAGAGCTTCACTTAAATTAACAGGCATGGTCATAGGCTGACATAGGCCAACACTGAAATCTAGATTATCTCAGAGTTTAAGCTCTTCTTCAAGGTTCGTTTCATAGCCCGCCAATCTGAGTTATTCTCCCTCTGATTTACTCTCTTAGCACTCTTGCAATTTTCCTTCACAAACTTTTTTTAAAATTTTTTTGAAAGTTTATTTATTTATTTTGAGAGAGAGAGAGAGAGAGAGAGAGGAAGCATGGGAGAGGCAGAGACAGAGAGAGAGAGAAGGAGAAAGAGAGAGAATCCCAAGCAGGTTCCGCATTGCCAGTGCAGAGCCTGATGTGGGGCTGAAACTCATGAACCCTGAGATCATGACCTGAGCCAAAACCAAGAACTGGGTGCTTAGCCAACTGAGCCACCCAGGAGCCCTTTCCTTCATAAACTTTTAATGATTTATATTGCTATATTTTTATGTGTATTTGTTTTAATGCATGATTTCTCCAATAAACTCTAAGTTCCATCTGAGTAAATAAAGATCCACTCTCTTTTCTAAGCTTTTAGCACAATGCTTGGCACATTATTAGGCACTCAACAAATATTGGCTTAATAAACAGATAGATGAATGAATGGAAAACATAGATTTGGGATCAAAATAGATCTAAATTTGATTTCACTTCTTCCAAGTTATGTTACTTTGAGAAAGTACAGTTGAAAATACAGTTGAGTCTTAGGGATTCAGAATTAGGAGCCCCGACCCCCCTCCCACAAACACAATTGATAATCCATGTATACTTCTGGCTCCCCGAAAACTGAATTTCTAATAACCTACTATA
The DNA here is from genome assembly GCA_028646485.1 of Cryptoprocta ferox. Classification (NCBI taxonomy): domain Eukaryota; kingdom Metazoa; phylum Chordata; class Mammalia; order Carnivora; family Eupleridae; genus Cryptoprocta; species Cryptoprocta ferox. Next base: position 104,825,211 of record CM053574.1, read on the forward strand.
CACCAGAAGCCTCGCTGATAACATAAACAGGTGATTAATACATATTTTGTATGTTGTGTACATTGTGTACTGTATTCCTACAATAAAGTACACAAGAAAAAAGAACGTGTTATTAAGGCAGTCATAAGGAAAATATATTTACATTCCTGTACTGTATTGAAAAAACAATGTGCATGTAAGTAGACCTGTGCCATCCAAAACCATGCTATTCAAGGGTCTACTGTAATTTAACCTCTGAATTTTGGTTTCCTCATCTATGAAACAGAGCTAATAATACCTATCTCAGAGGACACTTAAGATGATTTATTTGGGTGATATACGACAGATTGTAAGAACTGAAGAAATGTTAGTATTCTATAAATTAGAATTTTATGCCCAGATTTGCAGATTTTTTTAAAAAAATGTTATTTCATCCATCAAAACCCATCAAATAATTATGTAGAAGTCACAGCTATTTCAAATGTAATTTTAATATAGACTTGGAGTCATATCTCATTCATTTCTGGGTTCCCCACAGCATTGGGCATACAAAATGGGCTCAGTAAATATGTTCTGAGTGAATTAACTAATTTTATAGATAAGGAAACTGAGCTCAGAGAGTACCCAGAGTATTAGGGACTTGCCTAATGCCACACAAATAGTCTAAAGACCAGAAGTAGGTTTTTGTATTCTGATCCCCCATCTAATGATCTTATTACTAAAGCATATTGCTTGCTTTTAATCATAGATCAAATATCACATTTAATAACATTAAGATTAATTCATTTGAGTACATGACTCATCAGCCACTTATAATATCAAGATTGTCTTCTTTGGATATTTTATTTTATTTTTCTTTAGATATTGTAGTAAAAAATATGGGCTTTAGAGAAAATACTGCCTAGTACCATTTCCAAGGTGATATTGGAAAATTACTTAATATTTTTGAGCCTCAGTTTCCTCTTATGTAATTATGGATATTACAGATTGTTATATAATTTTGCTAAAAATTACACAAGATAATGTGTAAAGCTCATAATATTTTCTAGGTAAGTATTCAACAGCAGAGGTGACGATGGGGGTGGTGTGGTGCTAGTAGCAATAATAGTAGTGTTTATTTTTACTAAAGCTTATTTGTGTTTATTTAGTGCTCCCTTCCTTCACTTAATAACAATACGTTAAAACAAATTTGTCATTTATATCCTGCCCTTTCCTCTTATCTTACAAAATTGGAATATCTTGGATTGTATATGCTTGATTGTTTCTGTTTTGCTCACAAAATTATAGCAATTTTGGTACTTCCATGATTCTGCCTTGTTCTTAAAATATATGCAATATAAATTGTTTGCATCCAATAATGTGCAGAATGAAATGTACATCACTAGAGTTGTCCTCATAAATAGTGTGATCACTTTGCCTGGGACTGTCCCATTTAATCCAGTTGCTCTGAGATAATTGTTGATAGAACCCCCTTTGCCCTCAAAATGTGACAGGTTTAACCAATAATAAATCTTCTTAAGTTTTTCACTTTTTGGTATGAAATTGGGCTTTGCTGAGCTTAAGAAGACATGACTATAGTTTTACTGACAATTATTTTTAACCATTTGTTTTGTTTGCTTTATTATTTTACATTTGTTCAGTAATCTTAAACTTATTGATTACTTGTTGCAAAAGAACACATTCATTATAATAATAAGTATTTCTTTCTCTGGGAAATTGCTGTGAATCCATGAATACTTAAGGTTGGAAATTACACAGTTTAAAGAACTACATAGAGATTCTTCCAAATTCGAGTGGATTCACTGACAAGGAGACAGTTTACAAAACATAAATCGTACACAATTTCTTAGACACAAGTCTAAGTAAATTAGGAAGTGCACCAATAGTGTCTTGGAAAAGAATATGCCAATACTGGCTGTGCCCCTATCACCTGCCAGATTTGGGGTAAGTTTTATAAATTACCTGGCTCCGATTACAATTTTTAAGAATTGGTGTAGATGTAAGATAGAAGAGAAAGTAGTCAACTAGTTATTTTAATGAATATAAAATGGTCAATCTACATACTTTTAATACAAAAAATATTCTTTTGTTTCTAATATGCCATTTCTGCTCAACTTCACAATTGACTCAATCTACATGGATACAAATTAATTTAAAATCCATTTTATATACAAGTATTGTACTTATATATGTGTATATTTGTGTATATATATTTGTATGTAAGGTATGCATATCATAGAGTTCTTTAAAGTTTCTATCAACAGTTATCAGATGTTGCGAGTTAGCTATCTAAATGGTTCTTATTTTCCAACTATTTCCAAATTGTATTTAGACAAGATCACACCAGGCACCTGGGAGTGATGCTTCAGATACTCTGGCCGCCCTCTGGCTTTTGAACTTTTACCCCACGCAATTTATGTGCTCTTTTCTCTGCACAGATTAGTTAAGTATTTGATGTCTAGGCATACTAATTAATGCTTGGCATTAAAACCTAGTTCAATGATTCATTTAATTGTTGAAAGGTTTTGACATTCCTTTTCAAACTACATTATTACAATATAAATAGACCAACAAGTTCAACTTTTACTTTTTGGTTTAAAAATGATTTTTGTCTCTAAATCTATATTACATAACCCTTATAAAGATAATTTTAGTATCCAAATAAAATATTCCTTTTACATTAAAAAATTAAATATCCTTAACTAGATGCTGTGTATATAAATTTACATTTTAGATTCAAAATGGCCTCTCTTTCACTAGTAGTCATTACAACTTATTACCATTTACGTCATCAGACCTAAGTAGAATTGTGCCATTTTGTGGAAAAAAATCAATTTTGCATACAAATAAGTTTCTGCCTGACTTTACTTCAGAGCATCAGTCCCATTTTCCATTGCGATTTTAACAAATAATTGAAAAAGCCTGCAAATGATATAGAACAGAAACTTTAATTACAGGGGGTTTTAGATCAGTCAACTTAAAAAGGAGGGAGAGAACATTCTGTTAGACAACACAAAGTATATCAGTGAATTTGGAGAGACACACTATCCATGTGTTGATGACACATCCTGTTTATGTTTAATGTTTGTGTTATTCTAGCCAGGCTGAGCTTACATGTTTCATTGTGATTCACTCTATTTCTTATTTTCTCCTTGGCTCACCCAAAGATGGGCTTTGGAGCAATATTTCCCTCATACAATGCCTGTGGTACTATTCATCTAGCACTTTTACTAGACTGCATTCCCTAACAGTGAACACAAAGTGTCACTGTGACTGCATGCTAATAGTCTAAAATTCAAAAGAAAACTTGCCCAAATTTGAAATTCATTCACTTGCAAGCCGCTATTTTATTTGAATCTTCGCTGTTTAATTATCCTTAAGTTAAGTTGGGAAAATTTTAAATTGTTTTTATTTTTACCTCTTGGTCTTTCACATACTAAAGTGGTATCTTTATTTATTTATTTATTTATTTTTGATGATACAAGAAAGAAAACAAGAGAACAGAGAATCTGAACATTTCAGTTTTCGGGACTGATGACATGTGAATTCGTGTGCATTTAAGAAAGAAACTGGTCTGTGGAAGTTGCTAATGACCTCAGTGCACACATTTGCAGTCCGCGATGTGCCATGTGTTTTATCACTGTGCTAGAAAAAGTTCTGCTCAGATTTGAAAAGGAACGTGGATTCCTCCAAACACACGACAGGCAAATACCTGTATCAAATTTTAACCGAGTCCTTCAAAACCTATCAGCTTTTCTCTTAAAATTCTGGTCTACATAGAATAGATACTGACTAGCAACAGCAACTTCTGAATGTATTTTCCAGGAGTAAACAGAAAGATTTGTCTTTGTTTTACTTTCTATATCTTAATATTATTAACTTTCTCCATGTTTGGGGGTATGTACGTTTCTGACATGAGCATCTGTTCATTGTCGTATCATTTCAGAACCACAGCAAGTATTTTCTTTCAAAATCCATTTCAGTATTCCATCTTTTTAGAAACACCAATTGCTTTATTATGCCTAAGTATTTGTACCCGCAAAAACATACAGACTAATGTTTAGTTCAGTAATTACGTAGAAAAACTGCAAAAATGAAATGGCGGGCTTCTATTTGGAGATACACTCTGTGGGGTATATTGCTTGAAGCAGTATTTCTATCAGTGCTGCCTTACATTATTTCTTCATTTATCTGTCCGTGGTAGTTTTCCTTCAACCAGTCCCTCTAGCTAGTCTCCCCCACCTTGTCCTTACCATTTTCTAAATGTATTATTTCCCGTGATTGTGTTAATACAGTGAATGATGGATTCATATGGAGATGCTGGGGAATAGAGGTATGATAATGTGTTACGTACATCTTTTTTCTGCTGGTTGGCACGCGCTTTTGTAGAAAACATACTGATTAATAAACATTTAATGACATTCTTCCATCTCTACCATTGTACCGCTGGGCAACTATTTAATCTTGGTTTATTCATTTTTTTAAAAATGCTCATCTGTTACAAACAATGACTTAGTTTTAAAAATAAGTCATTATCTCCAAATTTTCATGTAATGAAGTTAAAAAAATTGGGTAATTTTTTTTAACATAGCATGTCAGAGTTGCTTGTTTTAGTCCCTAACCATAGTTTAAGACTCTATACCTAGAGCTAGTTTGACTTTTTAGAAACCAGCGTGAGGTGTTTTTGTTGGTTTTTAATGAGCTTAAATTACCAGAGGATTTATAGAGACCTAGTGGCTACTGCTCAGCTGTGAATTTCTGTCTGGAATGCATAAGAATTTAGATATCTTATCTGGAGGCTTGGAATTTTGATATTTGCGAGGGATGGTAGTATGTAGCCCATTCTTCTATTCTTGTATTACAAAAACTTTTATTAGCTATTTTTATGTGCAAGGTGTTGTACTAACACCTACAAATATGAAGAGTCAAGGTACTTGCTCCCATAAGCTCATAGATCTACAAAAGGCAGCAAATGCATAAGAAAACGTTACAGATATGGGCGCTTGGGTGGCTCAGTCAGTTGAACGTCCAACTCTTTTTTTCTTTTTAAAACTTTTTAATGTGTATTTATTATTGAGAGACAGAGACAAAGCATGAGCATGGGAGGGACAGGGAGAGGGGGAGACATAGAATTTGAAGCAGGCTCCAGGCTCTGAGCTGTCAGCACAGAGCCTAGAGCGTCCAACTCTTGATTTCAGCTCAGGTCATGATCTCATCATTTGTGGGTTCGAGCCCCGCATTGGGCTCTGTGCTGACAGCATGGGGCCTGCTTGGGATTCTTTTTCCCTCTCTCTGTCCCCCACCCCAATCACACTCTTTCAAAATAAATAAATAAAAATTCAAAAAAAAAAAAATAAAACACTCCAGGTGCTGTAATAGAATGCACAGTGGAGAATGGGGGGTATGAGTTGTATCTGCATACCCTAAATGCTTCCTCAGATTCCCTCAAGTCGCCTAGACCTTGGATGGCTGCCCACTTCAATTTACATCATGACCCCCTTTGTGCTCACAGATTCTGGCGCCTAAGGCAGTTTATCTGCAGACACAGAGCCTTTGGCTCCCCCAAGCAATTTTGGACTAGAAGAAGCACCTGGACTAGGGAAACTGCAAAGGGGTTTAGTGATGCAATCCCAAAACACGGCAAGTTGCTTCATGAGGCAAACAGACCAATGGCAGACAGGACCAGGATAATACAGTAGAGAAATTCCTTTCCGATGGACTATTCTGAGTCATGGCTTTTCCATACATCCTGTCTGGAAACATCCTGAAGTAGTGACATACCACCTTGCATTAGCTTCCCACCCTTGCATGACACATTCCCTTTTCCCTCACTCTTGCAGCCTTGAAATTTCACTCCCCTAAAAAGCATTGACAATTTAGCTTCACCTCAGTCTCTGCTATTTAGGGAAGCTAGGCCAAAATAGTAGTCAACTTGATTTACATGAGTGGGGGTGGGGTAGGGGAGGAGGAATGGAAAGTATTGATCAATAAAGATTGCAGAGGGAGGTGAGGTCGACTTAAAATATGCAATGAGCCTTTTTTTTTTTAATACTTAGCTCTCAGAAGTCTTTTTTTACCCATTATAAATTACTACTTTGATCAGGAGAGACAGAAAATCTAAAAGTGAGAAAATAATGCAAGTCCATTAGTTCATCACTCCAGAGATGCCATCACTCCCCACTGCTCTTAATAACATCTAAAATTCTCACCCAGAAGCACAGTCAATGATCTCCAATCTCTTTGCCCATGTGATGTATTACCTTTTGAGGATACTATCAATGTCTGTTTTTCTTCAACTTCTGCAGCTTAATTTTTAATGCAGGTTTTGCTTTAGCAATGCTTTCAGAGACTGTTAACACAATTTAGTTAATTGTGGAAAAGCAACACGTACATTCATAAAGATGTGCACATTTCTGGCCATCCGGCCCCTCAACTTCCACCTTTCTCTGCCTTCAAATTTTCCCCTGAACTTCTTGTTCTTTGTATTAAAACCAAATGACCCACTTGGGGACTCAAGTTTGTTTTCCCTCCTTCTCTTATGTATTTCAAGGACTAGGCTTGCTCCCCTTGCTTCGGTTCTCTTGTTCATCCCGAAGTAGGCTTGCTATTCTTTGCCATCGAGGTGCTTACTCCACCTCAGTCAACAACGCATCCTTCCTTAAGAAAGAAGACACAACAAACACAGCATACTCCAACCCCTTTAGTAATCCTCCCTCCCTCCGAACCAGCATGGATAAACCCTCCATCTCCCCAGAGAGAACTTGGCAATGACCTACACTCCAACATTCTTTTAAGAATACACTCATTCCACATGACAGAAGTTTGTCTGGCTCCAAACCCGATCTCAGAATTAGAAATTTGGCAAAGTCCATAAAGGTCCCATTTCTAGACAAAATAGGTTCAGTGATCCAAGTAGCAGTTTACCCTGAGTTCTTCCAAATACGATCTTTGTTTCCATTACGAATAGGCATAATGTACTGTATTGTGTGAATTGGTACACTTTTAAGACTTGTAAAGGGCTTGAGATAGGCGATATAAACCAGGGCTTCTTTGGAAGAACAGGTGTCTCATTACCCTACTTTTAGAGGCTATGAATAATATTTCCAGCCTTCATTTTAATTAATAAAAGTTCAGGAATCAGTCCTTGAGATCTTTTGTTCACTTGTTTTTAGATGCTCAATTCAAGGGCTATTGGGTTTCAGAAGGAAAAAAATGAGAATATGCAAGTGAAATCTCAGCAAAGCACTTAAGAGTGAACATGCTATTTTATAATATCCTGTTTCTGCTGGCTCATGAGCCCTGGCAGGTCACTTAACCTCTCTGTGCCTCAGTTTTCATATCTGTAAAATGGGAATAAGTATAGTACTGACCTCACAGCATTGTGACGGTTAAATAAATAAAGGCACTTAAAACAGCTCCTTGCATACAACACTATATGTATTAGCTATAATATATAATAATAATAATATTATTATTAATGGTAGCAGTATTACCTGAGTTAAGGTGCAGCATAGAAAAAGACCCCCTTCCAGTGGTTCTGGATATTAAGATTACCATAGGACTAGCTTATGAGACAAAGGCCAAATCTCCCATGACTTTCTATTTCTGCATTTCACATAAGGAATATCAAAAATTAACTTCTGATTCCCTTATAATATTTAGGACAAAAAAATAAAGAATGAGAAAGAGTTTGCAATTTGGAGAGACTTGCTTTCTCCCTCTCAGGGAGCATGTCCTAGTCCTTTAACTTTTGTCGGCGAAGGAAATGGAAGATGCCCCAGTGTTTCTGTGCATTGTGTTAGGGGGGAGTTCCAGAAAATAGTTTGAGCAGAGAAAGAGAAACTGTGAACCTGAACAAAGGAAAATTGAAGCCCAAAGGAGAAAACGAGGTACAAAGGTTCCCTAAGACCTGTGAAAAAATCCACCTCCGGAAGCTACTCTCCCTGTGTTCAAATCAAGAGGCATTTCTTTGCTGCTATGAATGCTCTGATTTCTCTCTTGCTGGGCAGTTAAGTGGGCTTGGATGTGGGGAATTTCTTCTGATCTTAGCCTTTTTATGGCCACAATGTACTGTCAGCACTGCCAGGGAAACCATTCCCTTCGAATTTCACAAGGCTGACCTAGCGAGGTCACCACCATCTGTCCAAGGGGCAGGTGACCCTCAGAGTTCCCAGGAGGGCCTCTGCCAGCCGGCAGTGGAAAAACAACTACAAAAGACACTCAAAAACCCCACACATCTCTCAAGCCAGTGAGATTCCCAAAGCTTCTCCCCTACGGGAGACCAGGCTTATTTTTATTATCATATCTGACATCATTCCAGGAGACACAGAAGATAACTATGTGGATATCGAAAAACATTCATAGGCACGAAAACCTCTGATGAAGAGTAACGGCACTGGAGAAGAACCTGAACTTCTAACTTGTCTCTGTGGCACATAAGGCACTTGCCATTATGCTGGGCTGATTCACTTTTACAATTAGAATTACCATCAGATTTTTTCTTCATCCATATCCTGTGTTTCCAGGGAAAGGGGACTAGATGATTCTCTTGCTTCCTAAATATCCATTTTCCAAAAAAGAGATATAAAATTTCCTAGTCTAAGCAATTGAAGAGCTAAGGACTCTAGTGGTCTCTGCCAGGTATAGACTTTTTATTGGAATGGGCCAATATTCCATTAATTGATGGGGTACCTGTAAATGTTTACTGAATGGTTTTGAAGAAATTAGGGTCAAATTGCAGCAAAAGGATTTGGGGTGGTACCTTTTAAAGGGTAACAAATTTGAATGTAAGAATAATATTTTTTAAAGTATTTAAATTTAGCACCATTTAATGAGCATACTCTTTGACACTGTAAAGCATGGAACATCGGTGCCAGACAGGACCTCCAGGTCTTTGGCCCTTTTCTCCATTCTCCCCGGGAGGCAATAGAAGGCCAAGAAACTCAGTCTCAGGTCTCTGAGACCCAGGAGAGCAACAGACAAAGGTCTCCTGACTCGCAGACCAGTGCTCTTTACACAACACCTAAATCTGATCTAACAATAAAGAATAATCTGAGAAGTTTAAAATGAAGTGTGAAAATGCAAATACATTATTCCCTTATGTACTGTGTTATAAATCAGTGAATCAGCTTGTTAGGAAATACACATCCAAGGGCATGGACTCCATGGAGAAGGAAGAACATGTGATTGGATGATAAATTGTATGGCTATGCTATGGTCCCTCAATGATTGCTCCAGTCTTCGCCTCCATCCTGATCTGTGATGTCTGAGATGTGACACGTCCTCCAGAGTCATTTCTCCTTCTCCTCTTCCCCATTAGCCAAGCCACCATCCCCTCAGCACTCTTCTTCCATCTGGAGACATGCTTTCCAAATCCCTTTAAAAGTTGCCTCTAAAATGAAGGTTCAAGTGTTTGTTTTTGTTTTTTGGTTTTTTTAAAGTAAATTAATTTTAGAAAGGTCAATAAAACATTAAACATATTACTATATTTAGAAAAAAAATCGATTGTTGATATTTTTTAACAGTTGATCTCTTTGAACATTTAAAATAGCTGCGCATTATCCAAAACGCGCCACGATTCCTCCATGCCCACAGAGCTCTACTGGCACTAGTGGAAGTCTCCTGCCTGAGCACAGTGCACTGTACCCTTGTCTCTCTAGCTCCGTTTGTAGCATGGCTGCTGATGGACATAGCTAATAAACGCTGAAGTCTAAAACCTGGAATGTAAGCAAGAAGATGAGCTTTGACTCCAGATGTATTTTCTCCTCTACATTCTTCTTATGTAAAATTAAGAATGAACAATGCAAAAGTGTAGGATTTCATTTTGCTCTGAAGGATCTGACATCTAAAACCATCAGGATTAAATCTTGGATACTCCCTATATCGTAGTAAGTGTTCAGCACCCTATACGCAAAAGACTGTATGGATGGAGGTAATGGTCGGGGAGGGGACGTAGGAGGATCAAGGAAAAGATTGTGGGGCTGGACTCATGAGAAAGGACGCAATCACATCTTGCAGCACGAAGGGTGGCAGTCATCATGAACACGTCTCAATTACATCTACCTCCTAGCTGCTGTCTTTTTGAAAAAGTGATAAAAGTTTTTAGATCTGATCCAAGAGGTGTGGAAAGATTGCTACAGCAATAACTCAACGTTAGTCACCAAAGAGACATGCTAACCTTTCACATATACAGTTTGCTGTTTTGAAATGCTTACAGGCCATCAGTATCTGTTGGTCTGCTAATGTCCACTGCGTTCATAATGTACAGTAAGGAGGAACGCTCGTCTCTTGATGTTGTAATAAAATGTAGCTTAAAAGTAAATACACTCTAAGATGAGCTGCTGTAGTCTTGCTTAGGAGCTCTGCTTTTTATAGTGGATCTCATCCTGAAACATTCCTTATTAAATTTATTGTGGCTTTTAATAAACTCGTTCTCCAAATGTGAGAAGTCTGTGTTGATATACCGGGATTGTGGGCTGAGAAATAAAGGGAATGCCTATTTAATTCTGAAAGATAATAAGACAGATTAGGCCATTTTTTATTTCAAAACATGCCTGTTCCAACATTTGTAAGAGCAACCAGATAAACCTGCCAACATCTGCTCCTCTTACACAAAGAACTGGCTCTAATAAAATTTTGGTCATACTATTACAAGATCTTAGCACGAGAGTGAAGAAATCTAAGGCAGAATGATGACTAACTTGACATCAAATCTTCACTAATATTGATGTGCCTAAAATCTTCCAGAACATTTAATGTGCCTATGATGCTGAACCATTTGACAGCCTTTACATAATATTCTAGGCAAAGGTGACCTGATCCTCCTCTGCTATTGACAGTGCAGCTGAAATGGCCCTCCAATAAATGAGGAGGATTATCTAGCTGAGATGGCAAACAACAGCTTCTAATATGCACCAGGAAATTTCCATAGCATGCTGGATCTTTGCCGTCAATGACACATGGATCATGCCTGAATATAAAGCACACATTTCCCTAGACACCTGATAAGTTTTAAAGAATAAAAATATGCAAAACTGACTTCAGACTTAAAGACCAGTTCTTGCTCCTAAGGAGGTATAGAAAGTTCCATTGAAGGAAACCCTGAAGGTCTTTTAGTGTTGTGTTAGTGTGTGTCATCTCCCTTAGTTGTATTCTTCTTTTTATTTTATATTTTTTTTACTTTTGAGAGAGAGAGAGAGAGAGAGAGACAAAGCGTGAGCTGGGGAGGGGCAGCGAGAAGAAGACACAGAATCTGAAACAAGCTCCAGGCTCCAGAGCTGTCAGCACAGGGCCGGATGTGGGGCTCGAACTCACAAACTGTGAGATCATGACCTGAGCCGAAGTCAGAGGCTTACCCAATTGAGCCACCCAGGTGCCCCTTTCTTAGTTGTATTCTAATGAATTGATAGCCTTCAATTTATTTTTTAATTTTTTTAAAACATCTTTATTTATTAATGAGAGACAGAGAGAGAAAGAGCATGAGCATGGGAGGGGCAGGGAGATGAGGAGACACGGAATCTGAAGGAGGCTCCAGGCTCTGAGCTCTCAGCACAGAGCCCAAAGCGGGGATCAAACTCACAAACAGCAGGATCATGACCTGAGCCAAAATCAGTCGCTTAACCAACCGAGCCACTCAGGTGCCCCAGAGTGCTCCAATTTAAAAATCACAGAAGAGATATTGAAATAGTGTTGCACGATGACAGATGGTAGCTACACTTGTGGGGAGCACATCATAATGTTTAAACTTATTGAATCACTATGTTGTACACCTGAAACTAAGTAACACTGTGTGTCAACTAAGCCCAAATTTTAAAAAATAGTAAAAAAATGAGTAAAATAAAAACAAATAAAAATAAAAATTACAGAAGAACTCAGAATGTACACTAACTATGAGTTGCAAGAAAATAATGAAAATAAATAAGTACCAAGAAGTTGTGTGTGGGATAACGAAATTTGTGTAGGACTTGTGCCATGTGTTCACGAAATCTGCATTGATGTAACCCATAAAGAGTGCAACTTTTGCCTCTCAATTTATGGGAAAATAATCAAAGAAAAGCTTGGGTGCTTGTTGTCAATTCATAGCCTACAAGTTACCTGTTGTAAATTTAGTTTATAATAGTGTAATTAGCTGCCACATGGCCAGATTTGCTAAATGCTCTTCCTCCTGTTGGGAGCTTGACAGTTTGAATGCCACAGAATATCAATACCAATCTTTTACAGCCCTTTGCCAGAGCAGCCTCAGGACACGTTGAGCTGGCGTGGTAACTGCATTAGAGAATTGAGTTTGTTCTTTTTCAGAAGACAAATATACTATCTTGGAAACCACTTACAAGGAAAAAAATAGGCATGAAATGCTAGAGTATAACACCAAAAAAACTTGTTAATAATAAGAATTCCCTGGCATTGTAAAAGATGCGGTATCTTTAAACTCCAAGAGACAATGGTACCTATGAGAGGCAAACCCAGAACACATTACAGACGACTTACTTCGAGAAGTAAAATGTGTGTAGAGGGGCAGGGATTACAGCTTACAACAGTCAGATCTAACGCAGTGTTGTAATATGTAATAACAACCGTGAAATAAATGTGTTTGTAGCATCTTAGATGACTAAGGGTATGAATGGAATTTTCTGAAATATTGTAGAAATCCTCCAGAATGCAGCTGAGCCCAGAAATAAAAGTTGCAAAAGACAGAAAACATTAACTGCTTTGTTTGAAAAACGCTCTAAAGCTAATAAGCTTGTGTTGAGAAAGATTTTAGTTAATAAGGAAAGGTTCGTTCATTTTATAATCCTTTGTAGAACACTCTAACTTTTGATGCATAACTACAGACACTGCAAGATTTTTCAACCTGGTCATAATTACAATGCTAGACATGTTAAATTAAGAAGCGCTTTATAAATTGTGAGTCATCTTTAGGAAATCAGTGCAATCACTTTTATAAAACAGTATAGAAGCACATAATTTCTGAATGAAGCCTACTTTATGTCAAATTGAATAGATTTATCTTTATGAAAATCATACATAAATCTGAAGCTATTATCATTGTGAGCAGAATTTTTAAAAAGTGTAGGTAGGTGCCTGGTGGCAATTTGAAAACCTCACATTTCTAATTCCCTTTCTAACTTTTACTTACACCTTCTAGTTTTCTCCGGCACTCATGAGTTGGCAATTCTATGCTTACATATAGGGCATGATTCACCAGGGACATAACTCCAGATGGCACTGAGAAACTCCGGCAGCAATTGTATCTGCAGTGTGGCCACCTCGTGTATCAGATGTGTGATAACTGTGGCCTGTGGCCTGGCTCTTCATTTGGACAGTATTTATGCTATCATTAAAGTGACCAAAAAAATAATCTTTTGAAAACATCTACCTCTATAATAGCACAAGGTAGAGACTTTGCCTACAAATCTACTTGTGGTCTAATTTTTGCAGAAGAGTGTGGACCAGATTCTTGAATATATGAATGTATTTACATAATAGCTATATGGACATTTGAAAGGTGAATCTTAAGATATTTGATGTGCAGTACTATAAGGAGTAATTCTCTTCATTAGAGTATTTTGTATTGCCCTATCAAGAAATATAGAAAATAAAAATAATAATAAAGAGGGGTGGCTGGTTGGATGGCTCAGTCGGTTAAGTGTCCAAATTCAGCTGAGGTCATGATCTCATGGTTTGTGAGTTCAAGCCCTGCTTTGGGCTCTGTGGTGACAGCTCGGAGCTTAGAGCCTGCTTGTACAAAAATTATTTTTGAATATAAAAATATAACAAGTCAATTGATCAAGATATTTGTGTAACTAGGAAATTTATGTGACCATGTGATTTTGAATATATTGTTCTCCTTTTAATTATGTGTAGCCTGGGATGTATGAAAATATTGGGAAAAAGTAAATGTAGTATTTTAGACACAACAATGAAGTGTCAATAAGAGTTTGGCAGTACTCAGTAATTGTCATTGTCCTCCTGGAAATTCTCTTTGCATCTTTGTGCAGTAGTTATGGAAACCAGACCCACACTGCCAGTCTGTTGATGTAGGTGGAGCTGGTGATACTAGTGACTTGGTCCAAATGTATGGAAGCAGAGATGGAGTGAAGTAGAAAAATTGTAGTTGTGAATCGCTAGGTGAGACCAACAGAACTTTCCAGTTGATTGAATGTGGAGAGTTTGGGAATCTGGGAAAGAAAAGGAAAAAAAGAAAGAATGATTCTCTCGTTTTTAGTTTAAGGAAATCATTCCATTTGCTGCTGATGGGGAAGTCTGGGAGGGAAAAATGGAAATAACAAGAACATATTGATTTTTTAAAATTAAGTTAATATTAAGTTTGAAATGCCTGTTAGATATTCAGGTGGACAAGTAAAGTAGGTGGCTTACGCATAGTTTTGGGGCATTGAACTTGGTGTGTGTGTGAACCATTATTTCCCCCTTCCTAATATTACTCTGATTTCATTTGGGTAGCATCCCTTTCCCCTTTGTGGAGTCTTGATGAGACAGTGAATACAACTGGTCTATGATCTAACACTGCCTGATGCTTTGTCTTACCAATGTGTACAACCAATGTGTGTACCCAGTGAGGATGTGCGGGCAAGTAGTGTAACAACCAACTCTCCGAGGGTCAAAAGCCCTATGTTGCCAATATCCATGGTATACATGCTCCTGACATGGCTTATTTTAGTCTACCAACATGATATCACTGAACACAGAGTTGGGAAAAGATACATAGTAGCACAGCATTGTAAAATACTTGCACCAGTAGATTCAATAGACATGAGTAATCTCAAGAGCATGGGTCAGAGTAACGATATATAAGAGTATGTATCAAATGGTGATTATATTGTCAACGCATGTGTAATACTGAATATATGATAGGATTTACCCAAAATCTAGTACAGACAAAAACCCGGTCCTTGAGGAAATTACCTTCTGGAGCAAGATGACATGCACAGCACAGATGTAATTTACAAGGCAGGGCAGAGCAATGGGAGGAAGTGACGTAGCACTGCTGGCTGTTTGGCTAACTTGCTTCGTGATCATGTTCAGACAGTTGTACTCTTGCTAGCTTTTGAGATATCATAGGAAATCTTCTCTCTAGTCTTTCAACTCTGTTTCAAAACTGTTTGCCTCTTCAGCTGTGGATTGGTCTACACAACAGTTACCCAAAAATCCCCATATATGGTGAACTAACAGTGACTCTCTGCTTTTTTAAGTGGTGCTGGATCTAAGCAAATGGAGCTAAGCTGTATCTTTTTAAATGGTGCTGATCTCCTACCATAATCAAAAAGGCATAATATGTTTCCCAGACACAGAATGGGTTTACATGGTAATTCACATGCAAAGTCTTTGCAAACAGGGAATGCAGGCTTATCCAACTTTACAGCTCCAGCTCCTGATACACAGAAGGCCCTCATAGATGCAGGGCTGCAGCGAATTGAATAAATTCTTGTGGATATCTTGTTGAATTGGTGAGTCGTAGTGAGTGACTGTAGGAAGTGTTGAAGGTTCTTTCTAATTCAATATTTTTATTAATGTGTTGAGGGAAGATGCAGATCTCAAAACACATTCATAAAATTTTAAGATGATCCTAGCTTGGGAGGAGAACCGAACACCAGGGACCCCAGAAGTATAATCTAAACAAGTTAGAACTGTCTACATAAAAAGAAACTTGGCCTTCAAAAATGTAAATGACTGAATATGGAAGAGATGGTCTGAATTTTTTTTTCTGGGCAGGGGAATAAAAGAAATCTGGAGTCTAAGAGTGATAATAATTTGCAAATTAGATCCGTGTTTAATGTGATATAGCTGTAAACAGAGCCAGAGCTATTTTGGCCTGAATTTAGGGAGCTTCATGAAATATGTGGCCAAAAAATTAATTGTCTTTCTCCATGCAATGCTGAAAGTTGAAAATTTCAACGGTCCTAATTTCATCCAATATTACGAGGAACAAGAGCTAAAATATAAATTCAGGAACCTCAGATATGAATAAGAACAATAATTATTAATAACAGTTTTTATAGATTGAGTAGCTTTGCTACCTACTATTAGCTTTCTTAGGTACCTTCCTGGCACAATTGCTTAAATACAATCTGCAACACAGCTTACCTACTCTGATTAACTCTCAGAACCACCCACCTTTCAGGTGCATGTTTTTCCTGATCTTGCTGCTGAAAAAGAGAAGCTAAAGAGCTCAAGTAATTTGTTCGTCAATCTGGTTTGTCAACCCAGCCTCTAATGTCCCTACTTAGTTGAGAACAAAAAGATAAGAATGTATCATTTAGTTAAGAATGTTACTAAATATTTTCTTTAGGGGCTCAGTTGGTTAAGCTACTGACTTCAGCTCAGGTTATGATCTCACAGTTGGTGAGTTCAAGCCCTGTGTTGGGCTTTGTGCTGACAGCTCAGAGCCTGGAG
>CM053574.1:104841699-105066175 GCA_028646485.1 Cryptoprocta ferox
TGAGTGAAATGAGATAATACCTGGGACACAGTGAGTTTTTAGAAAATATGAGTTATTATTATCGATCGGTAATGGAAATTACAGCTATTCCCATAGTCTGATACCAGCGGCTCTGTTTGGAAACCTGATTGGGAATTTCATAGCCAGATGGCAATGATGTCAGGTATTCCTCCACTGCACACATCACACTGTCTGGTTCGTCTTTGTTTCTTTCCCCTTGTTCCCTTTCTCTCCTCCTCCCTGCCTTTGCCTTTACCGCTCACAATTGTGAATTGTTTGCATATGAAGCTACTAATTGATTCATACCTCTGGCTCATGAGGACAAGGAAAAATGCCGTTTTTAATCTTATAACATTAACCGAGTGCTTTACTAGTAGTAACAATTAATGACTTAATAAGTAAAATTAAATTCCTTTAAACAATAGCCAAAAATGCCCCACAAGCCTCAATTTTACCCAAGAAAAATAAACAGATACAAAGGTCAAATTTTATTCATTTGTTTCATATTTATGCTTCAGATTTAAGAATCAAGGCACGGATTGATATGTCAAAAAGTCTGATTATTTTAATCCAGAAAGAAATCGTTAATAATTTCCTAAAGAATGCATACAAGGCAGAACGTAAAGTTTAACAGCTATTGAATTTTATTAAGCCTTAGGCAAAAATCACATTCAGATCAAAGGAGTTTTCTTTTAAGGAATAAAAGGTAAAAAATAAAGGGGAAGAGGACAGAGATATCTGCGAAGCACTGATAATTCAGAGGCTCTCCAAAACAGTCTGCTTTCTTTTAAGAAATATCAAATTTTGTAACTTTATACTTACAAGAGATCAATACATAACTAAAATGGACAGAACACTTACAATCTTTATTTGATTCACAAATATTTTTGTTGCACTGGTCTTTTGATATCTTTTGCAATACACTGAGTGGAATGTCTTTATCACATAGTGTCTAGCAGTGGAAGAGGAGAGCAATGCAGCTTAAGTAAGACACAAACAGCACGTACAGGCATGTGCGTGTGCACACACATAATCACCAGCACACGATTAGTCTAGGTCAAATTGTTCACTCTCAATGTTGATATGGTTGATTACACTTGACTTGCCATCGTTATAATAAGCACCGATGCATGGTGCACAAACACTCTTCTGCTGTTAAAAAAAAAAACGGTCTGATATGTGAATATGGTAATCATCAGAATGTTCTGGGCAAAGAGCAGAAAACAAGATGGTTCAAGAGCCCGCTATTAACATTCACTCATGCTGATGGGCACAGGTGATGAGAAATTTGAGTTTCTTTTATTTATCTTTGTTTTCTCTATAGTACCCAGCATGATACCTTGGACATAGAAAATCCACCATGGTTTCTGAATGCAAGGACAGTAGTATTATAATGAAGAATGAGGATTGGAGTGGGGAAGCCAAATTTATCCCACTGCTCTAGACAAATCTCTACGCCTGCTGAGCTCTCCACTTCGGAATAGTTCTGATTTAGTGAACTAGTTTAGCATCAGTAGAGTGACATCCTAGTGCAGAACTGAAGTGCTTGTTCCCTGCCTTGCTGCTGACCTATTACTCGTTACACAAATTAACAGCAGAAAATTTATGTCAGTCTTTCAAAAAATGAATTCATTGCTCCAAAATTTGTGTTGGGAAAATGTGGAGATAGTTTAGTTTTTCATTAAGGTTCAGAACCACTGTCATTAGATAAAGAAAAACACATACTGGGGTGGGGGCAGGGGAGAGAGTCATAGACCATACAGGTGAATGCAAAGAGTTGCGGAAAGTACTCAATGGGCTCCAAAGAAGTGGGAGAAAATTCTAGTAGCTCTGTTCTAGATTCAGTACATCTGTGGCCTCTGAACACTATCCAAATCTAACGCTTTCGGACTGCTGTGTAGGCTGTACAGAAAAGAAAGATTTCTCTACAATACCTAACATATAGTTAGGTGTTGGGCATGGTAAAATTTCCAGTGGTTTTTGAATGCAGGAGCAGTAAAGGTGAACCCCTGAGGTAGCTGAGATCTGTAGCATTATTTATTATTGCTCTTGAGTTGTTTTTTCAGATCCTTATAGTAACTGCCTGAGCAAAGAAGGGAGGGGATTATGTTCCATTTTTGTTGCGGCTTATCCAAGATCACAGACTCGTAAATCTCCTTTGTTTTCTGCCTCCTGGTTGAGTTGCTTTTCCGCTATCTTTCACATTGCCTCTCTTAGACTAGAGGTCACCACCCCCCCCCATGCTGTTTTTGAAAAATACCCATCTTTCTGGACTCTACCTACTTAGAATGCAGCACACAGCTGTCTCATTTCGTGCAAAGCTCTTGGAACCTACCTTGGCCTGATTAGTCTGGGAACGTCTTTCCATCTGCTATTTGCCTACTGTGAATATCCTTAGGTTCTGGCCTATGCAGTCTTGAGACTTGAACCTGACTCATTCAGAAGGGCTTTAAGAAAGTGTTTCTTTTCTGCAGGCTGAAGCATGCATCCTACCACCCTGCCATGAAAACCAGCTGCTTGTTGCCCAGGCACCTCTGGGATGCTATTCACCTTTTTTGTCAGTGTCATCCTAGTCTTGAGACATAACGCATTTGGAAAAACACAAGGCTTCGGGACATAACATTCCCCAGGAGACTTTAGGTGATAGGACTCACACCGAGGCCCTAGAGGACTCGTTGTCCTAAGTAAATAAATTATATTCTCCTTTTTCCTTTAGCAACACCTTCCAAAATATTGCCTAAAAACTCTTTTTAAACCAAAGAATATGTAAGAAGCATTATTTCTGCAGAAGAACTGAAAACTGTCCAGAGCCTGGGAACAAATGAAAAAGCAGAGAATAAGTTGGCTAACTATCATAGCCCTAATGGGCAAGCTCAGAAACCATGACTTCAGGGTATGAGAATTGGTTCTGTGTCCTCTGTGTTTTTGCTGGGTGAGATGCTCAGGTTGGGCTCGAGGCCCTGAGTGCAAACAGAGGGAAGTCTAAGCCCTGCACGGAAATCCCTTCTCACATTACACCCAGACAGAGAATGCAGACCTCACCACTGTTTCTCCCTCACCAACATGGTCCATCTTCTCTCTCCTCACATACCAGCTTATAGAGAATGTGACCAGTAGGAATACTCTCCATCCTCAAAGAGCCAGGAGCCTGCTGGCCTAGATACTGCACATTATCAGAATGACAATGAGACAGTAAAAGTAGAAATTTAGTGAAGATTTGTATAGAATTTCCTGCAGCTCTGGAGGAATTGCGTGTGATTATACCTAAAATACAATAAATGCTGTTGATTGAACTAATACACCTGTTTCTAAAGGCTAACACAAGCGGAAGAAAAGAGTACTCATAATATTTTGTTATGCCCAGGGACCACCCATGGGACAGAATTCCAAGAATAAAGATATCAGCACGCTAGGAAAAAAGACAAGAGTTCCATAGGCTGGAGCAGAGAAATGGTGATAAAGCAAGAAGATAATCCTAAAAATAGTATGGAAACAGGAAGAGGAAGGGAGCCTGGTGGACTGACTGTAGAACTAGAGACAGGAAGGGTTCTTGGCTGGTTCAGTTGGTTCAATGTCCAACTCCTGATTTCGGCTCAGGTCATGATCTCACGGTTCCTGAGTTCGAGCCCTGCGTCAGGCCTGCTTGTGATTTTCTCTCTCTTTCCCTCTCTCTCTGCCCCTCCCCACCCTCTTGAGAATAAATAAATGTTTTTTTAAAAAAGAACTGGGGTTAGGAGAAATGAGTATGCTCTACGCATGGCTTCAGGATAGGTTCTGTATTCGACAACATGAAGCATTCACTGTAGCATTGGTGCTAGGGCTTTTTCTAAATCAGAAATGGAGTTGTAAATCAGCTTACCACTTCTCAACACCATGCATTCCAACCAGAAAACTTTTCTGGGATCATGGGGCACCCTGTGGATTTTCATGTTCTTCCAGGCTAAAGGTCTCTGAAAATAACAAATATTGACATTTTCCTTTTTAAAACATTGAGCTCTTCTCCACTAACTTCAATTCTCAAAGAACAGCAATTTATTTTAAAAATTTCACAGATGCAAAAGGATCATTTCAAAAAATGTGCTACACTTGTTCTTAGGTCTTACCTCACTTCATTCACATGGAAAATACCAATGAATTGAACTTAGCACACTTTACAAATGGAGAGAACATAGAAAGATTTAAGTCTCAGAAAAAGAAGGGAAATTCTCTTAAAATTAATAATAACCTACAGTTCCCTTTCCAGTCAAGCAGTCTAGTGTTATGCAAGCTGGTGTTTCCAGAAGTCTGCATTTTCAACTAAAGCCCAAAAGAACTATGTGCATTCCTTGGAGATAATTTATCATTGTGGGATGCTCGCCAATCTCACCTGAGTCAATCTGCCCTCAGGTCTGCACAGAGCTTTATCACAGAAGAGTTGGGCACCATCAAACACGTCACAGAAACTCTTGGAGATCACGGGAAACGTGGTGCTGTCCTGGTCTGGCCTCATTCAAGTACCTCTGGCATGGGGCTCCTTTCGCACGTACAGTAACACACCGTAAGGGGCTCACTGAAGTGCTTTCATTATTACAACGCTCTTTCATATGCGAACTGAAATATGCCTTCTTATAATCATAGACCATGAGTCCTGCTTATAACCTTGAAACAACACAAAATAAATGCGACCCTTTTCCAAATAATCTCTCTAATTTAGAGTATTGCAACAATTATATGTTCATTATTTCTCTTCTGCAGATTTAATAGTGATTCTTATTTTTTTTAATTTATTTTTTGACATTTATTTTTGAGCGACTGAGACAGCACGGGCGGGGGAGGCACACAGAGAGAGGGAGACACAGGACCTGAATGAAGCAGGCTCCAGGCTCTGAGCTGTCAGCATGAAGCCCTCCTTGGGGCTTGAACTCATAAACTGTGAGATCATGACCTGAGCTGAAGTCAGACGCTTAACCGACTGAGCCATCCAGGCGCCCCAATATTACTTCTTAACAAGGTCTGGCCACTCATTCTCAACATGCATTGCCGTTGTTCTACATTTCTCTGAAGGTGAAGCACCGGTAAATAGAAATGGCAGCAAAATGGCTTGAGATGAGAATGAGCTCAGGTATGCTTCTTCCCTCTTTAGGTCTGAATTCTACACTCTTACTAGTAGAGCTCAAGGCTGTATTCACTTTTCAGTGGCTACCTCCCCTGAGGGGTTATCTCATATCAAAATGACTTTCCCATCTTTTTAACATAAACATTTATGTCAAGTCTCCCCTTAACCTCTTCATATATAATTTCTTTTTGAACAAAGATAAAGGACTTAATCTTTGGGATGCGTGAGTGGCTTGGTCAGTTAAGCATCAGACTCTGGATTTTGGTTCAGGTCATGATCTCACGGTTCGTGAGTTTGAGCCCAAGTTGGGCTCTGTGCTGAGAGTGGAGCCCTGCTTCAGATTCTCTCTCACTCCTCTCTCTCTGCCCCTCCCCAACTTGCTCTCTATCCCTATTTCAAATAAAATAAAAATAAACTTAAAAAAAGTTAATCTTTGCTAACTCTGCACCACATAATACCCGGTATCTAATTTCTCACAGCACTACACTCAGAATACTGTTTTTGCCCCTTCCAAAAATCCATAGGCTACTTGAGGGATTAAGTTTATTTGGTTTACCATTGTGTCCACAGGGTCTAACATAATGCCTAGTATAAACTAAATACTCAAAATGAAATTTGCTGACTGACTGAATGAAAGAAAAGAGTCAGCACTTGATTGGTCATGGAGGACTATGATAAGAAGTCAGTCAACTGAAACCAGACTAACATGGTTAGTCTAAAGATTCCCTATGCCTTCAGACCAGAGCGGTGTGCTTGTGCTTAACTTATTGCTTTATCTGCTTCATGTCTGCATTCCATGACTTTTATGATATGGAGGGAGTCCCTTGTTTTACAGACATATTGCCCACTTCCTGCCTCCAAAGCCAGCCTCCCTAATCCTTATTACAACTCCTTCTGCCACCACGGTCCCCCTCCCTACCCCATTTCAAATGAGTCTGATTTTGCTTCCATCTTCAGCAACTCCTTCACCTTATTTTTGACAAATCCAATTAAAATGTATGACTGCAGTTTCCTGAAATATCTAACTTAAGGCTTTAAATAAGATTAAATTAATTTAAAAATATATCTATGGGGTTAAAAAGCAGGTCTATATTAATTCTCCTTTTTAATGTCAATGAAAGCATTTAAAAATTTATTAACTCTTAAATTTTACTTTTGTTAACTATAAAAAGATGCTCTTTAAGTTAATTGTTTTAAAATCAAACTTGATTTTTTAAAAAGCTGGAAAATTTATGATCAACTATCATTGTTGCTTGTCAGTTTTTTAATTTTTTAAAATGTTTTAATTATTTTTGAGAGAGAGAGAGAGCAAGCCAGGGAGGGGCAGAGAGAGGGAGAGACAGAATCTAAAGTAGGCTCCAGGCTCCGAGGTGTGAGCACAGAGACCAACATGGGCTCAAACTTGCGGACCAAGAAACCATGACCTGAAGTGAGGTCAGACACTTAAGTGACTGAGCCACGCAGGAGCCCCTGCCTGTCAGTTTTAGGAGGACCCCCTGCCTGTCAGTTTTAAGGAGAGTTAGCACATAGTTCTGAAAATACTCCTGAAAAGAAACAGAAAAAGAAAAGAAAGAAAGAAAAAAAGAAAGAAAGAAAGAACATATATTAGTAGCTTGAAAACATGTCTACAAATTCTTTACACTCCTTTTGTAAGGCAGAGTCTTGAATGTGAGCTAGGCTTTGTGACCTTTTGGTATGTGGTTAAAAAACCCACATAACATAAATTTACCATCTTAACCCTCTTTAAGTTCAGTAGTGTAAAGTATATTCACGCTCATATTGTGAAACAGAGCTCTCTGGAATGTCTTCATCTTGCAGATTAAAACGCTATGCCTGATAAACAATTTCCTCAGACCTGGGAAACCACCATTCTACTTTGTTTCTATGTATTTGACTACTTTAGATATCTTAGCTAAGTGCAATCATGAAACATTCCTTTTTTTTTTGTGACTGGCTTATTTCACTTAACATAGTGTCCTCAATGTTCACTTGTGTTATAGCTTGTAACAGGATTTCCTTCCTTTTTCAGGCTGAATAATATCCCATTGTATGTATATACCACCTTTTGTGTTTACAAGCTGATGGGCATTTGGGTTGCTTCCACCTTTTGGCTAATAGGAACATGGGAGTGCAAATATCTCAAGACCTTACTTTTAATTCTTTTAGATATATGCCCAGGGATATATAGTCCTGGTTTGCTAAAGAACCCATGCTTGAAGGGGTGTGGAAGGCTTCCTAGGGGAATTAGCAATTCAGCCCTGAGGGGAAGTCAAGGATATTTAAGCTTCTCCATTTTTCATTCCAAATCATAGTGTTCTCTAAGAACCTTCTGAGTTTTTCTGTCTTCAACTTTTCAATGCTGGAGTGTTCAAGGGTTCAGTCTTCAGACCTCTTCCCTTGTTCATCTCCACTCATTCTCTTGGCGATCTCATTTACCCACTCTCTTTAAATATCATCCAAATAATAATATGTCCTAAAATTAATATCTCTCTCCTGAACTCCATACCTGTATATCCAGCTTCTTACTTGGCATCACCACTTGGATAGCTAATAATCCTCCCAAAATCTTATGTCCCAATCTGAGATCCTCACATGCCCTGTCCCCCATTTTATAAATCTCAGTTAATGGAATTCCATTCTTCCAGTTGCTCAGGCCAAAAACATTGGAATCATTGTTGGCTTCTCTCTGTCATACCTGGTCTATTAGTACTTACCATCAGCTCTAGATTCACTGTTTATCCTGAATCTGATCAATTTTCACCACTTCTACTGCTATCACGAGTCCAAGCACAATCAGATCATCTCTCACCTGGATTGCCTCCTTACTGGCCTTGTCCTTCACCATCATTCCAACATAACAGCCAAGGGATCCTGCTAAAATATCAGGCCACTCTTCTGTTCAAAATGTCCTGTGCTTTTGTATCTTGCTTAAAGTAAAGGGTAAAGTCCTTAATATAGTCCATGATTTCCTATATAATCTCATTATCTCCTCCCCATTACCTCTCTGACTTCCTCTCCTACAGGAATTTTTGTGGGTTTTGGCTATATCTCTACTGGAGACAACCTCGTGGCACAATTAGTATTTCACGATTAGTATTTGTTGATGAGCGACCTTCTCTCCTTTACCTCTCATGTTAAAGACAATATCCTTCTCTCTCTGGCTAGTCTTCAGCGCCCCTGTCAAGTCATGCTTAGACCATTGCTCTCTCAAGAGTTTCTCTTTGCATCTATATTCTCTCCCAACCAGTGATCCTATGACCCTGACTCTACTCAAGTTTTCCCATCCTAATGTAAGCAAGCAAGTAAAGAAAAATCTTTCTCCCAGTTGTCCTTTTAAGCAATCATTCTCTCTCCTTTTGGCCATGGTCAAACCACACAATAGGTAATTTTTAAGGAAAAAAGAAATCCCATATCCCAAGCCCCTGCTTCCTACTCAATTAATGTTCCCTGGTAGTCTGGTCCCTGTCATCATCATGCTACAAAAATTGCTCTCCAAAGGTCACCATGATGTGCCAAATCCAATACTTTTTTTTCACAGTTCTTAACCTTCTGTTTCTCCCTGGAGAATTGGATGTTACTTTTAGTGATCTTGACTGTCTCAAATATCTAAAAAATAAATTCCAAAAATGATTATGATTCACTTTCATTTTGTAAACAAAAGTATGCAATTGAAATACTTTAAGAGATAATTCTTTGGCTTCTCTGAAGCAACTTTGCTTTCCTTCTAGCCCTCTGACTCTCTCTTCCTTGTATTCTCTGGATTCCCTCCTGGTTTTGTTTTGTTTTGTTTTGTTTTGTTTCCTAAATATAGATGTTTCCCAACCATCTATTCTTAGACTTTGTCATTTCTTTGTAAATGTTCCTTCTTAATCATATACTCAAAGACTCTTCTTTCAGACCTGATCTCCTTCCTAAACCTCTGGCACACATTTCTGATTGCTCCTCTCTCTCTCTTCCTGGACATTCCACTGGTACCTCAAAGTCAAATAGTTTCAAAGCTATTTCATTCTCTTTCTCCAAAGCTGATCTCTCTTGATGTTTCCTAATCTCAGGATTATCATTGATTCCTTTCTGCTTGTACATCTGGGGCAACATTGTCTATTCTAACTTTATTGTGTTGCTCACAATTGCTCCTCCTTCTCCATCCAGTCTGCCACTAGTAGACTCCTGATTTCTGCCATGTCTTTATGGCAAGAGTGAAAAGCTTTCTGATCAGCCATCTCATCTCGAGTTTCTCCTTCTCTCAACTCGTTTTGCACACTCGTATCAGATCAATCTTCCTTCAACAAAGGTATGGTCATACCCATGCCTGCTTAAAACCCATTTTTGACAATGCATTGCTCATAGATCCAAACCTGGCATTCAAGATCTTCATAATTCAGGTCTTGTGTGGGGAAAAAAGTTATTGGGAGAAAAAAGTTGCTTTGTTGGTGTCTGGGAATAGATCTAGAATTTGTAGCCTTCAAACAGCAGGCTACTTACCGAGCTCCCCACTCTATAACTCTCTCAATGATACAGGAACCTCATTTCTTTTGGGTCACATGGGACATTTATCCTCATTCCCCCGAGAACTTCCAGCATCATTCAAGTGCCAGGTTCTAGTTTTCCGGTATATTTGGAATTTCATGAGACAGCCTTAGTGTCCCCATAGAACCTGACAGGCTCATGGGACCCTTGATTTTCTCTTCATCAGAAGATTGCCGTTTGAGTGTCCCCTTTTATCTTGGTCAAGGGAACATAAAGTCATCCTGTTTTTACATGTACTTTCAACATTACCTTGAAAACTTGATTTGAAAGACAAGCTCTTGTGGGGTCTGAAAAGTAAACAGACTCAGTGATTTCTCAATCATATCATATACCTACTTATTAGGCATGGCTTCCAAAGATCTTTAATGGTTAATGTCTGTAACTGTGATTCACAGGCAGCATGCCATCAGCTCTACCAATTCACGATGGTCTCTTTAAACTGTCAAAGTCCCAAAGGTAACAACCTCAGCATAACTTTCCATTGATCTTTCTGGTATCAAAGTATGTGGGTTTGACATAAAACAAAAATCACATTAATCTCTACCAACTTTCAGGAAGAGTTAGAACATGTTTGTGTGGAAGGGAGGGATTGAAGGAGAAGAGGAAGTAAGTAGGAAATTAGGAAAAGAGAAGATAAAGTTCACTACTTTAGAATTTCCAAAACCCTCAATATTAGGAAAACTTTTCTTTATCACATACTGGAACAGAAGGTCTTAGCCTCCAGGATACATCTATTCTAATAAAAAAAAAAAAAGAAGCAAACAAACATAGAAAATACAAAGAGATTTAAATCTCTTTATAACTTTGCCATGGGTGGATACATGGAATGACAAGTGATGGGATTAGTTAGTGTTCACTGACCCTGGGAGAGGAGAGAGAAGGATCTTTACAGAACACAGAAGGTGACACATGTTAGGACAATAGGAGTAGCATCTTCAGATTTCCATTCCCTTTTATAGCCAACATAAAAAGGCAGACTCAGGGTCAAGCCACAAAGACAACAACTCTTTTGCAATATTCTAAAATGGAGAAAAAGATCACCTGATTCATGTTTTTAGTTACCTTCCTTATTCTCTGGGCAAGAATATGGACAATCGTAATAGATTTACATAGATCCTGTCAGCAAATATCTATTGGTGGTTCTGACAAAGATTTGCTTCTTGACAAAACTTCAGTCAGGCTCCTCTGAGCCCTTTTGTTGACAAGGCCTCAACCTTGGCCCCCACTCTTACTGGGCCTGCATCACCCAACTTTTAGCAAGAATCCTGCTCAGCCTGGTTAGCAAGAATATCTAACCTTTGATATCTGATTATCCTTGAAATCTAATCAAATTCTTCATCTCCTACCCTCAATATCTGCTCACCCTGGTCTGCCTTCAGTCAGAATCTTGTTAGGTGGGTTTACAAGAATTCCCCCACTCTTGATATCACCTCTTAGTAATTTTCCATCTACTGAACTGCCTTACTCTGCTCATTGCCTATAAATCCCGATCCGCTCTTGCCGTATTCAGAAGTGAGCACCATTCTACACTGGAGTCTCTTTTCCTTTATTGTGGCGATTCCTGAAAACAATCTGTTCTGACCGCTGTAACGTACTGTCAGGCTCCGGTTCTCTTTAACAGTTTCCACTTCTTTGACATAGCATCCCACAGGGCTGGCAATTATTTCAAGTTTATGAAATTCAAAAAGTAAATCTCTAATTGACATTAATTATGGTTCACTTTCATTTCAGAAACAAAAATATGTCACATAAGTCTGTGAAAAAATTCACTAAATTACATAAATACCTTGAGTTTAGGAATCAGTGGCTTGTGTGATAAGAATATAAAATCTCTAAGTGGAACCCATGCACAAAATCTTGTGAGCAGTTTCATGCCTTCCCCTGTTAAAAAGAGTATCTGAGTATTCTGAGTAGAGTTTGGCTGTTACTGGATTTGCCTTCATGAAGGGAGGTAGCAAGCAAGGAAGGCTGGGCAGTTGGATCAGGAAACAAACTACATCTTATCCACAAGACTTGCATGATGGACTTTAGAGCAGGGAGAAAATGAATGGTCTCAATATAGGAGGCTCTATAGTTCTTTTCACGTCTGAGGCTAGAAAAGCTGCTGCCTCCACATTTTCTGCTTCTTTTCCTCAGCATAATGTGAGGTACAAGGTCAGGGGACACACTTGCAGCCTCTAATGGCCAGATAATGGACCACAATAAAAGTTATGTGTCCCCAGCTGAAGGTGAAGACATATAATGGTTGGCAAGATCCATTATCTAACTATTAGAACCTAGAGCAAAAGGAGACAATTATTAAATCAAAAAAAAAATCTTTGCACTTATTCAAGAAAAAAGATTTTTGCCTACGTGTTGTGGATTTTTCTACAAGTTCCATCTTTATCTCCAAATAATAATACCACTAGTGATCACAGCTAATGTTTATTGAGCATTTACAATATGCTAACTGCCTCTGTAGAGATCTATAGAATCAGACCCCAAAATTTCAAACCCTTGCTTGCAGAAAGGAGTAACCCTTGCTGAAGTAACCCTTGCTCACTTGGAAGAAGTTAGCTCTTCTATGTCTCAGTTTTCTGATATGTAAAATGATGATAATATTAGCACCTGTATTATATGATCACCAAGTATATTAAGTATCTAATACATGTTACGTATTACTAGTGTTGTTGCTGTAATATTGTCATTGTTGGCATGACTCCATAGTATTTTCATTATTTATATATTTTATCAGCCCTATTTGAAGAAATATGAAGATGAAGTGAGATATTTATATCTGGAGATTTGTAAACAGATTTTAAAGGATTCGTTGACCCCTTGAAAGAAACTGAAAAAGATTTTGTTTATGTGAATTTGGTGGGTGGTTTTCAACAGACGCTCAACAGAGCTCTTGACCCTCAAAATTCTAAGAATCCCTCAGAGACGAAATTTCACATTATCACTTCATCTATCAAGTGATGTAAAGTTATTATAAGGCAAACATATTTCAAAATCATTTCTTCCCTTGCGACTTATCATTTTTTAAAAGTTATATAAAACCAAATAATAAGAGCAATAAAAGATACATATTTCATCTGCTGAGTGCCCAAATAGGCTCATGAATGCCACAATACAACTGGCTATTTTTCATCCCTTTCTTGAGACAAACCCCTTTTACAAAATAATATTTGAAAGAGACAAAACCAATTCAGTGACAAAGGTGGGAAGCAATAGTTTTAGTGTCTTGGTAATTGTTCCTTAGCAATCCATAAATGCATTTGAGCCATTTCATTTGGCCCTTTGGAATCCCTGGAATTCAAGTGGAGATTCCTATCAGCATAATGACATCATGATATGAACATCCCCCTTTTTCATAATGCACTTGAAAAAGCATCTACTCCAACCCTTTGTTCCCTTTGGTTATAATGATTGTCTGTATAGGGTTAGTTCCTCTTCCACTAATGTGGGACTGTGGGAGCTGCTAAAATGTTCCAAGTAGATTTGTGGGCCCAGAGAAATTCTAAAATTATTGTCATTATAATTTAAAAAATAAACATCATTCATTTTTAAGGAGAAGAATTATAGCACAATGGTTAAGAGCACATATTCTATCTAAGATAATTATAAGGGTCCAAATCTTAAATCTGTCATCACCAGCTGTGTAATCCTCGACTTTAATCTACCCCTGTCCATTTCAGCTTTCTTATCTGTAAAATGGGGGTATTTATAGTATTTCCCTCATAGGACTGTTATATGAGGACTGAATTTGTTATTATTCACAGAAACCCTGTAGCAGTGCCTGGAATATAAGGGCTGTAAGAATTAGCTAGTCATGCATCATTATTATGTAATTTATTTCTTGAGGATTAAGAAGAAAATGTCTGAATTCTAATCCTATTTTTAACCTGCTAAATCACCTTTCAATGTACACAAATAACTCTCTCAACTTCATTTTTCCTTTACCTGTGGGAGGAGATAATCCCCAAGCTCACGATACTGTGTGAAATCCAGAGTTTCCAATAACCTGTAAACTCTTGGGGCCTGGACAATTGGTTCCAATCCATCTACAAAATCGGTTCTGTTTTTTTTAAAGCATTTTATGATTAAATCTAAGTAATTGGAGAAGCACAGCACTTACTACAGAGCCTAAAAGAATTTTTAAATCTTATATGTGCATGGGTTATGAAGAAAATGTGACAAATAGATTTTTCAAAGAGATTTTCTAGTTAATCCTAGTTAAGACTCCCTTGAGCTTTAAGCATTTTTAGGTTTTGTTTGTTTATTTGCTTTTGGCTTTTAAATGAACCAGAATTCTGGTTCAAGTAAAGAGCTGACCCCATTACTGACTTCTTTGCATTCAGAGAAGCTGAGGGGAGATTATTGAATTTTCATGGATTTTTGTTTCATGGCATTTCTTTTACAAAGTTCTAGGCTCTTTTTGCTAGCTTTTAAATATTTTTGACCAAATTTTCACTGTTTTAATTTTGAAGCATTGTAACGGATGATTCTCACGTTGACTTAATTACTCTTATATTTTATCTTTATTTGCCAGGAATTGAAGATTTACAGAATCATTGTGTGTGAACTTGTTCTTGCTCAGGCCTTTTCTACTTCTGTCATTTGTCGTAATGAGCTGGAAATGCTTTCATAACCTCACTGAATAACCTTACTCTATTCAGGATCTCTGGAGCCCCTAAAAAGACACTGTGGCTCTTTATATTTTAACTGTTAGGAAAAGGAATCCAGAAGCTGCCATTTGTGTTCATACTTTGACCAGTTATCTCTTGCTGCATAACACCCCTCCCTAACACTTAGTGACTGAAAGCAACCATGCTATAGTATTCCTCACTACAGTATCCTGTAGGTTGACTAGGTGATCCCTCTGCTGGTGTCATCTGGCTGTATACCTCTGGGTGCCACCAGCTGATGGATAGCTGGGGCTGAGCTCTGCTGGGATTGCTCAGTGACTGGGCCTCTCTCCCCATGGGGCCATTTATTTCCTGATTCTCCCCATGGTGGTCCTAGGCAGGGCAAAATGCAGGTTAGGGAGGCCTTGGTTCCTGAATTTACACAATACCATTTCTACCTTATTCAAAGTGTGTCACAAATAAGGTCAGCCCAGATGTAAAAGTTGGGAAAACAGATTCTACCTCTATGAGAGAAACCGCAAGGAGCATATGGCCAATTTAATCTACCAAAATGTCTGAGTGTTTATCTTTTAAGCAAATGTTTCTCTGTTAGACTGTGAACTTTTGTCATTGGCACTGGAGAAAACCAGTAGCAAGAGCCAATGAAATTCCAAATCATAGACAATACCCCACTTACTCTTATATGGGGGTCATCCCATGTTGTTTAATTACTTCACATATATTAATTAGGCAGCTGGTCTACTAGCTGCTAGTACTATGCAAAGACTGTTGATCACAAGATTGCTGATTCTCATCCTGAATTCAGCTGTGCCTTTGGGAAAATAAGCATGTCACATTTTCAGGAGTTTATAGAAAATCAACATCATCAGTGATAAACAATATTAAGCATGCCCTGTGTGCAAAAATAATGCTATGTCTGAGAATTTTCAAATAATGTAAGGCATGATTCCTGATTACAAGCTTAAATTCTAGCTCAACAAAATAGTCATAACCTAGCAATAAATAACAATAAACTTTTTCAATTATTTAACATACTTTTATTTAATATCTCCTATATGTCCAGATTCTATATTAAGCACTGTGAATGCAAAAACAAGTTCGGCTGGGACTGGGGTCACATGATTTAGAGTGTAGTAAGAGGAAGCAAAATGTAAAGAAATTTTAAAAATTATTACAAGCAAGTAAAACATACATAAAAGTAAAGAAGTTAATATTGTAAATGCTCCGACAGAAGGTTAACAGAAATACATGAGGTGTATGTATATCTTCCTGGGGATTGAGGATGAGGATCTCCTTCAAGGAAGAAATGAGGTTTGCCCTAAGTTTTGAGAAGTGCACAAAAGGTCTTTAGGCTGACGAGTAAGGGCCATGAGGTCCAGGAAGATGAAATGCGTAACAAAAGGGATATGTAACATGGGAAACACTGGACCTTCAATTTGTTCAGTGTTCCTGCAACCTAAATTCTGGATGAGATTGAGGAGGAGTACAAGGAAGAAAGAGAGAGAGAGAGAGAGAGAGAAAAGAAATGATGAGCAAGGAATAGAAATGACCAGTGACTCAGTCATGGAGGATCTTAAAGTTTGGATTTTATTCTATAGGTAATGGGACTGTATTGAAGAATTTTAATCCTGAACAGGATCCTTAAGAGATCCTGTTAAGGATGATAGGATCAAACTATTATTTTAAGAAGATCAATCTGTCCTCAATATGAAAGATGAACTGGCTGCCGCAAGACTGGGGACAGAACACTTAGGTTATTGCACTGATCTAAATAAGCTATAATAAGGAAGAGGCAGAAGCTGAAATACTAGAGAGAAAGAGATGATCCATACTTTCTTTTTGTAATTTTTTAAAAAATATAGTTTATTGTCAAGTTGGTTTCCATATAACACCCAGTGCTTATCCCAACAAGTGCCCTCCTCCATGCCCATCACCCATTTTCCTCTCTCCCCCACCCTATACTTTCAACAGACATGTATTGGGTGTCTACTAAGTTTTGGAGGGAGGGTATGCTAAGTGCTGGGAGTATTGTGACATAAAACCCACTTAAAACTATACTAAAAGACCACTCAGAGACAGATGTAAAAAATCTTCAAGAAATTCAGGTAAAAAGACTTGATTCCTAATTGAATGTAGGAGTGAAGGAAATGGAAGATCCCAGAAGTCCCAAGAGCTATGAAAGGCAGTACCTTGATGAATAGCTATTGGCAATTTAAACAGTAGGTAGGTACCAGTAAATCAAGAAGGAAGTAAATTCTTTTAAGGTAAGCAATTAAAACAAAACAAAACAAAACAAAACAAAGCAAAAGGAAACATGAAGATCCAAAGGAAAATTTCAGAAGCATCAGCTTTAGTTATATTTATGTATTGTCATCAGTTTTCAAAGATGACACTCTGAAGACTGTAGATACATGTGTACATGTATGGCATTGGGTCTGACAGAATATTCTACTGCTTTTCACCTAGTCTGTCCTTCATAAAGTCAACCATATCTTCCTATGTGTGGTTTAATTGAACTTGACCCTAAGATTTGATGATCCCAATTCCCTGTGGCTCAATAATTGGGCCCCATGTGTGATATGGGCAGCTTGCACAGGGCATCCCACAGCTGCTGCTTATGTGAATGGATTAAATTAGAACTTCCAAGTACACTGCCTGCTCCTGATTTGATCATGACCATAGAGATATATTTTCAGCTAAATCTCTACCTATAAAGCCAACAATAGGAAAGCAATCAATAATGGTAGCTCTCTCCCTCTCTGTTTACATGTTCATATCATCAACTAAAAACTATTACACCCTGACGAAGGCCCATTATTATATTCTGGGTATCTATTTCACCTATTTTTAGCATAAATATCTGATTCCTGGCACAATGATAAACCCATTACATATGATTGATACTTAATATTTGACATTAATCTTACTCTTAGCTTTTCATTAGGTCAACAGGAAGCCTTTATAGAGTTCATATTCTGTGCTCAGCAGTATAGGACTTGGAAAAACAATTTTGAGGAGGACAAGACAGCATCCCTCACCATGAAAAGAAGAGACAGAGATAAGCGAACAAATACTGCCACATATCATCCATCCATTAATTCGTTCATTGAGTATCTGTTCTGTTGTTGGCTGTCAGAATGCAAAAGCAAACAATACCAGTGTCTGCACGTTTCTAGTTGAGTGTGCCCCAGAGTGATTATTAGCACTGTGCTTGGTACTTCACATAAGTTCGCTTATTTAAATCGTTGAGGAGTTCTGCAGGGTAGGTGCTTTTACCCTTATCACAGAAGAAACTACAGGCTTAAGAGACTCACAAAAGGCCACACAAATACTAAGACTGAGTAGGCATTAGGTATGTATAACTTCAGACCCTGAGGGCTTTCCAATATTCTGATATTGGACCTTAGGATAATGTGTTAAGTTATAATAAAAGTACACTACCACAAAGAATTAAAACATCATTTTCTCTTAATGTTGCCCCTCCTTTCTTTACTAATTCTCACATACTCTTTATACCTAACTTCTTGAGAATACAGCTCATATTGTCATATTATTTATCTCCCATTTATGTTCCAGCCACACTAATGTTCAGATGTTTGAAACACCCTAATACACACATAGTCGCAAATATATTGGCCCCAAAGCAATAAATTATCATCTTTCTTCCTTAAAAAAGTGATCTTATAGTTGTCATTGAAGTACATTTTTAGTTCTTGACTTAATAGTAAGGTGGTGGTATGGTATATTTTAAAAATTGCGTGTTTCAGTATCAGACTTCTCTGAGTTTAAACCCCAGCAGAGTTTAGATTTATGGTGATCTCTAAACTGCACCAGTTACTTAGGCTCCCTAGGTATTAGTTTATTCATATATAGAAAACAGGAATGAGGGGCACCTGGGTGGCTCAGTCAGTTAAGCATCTGACTCTTGGTTTTGGCTCAGGTCATGATCTCACAGTTTGTGAGTTCGAGCCCCACATCAGGCTCTGCGCTGGCTCTCTTTCCCTCTCTTTCTGCCCCTTCCATGTGCTCTCTCTCTCTCTCAAAATAAATAAATAAACTTAAAAATTTTTTTAAACAAATCATATATATTAAAAAAGCAATAAATTATATTTAAGAAAAAGAAAGTGGTTTCTTGAGATGGAATCTACTCCTGATGAAGACGCTGTGAAGATTGTTGTGATGACATAAAGGATTTAGAATATTATTATCAATGTAGTTGATAAAGCCGTGCAGGATTTGAAAGGACTGACTCCAGAAGTTCTACTGTGGGTAAAATGCTATCAAACCGCATCATGTGCTATAGAGAAATCGTTTGTGACAGAACCCATCAATGCAGCAAATGTCATTGTTGTCTTATTTTAAGAAACTGTCACAGCCACCCTAACCTTCAGCAGCCACCACCCTGATTAGTCAACAGCCATCAATGTGGAGGCAAGACCCTCCTCCAATCGAGAGAATACAACTCACTGAAAGCTCAGAAGATGGTTAGCATTTTTTTTTAGCAATAAAGTATACTATGTATGTATGTATGTATGTATGTAACCTCTATACCTAATGTGGAGCTCAAACTCGTGACTCCAAGATTAGGAGTCATGTGCTGTACTGACTGAGCCAACCAGACACCCCGGCAATAAAGTATTTTTTTAATATAAAAAAAAGAAAACATGAATGATAATATCTACCATTCAGGAGTGTTAAGATAATGATCTGTTTTTAATATGATAGCAAAATATCTTATACTTTTCAAGTACTCAATAAATATAATTATTATGTATCATTATCATTACCATTATCAAAATCTCTACTACATTTGATAAAGTTGACAACCTCCTCTTTAAATTCTTTCCTCCCTAGCATTTATCTGGGAGGTTTCTTTCTGTACCTTTTTTTCCCTTTGTCGTTTCCCTTTTCCCACACCTCCTACGTTAAATTCTAACGTCCTCCACTCTTCTGTTCTGGGCCCACTTCTCTTCTTATTCTAAATATTTATAATGAGAAATGTCCACCCTTCTTGTAGTTACAATATTCCTCCAATCTGTGAATCCCAGACTTTTCTTCCCAACCCAAGACTCATGTATCCAAATATCTACTAGGCGTCTCCAACACAATGTGCTGTGGGCAACTCAAACTCAGCAGACCCAAAACTGAACTGGATCTTCCCTTTCCTCCCCCAAATTATTTCTCTTCTGTATTCTTTATCATTGGTGAAAGATCTCATCACCTATCTGGTTACTGAGACCAAAAATCTGGGCATCATCCTAGATTCCAGCCCCAGTCCAACCAATAATTTAGTACTATTCCTAACATCTAACCTTTCAAGGGTGGGAGGGAGGGGGGTCCTGCCTCCAAGGAAACAACACCTCTTATAATTCATCCTACTTCCTAATGCCCAATGCCAGTACCATATCCATGGTAATATGATACTACAACAAAGTGAAGAGTACAAGTACAGAAAGCACAGGAACATAAACCACATAAATTCAAACAATTAGTCAATATATTGCCTGGTTGTGCCCCAAGTGTCCTGAATTCCTGCCTCTCACCCCATCCCTCTGGGCTCATGCCTTTCCTAATCCCTGAATTTTATAGATTTTACTCCTGGGATTCTATGTTCTATGACATAGTTGATTTTAAGAAAGAGATCATCCAGGTGGGCCCGACCTAATCACATGAGCCCTTAAAAAGCACAGTTCTCTTGGGGCACCTGAGTGGCTCAGTTAGTTAAGCGTCTGACTCTTGATTTCAGCTCAGGTCATGATCTCATGGTTTGTGAGATCGAGCCCCACATAGGGCTCCTCACTGATGCTTCAGAACATGTTTGGGATTCTGTCTCCCTCTCCCTCTGCCCTTCCCCTGCTCGCTCACTGTCGATCTCTAAATAAAGAAATAAACAAACAAACTTTTAAAAAAAAAAAAGCAGAGTTTTCTCTGGCTGGCTGCAGAAGAGGAGGCCAGAGATTCAGAGCACAAGAGGGATTTCATGTGTTGTTGCTGGCTTGAAAATGGAGTGGGTAGTGTTAAGGAATGGGAATGAAATTGCAAGATATTTAAAGAGTACAGTGTGAAGATTTGATTTTCCTATACATTGGGAAAGGATCCCTTCGTCAAGTTAAGTGACACATTCAACACCTCACATATTTATCTTTTTTTCTTTCTTTCCTTATTTGTTTTCTATGAGAAAATTTAAGTTATACTCCAAGCAAATTTCAATTTTATAATACAGGGTTATCAACTATAGTCGCCATGTTCTATATAGATCCTCAGACCTTATTCATCTTATAACTGAAAGTTTGTATGCTCCTTATCCCACCCTGCAACCCCCAGCCCCCAGCAACTACTTGTGTACTCTGTTTCTAGAAGTTCAACTTTTTTCTTTTTTTAAGTTCCACATGTATAGGATACTCTATGCACTACTTGTCCTTCTCTGTCTGTCTTATTTCACTTAGCCATCCAGATTCATCTGTATCATTGCAAATGACAAGATTTTCTTCTTTTTTATAGCTGAATAATATCCCATTTGGGATGTGTGTGTGTGTGTCTGTGTGTGTCTGTGTGTGTCTGTGCATGTGTGTGTGTGTGTACATTTTATTGATCCATTCATCTGTCAGTGGACCCTTAGTTTGTTTCCATACCTTAGCTATTATGAATGTGCTACAATGGACTTGAGAGTATAAAATCTCTTCCAGTTAGTGATTTCATTTCTTTTGGATAAGTGCTCAGAAGTGGGTTTGCTGGATCATAGGGTAGTCCTATTTTTTTTTATTTTTTGAGGAACCTCCAAACTGTTTTCCAGAGTGGCTGCATCCATTTGCATTCCCACCAACAGTGCAAGAGGGTGCCTGTTTCTCCACATTCTCTTTAGCATTTGTCATCTCTTGTCTGTTCTTCACCTTAATTCTTTTGATATTTAATTTAAATATCTTATCTCAGCATGTTTTAATTCTTATGTATTGACTTTATTGTTGTTAACTTAGTAGATTTTAAAAATCTATGTATATATGACTCTCCAGTCATTTACTTTTTATAATTTACATTTCTCTTCTCCCTACAAAGCAATAGACCTGGTAATTACCTCTAGTTTTCTCTAGTCTTGTGGTGTGCAGTAACACTCTTACCTGACGCATTTAGGACTGGTGGTTGGTTTATGAATTAGAAAAGTTGGGGGGCACCTGGGTGGCTCAGTCAGTTGAGCGTCCGACTTCTGCTCAGGTCATGATCTCACTGCTTGTTGGCTCAAGCCCCACATAGGGTTCTGTGCTGACAGCTCAGAGCCTGGAGCCTGCTTAGGATTCTGTGTCTCCTTCTCTCTGCCCCTCCCCTGCTCATGCTCTGTCTCTCTCTCTCTCTCTCTTTCTCTCTCAAAATAAATTTTAAAAAAAGGAAAAAAAAAGAAAAGTTGGTTAAAGTAGGAAATCATAAAATCACATATGAAGTACTATATGCAGTTTAATTCATCCTGGATGTTAAGTAGTGGAGGCAAGAAAGAAATCCAACCATTTTGATTCCAGAATTTCTGCTACCTGTTAGTTCACATACGCTATCCCTTTCCAAAAAGGCAATTTTTTCCAAAAGGAATTTTCAGTGCGGCTTGCAAGGACGCATTGAACACAGTAAGATTATGTATGTTAGAAACAAATTCCTGCTACCAGTGAACACTGGTCCTTTTAATACCTTTCAATATATTTGCATATGAAGTTTCCTGTTTAATGACAATCCCCAAATCTAGTGGCCACAAAAGTATCTCCTTTACAATCAGAAAGCATAATATTTAGCATTACACAAAAATGATTGAAATTCACAAGTGTTTCATTTATATATAGGTCAAATTTACTATTCACTCTCTCATGTCAGCCCCCATGATGAAGGCCAAAAAAATTCTATTAATACAAGTGGCTGTAAGAATGTGGTATAAACCCAAATCAAAAATTTAGTGTGTCAATGTGCTGATTTCTCCTACTATGGAGATTAATGAGAGGAAGTTCTGCCTCTTGTATGATCTACCTGACCCTTTATCCAGTGATGCCTCTATGTCTTACGGTTTCTTATAGATACCACCAGCCTGGGTACTAAATCAATAAGGAAATTAAACTGGAAATCCAAAACACATTGATTTATGAGGTTGCATTTCTTCTTTACATTTCATAATATTTTAGAGCAATCATAAATTAAACATAAAATCAATTTAAATTACAAGTTAAGGGGCAGTAGCCCTCAGGTAGATGTTCAATGGTTTATTAGTTTTATGAAATATATAATATATACTAAACTTTATACTAGTGTTATTATTATTTAATACTTCTTACACACTAACAAGGTACCATCAATTTCTGTTGAGCCAGGGCCCAATTACCCAGTTTTTGAATTATGTAGGCTGCCCAACTTTACAATTAAATCTTTGGTCATTTATTTCATTCTAAATTTTGGCTCTTTGAGGGAAAAAACTGTTGGAATAAAAATCACATTATTGTATTTTGGAAGTTCTATTAGAACTCAGAAACAACCCCCGTGTTGGGAAATTATTTATTTATAGTTATTCAGACTTTAAATTCATATACTTGGGCAACACCAAATGATGAGAGAATGTTTACAAGATAATGTAAGAAAGACTATGCACCACGTCTATAATTATTTTATTTGCATTCTATGTTCATTCATTTATTCAACATATATTCAATGTATTTCTAATCTGTGAATAACATTAAGAATAAAGAAAGAAAAAGCAGATGTAGGTGAGCCTGCCTTCATGAAGCCTGCATTCTAGTGAGAGAAACAAACAGTAACCAATGGATTATTCCAGATTAAACAGGAGTACTTCACAGTGCTTCTGGTGTGGTAGCCACTGTTCTATGTGTTCTCTGTGGATTAGTCCCTGCCACTCCCCTAACGACCTAATAAGGTGAGTATCGCTCTGGTCTCCATTTTACAGATCTAGAAACAGAGTCACAGTGGAGGTAAGTAACTTGTCCAAGTCCAACAGCCAGGGTGTGATGATGCCAGGATGTTTGACCCAGGCTGTCTGGCATCAGGTGTGGGTGCTGAGCCCCTTGGTTTTCTGCCTCTCTTGTGGGATGCATGTGCCTCTCTTGTGGGATGTGGGCACAGGTGGCACACGGGAGGGGGAGGAAGAGTTTCAGAAGAGAATTACTATCGGAGTAAGATCTAAAGGCTGAGTGGGCCTGAACCAGGCACTGCTGGAGACAGGGGAGGGTGTGCTGACTCGAGAGTAAGGACCAGACCGTGCGAAGGACTTGCAGTGAGAAGAGAACAGAGGCATGAGGGGAACTGGGAAATCCTGAGTGGCTGAAGTGCAGGTGGTCAGGGCCGACAGCCCGGAAGCCTCTCTCTGAGTCCAGCTGCCTCTCACTCTATTTCTGTATATATAGACTCTCTTTACATCAGTGGATCTCCACTTTGGCTGCAATCAGAATCACCTGGGCAGCTTTTACAACACCTCATCCCAGACCAACTCTATGAGAATCTCTGCAAGAGGGCCCTGGGCATCACTAGCTTCCAAAGCCCTCCTTACACAGCCAAGATTGAGAGCCTCTGAGTCACAGCATCATCAGACTATGTCTAAACCAGTTGAGGCCTCAAGAACCAAAAATATACACAATACTGTTGTGATAATCAAGTGCAGGTGTCAATTTTGAAAGTGTTATTTGCTGAGGTGAAGTGGAGGATATCTGAGGGAGATAAACAAGAGCTGCATAAACCCTCAAGCAGAGGAAATGTTGAGGAAACAGCCTGCCCGGAGGCAGTGGGTGGGTCTGTGGACGATGTGAGTCTCCAGCCCCAAATCTTCAGGAAACCTTGAGATGGCACCAAATTAAGATATTCAGCCTCTGTAAGAACTAAAAAGATTATGATGCCTTTCCCAAAATAAATAAAATGTTTCTTTTCCAACATAACACAATACTTAAGGGTTTGCTGAAAGTATTCGACCTTGAGAATCTGGATGTTTATTAAAGCTGAGTTCTTTCTTTTCTTCCTCTTCTCCTTCCTCCTCTCCATCCACTTCTCCCTCTGCCTGCCTCTCCCCTTCCTCTCCATCTTGCTCCCCTTCCCTCCCCTCCTCCTCTCATCCCTCTCTCCTCCTCCTCCTTTTCTTCTTCTTCTTCTTCTTTCTTCTTCTTCTCCTTCTCCTTCTCTTTCTCCTCCTCCTCCTCCTTCTCCTTCTCTTCCTCCTTTTTCCTCTTCCCCTTCCTTTTCTTTTTCTTCTTCCTCTTCTTCTTCCCTTCCTCCTGCTCCACCTCCTCCTCCTCCTCTTCCTTCTCTCTCTCTTTCTATCTCTCTCTCTCTCTCTCTCTCTCTCTCTCTGCCATGTGTCAGTTCAATAGTAGAACAGAGGGTCCAAAGCTAAGGGCAGGATTATATATGGTCTGTATGTTTTCTTGAAGAATGAATTAAAGAAGGGCAGAAATGGGTACTGAAATATCAGTATGGATTTCTGTAGATCAGGTGAGAGATGACAGCAACTTGGATTAGAGCCAAGTGGCAAAGGAAGAGGAAGAAGCGGAAAGAGAGTGAAGTTTGGCCATAAACATTAGAGATAGTAAAGCAAAAGAGACAAAGACAGATACATGATTAGAGACATGGACATAGAGACAAAGGAAATATGTATAATCTTGTCAACTACAACTATGGTTCTTATTTTGCCTCTGAAAGTTATCATTACTTGTTTATATTTTATAGTGAATGACTAATCACAGAATGATGGAATAAACATAATAATGCATACCTAATTATGTGTAGAAAATGGACTGGAAAAAATACTTTCAATTGTTGATATGATTGACTCTGAGTGGGTGGCATCACTGGGTGATACTAAGAACAAAAATGATGAGCATTCTGTGAGCTCTGTTCCAGGCAAATTCTAGTCCTTTTGTTACTTTATTCATTTAATCCTCAGTTGTCAGGATATGGGAATGTTCCTTAGAACTGGTAAATGTTCCTGTGTGTCAAGCATCTTGCTAGGTGTTTTACTACTACTAACTCGTTAAATTGTCACAGCAATTTATTGAGGTGACTATTATAATAATCTCTATTTTACAAGTAAAAAACAACTATGTCTTACATTAAGGATATTTTCCCTAGATTGATGCCAAAGACTCCAAAATTCAGGAGAATAATGCAGAATTTCATGGTTCAGAGATAGTGCCCTATTCTCCAACATGGAGATACCAAAGGAGCCTGGATTAAAAATATATATGGAAGGACAGCCAGCACTATAATCTCTCAAATAGTTAGTGGCTTGTTTTTAAAGAGGAGGTTCAAATCCAATATTATTCAAGTGTGGCTAGGTCTATATAACTAGGTTTTAAGCATTTTACTAACTACAGTCAAAAAAGAAAAAGCCAATAAATACATTTGATTGTGGAGATTCCTAGAACAATTTCACCGAAAGCAGAATATAGCCAGTTTAAAGTAATATTTTTTCTTTCTTACTAAGGTTTTAATTTTTAATTCCAGTATAGTTAACATACAATGTTATGTCAGTTTAAGGTGTACAGTATAGTGATTCGACAATTCTATACATTACTCAGTGCTCATCACAAGTGCACTCCTTAATCCCCATCACCTATTTCACTCATTCCCCCTCCTCCCCTCTGGTAACCATCAGTTTATTCTTTATAGTTAAGAGTCTGTTTCTTGGTTTCCCCCTCTCTTTTTTTTCCCCTTTGTTCATTTGTTTTATTTCTTAAATTCCACATATGAGTGACATCATATGGCATTTGTCTTTCTCTGATTATATATATATTATATATATTATATAATTTATACCTCCTTTATCCATTCATCTATCGATGGACACTGGGGTTTCTATAATTTAGCTATGGCAAATAAAGTTGCAATAAACATAGGGGTATATACATCCTTCTACCTAGTGTTTTCGTTTTCCTTGGGTAAATACCTAGTAGTGTGATTACTGGATCATAGGGTAGTTCTATTTTTAATTGTTTTGAGGAACCCCCATACTCTTTTCCACAGTGGTCAGACCTGTTTGCATTCTCACCAATAGTTTCTGACAGAATACAGGTCTGTATTCTCACCAATAGTTTCTCAACAATAGATTCTGACACAATCACATTGTGATTTTCATTTGCATTTCCCTGATGATGAATAATGTTGAGGAACTTTTCATGTGTCTCTTGGCCATCTGTATGTCTTCTTTGGAGAAATGTCTGTTCATGTCTTCTGTCCATTTTCAATTAAATTATTTGTTTTTTTTAGTGTTGAGTTGCTAAGTTCTTTATATATTTTGGATACTAACCCTTTATCAGATATGTCATTTGCAAATACCTTTTCCCATTCAGTTGTCTTTTAATTTTGTTGACTGTTTCCTTCACTGTGCAGAAGCTTTTTATTTTGATGCACTCCCAAGTTTATTTTTGTTTTTATTCCTCTTATCTCAGGAGACATATCTAAAGAAATATTGTTACAATCGATGTCAGAGAATCACTGCCTGTGCTTTCTTCTAGGATTTTTATGGTTTCAGGTGTCACATTTAGATCTTTAATTTATTCTGAGTTTATTTTTGTGTTTGGAGAAGGAAAGTTGTCCAGTTTCATTTTTTTTGCATGGCTGTCCAGTTTTCCCAATACAATTTGTTGAAAAGGTTGATTTTTCCCATTGCATATTCTTATCTCTTTGGTTGAGGATTAATTGAATTGACCATGTAATCATGGATTTGTTTCTAGGCTTTCTATCCTGT
This sequence comes from Cryptoprocta ferox, assembly GCA_028646485.1. NCBI lineage: Eukaryota > Metazoa > Chordata > Mammalia > Carnivora > Eupleridae > Cryptoprocta > Cryptoprocta ferox. Next base: position 104,868,662 of record CM053574.1, read on the forward strand.
TCCATTGATCTATGTATCTATTTTTGTGCCAGTGCCATACTGTTTTGATTAATCTAAAGTAATAATTTTTTATCATTCACCTTCCAACTATATTAGTCTCCCATGCATAGTAATTGAATCTCAAGAGACTAAATTTCAAGTAGAACAAAGAACCCCACATTGAGAGAGAGGACAAGTGAGAGAGGACAAGAGAGAACATTATAAGGGAATTTTTATGTAAATATACCTAACTTTAAACACTCAGAGATTAAAGTTAAGGAACCAAATGCTTACCTGTGCTTTCCATATTTTTAGAGCCCAATATATGTGATCAGCAATATACAGTCAGTACCTAAGAATTGTATCATGAATATAAATTCACCTCAAATGTGTTTTCATTGCAGTTCTTTACAAACCCATCTTTCACCAAAGTAAGTTTATTCATTATTTCTGCTAGAAAAGAAAATTATATCCCCAGAACAAAAGAAAGACTATATGCTCCTACCTCTTGCTCTTTTTTTAAAATTTGTTTCCAATGTTTATTTTTGAGAGAAAGAGACAGAGTGTGAGCAGGAAAGAAGAAGAGAGAAAGGGAGACACTGAATCTAAAGCCAGCTCCAGGTTCTGAGCTGTGAGCACAGAGCTTGACACAGGGCTCGAACTCATGAACTGTGAGATCATGACCTGAGTCAAAGTCAGACGCTTAACCAACTGAGCCACCCAGGCACCCCTTACCTCTTGCTCTTGTACACCCAAAATGTAACTTTTTTTTTTTCTGAGACATTAGAAGTCTTAAAAGGATAAAGTTGCAATGCCTGAGTCATAAATTAACACAATTATTTCAAGTAATTCATCACTAAGCAAAGAAGTACTTTTCAAACTTTTTAGTACTTTCATTTTTTTCTTGACTTATTCCCAGACCCTAGGAAAAAAAAGAGAAATTGTTTTGTTCTTTGTTATTGTCTTTGTCTTTCAAAATTAGACACATGCAAGCATCTGAATTCAGGTCACACCCCTCCCCCCCGCCCTGCTATGGGACACTTGTATTGAGCAATGCTGAGGCAATGAATACTGCTCCAAAGCAGAAAGAATGCACCTATACAAAATTTAATTTAAAATACATAAAATAATGCATGTGTCCTCAAGCTCTTTTTTTTATTTTTAATGTTTATATTTTTTATCTTTTTTTCTTTTATAGTTTATTGTCAAATTGATTTCCATATAACACCCAGTGCTCATCCCCACAAGTGCCCTCCTCCATGCCCATCACCCCTTCTTCCCCTCTCCCCCTCCCCCATCATCTCTCAGTTTGTTCTCAGTATTCAAGAATCTCTCATGGTTTCCCTCTCTCCCTCTCCCCAACTATTTTCCCCTTCCCCCCACCATGGTCCTCTGTTAAGTTTCTCCTATTCCACTTATGAGTGAAAACATATGGTATCTGTCCTTCTCCGCCTGACTTATTTCACTTAGCATGACACCCTCGAGGTCCATCCACGTTGCTACAAATGGCCAGATTTCATTCTTTCTCATTGCCATGTAGTATTCCATTGTGTATATAAACCACATCTTCTTGATCCATTCATCAGTTGATGGACATTTAGGCTCTTTCCATGATTTGGCTATTGTTGAAAGTGCTGCCATGAACATTGGGGTATATGTGCCCCTCCTCAAGTTTTAAAGTTGGATTATGTGGTATTTGGAAGTAAGGCTTGTTCCTTAGAAAGCCAGCTGTATTAAAATATGACTGCTTTACTTCGTGTTAAGCAAATGTTGAGAAGTGCTCTTAACCTAATTTTTGAACACATGGATGTTTCTTGGGAAATTCAGTCAATTTTTAAATATATCAGGAAAACTCCAGGAAAAGAACTTCATCAAAAATCCATAAGCATTGCCTTGGTAGGGCCCCCTGGTACTGGCGGAACGAGGTGAGCAATAAAATGTTCCAGCAACATTTTCTTTACCAGCCACTACTAGCTTCCATCTCTGAACAAGAATGTAAATCATCTCATAATTGCCCTTTGTTAGAAGTTTTTCTTTTGTCTCTAGGGCTATTTTATTGTTTATTAAAATTAGAGACCCTGTATCATTCATTTGTATTCTACCTAGAAATTCTAGTAACAGTATTCTACCTAGAAATTCTAGTAATGGAAGCTGTTCTATCGCCATTTAATTTAAGCAAGAACTAACTGACCAACCAGATAAAACAGTCCAGTTGAGTGTATAGCAATTAACTGGTGGTTTGGTCCTGGACATGAAGGAATGAGGAACAAAGCTAGAGATTATCTAGCCCAATCATCTCATTTGCACTAGCAAAGCAAGACCAAAAGAAGCTAAGTGATTTGCAGTAGTAGGCAGACTACCAGGATTTTTCACCTCACTCGTGTACAAATCCCACCTAATTCCCGGGACTATGAATATGGTGGATTTTACTTTCATGATTAGGCTATATTGTATGACTCAGTCAGCCTTAAATTAGAGAAACTGTCTGGGTGAGTGTGACCTAATCATATGAGGCCTTTAAAAACAGAGTTTTCTTCCACTGGTTGCAAAAAAGTAAGTCAGATTGAAAGAGGAGGATTCAGTGAGCTATTGCTGGTTGGAAGAGGGAGGGAAACCTGTGGCAAGGGATGTGGGCAGCCCCTAGGAGCCAGCAAGGAAGCAAGAACCTCAATCTTACAGCTAAAAGGAAGTATATTCTGCCTACACCCAGTGAGTCTGGAGGAGCACCCCAAGCCCAGAAGGAGCACGGTGGCTCTTGCTGTCACCTTAATTTCAGTGGAGAACCCAGCTCCACCACCCCTGGACTTCGGTCCTTCAAAACTATAAGCTAATAAGTGGGTGTTGCTTTAAACTGCTGGGCTTATGGTATTTTGTTACCTAGCAATTGAAAAATAATAGCTTGTCTAAGATTCTATTGTTAATGAGTGATAGCCGAGGGCCTCCTGAGACTCCAAACAAAGTCTTTTGCCTCCTGAGGGAGACAATGCTGATCACTAGAAGCAGTGATTCCAGAATGAATTTGATCCACCAGCACTGAGGTATATAACCAAGGTACAGCTGCCTCTTGCGTTAGAAATAGCCAAATTACTATTTCCCCATCACCGTTTGAGGCTGGTCAAAAATGAATTCTGAATAAAAAACGATTTTGGAGGACACGGACTATCTCTTCCATCAAATGACATAACTAGAAACGGAAAAGAAAGCTCCTTCAGCATTCCAGCTCTCTCAGGTCGGGTGGGGATAGCCAGACACGAAGAAGGAGCACTTAGGGATCAGAATAGAAACTCTACACATAATCTTTTAAAAGCATCATCACCCAATTGAGACTTGGGAAAGAATTTTGTCAAGTGCAAAATTTCCTATTCAATTGTATGAAATTACTCTGAAGAGCAGAAGTTATGATTTGAAATTCAGAATAAACCCAAGGCCATTAGCCATTCATCCAGTTAGAGAAGTTCCCTCACTTTCTAAAACCAAATTAGAAATTACTTGCTCCAAAGGGAAAAGGGCTCGCGGAGTACTTGTATCCCTCTCAGTGTGTATGAGGCCTGGAGTCACGTATGCGTTGATTTCCAGGATCAATTAGTGACAATTCCTGTACATCAAATGTGAAAAATCTACCAAAGGCTCTCTCACCGTTGTGACTTTGCTGATAAGGGAAACCGTGCCTTCGTCTTTCCCGTGGTGTGCCATCTCTATTAGACTTTGTAAACTGCAGCAGTTGAAATCTTTAACCAGCCATTACTAATAAGCATATGTTAATTGTAGCAGAGATCATAAGCAGGTCAATTAGGAGGCAAAGACTGGAACCGAAGGAAACATTCAGCTGGAGGGAAAAGCAAGGGCAGGTGTCGGCCAGCGTGGTCTGCCCTGGCGGGAGCTCTAAGCATCCTGGGTAGGAGCTCATTTAACGTTTTGATTTGCTGAATTTGCATTTCAAATTTTCATTCCTAATAGACAATATAGTCAGTCTTTGTTAATGAGGACTCTGATTACATGTGCCATTATAATTGGGAATTAGCAGACCAGCCTTGTTTTGGAGATTAAACCCAAAGCAAATTGGATTAAATACTGTGTGACTGAAACCTCCTTTCTCTCTCTTTTTATTTTTTTGTTTGAAGTCAAAGGTGAGAAAAAATCCATTTGTTCCAGGCATATGGCTCATAACTTTATTATCATTTTTAGAGCTTTGATTATACTTTAAAAAATACTCTTCCTTGGCAGGGCAAATCTATAGTTTTTAAAACATGTGTTTATTAAATTTTCCTCCATAAACAGCAGACTTGTGAGCAGATCATTAAGTATTCAGAATTAATTACAGAATACATACACATATACTGGTACATTTTTTATACAGTATTTTATACCTAAAAAAAGCAATGGAGGAGTGAGCTTTCAAAGTGAGCTTTGGGTAAAATTATACAACCTGTCTTCACAATATTAGTTGAGAATCTTTCATTGTAATCTAATAAGTCTGTGAAATTTGTCCCGTTAGATTTTGGTATATTATCTTAAGTGCAAAGATGAAGTAAGAAATTTTGCATTAATATTACCAACTCAATAAAATGCATTTTATTATAAAAATTATGATGCAATTTTTATACTTTACACGGTAGGTATCATAACCCTTAAGTGGCATATCGCTTAGGGTTATGTGGTCTTTCTTAATTCTCTGGGGTCATTTAAAATTGTAATCCAGTTACACTCCAACATTTTCATTATTAAGCTTAAGACCAATTCTTCAAAAACTCCCACTAATCCCAAGTCATTGGAAAATCATGCTTATTAATTCTCATGAGATTTGGTTAGATGCTTGTTTGGCTATAGGCTGCCTTAATTACACAACAAAAGAAGATCTTCACAAGATGAAGAGAAATTCAAATATTTTTTGAGTGAATATTGGTCTTTGAAGGCACACAAATGAGGGTAGACCTGAATATAACAATCATAGATATTTTTCAGCCACAAAAGGTTAATGTGAGGGGAAGTGAAAAGAGGGGAACTTTACACAGGGTTATGGGTTTATTTTGTTGTTGCTGTTGTTTGTTTGTCTTCACTGCACTGCGTTTATAGAAGAAAGCAAACTCAGTGGAAAGTAGTGATGCAAATCAAAGTTTAAGGTAGCCTCCCGAGATCTCTGAAAATGGAACAAGTAGAAAAGTTTTCCAGGAATGTGAATTCGATCAGAGGAGGATCAGGAATTGTTTCTTTAGGAAGGCTTGATAATTGTTTAATCACTGTTTTGTATGCATTGCCCAGGCCAGTGTCTGATTGAATGAGATGGGGAGAGCAGGGCAAGTTGCCAAGATACAGATCTGCCCTGAGAACAGATGCACATCTTTGCTTGTGCCCAAGCTCTATGCTGGGTACAGAATGACTTGTTTCAGTCAAACTAATAGAAAATTGCAATTTAGACCGTGTATGAGTTTCTTTGTATACCTGAGACCTTGGGCCATGCTAGAGAGTGTAGGCTAATGACACTATTTATGGTGATTGTCTGTTCTGGTATGCCCAAGAATCAGATGGTATCAGTTTGACTTCAGGGAAGCTGGAGACTAAGTAGCTAAGGTAGTCACATAGGTGCTTCAAGTGACTTACCCCCAATAAGAAAACATGGGGATCAAGGTTTGGGTGAGATTCCCTGGGTTAGCAACACTTCGCATGTGTTGTCACATGTCATTGCTGGGAAATGAAGCACTGTCTATGTGACACCTCTGAGAGAACAACTGGAAACTTGTGCCTGGTTTCTCTGGTCTCCAACCGACGCATCATGTCCCTCTGCTGATTTTAATCTGAATCTTCTTGCCATAATAAACTATGAGTGGAAGAGCTTTTCTGAGTTTGGTGAGTCCTAGAAAGTCACTGAACCCAAGGGTGGGCTTAAGGATTCATGACAAATCAAAAATATGAGTAACCTCACTATTTTTAATGGCCACAAAGTGTCCAATTGTATGGCATACTACAATTTATTTTACCAATATGAAATTGATAAGCATTAACTTTCTCTCTCTCTCTCTCTTTGCTCTCTCTCTCTCTCTCAGTAACATAAGTAATCTAGTATGTGCAACTTTTGGAACTTACCATATTTATTATTCTTACCATATCTTTGCAAATATGAAAGGCAAAAATGTGTTCCATTTTTACTTGCATTTCCTGAATATCTATTCATGATTAATGGATCTTTGTATTTCTTTTTTTGAGAATTCTATGTGTGTTACCCATTTTTCTATTAGATTGCATAGCTTTTTTATTTTGGTTAATACCATTTATTTTGGATGACTTGAGCAGATTAGTGAATACATTTGAATTATAAAATACTTTAAAACAAATGTAGTCATATTACATTTATATAATACATATTACATATTACAGTGCTTAGCAAAAGTTGACCTAAACACAACAGAAGTATTGCAAGTAGGGCTTTTGCTGAGACTATACTAGAGAATAGAAAACTCATATACTTACTTCTAATAATTGCTTGCTTTGGAAGTGGCTAACACTGTGCCTAGTCATTTTCTTTAAACTATTCATTTTACTTAGCAAAACTTTTTTTTTTATTCTAAGGTATTGTCAAGTAAAATTTAGCCCACATTTGGTCATTGCAGCCTCAAGGATATTGTATGTAATCATAAAGTGGCAAAAACAAAAGTTCATACAATTGCTAAATTGCTATACAATTGTTATATACAACTTTATTAAAGACTAAATGACAGGATGCATATATCAAGGTCTTATACTTACCAATGAAGCACAAGTTCTTCTTCATCCTTAATTAAAAAGCAGCCTATCTTAGCTAAATGTATTATTATCAGATTCACTGAGAGAAACTTAGTTAAACTTAGTTGCATGTTAAATGTGCCCAATACATTGTCCATTCAATTTAATCTCTTATAAAATATTTCTATAGCGAATGGCTAGTCATCAGAAATGAGAAGGGGAGGGAGGACAAGTAGAGGGAAGAGAAGTCAGCTAATAGTGAGTTGGGTACTTGGGGAGACACAGACAGAAATCTTTAAGGACGCTTGGTTACCATTAGTGCTAGAGAGATAGCAATAAATGAAGTATTTTCAGCATTTTTTGAGAGAGATTTTCCTCATTTAAATAAGTGTACCTTACTCTCTGGGGACTCAACGATGTGTTGAATTCCTTCTGACACTTGGAGATTATTTTATAGAGTAGAACATACTACTACTGATATTAAGTATTAAGTATTACTGTTTTATTATTATTACTATTATGAGTTATTAATAAAAATGTATTTTGTGTTTAAAATGTTTTCACGTATATTTTCTCATGGTAATGACAATCCCTACATCTCTTCTAGAATCATTTAGAGGCATCTACGAGAAGAATTTATCCAGTAAATACTTTGGCATATTTTTGTAGTAATTTACAGTTTATAAAGAGTCTTCACCTACGTGATTTTGCTTCTTTTTTATGAGTCCTTTCTGGTAGGCTCTGTAAACCTACATTTTTAGGGACAAGTAAATGATGGTTTGGAGAGGTTATTTGCCCTACCTAGAGTTGCAACCGGTACAGTATGTGATAAAGTTGTTCCTCTTGATTCATTCATTCATTTATTTAATAAAGATTCTTTTCAGGGCCTATGATAGGTCAGTTACTCTGCTAAGTGGTGACGACTATATGAAAACAGAAAATGTGGCTGGTTGTCTTTAAGGAATTCAGAGGTTAGCAGAGGTTCTCAGCATGAAGTCCTATACTATAATGCATTGTCTTTGTTGGTAACAAAGAGATGTAAATGCTATAGTAGCACAGAGAAAAAAATGATTGCAATTATATATTTGGGATACAGTAGAGATGACCAGTAGGATTACAATGTTCAGAGTCTTCCTGATGACCCCAAGAGACGCCACAGGATATTCTAGAACAAATCCAGGAAGAAAGACCGCAGCTGTTCTGATGAAGCAAGCTGAAACCGGTTGGGGGTGTTCCGTATCCCTTGTCACATTTTGAAATACATGAAAAAATATATTATCACCCTGAGAAAAACTCACAGGCCAAACACTGAACCTAAAATATATTCTGGCACTTTGTGAGATGAACACATTTAAAATTTTTTTGATTGATATTTTAAATAGATTTTTTTCTTGTCACGTAAAAATTAGGACTCACAGAACAAAGTTTAGAATTTTCAGAAGTTTTAAAAGGAAATTAAAAACACACAATCCTGCTATAGAGATGCTACTTTTCTTCCTATGTGGATTATTTCATAAATAAGACTATTCTGTATATATAATTTGTATCCTGTTTTTTATATTGACATTATAAATTAGAGTTTTTCATAACGTTTAATCTAATTTGCCATGATTCAACTATTGTTGAATACTTTTCTTGTTCATAGATTTTCCTGGTTATAAATGATGCTGTTTCTAAGATCTTTTTTTTTTCTCATTAATTTGTCTTATTATTTAGAATATTATTTTCTTAAAATAGATTATCAGATATAGTATTGTTAGGTCAAAAGTATAGCCATTTTTAACATTTTATACATGTTATCAGATGTGTCCTTTAGAAAGATAGTATCAATTCATATTCCCACCAGCAAAGAATGCTCTCATTAAATAATTGCTAATAGGGGAAGGTAAAAAATACATCTATGAGATTTTTTTTACATACTTTAAAACGTAATTATTTATATTCTGATTTTGTGAATTTCACCTTCATGATTTGTTTTCATTGACTTGTTAGAATCTTAGCATTTTTATATCAACTTGTATATCATTATATTTTAGGAATATTAACACTTTATAGTATTTGCCATCAATATTTTTCTCAGTTTATTTTCTTTGATTATAGTATATAATATAATGTTTTTAAAGGAGAGACTTTAAGAGTTGAATCTACACATCTTGTTTATTATGCTTTCTTCCATTATTTTTTGTCCTTTTAATTTGAGCTTAGAAAGTCATGCTTCATGACTTCAAGCCATAGACCCAAGTATCTCTAAATGTCCCCAGTGTCAATAATATGAACTGTAGAGGGGACTGCTATAGCAATATATTCTTTCTAAACACGAGAATATACTGGTCAGTAGTCAAAATTATATGCCCTGGGTTAGAACACATATGTCTTCAAGAAACATAGGTATTTTAAATTATTTTAAAGAAATTAACATACCTGGGTCTCCCCATTTCTTTTGTAAAGTACAGGAAACTTTCTGTTGTTGGTTTTTTTTTAATGCCCCTGAATAAGATGAGAGTCTTCGTAAACTCCTTGTAATTGATGCTTTTTAAAATTGATTTGAGTTATGATATGAGTTGATATCATTGAGCAGTATACACTGTGGTGTGACAGTCTCTCTTCTTAGTACTAATAACATGGAGTGTTCATTCAAACAGTTAAAACAATTAAACAATTAAGACAATTATCTTAATAAAAGCTTGTCTTTCTTGACTAGGAACTGCAGGAGTTGCTTACACTGTAAATTATCTACCCACTTCATCTCATCCCTTTAGTTTATGGAGAGAAGTTATGACAGAAAATACCTTGTTGGCTTGTCAGTGTCTCTGCTTTCTCTGGATGCTATTTGGAGTGACACGTTGGCAGTTTTTCAGTGATCAGTCCTGAGTAACTCAGAGCAGAAATGAAGCCAGACTTTCGACAGATTTCAATTGACCTCTGTGATACCAGATACCATGAGAGGTCCTTTTCTCAGCCAAACAACAAACGTAGGAAACTGATTCATAGAACTGTGCGGAGAAGGGTCTAAACCTCAAATTCGTTTGACAATATCCCTCTTGTACCATTGTAAGCAAAATGGAGCGCCACAGACTGAATACATAGAATATTTTGTGTGAGTTGGGTGAGTAATAATTTGTACAAGGAAAAGGTATTCTGCTTAAATAATTGATGTGAATCTAGAGGGAGCTCGATTTGGTTCAACGTTTTTATCTGTAACTTGGATAAAAGTATGGAAGGCTTACTCAACAAATTTATAGATGGCACAATGGCTTACATATTTAATGACAGCTTCAGAATCTAAAAAGATCTCAACAGACTACAGCAGTGGTCTAAAAGCTAGCAAGATAAAATTTAATGGGAATGAATATAAGATTCTGCACTGAGGATCCATAACATCTCAACTATCGATGTGAGATATAAGAAACAGTGTGGCAGCCAAAGATAGAACAATGGCTTGACCATCACCCACTACTTTATTTAAGGACAACACCTCAATCTGCAATAACATTATCATATAACTCCTTTGAAATTTTATAAAATGTGGTCTGTACTTATAGGAATCAAACATTAGAAACAAAGAAGATGACAATTTCACCTTAACCTTTCAAGATAACACTGAGACTAAGGCTTTCAATCCTAGACACTTCCTTTAAGAGAAATTGGACAAACTGGGGCTCGTTAGGAAGAGAGTAAATAGAAAGCAAGCAGGCTTAAAGTCAAGCCAATAAAGAAATGGCTAAGGATGTTTATACCTTGCTGTCTCCAATCTGAGAGTTTTATTCTTTGTTTCATAAGACCTTGACACTTTTCTTGTACTTGTTGACCATATGCAAGTCTTCTTTGGGAAAATGTCTATATGGGTTCTTTGCCCATGGTTTAATTGGGTTATTTGCTTTTGCCTATTGAGTCGTATAAATTCCTGGTACATTTTAGATATTAACCCTTTATCTGATATGTGGCTTGCAAGTATTTTTTCCCCATTTCATTGGTTGTCTTTTTATTTTGTTGATGGTTTTCTTTGCTGTGCAAAGCTTTTTGGATTGATATAGTCCTGCTTGTTTATTTTTGCTTTTGTTGCCTTTGTTTTTGGTGTAGAAAAAATCATTGCCAAGACCAAAGTCAAAAAACATACCTTCTACGTTTTCTTCTAGAAGTTTTATGGTGCCAGGTCTTACATTTAAGTCTTTAACCCATTTTTGGCTGATTTTTGTGTATGGCATAAGATAGAGATCCAGTTTCATTCTTTTGCATGTAGCTATCCAGTTTTTCCAGCACCATTGATTGACGAGACTATCCTTTCCACACTGTATATCACCGGGTAGAACTTAAATGTTTTCTTACACATACACAAAAGGTAAATATGTGAGGTAATAGATGTGTTAATTTAGCTCAGTGGGGAATATCCTTTCACAATGTATACATATGTCAAAGCATCATGTTGTACACTTTAAATATCTCACAATTTTGTCAGTTATACCTCAATTAAACTAAAAAAGAGAGAAACTTAAGAAAAATACTGGCCAGATATTTTTTTAGATTGTCCTTCAATTTGGGCTGGTTTGAAGTTTCCTTCTGATTAACTTTAGTTTCTACATTTTAGCAAGAATTCTCCAGAAGTGATGTTGTGCCCTTTGTATCCGGAGGTACATGTCATCAATATACCTCGTTGCTGGTGGGATTAAGTTCAATCACCTGTTAAAGGTGATGTCTGCCAGGTCTCTCTGTGGTAAAGTTGTTACTTTTTTCTTTGCAATTAATAAGTATCTTTTGTTGAGATGTCGAAAGTATATAAATATCTGATTTCTGATTTGTCATTATACTTTTACTCATGAATTTAGCATCTTTTAGTGCTTCCTGCTTACAACAATTTATTATTATACGTCTGTCAAATTCCTATGATGATTCTACTTGCCATCATTCCCTCTGCATCAATTAATTAAAATTCTACTGTAAGAGTTTCCCCCCTTCTCTCGTACTTAATTACTGGTTCAATTGTTCTTATATCAATAGAGAACTCACAGATATTTATTTTATTCTTCGTTATAACCCCCTGTTGTCTGAACTGGACCATGGGAATGACTTCCGACTGGCCCCAGAGTCTTTTCAAAATTCATTCAACATAAACTCATTTTAAGTATTTGCTTAATTTCTGGCACTATAAGACATGTTAGCTTTGGTTTTGTTTTTGTTCTTTTTTTTTCTCTCAGATATGGCCATAATCAGCCATTTCTCCAAGTAATCCTTGTTCCTTTTACTGGAAAATGGTTTTTCGAAATGAAGGTCTGGTGCCAGATGTGTTCCTTGCTACTAAGGTATCATTTCTTCTAGGCTCTCTTTGCAGAAAGGAATTAGGAAAAACAAGTTTGTATAGCCACACATACACACACAAATAAACATATCCATTTCTGTATCTATCTGCAAATATTTTCAAAACCATGAGCTCAGACTGATACTTCTATTTCCTGTCCAGCCCCACAGGGCTGATTCTAACCTTGTCCTTTCCCTTTATTTGTAACTCCTTCTCTGACAATGAGACACCTAGCTCTCATTAGCAATAATATATTGACACACTTATTTAATCCCAGATTACACATAAAGTAGTTTCAGAATCACTGCTTATACTCATGTAAAAAACACATTTAATAATTAGTGTATAATATCTATGTGCAGTTTTTGTGGTCCTTTACCTTTGTGTATATAATCAAATTACTCTGTTCTAAACGGATTTAAGTCAGTTTTTTTTTTTAATTTCCTACCCCCTTTATGGTGGTTTTTTTCTCTGTAATGCAGTTCTGCTCATTTGTTACTATGTAGCTTACATTTTGGGTCCCTACTTCCGCCCAGTGATTTTAATTATTTTTTTAATGCATGTGAAACGTTAACTTGGTTCTAAAACTCAGAATTATACTCAAAGCTACAATATTCTCAGAGAAATGTCATTCTCCCCTATCTTTGCTACCTCATTCCCATTTCTCCATTCTTTCCTCCTCCTTACAGTCCCTGTAGGTACCCGTCTCATTCAGTTATGGTTTGTTTTTGTTTTTTGCACAAATGAGCAGATGCATGTATATTTTCTTGCTTTCCCTTCATGCTTATCAAAAAAAGGTAGATACTATAAGCATTCCTCTACACTTTTCATTTTTTACTTTTCAGTATATCCTAGAAAGCATTCCAGATCAGTCAACAAAGCTCTTCTTCACACTTTTCTATAGCTGTCCAGTATTCCATTGTGCCGACGCACCACGGTTTTTTCAACCACTCTCCTAGGAATATGCATTTAGGTGGCTTTGCAGATTTTATAATCCCAAGCAATGATTCGATTAACTTTGTACAAAGAATCTTTGTGTTTTTGGGTGTGAACTATGAGGTAAATCCCTTTAAGTGCTCTTTCTGCATCCAAAAGTAAGTGCATTTGTAGATTTGATAAATATCACCAGATTCCCTTTCTGGCAGGTTGCATCAGTTTGCATTCCCAGGCATGCTTTCCCACAGCCTTACCAACAGAATGGGTTGTCATATTTTCTAATTTCGTAAAGTCTGATAAATGGGAAATAACATCTCAGTGTTGTTTTAATTTGCCTACTTATGCATGAGTTAGAGCATCTTCCCATACTGTAAAGGCCAGTTGATACTGTTTCTGTGAATCATTTGTCTTTTTTCCTTTTTTTCTGTTGAGGTTTTGATCCTTTGTCCCTCAATTTATAAGAGTTCTTAATATATACGGGATATCAGTCCTTTGTGTTGTATGCTGCAAATATTTTCTGCCAGTGTGTGTTACCTGTCTTCTGATTTTGCCTATGGTGTTTTTGTCATAGAAAAAAGATATGCAGCCAAACTTATTAATCTTTTCTTTTTGGCTTCTAGATTTTGAGTCATAGTTCAAAAACATATTTCTGTACCTCAGTTAAAGAGAAATTCAACCATGAGTTTGTTTAGCACTTAGATCACTTTATTTTTCATCATTTTGATAGATTTAGGGCTTATTCTTGCATACAGCATGAGGAATGCACCTCATTTTACTTATTTCTAAATGGCTCCTCAGTGTCATTCTTAAAAAGTTTATCTTTTCCCAAGTCACTTGAGCTAGTATCGTTATTATATGCTAAATTTACTTAGTACTTGTGTCTACTTCTGGGCTTTCTCTTCTAATTCACTGGTCTATTTTCCTTCTCATGTGCCAGTGTGATCATTCATTACAGAGGTTTCATAGTGTGTTTTAATGTCTGGCTGTTTTTCTTTCTCAGTGCTTTTCTGGGCATTATACCATGTTTGTTATTCCATATCAACTTGAGCATCAACTTGTCTAAGTCCATTTTAAAAAGCTCCAGAATAGAGTTTTAATCTGAGTATGAAGACTATTGGGCCAGTTTAGCTCAAAAATTTAGGTCAGATCTGTCCAGAGACAGAAAGCTTGACATTTCTATTGGTAGAGATACTGAAGCATTGACAGACTGGGCTAGTGCTTCTCAAACTTTACCATACATATGACCCTCCAGGAGATCTTGTTTTATTTTATCACTTGAGGTTATTGTTTAATTCCATCACCATGGCAGAGATGGAAGAATTCAGCAACCACTGGAACTCGTGGGCACAGTCCATCCAAAGCCTCACATTTAATACTGAGAGCAAAGTCAATATAGCAAAAATCTCAACAAATACAAATATACATATTTTAAGCCTTGTTTTGTGCAATTGTGTTATTTGGTGTTGTTCTATCAGATAATAGGGTTGCATGAATACCCTTGTGAATAATTTCCCCCTTTATTTGAAACCTAACAGACCTTAAATCCCATAGGAAACATGAAGGACTTGAAGAACATCATTTGACACGAAGGATGATGAGAAAACACATGAGCTTGGAATCAAAGAACTGATTTTAAATCCAAGTTTTACCCCTTCATTGACAAATTTGGGCTATTTTCTTTAACCTACCCAAATATCAGGGTTCTTACCTATCAAATGAAGATAAGCATAGAGTCTACCTTCTAAAGCTATTGTGAAGATTAAGTGAAATAATGTCTGGAAAGCACTTAGGAGAGAACTCCATAAGTGGTTACTGTTATTGCTGAAAGTTCATGCTCATTTGGGGATAGACCAATTGCCCAGAGCTTTCTTCTTCAGGTTGCTCCTCAGGCCTGTTTGACAAGGTCCTATTATCTATGAAGGATTAAGTTTTATTGCTCTACCAGGAAGTCCTGATTGACCAGCCATGGGCTCTATCAAAATCAGAGTTGCTGGTGGTTTACACTAGAGATCCCCAGATACAGATATGTGATACAACAAACCTTTGAAAAGACAAAGCTTTGTGTTTAGTGCATTTAGATCTTTATCAGTCGTCCTTTAACATATGGCATAGGGAGTATGTCATTTTTTTTCTTAACTTTTATTGAGGATTATTAAACTGGAAGAAAATCCCATCTTTTTAGAATTTTTAGCCACTAGTTATGCCAAAAGGTCCATGTTTTAGTTAAGAACACTAGCTAGTATCTCCCTTTTTTGCATATTAAGCTCCATATTATTTTACTAAATCATTCTAGTTTCCACTCTCTGTTCTATTAAGTTTGACACATGATACGTAATAGCCTCAAAAAAAGTATTCAAAATATATCTTCCCAAAAAAACATCTAGCTTCTTATGGAAGGTACTCAGGGAGTAATGAGTGCATATGCATGTGCGTGCGTGCACACACACACACATGCACACACATGACTTTTTTACCTAGATTTGTATCCACAGTAAGAAGTAGTAAGGGTGTGGTAAAGGTTCAATGAAGGTGTATTAAAAGAATGAATAGAAGAACTGGTTGATTACTTAATTAAGTACGTATATAAGTAGGAGTATTTAAAACTCATACACTGCCAAGCCAGTATAAAGCCATATGCTACATATTTTCTAAGATCTCTTTAATTATCGGAACTACGTATTATTTTGAGATCATTCAATAAAGCCCTCCCATTTCCTTTTTACATAAATGCCGTTGCTGTTTTAAGCAGATAGAGGCTAAAAATTATTCTGCTCGATATTTCTTCTTCTTACAGGGGTAGCAGATGTACACAAGGAATCAGTTACTTAATTCCCCTAATCACCCATTTCTTCCCTCCCTCTTCATTCTGTGCTTGGAAACTTCCACATTCCCCAGTGTGCTAATAGCTGACCCTGGAAACTGGCAGAAACCAAAACCTTCTCTTGAAAGCAGCAGGCTCCATATGGTTGCTTCAAGCATGGAGGGTGACCCTGCCAAGTCCCCTGCAAAGGGATTTTACAGAGCAGAGACACAAACGTGTCCCTTTAAATGTTAGTCATTGAGCCACAGAGAAGAAACCGCCTTCCTGATGAAAGGCAGTTAAAGTACTTTTCAGCCTCTGATCTGCAACCTATAGGAAGTTTTGTACAATGGCGGCTCAATGCCAAGCATTAAAAATAAATGTAATCATCAGATGATTAGCTCTAAAAGTCTTCCCTCAAAAAATTATAGAGCTGTCAGTTACAATCGAACATACATATGCATACTTGAAAACAGGGAGACCAAGAATATCTTTGAGTGCACGAAACCAGCACTATTCTCCATGTGTATGAGGGTAACAGAGGCTATGACATAGCATATGAAGTCAATGGTGGAGTTGTTATTATTTATACATGAGTAAAGATTACAAATGCAAGCCCCAGCTCAGATCTCTCACCCCCTGGATCTGTGAAACCTGTCACTCAGTCTCCCGCGGTGTGTCTTCCTGTCTCCAAGCCATTGGACCACCTGCTGCCAAGACTCTCATCTACTGCATCGCCCGAAGGCCTCGATGATAACAGCATTGATTCCAATGTACATCTAATTACTTCTCATAATCTATTCATTTCACAATAGTGTAGTGAAACATCTGTCACATCATAAACTCTTTAGTAGCCTTATCAAACCACCAAAACACACTCCATTGCCAGTTGGCAGCTTCCTCGGTTTCCCGTTTATTAATATGATGCAAACATTTCTAGTCCTTTTTGCAGCTTTAGATGAATTTCCCCAATGACCAGTGAAGCAGAACTGGGCAAAACTGCAGTTTAAATATCTGTATATTACCTATTGAGGGACAAATCCGGATGTCACCCAGAAATCAGTTAAAATAGCATTATTTCCTTAGAGGCATCATCTCTGAATAACAGTGAAAGGGCTTCTTCCTTGGCTTCAATGCATCGGATTAATTTACTAAAATAAGCCATGGAGACAGGATTGCCTTTGACGAGGATATTACACAAGAAGTCTTGTACCTTCCCGTGTCTAACTTTACCTTTGGGAAAATTACACTATTTCCCTTTCCTCTTCTTTTGAATCTTCTCCTCTCCCCCTTTCTCTTTTCTCTCCTAATTCCCTTTTCTTTCCATATTTTTGTAGAAAATCTAGGAAAGAGATCTACTCTGTCATGATTGATTAACAAATACTGCTGCTATTCGGTGATAAAGTCTACACAATGTTCTGGCACAATGCTGATCCCACATCTTCCACAAAAGAGATTGATCACCAGGTACTAATTGTTGGTGAACTTACTTCCGTTCATCCTTCAACCCCAGTTGAACACCACCTGCGTAAGCGGCTCTCCCAGGGAGAATTATTCAGTCCTGTCTTGCTATGCTCATAACAGCTTGACATCTCTACTCATGCACTTAACATAACGATGAAAGGGGCGCCTGGGTGGCTCAGTCAGGTGAACATCCAATCTTGATTTCGGCTTGGGTCATGATCTCAGGGTTGTGGGATCGAGCCCTGCTTAGGATTCTCTCTTTCCCTCTCTCTCTGCCCTTCTCCCTCTCGCACACAAATGCTCACTCACTCTCTGAAAATAAATAAGTAAACTTTAAAAAAACATAATGATTAAGAATCATTGGTGCACATATATGCTTTTTTCTAGGATAAAGACTATGACATCTTCACATTTGTATCCCTGGAAACTCACGGGGTGCGTGGCACCCCAGACAATGTCAAATAGATGTTAAAGATTCTCTAGTTCACTCAAGAGAATTAAAAAACTGCAGAGATTCAAGAGCTACTTTATATTTATCATGAAAAATATCAGTATCATTCTCTATGTTTCACTCTGATAATACTAGCCAGTGCTTGTATGTACTGGGTGCTATCCTAAGCATTTCACCTACATCAGCTCTTTTAATCCTCATGATAACTAAGTACTATTATGACCCATATTTTAAAGGCAAGGAATTGAAATGCAGAGAGACTAAGTACCTTGCCCAAGGTCACACAGCTGATACGTGTTGGGCTCAGAAGTCTGGCTCCACCATCCTGCTCTGAACTCTTACACTATACAGTAGTTCCCCACTTATCTGCAGCTTTGCTTTCTGTGGTTTCAATTACCCATGGTCAACCCATGTCTGAAAGCAGATGGCTCTCCTTTTGACATATGTTAGAAGGTCAATAGTGGCCCAGTGCTTCATCATTCCCCTTGCTTCATCTCATCACATAGGCATTTCATCATTTCACATCATCACAAGAAAAAGAAGGGTGAGTACATAATGTGAGATATTTTGAAAGAGAGTGACCACATTCACATAACTTTTATTACAGTATGCTGTTAAATTGTTCTATTTTATAATTACTCGTAGTTGTTAATCTCTTGCTGTGCTCACTTTAGAAATTAAACTTTGTCATACTTATGCATGTACATATAGAATAAAGTTGTGTATAGAGGACAGTACTACTGCCTGTGGTTTAAAGCACCCACCAAGGGCCGTGGAATGTATCCCCCACAAATAAGGGGAGACTGTTGTAACACCTCGTCAGTGGCTGTCCTCCAGTTGAATTCATATGATTTTCACATCACTTGATCAGTTACTCTTTCCTGAGCAATTCTAGAAGATCCATAAAGACAGAAGGCCTATTCCCAATCTGTCTGTGTGGGGTATCGAATTTATAAGGCATCTTCTTCATTCACATAGTTTTGCCAAGTGAATTCATCACTACCTTTTGATAATTACAATTAGAAAGACAAATCCCCATGTCTGCAGAGAGAACTCAGGCTTTCTTCCAAGTTTCCAGTACAGACTTGAGGAAATCATTTCCGACATAACTATCAACTCTTATTAACATACTTTAATCCTTCTAAGAAGTCATAGATTTTACAGTGTTCTGTAGATGTATTCCTGGAATTCACCAAAATATAGATTTATTGTCCTATAAAGCATTAGCTAGCCAGAGAATAACAGTAGCCATAATTATCCTGGATTAGATTTAGTGCTAATAACCCAGAGATGAAAGATACCCTATCATATTACAGATCCCCTCAGATAACAATTCCCTGAGTCCCCAAGGGTCAAAGCTAAAAGGAAATGAACTGTTTGTCTCTATGGTCTTTCCACATAATGTATAGCTTATGGCTGGATATATCAAAATTTAAAAAAAAAAAACATGCAGTTAACAGACTAGGTCTCTATTTTAGCATATTTCAATATAGTATATAGTCATGTGAATTACAACCTGGCTTATGCCAAAATGTCATAAATCCTGAAAGGACCAGATTTGGGTATGGCAGCAGAACTGAATAAAAGCTTGCCTTCACAATGCATTGCAGAGTCCAGATCCATGACAAATCACACTACCCTAGACTTAGCATTCATTTGTAGTGCAAGAAGGGGCTCAACTTGCTTTTGCAAGAGAAATATATGTAAGAATTTAGCTAGTGACAGACAAAAGACTGTAAAGATCAATGATTAAGAGTTGATATCTGACCTAAGATAGACCTGGGTTCAAAACTCAGTTCTTCCTCTTAATAAGTGGATGACTGACCTTTGGCATGTTTTCTCCCTAAACCCCAGTTTGTTCATCTGTCTAATGTGCATGACAGCAGTACCCATCCCAAAGAACTAATGGGAAGAAAACACATATAGAACATTTGGCATAGTAGTACCAACTATAGATGAAGGTTATCCAGCGCAGAGCCATACTGTTCTACTCTTCATCCCCATGTCAAAAAGAAAAGGCAAATGAGGGTCAAAGTGTTCAAAGTCAATACTACAATTTATCTCATTTATTTACTTTGAAAACTAAGGTTAAGTCCTCAGATACTTTTAATATTTTACTGGGATCTTTAAAAGTGTGTTTAATCAAAAAGCTCCACTCTTTAAAATACTAGCTGAAATAGAAAAATGTCTCTGTGAGATATCCACCACATTACAGAATTTGATTTAACTGGTTACGTGTTAACTGATTTCCAACTGTAAGTTCCTCAGAGTAAAGGACACAAAATAATGAGTCACAATGTTGGTTTAAAGAAATAGTCCAGTTAAGGACGAGGAATTTCCCCTTTCATGAAGCATCTAGAAAGCAACACAGTGTGGTGCAACCAGGATTATTAAGAGTATTAATGAGTGAATCACTAAATTGTACACCTGAAGCTAATATTATACTGTATGTTAATTAACTGGAATTTAAATGAAAACAAAAAAAAGAATATTAATGAGGGCAACAGGGGTGAGGAGTGTAGACTAAGAAAAGAAAGGGGCTGCCATGAAAACCACCACCAAGAGAGGACCCTTGGAATTTGAAGGATGAGCAAGACATAGATAAAGAGCTGTGTAGTGGGAAGTCTTTCTGATCCAAAAGAACACCTTCTCACTCCTACTGCTCTACAGTCAGTGTAGTTGGCTTATTCAAAGCACAAAGTGCCAGGACACATGCAGCTGTCCATTCTTGCCTAGTAAGTCTTTCCAGTTCTTCATGTACAAATCCAAGGAGAATTTTCATGGAGGCATGGCAAAAAGTAATGTATACAGAAGATCTACTGAAGCCAGTAATTCTCAATCCTTAGCTATCCTGTGGCCCATACAGGAAAATTTCGTGGCTCAAGCCTTCAGCAATAGTCCAGGAAAGGACCTCTTCTTGAAGCCTCAGCTTGACCCTGAAGCCCTTCTGATTGTGTAGAATTTTGGGAAAATGCTTTTTTCCTTTCAAACGGCCCTTGACTTGTAGGTATTTGGTGAAGTGACAGAATAATACAGTTCTCTTATTTTTGCAAAATAAACTTTTTGTGGAAGTACAGAATAATTTAGCTTCCAGAATCTCATACCCTTTTGGTATCTACAAACATATTTATTTTTTTGGGTTTAAGTTTATTTGTTTATTTTGAGAGACAGAGAAGTGAGAAATAGAGGTAGGGGCAGAGAGAGAGGAGAGAGAGAATTCTAAGCAAAGTCTGTGGACACAGGGCTCAACCTCACGAATGGTAAGATCATGTCCTGAGCTGAAATGAAGAGTCAAACACTTAACTGACTGAGCCACCCAGGCACCTCTGCGAAGATATTTGTATTAGTTGATATGACTCATCCCATTCTCAAACAGCCCCATTCCCAGACCTTAGTACAGTATGGTTTTCCAGGCTCATACTAGTTACATGAAGACACAGAAATTAACTAGCTGATGGGTGAGTTAAAAGAATGAAAAAATAAGGGACTCTGATTTGTCTTAGTAACTAACTGGCCTATTCATATGTCTGCCTCTGAAGAAACATTCTTTTGTTGGCTCAGTTTGTAGGAAAGTTGTTGAAAGAAGTATTATGGTCCTTCAATGTGACATCAAAAAAACTTCACATTTAGACTCTTGGCTACTCATAAGAAGGTGTCCTTTCCATCCTGTGCCTCAACTGTAAAACCACAAACATGCCACTGCTCTTGGTTCCTCTTCCGTGATTGATTTCTCTTTTGCTGTCTCTATCATTGTCTCCTCACAGCTGTAGTTAGTTTCTGACAGGCAGCCTCAGGTCACTTGTCTGCTTTGTCCAGGACTGGGGACCAAACACTGGAAAGTGCCATTCCTGGTGGCCATCTTCCTTAAGATAGATGTGGTAGAAGGTAGAATAAAATCCCAGGGAAGTTTGTGGCTGGAGGGGTCCTGGGACCTTAACTTGCAGTTGAGGATATAAATCCAGTTTAGACAGATGTCCAATTCAGATAGACTTAGACTAAAAGAAGTTAAGAAACCCAGGTCCTGAAAGAATAACATGCAGAAAAGTGACTAAGTTATGATAAAAAAAAGAATATACATTCAAGGAGACAATGATGGGTACAGGGAGTAGAAAGGGGAATGGAACAGACCAGGATGGAAAAAATATGAATCTAAATTAACTTGGATCATTTTCAACGTTTCTTCTTTACAGGCTCACTGTGGAAGGAAGAGTAGGTAGTATCCCAGACCCTTCCCTGCCTGCTCTTGGTGTCCTGCCCACTTCACAGTCCCCTTTTGCTTAGACTAAGCCTCAATTCTGTCGGGCTCTCCACACCATTCTTCACACCACTCCTGTCTTAGCCACTTCTTAGGTATCAACTAATTAACTGACGATTTCTTCGGAGATACTTGGAGACTTTAGGACAGAGCTAGTGATACAGAAGGCTTGTAAAGACTTCCTCAAAAAACAAACAAACAAACAAACAAACAACTTCTCCGTAATGTTGGTAGAAGCCAAGTAGACAACAGCCCTCCTTGGAGAGACACAATCTTTCTTCACATATGTATATTTTATTCCCATTCCAAGGGCCAAAGGGGCACTGACTTTCTATCTATGTCTCAGTCTTTCCTGTCTCCAAAATAGTCACTGTTACTGTTCATAGTACTTGCAAGAGGACAAAGTGCAGAGAAATTGCAACCCAGGAATACGGAGGAGGATCTGAGCCAAGGCTTACATAGGTTCAAAGCTTTACTGAGAAGATGAGAGAGAAATGTGGGACCTGAGCAAGGGATACTATCCAAAACAAGATAGTAAGGTGTGAATCCAGGAAAATGAAGAATTGAGAAGTTGGGGGAACACAGAAAGTAAATGCAGAAAGGGGGAATTCTAGCTAAATAAAATTTACTTAGACTATGTAATGCTCAAAGTATTATGGATAATGTAGAGTTCAGTAAAATACCACTCCTGTCTCCCAAGATTCATGTTCTAAAGGGCAGAAATAGTCATGTACAGCAGAAACTGTAATCTAGTTAGATTACAGAAACTGTAATCTAACTGTACATCTAGCAGAATGTAATCTAGGGTCGAATGAAGAAGTACCATAAAAGCAATATCCATAAAGAGGATTCAGAAAACAGGAGAGAGTTGTTGTTTCCTAACAACTAGGAAAGTCTTATTGGGAGCAGTAGTTTGACCTGGATCATGAACAAATAAGTCTATAATAGATGAAAATCAAACCGGAAATGATAGGGACAGAGTTTCCAGGTGGAGAGGGCAGTATAAGCAATGCAAGGGAGATCTTCAGGAAAGGCATGGTCAGGTAACTGGCCTCTGATTTATCCATTTACTCTGTGAACATTCATAGAACACCTACCTTGTGTCAGAGCTTCCACTAGGCACAGGAGAAATCAAGTGAATCCAGAGTGGTTTCTGCACAAAGTCTTTCCAACTTTGCTAACGTTGAGGTGTATGGAAGGGATGAGATCCAGATTCCAAAGGGCCATAAATGTCAAGCAAGAACTTGAGTTCTGTTCTATGTTTTCTGTAACTATGTTCTATTCCCTGATGTGAGAAATGACATTATCAGATGTGTGTTTTGAGAAAGTAATTCTGGCAAGAACACCAAGAGAAAGTGTTTTTGAAAACTTTGGTATAGTAATTTAGGGAGCAGGAGGAAACTTAGCCCTATTAAATATATAAAATCTAAATGGCCAGTAGCTAGTGTAGACAACTTAACCTTTACTGAATGCCAGGCTATTTCAGCCAGAGTCTTCACCCTATCAGGACACAGGTAGATGACTTGTCCCTTCGCAACTCATGACATACTTTGTGATTTTAGTGCCCAGTGGTAATCACCTATGGAGACAAGAAGCAATTTCTGAGTTAGTGCACTGTTAAATCTGTGATAAGTCTGGACTTCATGGTGGCTAACGCTTGACCAGTGAGCTAGAGAAACTAACCAGGCAATGACTCTGCTGGGTCTGTGCCATAAGGAGGACATATTGAGGGATTTTCAGGGTATCCCAAGGCAGTGAGGTCATGACACCATGTCAGCGCCCAAACTGGTCTTATTAATTTTCCCTGGGATACATTCTCCTCCTCCTAGAGCTCTAGCCAGAATTACCGATTTAAATATCTGTAGCCTTCAACTCGAGCGATTTCTTTCTAATTCTGTACCCAGCAAAGATGAGAACATCTTACTTTTTCTTAATGATCTATCATAGAGTTATAATAATCACAGATCGTCCTTTTATACCATCATCAAGTATTCGCCTCAGTCTTCACTTCTCCAGAGATAATAATTCCAGAATTTATTGCTCTCTTCATCAGCACTATTCAAAAATCTTAGCACCAGCTTCTTTATTTTCTTCCAAAAATCTTGACTTTTTCACTCCATTTATCCTCTCTTTGAAACATATATGCTACCCTTAGGTGGCCTACTTGATTAGAGTCAGGAACTCATGGCTTTAATCTTGAATCTGCCACAAATTGGTGAAGGGAAAAGGAAAGTTATTTAAATACATTGGGTTGTAATTTTTCTAGCAGTAAGAAAGAGAAAAACTCCTGACTCACATGAAGATTACATATAATGTATATAAAAGTATTTCTAAAAGTAGCATATGCTTAGGAAATGCAGAGCGTTTAAAGAAACAGTAATAACAGCAATAATAATAGTGCACTAAGGGTGCAAGAATGGATTTCAGGCATTCTTCTTCTCTTCCTTCCAGGGATGATCACTCCAACTTTCTCTCCACCAGCCAGATTCTGTCGAGTATAAAAAGGAAGCTCTTTATCCTTTTATGCCTTCAACAAAATATTTGATTAGCACCTATTATGTGCCAAGCATTGTTTTAGACCCGGAGATACTGCAGCTCTTACAGTTATTGTAAATGTGGGATAATGATAGGTTGTACATCATAATCATGGTTGCTGTTTTATCATAAAATCAATTATTTTATGTCACAAAGTAAAAATATTAACTTTGAACATGTTCAGATGTATTGTATTTGAAAACTATTGGAAAGAAAATTTTCATTTTGCCCATACCAATTTCAGAAGAAATAATTTTTATTTTATTTATAAATTATAACACATACATTCTGTGGAAAGTCATATTTCCTGTATTCTATGCAGGAATTGAAAGGAAACGGATGGAGGCGGGTAAGGGAGAAAAGAAGGCAAACGTGTATTGAGTGTCAAAATTGTTCTAACTGCTTTCAAACTCAGAGTCTCATATATGCCCTCCGCATTTTATCTTAGAAGGGGCTGAGTCCCCCAACTATTTCCTTTGCCATGAAGCTCCACAGTGGATCAATGGCAGCATGTGGTCCTTTCTTGTTCTGGAACATAAAAAACACCTTGACAAAATTTTGCCATTGAATCCAGTGGAGGAATGATACCGTCATAAAACTGATACCAGACATGGATTCCCCGAGAGACTCATGTTTCCCAGACAGGCCAGGTCACAAGCCATGTACAAGAATTGGTACAAGACATTTTACCTCTTTTGCCACGGAGATGTTTTCCTAGGCTCTATCTCTTGTTCTCTCTAATCTCTCTTCACCCCTGGATCCAGCAGGTCTTCCACTCCATGTTACCAGCGCTTCATTCTTTTGCTGTTACCCTAACTCTAGAATAGAATGGATTCCAAATTTTGACTACCTTGAATGATACCCAAGAGGATTTTATTTCTGAAATGCCCAAAGACATTAATGAGAAGCTATGCTTTCTTCTAATGCAATCTCAAGGCATGGCAGGCCCCAAATTAAAATTTTTTCTTGACTATAAGTGTCATTTGTTGAGCCATCTATAAATTATTGTTTCAATATTCAGTGACTCCTAACTTGGGGTAAATTTAGAAAGTGGATTTCAAATATTGTTTTTCCCTTTGTTCTAGAAGTGAACACCACCACTACATTCTTTCTGCTGGCCAGTGTCTGCACAAAATCATGAGGATGTTCTCCATTCTTTCATACCTTCAGAAATGATTTGCCTTGTATAGACTATGTTTTAGACACTGTTTTAGGAACTGCGGATAATGCAATTCATAGGTTAGACTATAAGTGTCCTGCCTTAGTTGTGGATCGTGCCTACTAATAGAGGAAGACATAGAAGAAACAAAAAAATCAACAAATAATTTCAGATACTGATAAGTGTTGTGAAATCTATATCAAGAAGAAATGGAGGGGTGACTAGAGAAGACTGATTGCAGTAAAACCTATCTGTGAAAGTAATATCTGAGGAGGAACCAGCGGAGCAAAGAACTTGGGAAAGACATTTCCACGCAGAGAGAGATAGAAATCCTAAAACCTTGAGGCAAGAAAAAGCTTGTTCAAGGCACAAAGACAAATAATAACAAATAATAAAGGGTATGAATTTTATTCTAAGTGTGACAGTAAACCAGTGTAGAGTTTTTAAGTAAAGAAGCTACTGTGTGGAAAATAGTTTGCAGGGTAACAAGACAGGCTGTGAATACAGAAGGTAGTGGTGGTCCAGACAACGTGGCATAGGGTGGGGGCAGCAGAGATGGAATGTAATAGGCTAATTTGGGATGTTTTGGGGATAGAAATGATAAAACTCACTGAGAGGATGGATGCTCTAAATGAGAGAAAGAAAGAAATTGAGGATGGCAATAGTCCCAAGAAGGATACAACAGGAAGTGACTCTGGAGCTTAAAATATTACTTAGGCAAGACATATTCCTAAAGCCTCTCTCCTCTGGGATTGAACAGCATGTAGTCCATTTTTTCCAAGATGGATCCTAGCCCATAGTACAGTGATAATAACCTGTCTCTCCCACTTGGCTGAGAGTTCCCAGGGAATAAGAACCACATCTCATTCATCATATAATAATTGAGTTAATGAATCAATGAGTATGTGAGTTAATGAGGAAGATTTACTCCTGTCTCCCAGAGATGTGCATCTTTCTTCTCTTCAGGCAATTGTGCAGCAAATGACACATAAGCCAAATTTTTCTCCCCTGTGGGATACAGCATGGTGTGTACATCCTGCTCACCTGGGAAGTCTCAAATACAGATAGAGAAAGAAAACTATTCTTTCTCACCACCCATTCCCTCACAATTCTCCACACAAGAACTCTCAGCTCAGCTTGCGTTTTCAATAGTATCTGTGCTTTTGTTTGGAAATGAAGGCAACAGAGACCCAACAGCAGTCATTATCACACAGAAATAGTGTGTCAAAGCATTTATCACAGACTTGGCTCATAGTAGGTGTGTAACAAATGGGAGTGATTAGTATTCAAAAAGTGATCATTACTACCCAACTGATACTCAATGCTCTTCCTGATTTTAATATTTTAAAGGGGTTGGCCCTATTTTCTAGAACATTCTATTGAGAACCTCTTATTGTATGAATGTAATATGATTGAAGAGGTAGGCCAGGTAATGTGGTCAGGAAATACAGTACCAAAGGACTGGTCACAAAACTAGGACATGGTACATTGTTCTGCCCTTCACTAAGCACTCACCATGTGTCAGACCGCTGCTCTGTGCCAAAGATAGAAGATGAGTGTGACACACTTCTTGCCCTTGAGAGTTTCCCAGTCTAGGAAGAGAAATAAAAAGTAACCAAATAAGTACAATCCAAAATGACATTAATTGCATGTGGCGGAATACAATCCAGAAAAGAGTATGATCAATTATGTCTTCTGGTGGGTGGTGGAAGGTGAAAGGATCAGGAAAGTCTGCACAAAGAAGGTGAAACTTGAGAAGGGTTTTGAAATATGACCAAGAGAACAAGTGTGGTAGGGCAGTCTGGCCAGAGAAAAACAACATATGTCACCAATTTATTCAAGAGACACTTAGGCCAATGTTCTCATGGGCTAATAATAATATTGCTACTTTATTATCAAAATTGAATTTTAAAAAATCTGTCATTTATTATTATTACTTTCTTTTTTTAATTGAGAGATATTTGACATATGACATGGTATTCATTTTAGGTGAACACCATAATGATTTGATATTCTGTATATAGTGTGGAATGATTACAATAATAAGTCTAGTTAACATCCGCCACCTCACATAGTTACAATTTTCTTCTTATAATGTGAACTTTCCAAGTCTACACTCTTAGCAACTTTCTTATATACAATACAGTGTTGTTAACTATAGTCACCATGATGTTCATTACATCCTCAGGACTTATTTTGTATCTCAAATTTCGTGCCTTCTGACCATCTTAGAATATGATTTCCATTTAACAATGCAGATTGGAGTATCAATGCTAATAGATGAATTTTTTCCTGAAATATTTTTAACAGAATACTTATTATACTGGATTTTCAGAGATTTCATAGACAAATAAATTCTCTGGTCAAGACCGTTTGGTAAATACTAGATGTAACCAAATTAAACAGCTCTCTTAAATACAGTATCACTTAGATGCTTAATATGAATAGCTAAGAGGAAGAAACAACATATTTGATCGTGGAGTTCTTTTTTCCACTGATCTTCCAGGAAGACTGTTCTAAAGATAGACTTTTAAAAGACAATAGAACCAAACAAATTCCTCACTTATGATTGAAAGTAATTTAAATGTCTAACCAATTTGAGCTTCAATGTGATTATCTGAAAAATGCTAGTACTACCTTCCTTCACCTTTCCTCTAACAGTTGCCATGACTATCATTTGCTCTGTGGCTGACAAATATGTCAAGAAAAGAGGCCTGGTGGCACTTCCTCCCCAATAGGCAGCCCAACCCGGGTATTAGTTTGCTAGGACCATCATAACAAAGTCCTATGCACTGGGTGACTTAAACAACAGAACTTTCTTTTTTCACACTTGTAGTCTAAAAGTCAAAGATCAAGGTGTTGGAATGGTGGTTTCTTCTTGGCCTAAAGATGGCTGCTTTCTCCCTGTGTCTCCACATGGCCTTCTCACTGTGCATGTCATGTCCTAATCTCCTCTTCTTAAAGGATGCCAGTTATATTGGATAAGAGCCCATCCCAATGATCTCATTTTAACTCAATTACCTTGTTAATGACCTTATCTCCAAATACAGTCATATTCTGAGGTACTAGAGGTTAGGATTTCAACATATGAATTTAGGAGGGGCTATAATTCAGCCCATAACAGCCTGTTCCATAGTAGTCCAAACTCAAGATCTTCAATTACTCAAAGCTGATCAATGTTAACCAAACATAAGAGAAAAGTCATAAGATAAAAAGAAAGCTATAAAAGCTTATAGTCTAGGATGACAGCTATCAGTTTCTCATGGAAAATGTTCATCAAAAGTCCAATAGTTATTGGAAATTAGAACAAAGTTGTTAGTAGTTGGTGAATGCTAAAGGGCTATTACATCATGTCCACTTAGGCATGTCGATTAACTAAACCTTGCACCCTCTCCACCAAGGATTCCAGAGACATAAAGACATGTTAGCATTTATCTTTCTGAGTTTCATACCCATACCTGACTCGTAGTTAAGAATTCTTGGTTCTTCAGCAAGCCTACACTTCAGACCTGAATATACTTTCTAATCATCTCAATAGAGCTTGTACATTTCCCAAATCTCACATGTCAATATGAATCTTTTAGGGTAAGATACTTCTACAAACATGCATCAACACTTTATGTTGGTTTTTTATTGCTTTAATTCTTAGAAGGTGTTCATTTTCTATAATCCCAAGTTATAGATGTGCTTTATTGTAGCAACCTACATACTACCTCTATTTTCTAATAATATTATAATTATAATTTAAATATATTATATAATTCATATATTAGATTGGGTATTAGGAACTAAGTGATAAGGGTCAAATTTGGCTAGTGCTATGAAACTAACCATCCTAAGATCAATTGGAGTTTTGTTTTTCTTTTTTTGCTTGTTGGGACCAATGAAGTATTTAGAAATCACCTAGCATTTAGCTCTTACGACAACAAAGAAAGAACTAACCAACGTGGTTCTTTAAGCAATAACAAACATACTTTGGTCACATCCTAGCCCAATTACTAACAAAGCTCGTGTCTGTTTGGAACCCTCCATATGCTTTGTAACTCTACTGTGTCTCCAGTATTAACCCCATAAAGTAGGATGATTAATCACCTGGTTTTCCTGAGATTGAGAAGTTCCATGAGATTCAGGACTTTCATTGTTATAACCCTAAAAGTCCTGGGCAAGCTAGCAGGTGTTGGTCACCCTACAAAGTCATAGGTAAATACACTGAATACAAATCTCAAGAACTTTCAAGGAATTCTGCCCCCAATGCCTTCCAGCCCCCACACCCTCTTCTTTTCTTCTTCCTCTTTTAGCCATAACTCAACTGTAATTTTCTCTGTAAGCATTTCCTATCTGCCTTCCTTCCCAGTCACAGACTTAATTGCCCTTTTAAGGCCACACAGCACTCCTTCATGCCTCCTGTGATTAATTCTAATTACCTACTTCCTTGGTTCCCCTTCGCTGGGCAGGATACTTAATGGAACTGGCCATACCTTACTCATAATGCCAGCCCCAGTACCTGCCCAGTTTTCGACACTTAGCGTTTGCCTGAATGGGTGGATAAGAAGAGCATTTTCCTAAGCCTCTAAGTTTATTGAAGTCTCCAAAACCGAGGATTAAAAAGAATCCTATAGATAAGCTAGCTGCCTGTTGTGATCTAGAGTCAGTAGACCTTGCGTTCTGAAACTTCACCGTATTATCAATAGCCCTATGAGCAAGTAACTTAGCTATTTTCAGTCCATTTGCTCATCTGTGAAACACAGATCACAATAATTTCCTCTCAAACTGTTGAGCGGACTGAATAAGATGACGTTTACGAGGAGAAGTTTGTAAACTTGAGGGTACAAAACAAGTGTCAGGTATTATGATCACTATCACTGTTACTACTACCACCATTATCCAGTGAAGAAGGAATATATGCTGCTGGAAAGCCTCTACAGAATTGCCGAGTGACCACACATCTTCGGCTAAAACTTGACCTCTCCAAATGAGGCAGGTCTCCCATTCCCTTGCCTGCTTCTCATTAAACATAATTTCCTATCTTATTCCCATCCCTTTCACTCCTCTCTAAATAGTAGCTAGTTTGCTTGGGTCTCTCAAGCTAAGAATTGGGCATAACAGTCCAGATGTGGTCTGAGCAGTAATAAATATCCTCTCCTAGATTCTAGACCCCATACATCTATTAACTGAACCGAGGCACACTTTAGCTGTTTTGGGTGCAGTCTAATCATACTGCTGGCCTACACTGAGCCTCAATCGAAAAAATAACATCATTCTTCCTATTTTTCTTCTTCGTCTTCTTTTTTTGTTGTTGTTTCTTTGACATTCTCTGGCATCCAATGGAAGATGCCCTTGAGCTGCCTTTTCCCTTCTTGAGCGATTATGAAACTAATGAATGGAAAAGTGTGCAGAAAATGAAACAACAGTTTTTGCCTTCTTCTAGGCCAAGAGTAGAGACTGAATAAATATGTGTTCTTTGCATTTCACACTTATGATTGGCAACACTAAGATTCACTTTCTCGCATGCTTGTTTTGAATGTACAAGTTTATTTGGCTTTAGGTTTGGAACACTCACTAATGTTTTGATGCACGAAGACACAGTTTTCACTGGAAGGGCTTTTATTAAGTGGACAGCCAGGGTGTCACAGGCAAGATATTTGCACAGTACATTAATTTAGAGAGGAAAGGTTTCTGTGTAACTTAACCAGGCTGAACAGCTATTTCCACTTTACCTGAATAAAGTATTTTCATGTTTTATCACACTAGTTTGCAACTGCAAAAGCTTCATCCAGTTTTTAAGAGTAGCTATGAACTGTCAGGATCCATTATTTGGAATGAAGGCTGACAGCTCAAGGCTTGAAAGTAAAATACATTTTATTGTTTAAAAGCGTTCCTCACCACCTCTCTTCCATCCCCCTCCCAAACCCCGCCTATCCGGTAGCCCCTCACAGACACCCCTCTCCTAGTCCGCCATGAGATTCACTACAAACATTCTGAAATGGTTTAATCCTCATTAAATAACACTACATGAGGGAGAATCCTAAAGGGAGGGGGTTCTTTTCTTATTTGAAGACAAATAATGAGAACGAGGACAGAGTAGTCTTGTGTGTGTAGGAGGAAAAGATCGCACGGGAGACAGTGTAGATGCCACAGTGCTGAAAGGAAATAAAACTGCTTGCCCAGTTAATATCCTGAGAAGGGTTATTTTCCACATAACTGCATGCGCCATTGGTATCTAGAATTTTCCTGAAGTTTCTAACCTATAACCCATCAGAAGAAAGGCAGCACCGTGAAATCATTCTTCATGACACCTGCTCATGGAACTCTCTAGTCCTTGAAACAATGTCGGCCAGGTCCCAGTTCTGGTGTTTCTGGTCCTTGGTAGAATTTGTCTGCCAGAGAAGAGTTATTCTATTATCTCTCAAATCACCCTAAAGTTCATACACACCCATTGGTTATCCCTCCTATATTCTGAAGACTGATATTCTAGAAAACACCAGAAGAAGGGTCTTGTTTTGGCCAATGGGCACTCTCTCCTCCACCGCTGCTTTCCTTTTACCACAGCGTTACAAAGATTGAAGAGGCAGCTTCTGTTCAGAGCATACACTGCCGGAAAGAATGGACTGGGAAAAAATTAACTCACAAATGAAAACCTTTTGTTGTTAATGATATTCTACAATAGAAGCCTAATCTCCTACGTATATTATCATCTGGCAAACTAGTTACACATTTAATAAGATTTGGCTGTATAAATTATAAATGAAATAAACAATTCTGTCACCATGGTGTGCAATGAATACACCACATGTTATATGTAAATATATTAGTCATTTGCCTTTTGTTTATGTGTCACCGAAATCCATTTTCTTTATGGTGTATTTTCTATTCCCTATGGGCTCCAACCAAAGTCGTTTCAACCATACACATATCGGCCTTTAAAGTGGAATTATGTTGTTATTGTCCTTTTCCTGCCCAGTTTTAATAACACCTGCTTTTGTGCCAGTTTCATTTAGTGCTGCAAATTGTAATTCAACAGAGAACAACAACAAAAACAGCAAAAATCCCAACCACCCTAACAGCAAATGTGACTCCAGAAAGGAGCTGTGTGATATATTGACACAATACAGAAAACATATTGAAACAATTTTTATTCTCATTATTTTCCCCCCAAATTAAATACACCCCATAAAGCAAGTTTACATATTCTGCATGCCTCCTCCCCCACTCCCAACGAAACCCAAACCTTTGGCTTTTAATGAGATAATTTTTTAAAAACCAGAATCAATGATTCAGCCTTTCTTTCAAGTGGTGGCATTTTTATTTTAAGCCGAGAAGCATAAATGCATGAAGGATGCAAATGTGGGCTCTTTCAATGGCTCACCACAGCGTGACAGCTGTGGACGGGATCAAGACAAAAGCCGTGACTGCTCCAAGAAAATGATGGCTTAGGCATCTCCAGCCCAATCAATAATCTGGCATGTTGAGGTCAATCACTGCATGGCCATATTCAGTTCGAGCCAGTCAAAGATTATTAGTTTGATGCCCACCGGCTATTTCTTTCTGCTGTGGACGGCAGACAGAGAGCCTGTATGCGTCTCTTCAGAACCAAATGGAGAAAGCCTAACTATTTATAACAACAGAAGCACTGGCACAAGATTTTCAGAGAAATCCCACATTTGTGAGGAGTGATACCCTACAATATTCTCCAAGCCGAGAAATTCTTCTTCCAAAACTGTCACTCAGCTAATTTTGTGTCTCATCCATTCCAAAGAAAACAATGCCCTTAAACCCTTGCTATGTTCCGGGCCCTAAATCTAGGACCTGGGGAAGCAAGAAGGATAAGATTCCCTTCTTATCCTCATAACGGGGTGAATCTGGAAGATTCTCTCAAAGTGCTAATGGCGCTAAATGTGCTCCCAACCCCGAAATTCCCCCCTCCCCACATGACCAGCCTTGGCAGATAGGTCCTGGAACAGAGAAGAGTGGTAGCGGGATCGGCATTGTTTGAGATCATTTATTGCTGATAGGATCCAGATCTGGCCAAAAAGAATGGCTACAAGTGGGCTGCAGAGAGCATCTTAACGCTTCATGAACTGCTAAGAGGGCCGCAAAATTAACCATAGAGAAGCAGTTTCGAAGTGCCCTGCTAGTCCCTCCCCTGCAGTCTACTGCCTGTCTACGGGGCTCACATACGCTTGCTAACGGGAGCCAGTGTGTGGTGAGGAGGGCTCCATGGGAGCATCTAGAATAGGGCTCTTGCTGTCTGATATTTCACTGGCCATGTTTTACTGTTTCTCCTGGATGGCATGCTATAGAGTGTAATAAATCTCAGTTTGTTTATATTCTGTGTCTGTATTTGCACTTTGGTGATTATATTTGAATTCATGCAAGATTCTTTTTTTTTTTAAGAACTCAAGCATAATCTTCTCATTAATCCTGTCCTGTTTGTCTGTTATTAATAGGCCACTGTACAATGTATTCTGCTGCAAAACTCCACCAGGCATGACTAATTCAGATAATTAATTTGCTAGAACATTAACACCATCAAATGAGCCTGCTAAACCGGTAAATTTAAAGTAAATTAAACTTAATTTGCAGGTTATTGCAATTAAGTCTGCCTTGTCTTTCTGAGGGATTTCAACATCCTCAGTATTTAAGAGGCAATCATAATGCATGCAAGTGGGCGGGCTTTTTGGCTAATTAACACAAGAGTCTAATCTGCTTTTCAATTAGGGTGGATGTTTATAATGTGCTGGTGACAGTGTTGCGATTCAGTGCAGCATAACAGGAGTGCATGGCATAATTATAGCTGAAAAGAAAAGCTCATGCCGGGCCTTTTTAGGGGTTAATGAGACATTGGCAGCTTCCAGCTGAGGAGATCGAGCCAGTTTAGTGTGGCTTCAAGAGGAAACCACCCATAGGGGTTTCCTTTGAAGTGTCAAAAGGTCCCCTTGTTCTGGGTGGCTTATGTTTCATTTGTCTGAGTGGCATATCAAAAATTGATGAGCTGCCAGCAGCAGTCCCTATGACATTAATTCACCAATTGTGTTTCTAATAGTTTCCTCCTTAAATAAATTTGGATGATGAGAACGGTAAGGAGAGCCAAGGTTCTGAAAACAATGAAGGCCAGGCCGTCGCAAGGAGTTTATCCAGCATAGACAAATGTAGCAGCAGCAAATGTTAAAGGCACGCCTGACCTGCTCCATCCTGGGTTATTAGCTGGAGGAAGACAAAGATGTATTGTGCCCGTACCTTCTGCTGAGCAACAGTCCCTGGAAACAGTGATAAAGACGTGACATTCTCCAGTGCCTGGTTGAAGCTCTGTACTGGAGAGGAATCTTAGACTGGAGCTTCGGAAGGAAAATCTCGTTGGAAGCTGAGACGGTTGGTACCACAGAAACACTCTCAATCAAGTCACCTGTATACCGAGGCAGGGTGAGACAGGAAGGAGCCCACTAGTGACGTAATCAGATAGTGCCTTCATTTGGGAGAAGAAAATAAATATCATCTCCTCATGTCTACTGGTAAACACAAATCCAAGATAGTTTGAGATGCAGCTTGAAATGGAGCCGTTGCAGAATACTTGTGGAGAAGCTCTCTTCCGGTACCTGTATGGGTACTGAAAGCCGCATGAGCCAATCATACTTTGTGGTTTTAGGGGTTCTGTGAGGAAAAGAGAATTGGAAATAGGTGGCTGTTTCTGGGGTGAAGACCATACATGACGTACCCGAATGTTATCTGGGTTGGAATGACCGGTGTCGCCAAGGTAGTTTGGTTACAGCTGTAACTTACCCAGCTGTAGTTGTAACTGGGTAAGTTACAGCTGGGCAAAACAGCAGCCTCTCATAGATAAAAATTATTCTAGTTACTTGAGGAAAAATTAATCTGATTATCCAAGTGAATTGGAAAGTCTCCTACACTAGTTGTTATGTAGACAGAGCCAAAGAAAGCCATGATATATTACAATAGATGTTGCTGAATAAATTCATTCATTCTTTCATTTATTCATTCAGTTACTCTTTGAGCACGTATTATATGTCAAGAACTATGCTCTGAGGTTAAGGTAAAGAACAAAGTAGGCAATGTCCTTGTATTCATGGAGATTTCACATAAATAAACAGGTAGTCATCAGATATTGGCAAATGTAATGATGACAATAAAACAGAATAATGTGACAGAGAAGCTCAAGTGATACTTTTAACTGTGTATTAGGGAAATATTTTTCAAGGAGGTGACATTTAAGCTGAGACCAAAATATACTGAAAAGTTTTAAGTACAAGATGAACTAATTTGCATTTTCAAAAGATCACTTGAGCTGCTGTCTGGAAAATAGAAGTAGAAGGATGTGACACTAGAAAAATGGAAGCGGTGAGACCATTTAGAAGGCTATAAGTGCCCCCTAAAAGCAACCACCCAGTCCAAACTTCTAGAATGGAAATATGGTATAGAGGTAGGTTCAACAAGTCTTGCTGTAGGGGGCATTGAAATTTTGAATGAATTATTAGACATTTAAGTGGCAATGTCAAGTTAGAAGTTGGATATATGAGTCTGGAAATTAGGGGGGAAACCAGAGCTAAAGATATAACATAGAGAGGCATGAGCCTACAATTGGTATTCAGAATCATGGGCTGGCTGATTACCCCTGGGAGAGAGTGTGATTGGCACAGAGAAGGAGTCCCAGCATCAAGTTACTCTGGAAGGGAGAAGCCAGCAAAGAAGACAGAAGCTGAATGGCCACTAAGGTAGGAAATAAACAAACAAACGTGAATATGAAGGAAGGTAACACTGGAAACAAGAGAAAATGTCTCAAGAAAAAGGGAGCAGTCAGCTGTATTGAATTCTAATGAGAAGTTGAATAAGATGAAAAGAGACAAATGTCCATCAGATTTAACATCATCATGAAGGTCAACTGTGATCTTGACCGGAGCCATTGCAGTGATATGTTGGGCCTGAAGGAAACCTGGGTGGGATGCGTGGAGGACAGAATGGGAGATGAAAAGGTATAGATGGTGTCTGCAGATAATTACCAGAAGGTATGGCTATGAAGGTTAAAAAAAGAAGAAAATGGCATTGCGCACAAGAGGGAAGGTGAGATCCAAAAAGATAATTGTAAATATGGAAGAGGGTGTGTGCATATGTTGAGGCATATGAAGAGGATGAGATCCCACACACATGAGGATGGCTTGGACTTCGATGAAAGCAACTCGTCAGCCTTGATAACCAAAGGAGAACCTGTGACTGGTTTATTTCACTTAACACAACGTCCTCAAGCTTCGTCCATGTTTTCACATATTACAGAATCTGCTTCTTTTTTATGGATGAATAATACTCCATTGTATGTACATACCGCATTTCTTTTATCCATTCATCTGCCGATGGACAGGTTGTTTCAACATCTTGGCTGTTGTGAATAGTGCTGCAATGAACCTAAAAGTTCTAATATATCTTTGGGATCCTGGTTTCAATTATTTTGGATAAATACCTAGAAGTAGGATTGCTACAACATTTGATGATTCTATTTTTCATTTTTTTGAGGAACGTCCATACCGTTTTCCATACACTTAAAAGTTAGTTAAGATGGTAGATCTGATGTATTTTAATGACAAAAGCAAAAGGAAGGGAAAGGAAGGGAAGAGAAGGGAAAGGAAGGGAAGGGAAGGGAAGGGAAGGGAAGGGAAGGGAAGGGAAGGGTAGGGAATGGAAGGGAAGGGAGATAAACTGAAGGAGAACCCATGTGGCAAGAGACACAGTCAAGAGAACTCGTGTGAAATAGTCATTTGAGAGTCAAAAGCAACCCAATAATAGATTAGGTCCAATTCACTGTTTAATTCAAAATGTGTTTATTATGAGCAATATATATTTATTAAGGAAATAAGTGGGAAATACAGAAAAGTGAGAAAAAACAATTGCCCATACCTGCAGAATCATACAGTGGTCTAACAGTGAAGGGAACAGAAAACAGAAGTGTGGGTAATATTTCTCCAAGGAAATCCCATGATGAGACTTTGAAAGAAGCATCTATCTGGCCTGTAGGGACCTGTATCCAGGAAGCATTTGGAGAAAGTTCATCTGTACTGGATCTTTGATGCACAAACCTCTGGGCTTGTGAGTTGTGCTAGTCCCTGTCATTCCAGCACTTCTTAGCGAGCCCTAAGAATGTGCCACATTCTTAATTTCTTTAAGTTCCAAGCCCTCTCACAATCATTCTAAATATTTTGTGGAACATAGAGAGGTTTTCATCCTTTTTCAAGAAAGAAATTGTCATGTATATAGTAGGATGTTTTAGGGTATTTTTCATGTAATGTTTTTGGCTGCAATGAGGAGTAACATGGCAAGATCAAGAGTAAGGCAAGATGGGTGCCCAAGGAGAAAATTGAAGGAGGTGCTCACGCTCAGGGTGTGAAGGTGAGTGAGTGTTTCCTTACATGTTGCTCCCTGGGCATGCAGCCATGTTGCCTTGGCCTTGCCCTGCCCTGGCCAACAGTCTTGTTCATCCATAGTTATCTCTTGGAGCTATTCTCTAGATATGATGGGCTAGGTACACCAGGAATGGGTGCTAGCACATTCCTTTTTAATACCATTTTAAAGATGTAGTAACTGTGGAGATGTAGATTTATGGGGAAAGAAAAAAATAAAACACATGCACAATTAGAATCAGCTTCTCTTTTCTTTCCTAAATTAAAGGTCTATTTTGTTCTCATATAAAGGTAAGTGACTGTGAGTCAGTAGAGGTCATTGCAAGTCGGCGAAGCATGTAGCACAGGTTTGGCCCATAGCTGATGCTCAATAAATGGGAACCATGATTAAAACAACAAAACAAAATGATTATAACTAGCTCTGATCTTTGCTCAATACTGCATTGTTCTGACTTTAATATTTTTAAAAATATACACCATAATTTTTAAAATACACAAAATGCTTTTCAGTAGATATCTGCATTGATGGCTACTCTTTTGTCCTTTGTTCTGTTCTTACACTAGTGATAATGACATCTCACATAGCAAATTAAAATGTATAAACTGCTTTCACCCATAGTAACTCATTGGCTCTTCATAACCATATAAGCTACATAGAATCATTCACCCAGATGGTAGATTATTAATACATTGCGTTCAGACAAGGTAAGTGACTTGCCCTAGTTCACAGCCATAGCAACACAGAGTTAAAGGTTGTAACTCAGAACTTCTAACTGGAGATCCCTCATCTTCCTACTCTGTGCCATCAACAATTAGATGAAAAATCTTTTAGACCTGGATGAGTGAGGAACCAGCAATATTTCAAGCTGCTATTTTTATAAATCTGACTCACAAGGTGCTCATTCACAGCAATGGAGAGAAGAGAGAAGGAAATGAGAACAGGGTGTAAAATCAAGAGCCCAAATTGCTTTTTCATTCAACTAACCACCTAGAGAGAGTTGTCCTTATATGTCTGAGTCAGGGTAGCCTAGAATAGAGACTGTACTGTAGTGACTAACAACCCCAAAGTCTCAGTGGCTTAAAACAACCATATTTAATTCTTATATGACAGGGCATATGATCAGTGTAAGCACACCACAGAAGCTGGAGAAAGGGATGCTGGTGAGCCATGACCTCTCTCCTCGCCCCATTGGTCATGTCCCCAGGACACATCTATGTCGACTCAATGGTACCATCACATTTCCAGGCATCACAGCTCCAGATCTGGGGTTCCTTTTTTTTAAATGTTTATTTATTTGAGAGAGGGGGGGGTGCACGTGTGTGTGCATGTAGGGGAAGGGCAGAGAGAGAGAGCACACGAGAGAATCCCAAGTAGGCTCCACACAGTCAGCACAGAGCCCCACACAGGGGTCGAAATCATGAACCATGAGATCATGACCTGAACCAAAATCAAGAGGCAGATGCTTAATCAAATGAGCCCCCCAAGCACCCCTGGGGCTCCTTTTTAACTCTATTCTTCCTTTGTCCTCTCTAGCACCTTGATAACCAGTTACCAAATCCTGTAGATTTTTCTTGTCTTATATCTCTAATTTCAATGCCTTCATTTGAAGAATGATATCTGAAGGTCAAATATATATAGCATATGAGGGCTTCTACAAACACCATTTGAGAAAATAGTTCTTTACTTCATATATGTTTTTCTTCAGAAGGAGCACAAACTTTGGTATTAGAAGTCTTTATGTTTTTGTACCATGGTGTTTCCTATAATATTTCTCAGGTCACTTAATTTCCATAAGCATAAATTTCTATATCTGTAAAATGGGGATAAGAGAATTCTTATGCCAGCACATTGTAGTGAGGATTAAATGTTGTCATAGGTGTTAAAGTACTTTCTAAGTTATAAAATCCTGTACACATGGTAGGAATTGCCATTATTAATATTAATGTGAGCCAGGCAGTAATAACCTTACAGCAATTAGCAGCTGTTAATATACTGAACTGGATTTACTTGTCCTAATGAACTATAGAATGGCTTTATTTAAAGGGCAAAGGCAATCGTTAATTTATTCAAGCATCCATTAAGCACATATTATATGGTGGTTGCTATGCTGGGTCCAATAGACTATGCAAGCCAAAAAAGATAGTCTCTATCCTCATGGATATTAGCAGTAATAATCTAAGACAAGACTGTGTTAATATGGCAGAACCAGAAAAAATCAAAGTACTATGAGATATTGCAACAAGGAAAGGTTACAAGCAACAGGGGCCATCAGGAAAGATTTGATTGAGGGGTTGGAATTGGAGCTGGATGAAGAAGGGCTAAAGCTTCAACAAGTGAAGGGTGTAGCTGTATATGGAAACATGACCAAATCTGAGTAAAGACTTCACCTCTTATTAGTTTTGTGACCCTGCACATGGACTTAACTCCTCTGAACTTGCAGGGTGTGGTGATGATTTAGAATTGAAATGTGAAAGCAGCACTTCCCAGACTGTAATGCGTGTAATGCGTGAATGTACATAAGAGAGCTCGTCACATGCAGATTCTGAGGCTGAGGGTCTGGGGCGGGGCCTCCAGAGGCTCAGCCTTTCTAACGATCTCCCAGGACCACACTTGAGAAGCAGGGTGCAAATTCCTTTGTACAGTGCCTGGAACATACTAATGCCTGTTGCATCAATGTCCCTATTGGTATAAGTATTTCCAAACCACTGAATAGCATAAGGTAATATTCGAGATATAAAAGTTTGGGGCCTGTTCACCAAAATTTGGCTGAAATTCCTACATAGTTGTCATGTCAAATACATCTCCTAAACATGAACAAACCATAATTTTAATAACTGACAAAGGGAAAGGAAATCAGTCTTTAAGATGGAGTGTAGATATTTTCTTATATTGCAATCAATATTGTTGCTTAAAATATCTACCTAAGCAAATGCTTGGATCTTTAATTAATAGCCATAATAATCATTTGAAACTCCAGTTTATCAGGGTTTTTAAACAATTTGAGAACAAAAGCGTCAACACCACCAAAACATTACTTTGTCAGCCTCTAATTAATATCAGTTTTAATTAGGCCATAAAAATATTTTCATTCTCATATATAACAACTCTCATTATGACAACTCTCATATAACACTTAAATATATTCAAACATTGAGATGATCTCTCTGAGCTGCTTCTGAGCTTTGTAAGTATGCCCACTGTCGTAGGTGTATTACATTGATCTACACATAGAACTTTAGGGGGCATAGGAAGAGCCACCTAACTGATGGGATTTCACTATCCTAGCCAGGTGGCATCCCAGATAAACTTGGACAATTTGGCTGGCTTTATTTGCACACTCTGAGCTGAGATGTAATCACTTGCTTAAAAAGATCGAGGTATGTTTGGTATGTTTATTATTTTAAACAAGTGAAAGTGATTTGGAAAAACAGAAGATGTATAAAAGATGAAATTCTATGTCCACAGATTGAGCAGCAGAACAACTCCCCAAATCCTTGAGACAATACCATTTGGTCAGATCATTCAGCATGGCAGAACCATCTACCATGATCCAGAAATAGCAGCCATGGCCATGGCAATGCTTGCACACAGACTTTGCTAGTCCATTTGGTCCAATGCAACAGCTGGAGTAGAGCCATGCTGTGCAGACTCAGGTCAACATCACACACAATTCGCTGGGCTGAACAACTTGTAACTTTTCTCGTCTTACTTTCCAAACACACTCAGCACCTTTCCTGAGGCAGGCCCTACATTAATTTTTAAAGCACTGAAAATTAATTACAGACGACCTACTGTGTGCAAATGATAATGATGTTGATGATGATGATGATGATGATAAGAATAATTGGCCCTGTGCCTGGAAGATAGAAAGGTCTATCAGCTTTCCCTTCCAGGAGTTTATAAACTACATGATCAAGAAAGTCAACCTCTAAATATACCTGGCACGAATACTTATGACATTCATGATAGCAATGATAACAAAGAATCTGTTTGGGGCTTGAGAATACTTATATTGCAGTGTCTACATCTTTCTTTGCTCTATGAAATAAGCCTTTTAGAAATAAGGGCAATTTTAAAAGATAAAGATCCGCACTCTTTGGTGCATGCTTTCGTAGTTTTCCTTATTTTCTTTCTGAAAAGCACAGTGCAAGGATTCTTCTGGAATACAAATCACCATAAATTCTGGCCTACAAGTGCATGACTAATCTAATTGCAGGCAGAGAGGATCGTTTGCTAATGCTCTCACTAGAGCTCTGTACTAAATGATTTGCTCAGAGAGCAATTGATGCCCCTAGAAAACTTTGAAAAATGTTCTAGTTAGAAACAACTTTGTCCGTGTCATATATTTTCTGTTTTTATCTCCATCATTTTTATTCTTTAGGACATTCGGATGAAAATTTCATCTCTTTTGCTTGAGGGTTCATGTGCTCCTGCTTATTCCTCACCTGAAATCATGAGCTCACTGTGACAGTATAAGATGCCAAATTGGGTGTCATGGAAATCACTGTGCAGAACCCCAACCCCCAGCCACTACTTATACAAGAAAAAAGAAAGAAAGAAAAGAAAGGCCAGTAATTTGTCTTCAGAACATGAAACCCATTACTTATAAATTATTGTTAATTATATATTGAGATAAATATAGAATCATCATTTCTATAGGCCTTGGAAATAGACAAGCTCTTAAAAATTTATTGGTGTCCTTAAGATTTGGAGGATATAAAACAATAAATCATTGTGCATTATGCAGCCTTTTGAGGGACTCAAAAAAATTACTGTAGAATTGCAGATCCTGAACCGCTAGCCATGGATATAGCAGCAGCTCTATTCAACTCTCTCTTATATATTCCAATGGGAGGGGGGCATTACTATTTATGATACGGAAGAGCCAATAACCTGTCACAGTGCATCCCTCATTGCCGCTTCTTGCTTTGCTTCATCCACCACTTCCTCCACCACTTACCAGAGAACTCAGCCTGCCCAGAAACCCCAAAGTTCAATCCCTACTACTATTAGACCTCAGAACACTGTTACCCAACTCCAGTCTAGAAGGGTCAAAACTAACAAGTGGAGTTGAGTTGTGGGAGAAATTTATACAAAGGGTAAACCAGAGTGAATCTATAGGTCAGGAAGGCAGCACAATGTGAGTTGATTTAATGAGTATATTCGGAATACTTTATCATGAATGCCATGAAGATTATCATTGACCAGTAAATAAACATCTTAAAATACTTTCCAAAGGATTAAATAATACTGATTTTAATACATGTTGCCCCTTCATTACATTGTTTTATTTCATATTGGCTGGATTTTCTTGGAATCTCAACATATTATGAAATTTAAGCTATTTCAATTGTCAGGTAACATCAGTTTCTAGACCTCTTTATTTTAAATAGGAAATGGCAAAATACCTATAGCCTCGGTAAATATAATTGAGGCAAAACCAGAGATTTGAAGGCTAAAGAGAATCTTTATTACAATTCAGCTTTAAAGACTTCCATCAGTCAAACATTCTACAAGTGTATGTCAAAGGGTCTCTATCTGAAGAGCAATACACAAGTATGCATACACAAAGCACAGGGCACAGTCCTGCCCACCAAAGTGGACACACTGCTTGGATAGATGGTATCACGGCACTTTAAACAGTTTGAAAATAATTAATGATGATGTGAAATACCATAAAGATTGTACTTAGGCCTGATGGATGGATGAGAATTGCTTTTACAAATAAGTATCTAATATATGTAAAGTATATTGGGAAAACCAGGAGCTTTGGAGATTGACAGGACTACGCTGGAATATCAACTCAATTACTTACTGGCTGTGTGATGTTGGATACTTTACCGAAACTCTCTGAGCCTTGGTTTCTTCATCTCTAAAATGGAGTTAATACATAATTCATAGAGTTGTGAGAATTAAACCAGCTAACATATGTGAAGAATCTATCACTGTACCTGGCATAGAGCATTTACACAGTAAATACTAGCTTCCTTCCCCTTTACTGAGGGGCATTCTGGAATATCAAAAATACAGGTCCTAAAGTCCATCTTACAGTCTAATAAGGAAGATGAGGCAATGCCTCTAGGGGTGAAAATTACATAAGATAATAATGAAAAGTGGCAACTAAGTATCCAATGAGGTTCAAGGGGCTAAGAAGGAGAAAGGATGTTTAACAGATAAGAT
Organism: Cryptoprocta ferox; assembly: GCA_028646485.1. NCBI lineage: Eukaryota > Metazoa > Chordata > Mammalia > Carnivora > Eupleridae > Cryptoprocta > Cryptoprocta ferox. The sequence continues at coordinate 104,912,833 of CM053574.1, forward strand.
CAAGGAGGATTTTCCAGGAAGGAGATAGAATTTGAGTGGTTACAGATGAGTAGGACAGAGAGTAGGCAAGAGGGCAGAGAAGCCCACAGTGAGTTTGGCATTTGGTGACTAGATGGGTTGACAGGAGCAGTCATGAAAGACAGAGCCGAAGACAAGGAGGTGGGAGGCAACAAAACTAGATAAAGGGGTTCAGAGCTACAGGAAATGGGAGACCCTGGAATTTTATGAACAGGAGAATGACATATCAAAGAATTGATTTAGAAAATAATCCAACAATAGACTTCATGCAGGTTTGTTTCCTTCCAAGTCAACTATAAGTTCCTAAATCAAAGGAACTATATCTTTATCCATCTGGGCTAGCACAAGTGATAACCTATTAAGTTGCAGCAATAGTTTTTGTTGTTGTTGTTGTTGTTCCTATTCCACTGAATGGCAGAAAGAGTTCCACTTATTTGCCTTTGACTGTTACAAAGTATTTTTCATTAATCACATCAACATTCTACACAGATGATGTACTTCAGACTCAGTCAATATTAGAATATGAAAGACCTGGCCTGCCAATGAATGTTGTCAGAAGCTGTATCCTATGCATGAGTTTCAATGATATTTGACTCTTACTGGATATCCTACTATTTCTTATCTTTGACATTCTACTCTGAATTGTGGGATCAAGAGCGTTTCTAGTATATTCAAAACACCCCAGAGCAATGCACTGGACTTTTCTGAATGCTCTTAAAATGCATGATCACTGTTCAAAGATTTACTATGCACCTAATACTCTCCAGAGATATCAAAGGAACCTTATATATATCTAGGGAAAACAAAAACTTTGTCTTAAAATAGTGTTGCATGGCATTTTCCAGGTTTTATATTATCCTATATATATATTCATAAGACATAAGGCTTGGGAATCAAGAAAGACCTTAGGAAATTCTCAAATAGTTTGTTACCTATGGGGCAAAATCAACTGTGCCTTCTTCAGTACCTCGGGCAGGAAGCTACTTTTCTCGCCGCTATTCTTTGTTCATAACTGTACATCAACTTAAGCTAATACAGTCTTAATACGATACTCTAAAATGGAACAATGCTATCAACTTTGAAGAGTCACTGCAAGGATTAAACAAGCTGAAGCACATAAAATTTAGCAGAGTGCCTAGAACATAACAACCATTCATTAAATGTAAATAATCATCATTTGTATCAAAACAGATCAGTCTCTGTTATCATAGCTTTTGCTAGATGGGAAAGAGCCACCCATTCTTGTTGAGCCAGTGCCATGGTGGCAAATAAGGCAGGATTTTTCTTTGATGGTGAATCATACAATAGTTAAAAATTTATTCAACAAAGCTTTTTTGAGAACTTTCCTTGTTGCCATGCACCAAAATAGGCACAGAGTGCCTAGAGATAAAGAAGACTGATTTCTCATCCTCTGGAGTCTCAGATCAATTGGGAGGCACATACAGAGACATAAGTGGAATCCAAAGGAATAAACACCGCAAGAGAGTTATCTTCAAAGTGCCATGAGAATACAAGGGAGAGAGTAATTCACTCAGTATGGGAGGTTAGAAAAGAGAGAAAAGGATTATTTAACTGGGCCTTATTAAGGGAATGAAATTGTGTTGAACAGAAAATGGAAGGAAAGGGCATTATAGGCTGGGTAAATATCATACGCTGAGAATCAAAAGTGTGAAACATGTATTCTGTTATGGGAAAAGTATACCTCTGCGGTTTTTTGCTTGTTTTGTTTGTTGTGTTTGGTTTTGTTCTATTGTTGTTTTATTTTTGTTTTGTTTGTTTTTAGTTTTTAGAGTCCCAGTTGACATTAGAAATGTAGGTGAAAGGTGGTTGGGGAATGGATGGTTGATGATATGGTTTAAATGGATAACATGCTAAATAAAATGTAATTAATCTGAATTTTTAAATTTTGGATGAACAAACTATAGGATCAAATCTGTGTTTTTGAATGAAGAGTAGTGGCTAGCATGGAGGATAGACTGAAGGTAGGCAGAGAGAAGGCAGAAAGGCTGTTCGGGATGCTACTCTAATAACCCCAACGAGAAAGGATAACAATGTGAATTGAAACAGTGAGAACAGCGACAAAAAGCAGGGCATGTTGACTGATAAGGAAGAAGAAATGAAGGAGAATATTTGGGGGGAACTCACACCATTTTAACATGGATCAGGGATGTCATAGGCGATAGGATTTAAGGGAAAGTATGTATTAGGTTTGGCCAATGGCTGTAACAAACAACCTTAAAATTTCAATAGTTTAACAAATAGAATTATGTCTTACTCGTGTAAGCCCCATTAGTAGAGATAGTATGCCTCTGCTCCACACAGTCACCGAGGGATTTAGGCTCCTTCCGGCTACGGTCTAGCCATGCCCTAGGGCCACACAGATCTCTACTAGATCCTCAACATTCAGCAGGCAGACAGAGAAGTGGAGAATAGCAAACTTTAGAAGCCAGGCCCAGAAACGTACACATAATTTTCATCCACACTCTATTAACCAACTTTATCACATGGCTACGTCTAATTATAAAAGAGTCTGAGAAATGTGGTCTGGAGATATAACCATGAGAAAGAAGAAAATGAAAGGATTTGGTGAAAAAGTAACCAGTCTGTACCACAGGACATCTAAGTGAAAATGCCCAGAAAGCAGGTAGATCTCTGGAATTCAAGAGAAGTCCCGATGGGAGATACAGATTCAGAAATCATAACTATGCAGAAGGAATAGATAGTGTGGGTCAGGGGACAATGTGTAATAGAAAAGAAGGGAAAATTAGGTCCAATTATGATATGGCAATTCCACATCCTTGCTCTTTTGGAGAGCAGAGCAGTATGCCCACATAAGAACATAGGTGTGTGAGTGTGTGTGTGTGTCCCTGATTGACTCTCTCTCTCTCTCTCTCTCTCTCTCTCTCGCATACATCATCTATCTCTATACTTGTATATTGAACGCCTGTTGAGGACAGACACTGTACTAGAAACTTGGGATCTGGCTGTGAAGCAGAAACCCTTATGGAACTCACATTCTTTCAAGGAAGACAGCATTAAAAACGAATTATTCTGTTATTTATATAATTTTAACTGTGTTAAAAAGACCAAATCAGAAGCACAGGACAGGAAGAGAATACAGAGGAACCCTGACTGGTCTACACAGACAAAGGAGACTTATGAAAGAATTTCACGTGAGCCACAAAGGTGAATACGTTATGAATGCCAGCCCTTAAAGAAATAGCTGATGAGGGGAGAGTACAAGACCCTCATATAGACAAGAGTACAACAAATCAGAAAGCTAACAGCGCCCCTAAGAAAAATACATGTAAAGTGCTTCTGAGTGTCTAGGAGGGAGAGATGCCTCTCGGGGGGAGGAAAGATGTCCAAGTAGAAAAAACTCGTCTTTGTCTTTGCAATGTGCCTCCAATGACACAATGTGGAAATGGGGTGGGACCAATCTTCCAGCGGGGACATTGGGGCCGGGGTGATTACAACTATGGGAGGCGTGACAACATGGAAAATATTCAGGAAACAATTTTACTGGAACCTACAGAGAGCGAGGGAGGTAGGCACCCTGCTGAAAAGATCATTTGGGAACAGACCCTGGATTGGAATGGGGAGACTAAAGACTGAGAAAAGGCAATTGGGTACCTATTTTAATCACCCCCAAAGAGGCAATGCATGAATTGGGTTATTGGCAGTGGCCGTGAAGGAAAGAAGTGAGATGGATTTGAGTCCGTGGAATTAGAAGCTTTTCAACAAATATTTATTGAACACCTATTATGAACCAAGTATCATTAGAACCTGGGGCCAAAGCTCTCTTCCTTTTCTCATTGATACTTCAGGGCACAAAAGGATGCCCAGTTAGGCAGACGCCATGCAGTTCTTTCTTCCCTGCATAGCCTTCTAGAGAGTCATTATTATTGTCACTTTATTCCTTTGACCCCAAAATATACTGTAGCTCTTGTCCTTTTGCCCATCTGTCTGCAGATAGCAGGCTGCTCTAGTGAGAAGTGAAATAATGTCAAGCACTAGATATACTGAGGTCCACACGTACACAGCTAGGCACTGCCATGTCACACTACATACATGTTATTTTGGCCTAACAGACTTTATATTTGCACGAACTGTGAACTGGCAGTTGGTATTTATATACAGCCTGTCCCCCAGGGATGACCCATGGGCATGCAAGTCTTCCCGAGCTGGCAGCCCTCTCTATGAATGCTGATTGTGTAATGTGTTTTTATAGTAACATATCCTAATGTGTGTTTCAAACTTGGAGCTATCTGTCTATGTACGCCTTCATTTAAAATAAAACACAACAATGTTTAGCTGTGCAAATAGGAAAGGTGCTTCCAAATAGGTTTCAATTTGGGCTACTCTCCATAAATCTCTTCCAATATCTTTGCTTTCTGTGTTCAAAAGAAAAAAAAAGCCATTGGTGTGCTAGCATATTAGAGTTAGTGTTGGTTATTCACAGTGTGAAATGAGCATCACTAAATAAAGCAACTGCCAAATAAATACATTCTGGTTACAAAGAGAGACCACCGTATGACTAAAATCTTAAATCTAATTAAGGAATTTGCAAACGCCATATCTTTGAAACCTTCCAACAACAACAAAAAATACCTTTCAGCTGGGACCTGTGAATTGCTAGCTTTGTACATAAAAGAAACAGCTTGTTCTAAGGCTGAACTTCAGTAAATTACCAAGGCAGTGTCTTTCCTATCCCCATTATGAAGGAACATTTCTCTGCTAAAACCTTTGCGTAGTAATGTCTGGGAGCACTTTTCACGGCCAATGGGTTCTTCTGTGAGGGGTTGAATAAATATCACGCATGTTCTGAAGTCATTGCGTTGCTTTCGGTAATCAACATCAGGAATTAAAATGGTTGCTGAAAGTGGTTTGTACGTGTATAACTGGAAAATATAGGTTCAAAGAGTGTATTTTAACAATCAGTACTCTCCTATGGCCGTGCAAATAGCTGCTTGCTGGGTATACACAGTTTCTAAATTTAAGATGGAAATCGAGCTGAAGCCAGAACAACAAAGAAAGCTTCTCTGTGCTATTGCAGAAAAGAAGGATCTCAATGTTTCTGCATTCCCAAAGAACAGCTGTATCTTTTCTGATTCTTCCCTTTATTAAAAAGATATTTTTTAAAAATATTTAAATATTTAAAATGAGAAAAGCTTGAAACATTTCTGAATAGTCGAAAATATTCATGACTTTAAAAACCATGAAGAAAATAAATCTATTTCTTGTCACACTCCTTAGGCTAATGTATCTCTGTACGCTTGGATGACACACACTGAAATATCCACGTGCCAAAAAACATTCATCCAATTAATCAATATTTGATCTACAAAATGATATGACTATTTGGCATTCATGAAGCAAACTATGCAAATATCACTATTTCTCTTTTCAAGTGTATTTTTTACCACAAAACTATAATTTTTCTTAAATATAATAATCTAGGACTCGTTGCCCTAAGATTGAGTTTTGCAGCAACACTTTCCATGTTTTGTGGGGAAAATGGGTTTAGGTGGGCCTCCATGATGCAGATGGTAACTCAGGTCTGCATTTTATTTTGTGTAGCTGTGCATAAAATAAGCCTCAATGCTATTCAGGCTCATCGTGGATTGCGCTCTGGAGGCTTAACATATTTTAGAATGATCTTTCTTGTCATATCCATATCTTGCAACTCCTTTAAAGACATATCATGGCAAATTATTTTATAATAACAAATAGTAATACAATGCCTGTTATATTCTGCATATAGACAAACATTTGTATGTGAACATTTTATACCTGTTTATGTATGTATGCACATATGCACACATATATGGGTATCATCTATATGCCCATACATATCCCTACAAATACACATAGGCTTACAGATAAACTCACATTCATATGGGTGCTTGGTTGAGTTCATGTGATCAGCAACCAATATGTTGCTTGGCCTTTTTTCTCTTTTTAAACAAAGAGCCAGATTTGCCTCTGGCCACACTGTGCACTCCGTAGAACATACACCCAACTTCAAAAGGACCATGTAAGTGATGAGCTTTTGAAGCCAGGCAGAAGGCATATGTCTACATGCCTTCAGGCACGAGAAGGTCAGCCAGTGCCCTTATGGTCACACAGAAGGTGTGTCTCTGTGATCAAACTAGCCTGAAAGAGTCTCAAACTACTCAGTCTTGTGTTACTTCTAGCCATACTCACGAAGGCTAATTTTTCTAGAAAGCATCATGATGGCCCTATTAGACATTACCTCCTTCAGTATCAGTTCATGGACCAAACAAATGGCTTATGGGGTCGATTCCTAATATTAGTTCATAGTAGTTAGCTCTTATGGGGTGTTCACAATATGCCAGGCCCTCTCATGTATTTTATATCTATTTAACCCTTACAATCCTATTATTATGTGATATGTGCCATTATTATGCCCACTTATTGATTTTATATCTACTTAATCCTTGTCATATCTCTATGAGACATGGACTAATATTATTCTCATATTATAGATTCTCAAACCAATGCTTAGAGAACTTGCCACGCTCACTCAACCAGTGAATGGCAGGTCTGGGATTGGAGCAGAGGTTTCTGGGTCTCCAGAACATATGCTGTATTAAGTGGCTATCATTTATTGAGCACTTAAAATGTACCAGGCATAATCTCTCTGATACTCATAACACATTTTGACGTGGAGATTTTTACTGTCCTCATTCTGACCTGTGGAGAGCTTTTAAATCCCACGCAGTCTGCCTCTCCTGTGGAATTTGCGCACGTCTCTGTCACCCCAGCTGGAGACAAGAGCAGAAAGCACATTGCAGGGCAGATCGGGACCTAATCCATAAATTCCTGTTGAATCACTCTTCCTCCTGGTCACTTTCTTTTCCGGGAGAGCCATTGGCAATCCACACCTAAATGATCTTAAACAAGAGACAAGCCCCCCAACAAGAATTGATGGTGAGATCCCAGCTGCAGGTCATCTTTCATAATCAGCGCAGGAGTGCACTCTGCAGTATAAATCCGTGTGGGTCACGGCACTGCTCGGTAAAGCCCATGCTTTGTGCTGGGGGTGAAAACTGCGGCTGGCCTTAGAGACGGCTGCTGCAACTGGAGCCCCGCGGACTGGTAGGCGCTCCCCCCACGCTGGCCCTTTAGGCCCACTGCTCTGGTGGAAACGTGTACTTAGCCCAGTGCATTGGACAACGCTTTGCATCTTTCACTGTCTTCAAACACAGAGCTTCTGCCCTGGCAATAAGCCCTCTCCTAAGAGAATGTATTGAGTGCTGTGCTGCTAATGAAGGAGGCAGCTTCCATGTCTGTGTGATTATGCTGTCAGGCCTCCAAACCCGGTTACCAGAGATCCTCAGTGCCAAGGCTGCTCAGCCCATCCTTCATGCAGCGTGTGGTGCCCACGGCGCACGCGCCAACGGCTGCTCAGTGGCGTTCCAGTCACCTGCCCGCTTTGCGGCAGACAGAGGAGCGGCAAGGCCAGGTTGTTGGAGGCTGGCGCCCGGATGGCAGCAGGCTGAGATCACACCCTTGGCCATGGCTGAGGCCGGAGGCTGTCCCAGAGCTGAGTCCCAACGTCAAGTGCCAACGGCACGTCTCCCCCCAGGGCTCTGTAGCTGCATCTGGAGCCTAGCGTTGCACATCGCATGGCTCTAGATAGAGGAAGCCTTACTCTTAGCAAGAGGGGTGTCCACGCCACTACAGTCTGGCTCGGCTTCACCCATTCATCCACGAAATCAGGGTATATCAATTAGCCACATGATGTGTCAAAGGTAGAGTCCAGAAAAATCGCCACGTTCAGTGACTTCATTTATGCAGACGAATCAACTTGTTCTGATGCTTAAATTATGCATTGTCCTGTTGACTAGCATCCCAGATTTGGTTGGTTATGGCCTGGGAAGTACATGCCCCCTCCTCTCTTGTTTTCACACAGAAATTCTCACCACACAAAATACAACTGATTATATGTGACTTTTCCCTCCATAGGATGGTGACATGTTGACTATTCCTGAGATTATTTGTCTCACCTCAAAAAAGTGAGAGGGGACTGCAGCTGTCTGTGCATGTGCATACACCTGTGCGGGCATGCGTATGCACGTGTATATCTTGCTTTCCCTGCGTATCCATATATACACAGCCTCGGTGCCTATAGTGCTGGTGCTATGGTAGACGCCTGTACCCCCAGCCCAGCGCCACCTCTCTGAGATTGCCAGAAGATGATACAGAAGGGGAGGATTTTCTCCCATTGCATCTACTTCCAAAAATCCTAAAATATGAAGGCTCCACACAGCCCATTTTTTCCCCTTGATAAGTATTTATATGTTTAAGACAAAACAAGGCAAACCCCAAGTCCTATTCTGACACACACATCATGTTGTTTTAGGAGTTTGTAGTCTGTGAAAACTAACATGCCTTCTTTCTCATTCTGTGACTCAAAAGAAAGCAACAATAGTGCAAAATATATGTTATGAGTATCTGTTTGCTCTTTCTCTAAAAACCCCCAAAACAAGCAAACAAAGAGAAAGCCACCATAGAATAAGCATCAAAAGCTTGGCATCTCATGTATTCTTACCAATGACCTCTTGGCTGCCACTCTTCTGAGTAACTAACTCCATCTATTGAATAAACATTTATCGGGAACCAATTCTGCTCCTGACTTGCTAGACTCACAGGGGGCAAAAACAAAGGCATACCATACATGGTCCCTGTGTTTAAGGAACTCAAAATCTATGAAGGAGATAGACAACATAGAAAAACGATAGCTCCCATTTACTGACTGCTCACAGTGTAACAGATATTGAAACTAACGTAGATTATCTGGTTTAACTTTCACAAATATCTGCAAAACAGATAGTCCTAGCCTCCTTGAGAGGTAAGGAAACTGAGGCTTGGAAAGCTTATAGAACTCTTGTCCAAAATTTGCAGTATTTAGGTTCATTCCCCAGGTCTGTCCAGCTTCAGGTTTATACCTGCTCTGCTGTAGCAGAATGGCAATGATGGAGGTGAATGCATTATTTTGGAGGGGACATAGCCTGGTGGCTAAGATGGTCTCTTCTTAGAATTGCTCTGCTCACCTCAGCTCTTATGACTCCAGTGGACCCAGTCTTCCCTCCAGGCCTTCCCAAGGGAAAATTCAAGTGAAAGTCCTTTGATGAACAGACTCAACTGAATGATCAACAGTTCTGCCAGCTTCTTATCCCACTAAAAGAAAAATAGGTTAAACAAGCTGACCACAAAGAAGTTAAGAGAGTATCCATTTAGCACTATCTACCTGGCATGTAGGAAATAATAAACAGTTGTTACAGAAAACCAACATGGTGGGGTGGGGTGGGGCATGGTGGGGAGGGTGTGGTGAAAGCATATGGAGAATTAGAAGTACCGTTTCATTTCTGTGATAGGCTATCCAGTGCATCAAATAGCTCTGAACCCCAGAGCAATACCAGTAGTTGAATTTCAAAGATAGAGAGTGGAAAAAGAATAACAGGTGTCAACACAGATGTCCCAACGTCCTAGCTTGTGCACATATACAAGGCCAGCCTGGCTATTCCAGAGAGTCAGCTCTCTCATCTGGGCTCTGCCAACTGTCAGGAAACCGTGGTCCCTTCTTCTGTTCTGTATATTCATCGAAAATATCTAGATTCTTTTAGCCTCACCAGCTACACTTACTTTCCATGTAAGTCTTTCCTATTCTTAGGACCTGCAAATTAAGTTAATAAAACACAGAAGTCAACAATTTTGTTTCATTTTGTTTTTATTTTTATTTTTTAAATTTTTTTTATAGTTTATTATTTTTGAGACAGAGAGAGACAGAGCATGAGTGGGGTGGGGCATAGAGAGAGAGGGAGACACAGAATCCGAAACAGGCTCCAGGCTCTGAGCTGTCAGCACAGAACCCAACGCGGGGCTCGAACCCACGAACTACGAGATCATGACCTGAGCCGAAGTCGGACGCTTCAACGACTGAGCCACCAGGCGCCCCTCATTTTGTTTTTAAAAAGTCAAGTGTGTGATCATAATCATCATTAGGACAACCAGAATATTTCCTTTTATAGGGCCAAACCATGTTTATTTACTTATGAACTGGCATACAAGCTTTGAGAGTTTTAGCCGCTCTTTTTTAACATCCAAATGACAAGGGGGTACAGGATCTCCGTTAACTTGGTCTCAGTTTTTCTATCTGTGAAATGCAAAAAAGGGATTTCAGAAAAATACTAATACGGTCATATTTTTAAAGATGTATCTAGATAGCTACTTAAAATGCAAAGGATAACAGATGGACCATGGTGTCCCACAATTGTGTTTAATTTAAATAAAATGAAGACTAATACAAAGGAAGGGGTGGGTTTAATTTGTAACCTGGAAGAAAAAAAATGGACCATGATCAAATTATCCATAGGCACCATTCTGTCTTCCTGTTCAGATCATTTGAAATGGTCTTAGGTCATAAACTAAACTACTGGATTGTTTGTTTTTTTTTTGTTTTTTGTTTTTGTTTTTTTTTTTAAAGATGGAGCTTTTTTTCTGGCTTGGAAAAATATTAAGGAACCCGATGCAATTTCTGTTTCATATGCCATGTTTTCAGGAATGGTCATTTGGGAAGCAGAGTGACTCCAGTGAAAAAGCTTTTGTATCATCATTTAATCTGATTAAATAATTACCAATAGATGACAGTAAAACACATTGTAGACACCAGCAACTGTAGAAAATCTTCATAAAATGAAATTCCAGTGCTCCGCAAAATGCCTTCCTGAAAACTAGCACGTTCTGTCCCCTACAGAAATGAAATAAGTAGAAAAAACAGACAATGAAAGGGAATGCTCTACTTAGTCTTATTCAAGTCTGAATGTCACTTTCCCTAAAATGTAAAGTACAAACCCCAGTTCTCACCCAGTATTGAGCAAACTAAGCCAAGCCATTTCTCTGTCTCTTAGTCACAGATATTTATAACGCACACCAGTGAAAGATTGTGATTTTGTGTGCAGATGAACTGAAAACACTGAAGGTTTGTACTGAGCTTCCTTTGGGGAAAAAAATGTGTTATCTAGGGGCTATGCCTAGTGAGGTTAATATAGACGTATAGGAACCAAAGTCATTACGTCTAAAGAGACAACGTTCTATTTTTATCAAGAAGTCATACTTAAGTTACTTACACCTACTGTCAAAAAGAAGAGGTAAGATGTTGTCTTTTCTTGATTTGTATTTTGGCCAGCCAGGGCTAAAATCAAATGCAAGAGCAATTCAGTGAAGACAGTTGAGCTTTACTCTAGTGAGTACCAAGTACAGTCAGTGCATGTGGTTTCTACCATGAATACGTGTGATTTATACGGATTTATTTTTCAACAGCGCCGAAGAATAATGAATGCTTCCTAGTATCACGTGGACTTCTCTGTTTCTATTTGTTTTACATAGGCCCTCAAGTGTTCCACTATGTCTGGCAACATGTGTTGATGAGTTGATTTATTCATCTTGTTTTCCAATTTGTAATGACAGCTTTTAAATTAAGATAGAGTTTTAAAAGGTGTAAATAAATGGGTAAGGAGGCCCCAGTGGACAGAAATGATGTTACTCAAGTTCTTCACATGAAAAAGCCCTCCCTGAGCTCTGCAAAACCAATATGAATAAGCTTTAAAGTATCCCCACATCCTATTTCACCTGGGCTGAATCTTACTTTATCCCATAAATGGGATGATCTGAATATCCCCAACTGGCATCCATGAAAAGTGAAAATCTCCATTGAGGTTCAACTAAAATGGCATTAGATAATTAGATTGGATATTCAGTGGCTGCAAATCTACTCACCATTTGCTAGAAGAAATTTAGTTCTGCCTAATTTTTCCCCTGTATTTTATTTTGTAATGAAATCTTAAGAATTCACTTTTGGGGAAGTACAGAAAAAAATCTTAATTGATAAAGCAAAAAGTATTTCTACAAAATCTAGGCAGAAACCTCTATCTATGTTTTTGTGTCATTTGGCTGGGGCCCTGGTTTAGACATTCAGAGGGGATGAAGGCAGTGTGATGCTTCTGCTTGCCTTTGCTTCTTTGTATCCCTGACTCGCCTCCGTATTTCTAAAGCCTCTTTTGTGGCTGACTCAGTTGTTTTTACCATTTCGGTTGAGCAGTCCGGTATGTTTCCCCTTTTACTGTATATATTTTCTTTGTAATACAAACCTACTTGGCTGTTCATGTTTTGCATTGGGGGTTCCCCCAGTTTAGCAATATCCACAGGACGCTCCCTGTCTCATGTCTATTTCTTGGAGAGCTCTCTTTCCTACCCCAGAGCATAATCTACTGCTTGTACGTCTTCTGACATATGAGGATTTTAAATCTTTCCTTATTGTTTGTCTTCTTTTTACTTGTGGTTGGTCCCCACAGTCCTAGACCCATCTCTTGTGTTTTCAGTTATGCAAATGTCTGTAATGAAAGGGAACAGTTGGGAGCATCACAGAAAAAACACAGCTATTTTACCATAACCAGAGGTTCAGTGTTAAATAATTCTGAGCAAAAGAGAATAATGATATTAATAATAATAAATGCTAGAAAGCAAATTGAAAGAAGTCAAAGCCTTGTGTCATAATTCAAAAGAATTAAGCCGATGAGACATTCACAAAGCCATATGTACACACACATAAATACCGCAGGTCCTACCCAGAACACTCAGTCTGGAGAGATTTTTACATTGTTGCTCTTGGTGAACATACATCAGCATATAATCTCTTAATACAAAGGGAATGAGAGCTCTAACAACTTTTTTATCTTGACGTGTTGGTGAGTTGGGCATTAACCAAGAAAAGTGTCCGTTTTTAGAGGACTAGATGGGGATAATACTATGGTGAAAAGTTACACAAAATCTCTGCAGTGTTCCAGAGCCCAGCTGATAAGGACTGATTCATGGAATTATTTTCACAAATGCTTTCAAACTCATTGACTTCTCTTCTTTTGTAGATTAGACAAAAATGGCATTGATAGACTCATTTTTAAGACAGAGCTCTGGTACCTTCACTGTGCAATGGCTCCAATAAACTGGCCATCATCATCCTCTATTTAAAAATTTCTCATCTTGGGTGCCTGGTTGTCTCAAACAGTTAAGCGTCCAGCTCTTGGTTTTGGCTCAGATCATGATCTCATGGTTTCGTGAGTTTGAGCCCCGCATCGGGCTCTGCACTGACAATGCCGAGCCTGCTTGGAATTCTCTCTCTCCCTCTCTTTCTGCTCCTCTGCTGCTCTGCTCACGCAGTCTCTGTCCCTCTCAAAATAAATAAATAAACTTAAAAAAATAAAAACTTCTCATCTAACATATTATTTCCTTTTTTATAGATATCTTTAAATGTTAAAAAAATATACAATTCTGTTATTTCAAGCCTAGACATTTGGACAATTTAGGCAAAGTTATTCTTCTATATACATACCTCTGAAAGTGTTAAGAGGATCTTTGCTCACAAGAATTAGTTTTTTTGGAATTTCAGGGTTACAAACATTTTCATTGTTTCCTTTTGAGCTCCCTTTGTTCATTATCATGATAGCAATGCAAATTATTTGATAATCAAACAAGTGGTTAGATAGGATGAACATATGCAGGTGAAACCAGTCACTGCCACTCGGTAGATGTACTGATCTATCAAGTAACAATCATCGCATCACATTAAGTGATGCTAATGCTTAGACCATTAATAAGGCGTGAAATGTTTTCAGATATTTTGAAACCCACAAATAGCCATGTAAAATGAAAGCTGGGGAAAACTGGAATTTAAAAGGCATACTTAGAGATCTAAAATTAAAATGAAAAACAGCACTTTAAAATATACACTCTGCAATGACAATTGAAGTTATTTTAACTAATTAGTATCAATCATTTTATGCTCAGAAATATTTAGGGGGGTATTATTCTAAGTGGTGATTTTGCTAATAATACATTACCAGTATTGCTATGCATTAAATGTTTATCAAAATCAAAAAAACCAACACCCATGTTGACTTTGAGAGATAAGAATATACTTCTAGGCATACTTGAGTAATATAGCCTCAGGAAAAACTTTCCTATTCAACTAAAAATTAATTAAGCCCCTAAACCATGAAGCAAATGTATAAATCTTGCCTGCAAAAGGAAGAGCTTTTGCTAGGCTAACAAGCAAAGAAACCAGTTTCTTCTCTGAGCTACATGGATGTGAGGCATTGACAATGATGCAATGAAATAAATGACTTTCTCCATTAGTAGTGGATTATTTTGTGAGGAGGCAAAAATAACTGGTCGTTAAAAGGATACCTGAGTGAAATGTGTGGAACTGAGGTCATGCTCAAGGAGACTGGTTTAAGTTGAAGGAACTTTGTAAGTGAATGCACATGATTTCATTTGCCGGTAGTGGATTTAGCAATAAGATTTAGGAATAAGTGATTTTCTCTTATCAAAAGATTAGAAACAAGTGAAACATAAAGAAAATTATTTATCTCCACTGAAAAAACAACTTTCTATCTTTTTTTTTTTTAAGCTCATCCCGATGAATAGAACTTCACTTTGGTAAGGAGAATTATTCTTTCCTCCCCTCCCCCATCTTTACTGAGGTATTATTGACCAAGTTGTATATACTTAAGGTATATAACTTGATGTTTTGATGTGCATATACATTGTGAGATAATTGCCACAAACAAGTTAATCAACACATCCATCACTTCACATGGTTACCGTGTATGTGTGTGTGTGTGTGTGTGTGTGTGTGTGAGTGATGAGCACACCTTAGCAAATTTCAAGTATATAATCCAGTATTGTTAACTAGAGTCACCATGCTGTACATTAGATCCCCAGAACTTATGAGTCTTGGATAACTGAAACTTTGTATTCTCTGACCCACATCTCCCCACTTCTCTCTCCCCCAGCCCCTGGCAATTACCATTCTACACTCTGCCCCCATGAATTTGACTATCAGAAAGAACTCCCAATTCTACACACACCAATTTTTTAAGAGATATATAAGGTACTTTCTATGTGTCTGGTACATAGTAGATGTTGAATTAATGCTGCTAAATTGGATAAAGGAATTACATGATCAACCTGGTTATATGGAGTAGAATTTGGTTCATGTTCTTGAATGATAAATGAAAGAAAGTAAAAAAAACAGATAATACAGCAAGCTTTCTTGGTTAAAGAAATTTATTTAATCTTGACCAATGAATAGAAACTTGTAAAATATGAATAAAAATGTGTACAGCAGGTACACATTTAAGAACTTACAAAATGTGAATATTTAGATTGGCAAAGCCATTTATTTATATTATGAGACAAGTCATGTGATTGAATCTGTTCCACTTCAAGTTATGCATATGTTTCCAGAAGCTGGCAGGATCTATTAGAAAGAGCATATTACCTGAGGTCTGTAATCGTGGCAATAATTAAGGAAGCAGTTCTGCCAACCTCTCAGGCTTGTATCTGGCATCCAGCCGACTTGTAAATCAGACCCTTTGTTTGCTGGCTGTTGGATCCAGGACAAGTCAATTAACAAAACTCCCTACTCTGTAGGTGCAGCGGTAGAGACCTGACCTATATTAGCTCCATTTTCATAACTCTGAGAATTTCACAAATTAAAAACCTGAGCTTCAGAAAGGTCCAACAGCCATATATAAAGTGCATAGTTCAATCTCTGGCATACAGAAAGTTCTTTTTAAAACACTGTCACCCTGTGATCAAATACTAACAGGGAGGCACTACAGACTAATGGTCAAGGGGGCCTGCTCTGGTCTGAAACTCATTGGGCTGGGGACATAGCCCAGCTCTGTCACTTCTTATTCGTGACCTTGAGCTAGATATAGCCTCTCCATGCCTTGGTTTCCTCATTTGTAGGGGGTTATAACTTGATCTCTTTCATTAAGCTGTCTGAAGATTCAATGAAATGACACATGGAAAGCACTTAACATATTACCAGACGCATAAGAAGCATCCATGGTGATATGTGTGGAAGTACTTTGTGAAGCGTTTAAACATTCTACATTGTTTGTCTTCATCTAAATTTATAATCACAGACATAAAGCCAAATAGGATTTTGTGAAAGCAATCATTTTGTAATGACGTATAATTCAATATAATAATAGTTCTTTTTCAAAAAGAACAATACCAAAGCCCCAAATAAGGAAACTACAGAACTATGACACTATGAAACTATGACACTATTTTGTAGTGAACAGAAAGAGCTTGTATTTAATTCAAAAATGTCTTTGCATTTTTCTTTTTTTCATATTAAAAAAGTGTTTCAGAGACCATGTATGAAAAGTCAATTTTTAATTGTGTGCTCCAGTAAATAACCAGGCAAGCTAAAATTGTTATGATTGATTGAAATAATTGATTGCAGCCTGCCAACTTTTTCCTTTCTTAATTATAAAATACAATTTCCGTTTTGTGCTTTCTAACCCAAGGTTTACAAAAGCTGAGCGAACTCTTCTGCTCAGCCTCTGATTATATCAGCAGTGCCACTTTTTCAGGTCCTATCAGATTGGGCTGGGATGATAATTACTTGGGAAGTGTTTGATCTCAATGATGAATACATGATTAGTTTTTCATGAAATCAGTCAACCACACCGCACAGCACTGCTCATGTGAAACCTTGTTGATTTAGCTGTTAGAAAGCACACATCTCCCTCAGTTCAGATATGGGACATCAGTCTTTGGGGAAAAGAGGGTGGAAAAAGGGCAAGTTTATGGGTAATGATATTGCAGAGGCAGATATTTAAGGTTTGCTAATTTTCTTCTCAATTATACTCCTCTCTTGCCTACCACATGACCACCGATCCCATCTCAGTTGTGGAATATATTTTTTCTTTAAAAAAAAAGAAAAGGTTTCATGACACCTTTGCTATCTTTCAACCCCTTAGAGGGTTTTACCCTGATGAATAATATTTTATATGTGAAATGTTTATGTGATTTTTCACGGAGTGATAACCTCACTACCGCTTAACTTTGATGCATTGCGATCACTGGTTTTCTTCGCTAAAGTGCTTTTACACACCCCTCCCATAAATATATGGCTACTTTTCCTAAAAGGCCTGGGTTGAGGGTATTTTGTTTCTTTGTTGATTTGTATCTCTGTGTGTGTGCGCTTTTCTATGATATAGGCTGTTTTTCTAAGAGTCGATGTTACTTGCATTTTCTTAAATTTCAAGTGATCTAATACTCAGAGATCAGATAAAAGGATTCAATTGTCAGTCTTTACACAGCATGCATTTGTTTAAAGAGGTAGAAGCATGGCACTTTGAAAGAAAAAGGAAATAGATTTTGTTTATTTTCTGTATTTGCCTGACCTCATTGACTTTTTTTTAAAAAAGCCCTAAAATAAAGAATTTTCTAGATTATTTTTTAAAGAAAAGATGTTATAAAAATAATGTTTCAAGTCATTAGCTTCAGTCTCATAATTAAAAACTCATGTAAAGGAAGAGCATATGACATTTCTATTTCATTTGTATCATTCTCTTTAAAACAAAATCCTCAACATGTCAATAATATTTGAGCAAGATGCCTGATTTGAAAAAGTATGTCTAGTTCTTTGTGGGTAAGTGAAGGTAGAGATTTAGTAAGCTTGGTTGAATATTTCACAGTCTAAACCCTAGCTTTAATGCACTAACTGAGACACTGGGCTATTTTAGACCACGGTTTCTCAACCTCAGCACAGTTGACATTTTGCCCCAGATCACTATACTTCTTTGATGTGGAGGCTATCTTGTGCCTTGTGGGATACTTGGCCACTTTTCTGGGGTCCATCCACTAGATGCCAGTAATCACCCCCCTCACCCCAGACTTGACCATCACTAATGTCTCTAGACATTGCCAAATGACCCATGGGAACAAAATTGCCCCCAACTGAGAACTACTGCTTTAGACAAGAAAATTTGAAGATGGGCTTACATTATCTGAATAATTGTCTTTACTTCCTCTTACAGATAAGTTTATTTTTCTTATGGAGGATGAAAAATGCTACAGACTTGTATCATTTCTTTAACAGAAGAGAAATCAAACATTAATGCATGTTAATGAGACATATTTGTCCAGTAGATAAAGAATAGACTCTGAATAATATGCAAATGCCAATGACTAGTTACTACCACAGCCTCTCTTCATATTTATAATAAGGTAGTTTTATAGCTGAAACTTAGTGTTTGGAATTTAAAAAATAAGTAGAAAGACTACATTCAAAAATTATAAGAGTTAAAAATGCAGACAGTCCATTGTGATGATAGGTTTTGAATAAATTTGATAAATTCTAACATTACCATTAGGTCATTTTATTGACAGAAAGTGTCTGAATGTATCCCTATTATTCTAGGAAAAGGTATGATGCCTTCACAACATTGTGAATATGACCAAATTGAAAGCGAGCAAAAACCATGGTGTGGTTACAGAAAGACTACCACAGGGCTGTAAAATTGTCGTTGACTCCTCACATAACTACTATCTCATTATTCTGTTCCAAATGAAGAACAGGCAGGCTGACAATAAAAAAAATTTAAAAAAATTAAACACTAAATTGTAGTGTAATGCAATTTCTGTCATTTGGAGCTAATGAATGCATTTCAGTGTTGAGTAGCAACCACACTAGTACCAACACAAACACCACTGATTTGGAGTAATAAATTTTAGGACATGGCAGACTCATATTAGTATAATAAGCAAATATTCATTTCACATTAAGAAAACATATAGCCAACACTAGACCATCAAGATACCTATTTTTTTTCTTCCAGCAGAGTCTCTTGGCTTTAAAAAGGAATCCACAGCACTTACTGAATTTAAGTCTAAAATAAACCTGAAATGCAACTACGGCAAACTGGTTGTCATCACCATTGCCAGAAGTGTGGCTCGATTATCAATGCAATTATTTATTACTATTGAATATGACGTTGTTATCATTGGTTTAATTTTTTTCCTATGGTTTACTCAAACAATTCTTCAAGATCTCCAAATTGGTGTGTTGGCTGCCTCAAAGAATGCTCGCCTTGGCAGCACATGTACTAAAATTGGAACACTCTGGAGAAGATTAGCATGGCCCCTGAGCAAATACATGAAGCATCCCTTATTTTTTTAAATGCCTTAATAACAGCTAAAAGAGCTAACATTCACTGAACTTTTAAAATGAGATTTTACCATGTGCCAAGTGGTCCTATAAACTCTTTACATATATCATTTCGTTTACTCTTTAAAAAAAAAAAAACCTATGAGGTGAGGGCCATCATTACCCATACCTGCAGATGAGGAGCCTTTGAGGAAATGCAGCTGGGATTTGAACAAGACGGACTGCCTCTGGAATTTGCTATCTTAACCATTAGCCTATCTATATATCTCTTAATGTGTTGTATTTTAAATTTTTTAATGTTTATTCATTTTGAGAGAGAGAGAGACAGACAGACAGACAGACAGAACGTGAGTGGGGGAGGGTTAGAGAGAGAGGGAGACACGGAATCCAAAGCAGACGCCAAGCTCTGAACTTATTAGCACAGAGCCCAACATGGACCCCAAACTCACAAACTGCCAGACCATGACCTGAGCCGAAGCTGGACGCTTAACTGACTGAGCCACCCAGATGCCCCTCCTAATGTGTTATATAATAGTGGACATGTATCATCTTTTTTTTTTTGTTTACAATAAGTCTGTAAAATAAGTGGTATACAATGGTTACTTAAGTCATGCCTTTGGTGAACTGAGACCCAGAAAGATGGAGTAATCAGCTTAAAATCACATAACTAGAACAAAACCAGTCATTTTGCAACAACTCATATTCCTTAATTCATAGCTAGGATGCCCTTCCCCACCATTTGCACCAGCATACGTCTATATCATTCTTCCAAATAGCTGTGATGATTTTGCCCTGATCCACACCTGACCACTCGTTCTCCCTGGATTCTGTCTGTGACTAAGAGCACACATTTGTGAGCTACATGCATAAACTGGACCCTTGGCCTTGTCTGAACCAATGGTCTGCAGAGAAAGAAAATATTCCAAAACAGGAAACCAAAAAGAATCGTGTGGAACCATAGTATGCCTTCTTTTTCTGAAGTTTCTTGCTTGGTCACTAATCACAAATTATAATACAATTCTAATTTCAACTAGATTCCTAGGAAACAACTCCAAGTCTTAAGACATTGCCATTATTCCCTGCTATCACAAACAGATAAAAAGACCATAAAGTTTTATAACATCAGTAGTGGTCCAAGAATGAATACTAGCAAAGATGGCAGTATGGGAGGGAGCCCACCCCTATGTGACAAGGAGTCACCACTAAGCTAACCCTCCTTTGCATCACACATGTTGAAAAAAGTTATAGGCAAAACTATATTTCTTTAGTTCAGCTCACTATTTACAATTTGTAAATTCCCAATTTACAATTGGGAGCATTGATATGATGGATGGATTCGTCACTGAGGGTAAGGAGGTAGCAGCTTGGAGCACCATGACTGGAGGGCTGGGGCTGCAGCTACTTTTGCCACAAGACTCTTTCCCTTGGGCATTCTAGATCATTTCTGCACAAATAGTGAGTGGCCTTGGGTGGTAGGTTAATAGGACTAAAATCAGGGTGGCCATGACCATGTGCATGTAAGTAAGTGTAAGTGCATGTAAGTAAGTGACTAGAGATGGATTTATTAATGGAAACAATAAGCCAATAGGCCTATAGGCCAAATAGGGCCAAATAGAAACAATAGGCCAATAGGGCCAATTCAGGCACAAGAGATCAGTTGGAAGAAGAAAAATTATGTTCACAATAATTTGGGGTCTCCAGATAAGCCCAGGTAAAGGAAGTCTTGTCTTTTGAATGAGTGAAAATCAAGCCTTCAGTATCCATGAGTAAAGTCACATTTCTACAGAAATTTAAAAGTAGCCCTAGGGAATGAACACAGCCCTCTGAATCGAGGACAGGCATGGGATTGTAAGAATTGCTTAAATATCTGAAAAAATTATAAGGATTCTACATCAAGCCTCCTTCTGAGCAAGGGATGATTGAGGTACATGCTATTTCTGGCTGTTAAGAAAATAGAGCCTAAAATAACAATCTATAAATAATAAATTTTCACAAAATAAAGAAAGGATAGGGAGGACTTGTACAAGTTGTCTGAGGATGGTACAGATAGAATTAATGGATCAAAGGGAAATCAGAATCAGAGAATCAGCTGTTGTAGAACTATAAAAGATAGCCCGTGACTAAGATCAATGTTTCTCATTTAAAGTAAAATCTCCCTAATTTGAAACCCAAGGAACTAAAACATTAGATTTTGAATTAACTAAGTTTCAGTTTATCCTTTTGCTTTTAAATTAAAAAGAGAGAAATAGTCTTGAATCGTCTTGTTTTAAATAAACCAGTATTGAAATAATGAAGTCTTCACATATTATTTTAACAAGTAATCCAAATTCCCCAAAATAATTTATACAACTCCATTTATTCATCCATTTCTGAGCTGCTGCCTAGTATGTCTCCAGGTCATTGGTTGGGGTCCCCATATGCTTAGGGGTCCCCACATGCTTGGCGGTTTTCATGGGACTAACTCACTTTCTGAGAGAATGGCCTCTCTCATGTGGTCAGTTGAAAGGATGGTGACTCAGTATAGGACGTGAAACTGAAAAACATTTTCTTTCTTTTTTGGACCTCAACAGCCATTGACCATAGCCATGGGAAAAGAGTTTATTCACAGGAATTAGGAACAGATTTGTGAAAAGAGTTCTGTGTTTCAGAAAGAAACAAAGTCCATTTCATGGAACTGGTTATTTTCATTTCCTCCCCAAAGACTCAGTGTGGTCTGCTAACTGATAGAAGAGTCTTACCCAGAGTCCAGCTCTTAGACAGAGACCCAACAGTGGTTGGGGCAGATAAACTACTCTAAGCTAACTGTAGAGCTCCCTAAGAGAACCACCACTAAAAATTGCCAAGGCTGGTTCAGACTGCTTACACAGGGCTTAAAGACAGGGTCACATTGCCTACAGAATGTCATATGCAACATACGTGCATACTTTAACCATGATTCTGGCTTAGGAGTAAATCATTTGGAAAGTTCTAAGTGGGTTAATTAGAAGATAAACAATAAAAACCTAGGCATCTCCAAGACCTTTGCAGTCCAATGTCTTAGCGACTAGCCACATTTGGCATTGACCACTTGAAATGTGGCTACTCCAAAATGATAAAATACACACCAATTTCAAAGATTTAGCATTAAAATGATTCTATAATATCTCAATAATTTTTATGTTGTTTACATATTGAAGTGATAACATTTTGGATATATTGGGTTAAATAGACTATTAAAATTAATTTTACTTGTTACCTTTCACATATTGTTAATGTGGCTACTAGAAAATTTTAAATTACATGTGGTTCTCATACCTAGATTCTATTGGACATGTTACCCTGGAAAATCCATGAAATAGAGGGCACGGTTTTTTTTTCTACTTGAAAGGATTCATTTTCTTGTTAAATCCACATTACAACCCGAGGACATGGCCATTATCATTCTTCTTTTTATAAATGAGAAAACTTAGGGGTTATGAAATATTCCCTGGTCATACAAGTAATAATTGGTGGACCAGGTCTGCCTCACACCTGAATCCATGTTTTGTGTCAACCCTGTTCAAGCATCTGTCTCTAGTATTCTGCTGGGGTGATCTTTTAATGAGACATGTGTGAGATGTGCCTAGGACAACTGAATATTCTATAAGACCTGAAACACACAATTTGTTAAACATACTTAAAACAAGTACAAACAGCACACTGGGTAGCCAGAGTGGTATGCCACTGTTTTCTGCAAACTGTTCCTCATAGATATTGTGGATGGACAAGAGTGGATGGAAACGCGAGTCCAACTCTGTGTCTAGGCATTCCAGACATTCCAGGCATTTCCCCAGGTTACTTCGTTTATTCCTTAAAGAAACTCTTAGAGATGAGACAGTCTCAGAGGGGTTAAAGGATTTGCTTGGTATCTCAGGGCTCGCTGGTCAGTAACAAAGCCAAGACAGAAGTCAAGTCTGATTTCTTTCCATATACCATAATGCTTTGGGTCCTCCTTTTGATCCATGCCAACTTTTTGGTGGCTTGTCTAGACACTGTGTTACCAGCTACTCTGTTTCCATAAAACATTGTGGTCCATGGCCCAGACTGACTGAGGGTATGGTCTGCCAGACAGAGAGAGAGAGGACACAGCCACAGCTTTCCTAGGGGTGGGGCAAAATCCAAGCATTAGATTTCCCGTGCCAACACCTGTGGTGTTTAGAGTTGGAAGAAAATAATAAATCTAGTGTCTTGATGGAATACAAAGATGAGAAACAAGGTAAATAGCTCACAATGGAATTTAAATTTCAGGGACTGGATTGAAAATGAGAGCTAAGATTTAAGGTCAAAATAGATAGAAGAAACCAGAGAAGACAATGATATCTAGAAGTGGAGGCCTGAGGAATTCTGCAGGCAGTGTGCAGAAATCTGGTACCATATTTAACGAGGTTCCCCGGCTGACCTATACACCTAATGAAAGATGGGTCTAAAATGAAATGGACATTGGTTCATGCTGATCCATACTATCCATGATGGGCTGATCAGTTCCTGTAGCAGAAGTTAAATAGCAGAAAGAAAGAATTTTCTATGTATATAATTGTGTAATTCTGTGTTGACTATTCGGTTTTGCTATTTCTTAGAGTTCCTTAACCCTGGCCACTCCAGTTCCCATTAGCAACTTCACAGACTTCAGAAAGTTCTAGAAAGGTCATTGTGCCCTCATTGCTGCCCATGTTCCAAATGCCAGTGGCAAGGTTCCACAGTTGATGTGACTTGGAGAGTTTTCCATTCAGCCTTCTGAATCTCTGCCTGACTTCCAAGGCCACACTGTTGATCACTGCTATCCCATGGGGTTTGTATATGGGAGAAGGAAATAAGGCTTTGAGGATCACTTGAGATCAAGGTGAAGAACAATGTATTTTCCAAGATAAGGAGTTTGGCATTTATCCTCAAGGCAATGGGGGAACATCGGAATTGTATGGACAGTGAGATGGCATATCAAAGCGTGTTTTACAATGATTCATTTCTCTTTTAGTGGAAATATAGTTAAATGTACCAAAACTGGAGTGGTATTAACCATTGTGTGTTCCTTTATTAAAATTTAATTCACACTGCGGTTATGGCTCATATATTACCAAACACATGGCAATTTCATTGAAAGAACAAAATCAAGGAATTCAACTTGTTCATTTTTACTCCTCTTTTAGAGAAAGTTCTAAACACCTGAAAGCTTTAAACTTGCTATTGCAAGATACTAAACCAAAACTATTATGTGTCCTGTGTTTTCTTAAAAAAAAAAAACCACTTTATATTTTAGAGCTGTTTTAGTGTCACATCAAAATTGAGAGGAAGGTACAGAGGTTTCCCACACATGCACAGCCTTCTCCTTTATCAACATCTCCCTCCAGAATAATACATTTGTTACAGTTCCTAAACCTACATTGATATGTCCTATATTTTCTATCAGTTGATCAAAGCGCATGCTATTTGCTTCCTAAGTCAAAAATATAATTGAAATAAGCCAATTCTAGTTTTTAAAACTTTAGCATATTCTATTTATATAACTTTGTCTAAGATTGTGTTACTGTATACCATGTTCAAACAGTAATAGGGTGGTAAGTGAAATAGAAAGTTCTAAGATTTTATGGCAGACTTTTCCCTATAAAATTTTAAACAAATGTCAAGCACATTAAACCAGATAACCACTGAAATGTGTTCATGCAAGTCTTCCAGACTTCAAAAATAAAATGCTTTTAGACAGGCTTTGTTGTGTGGTTGTTCTGAATCTTCTTGGCATTTAAAGCAAATACCAGGCTCAAAAAAATGTCAGTTTCATTATAATAAGAGCCAACATTGACTGAGCCTATATTATGATTCAGGCATTGTTTATTCATTCATTCATTCATTCATTCATTTCACAAATATTTGCTGAGGACCTAATAGATCCTAGACCACTCTTAGCAATATTCCAAATGCTGGTTATGTAGCACTGAATAAGACAGACAAATATCTTGACATAATAAAACTTTCAGCTAGTAGAGAAGGTATATTTATCCATCATGTTTGGGGCTTTTTTAATATATGAGGTAGTATTATGTATCTTCTGCTGATGAGAATGATAGAACTAATGATGAGGAAGGAGAGAGAGGATAATCGTAGATGTGCATGCCATGATTAAGTGAGAAGGGAAGGAGAGAAGGAAATAGAGCACATATACATTTTTCTGGCCTTAAAATTTATGCCCTTTCCATTCCACCATATTGTTTTTGAAAAATTATATATATATACGTATATATATATATATATATATGTAATAGACACACACACGCACATGTGTGTATCTTCATCCTCTTCATCTTCCTTGGCATTTTACGTGTATATACGTATACTTGTTCTCATGTATGTATATGAGTAAAGTGCTATGGAGGAACAAACAGAACTGTTTAGCATCTTTGTCAAGGGAGATGGTTAGTAAATTAAGCATAAATGTTTTAAATACAAGTATAGTAATTTTAAGCAGAGTTGTAGAATGGATAAATATAAAATAGACATAATAGACATTTATATGTAACATATACACACTTGGGTTTATACATAACTATATGAATATATTTGTTCTTTTAAAGTCATCAAAATTTTGTAGTTATATTTAAACTACTTAGAAGTGAAGGTTTAAGAAAATGTCTCATTTTCCAGGTAATAAAGGCAGTACTGATCCAGATCTCTTGACACCAGGAAAACTTTTTTGCAAGATTAAATGGGATTACCACCAATAGCTTCACAGGGTGTTTGGTTTTGAATTAAAATATAGAAACCTTATTAACAAAATTTACATTGCTGCCTTAACCTTCATCTAATTTTGCTGACACCGTGACCTCTAATAGACGGCAATACTATAGAGCGGCACATGCCTTGTAACCTATATTTGTCATCTCAGTCAGAAACCCCTGGTCACTACGGAGGAAAAATAGATGCATGAATTTTAAATTGCTTATCACAGTCACATTTTTTAAAAAATGTATTACAAATCAATATTTTATTCATGAAAACATTAAACATTACATTATTACCAAACATTTTGTAGAACCTTGAAATTTATTCTAAAGTGGAGAGTTTCCTTTTGCTCTCTGCCTAAGTACTGTCCTGTAACTGATATATTTTCCAAGACCAGTGACAGCAGCTTTATTCTCTAACAGAAACAATTTACCTGGACCCTCTGCAGATAAGGCCTTAACCCCAAGGAATTGCATTAATTGTCAACAGGCTTTGTGAGGAGACAGAGGGGACTTCGTTTTTCACCTTCTCCCACAGGGAATTACTTTCATTGTCACTTACAGGAGCCTGGACAGAAAGGGTGGGGCTTCAAAGTGAAATATGGAGATAAATTATTTTGATACATTCTCAATTTTCCATTCTTAAATAGTCCCTGAAAATTTCTTCACTCATATATAAATGATCAAATGAAGTAGTTGAAGCCAGAGAGGAAGACCATGTTATTGAGTCCAACATGCTTACCAACATGTATTTAAATACTGCAGAAGCATATATTGATGATTATGGCCTCAAAGTGAAGGACAATATATCCAGTTTGCAATCAAATCACATTGCTATAGATTCTGATTCAGAAGATGTTCTCATGCAGAATATTCTTTAAGTTTCACAAATTTATCCATTGGAAATTTTCTCTAGTAGTATGCTAGCTTAGCTTTTAGATCCAGAAAAAACAAGATGGAAGACAGTAACCTTGGCTTCTTTATTCTCTAGGAAAGAGGATAGTTTTGTATACTTTACTCTCAATTTATGGCAGACAGACAATTCAACATGTTTCTTTTTTTTTCAAGTACAAAACACTGGAAGTGTATGTGTGCACTAAGAAAGAAGCAATTCTTCCCCAAATATGAGCACCACATGACCTGATCCTTGGAAGTAATATAGAATGCCTGGATCTCAATGGAAAATCTGGAAGTTAATTATTAAGATTAAAAGATCTAAAAATTGAGAGGTGAAGGATTCTGCCAACTTCAGTGGTGTCACAAATAGACTGTCCCTGTAGCTGACACAGAGAGAGGGTATTAGGTTACAGAAAAATTTGCTCTGAGAAGCTGTTCAGGCACCGTCAGCTTGCTGTGGCATTACAGTATAATGCTGTCCAAGAGAAAGATCACGCGAATCGTAAAAGTCACACATATAGTTTTAAATGTTCAAGTAGCCATTTCTAAAAGAAAGACAGTTAATTTTAATAAGATCTTTTAACCTGGGGCGCCTGGGTGGCTCAGTCGGTTAAGCAGCCGACTTCAGCTCAGGTCCTCATCACGCGTTTCATGAGTTCAAGCCCTGCGTCAGGCTCTCTGTTGTCAACACGGAGCCTGCTTTGGATCCTCTGTGCCCCCTCTCTGTCTTTCCCCCCTCTGTCTCTCTCTCTCTCTCTCTCTCAAAAATGAATAAACATTTATAAAAATAAATAAATAAAATCTTTTAACCCAATATATCTAAAATATATTTTTTAAAGTTTATTTTTGAGAGAGAGACAGAGCACAAGCAGAGAAAGGGCAGAGAGAGACAGAGTGACAGAATCCGAAGCAGGCTCCAGGCTCTGAGCTGTTAGCACAGAGCCCAATGTGGGGCTCAAACTCATGAGCCATAAGATCATGACCTGAGCTGAAGTTGGATTCTTAACCTACTGAGCCACCCAGGCGCCCCCCCAATAAATTTAAAATATTATCATTTGAACATATAATCAATAAAAAATTATTGAAATATATGCATACATTTTTTCATATTAAGTCTTCAAAATACATTGGGTATTTACATCTCAATCGGACTAACAACTTTTCAAGGGCTCCATAGTCGCATGTGGTCAGTTGCTGTCATTACAGATAGCAGTTTCAGAGCATGAACACACACAAAGATGTTCTCATTTTGTTCTTAGCTCTCTTTCTTCTTTCTTTTCTTTCCTTCCTTTGCTTCTTCTCTTACCCTCTGTCTCTCTTCCCTTCTCTCTCTCTCCTTCAGAATCTATGCATGCTATTTACTGAGGATACAAGAGTGAGCAATTAATTTAGGCTTTACGCCCTATATTACAAAAATACTGCCTTCTTTCAAAAAAAAATTCAAAGAACTATTTAAAGATATATAAAATAAGGGCACCTGGGTGGTTCAGTGGATTGATTGGTTGACTTTGGCTCAGGTCATGATCTTGCGGTTTGTGAGTTTGAGCCCCATGTCAGGATCTGTGCTGACAGCTCAGAGTTCAAAGCTCAGAGCCTGAAGCCTGCTTCGGATTCTGTGTCTTCCTCTCTCTCCGCGCCTCACCCACTCATGCTCTGTCTCTTTCTCTCTCAAAAATAAACATGACAAAAATTTAAAAATAAATATACATAAAATAGTAGATACTAGTTTAAATTCAGCCACAAATACGGCTACAAGTCTTCTGGCAGCTGAGAGAAAGTGACAAACATTATCGATAACACAATTTACAGTATACATGATCCAGAGCCACTAAGATAAACTCAAACCAGTTTCTTCAGAGGAGAATTACTCCCCTTTGACTTTATAAATCTAAAGTCTTATAAATAAGCATATGAATACAACATGGTAGACTGCTCTATAAAGCGTACATGTGATGCTTTTTCACTGCAGATCTCTAGCTCTATAACATGCAAGAAACCAGGAGTTTGTCGTTCAGTACTCCCTGATGACCTCACACAATACCCATGAAAAAACCTGATCTTTGTAAAATGACTTGGATCCTGGAAAAAAAATGTTTAATGAAACTGTTAGTGTTGTTTGATTATTATATACGTTTTATTCAATTCAATCCTGAACAGTTGACTGGCCTTTGTTACAGATACCAAAGCAATGAGCCTCTAACTAGAAAGGCAACAGCAATATCACAGAGCTAAAACCAAGACTTGTGAACAGAATATCACGAAAATTCATTAAAAACTTAATACAAAAGACACATGCTGCATTTTTTATCATAAATAAATAAATATAGAGAACAAATTTCACTTACACATCACCACGCCCACAAAGTATGAAGAGCTCACAGAAAAGGAAGTGTCTTGGATTGAGGTTCTTTAAGAACTGAAATTCATTCATTTTTTTTAATGTGACAGAAAGGGGGAGATTCATGTGGCTTACCTATAAAAAGCACTGAAAATGTTTTTTGCCACATCATTTATGTATCCTAGAAGAATAGCATTTTAAATAGAATATTTAAATTTCCAAACAAATTGTATTAGCATTTACATCTCTAATCAGCTAACTGGGGTTAATATGCAACTGCCTCAAAATGCAGAGCCACCTGGGATCAGGACTATGCTTCCCTTTGATACGGAAGGGTCTCAAATAGGTAATCCCCTCGTTCTCTCAAGTGGGACAATTTTAAGATTTCAATAAATCCTAAGGTCCACAAAATGGGGCCAGTCATGTCAAGCTCTCCTGCCATCCTCTATTCCTTCAAACACACATACTAGATAATGGTTTACTTCACATTAACTCTAGTTCCATCTGAGGGCAAGAGGGCCAAGAGCAAAGAATTCAGTGCATTTATGTATTTTTTAATCAGGATATTGATATTGTGCTACCATTATGTTCACCAGAAGACACGACTAAAATATCAAGAGTCCCTCAAGGCTAAATGAAAAGGCTAAAGATGTATTTATTGATTTCTAAAGAAATATTACCAAGACACTGGATAATAACTCACCACCCTCATGACCAAAAGGGTCTTGGCTCTCTCTAAAGCGGAGACAGAACTCCAGAATACGCAATGGTGTTAAAACTATTGCATGATGCGTTGTGGAACAAAGCCGAATCAGGGAGGGCAGAGAAAAATCATTCAAGCAGACATTTAACTTGAACCAAATCTATTCTTTATCCTTTCTTTTATTGTTCACTTATTCATTTCTTATAAAGCAAAAATGGTGATTAATTACTTTGAACTCCAGTGTGGGGCTGTAATCACAACCCATCAACTTAGGTTGACATAAAATGCATTTATGCACTGAAAGCTTTCTAAAAATACATGCAGGATGGGGACAAAGAAACTTGTATACATAGGAAAACCACCACCCACCCGTTGGGGAATTCGAACTTTTTTCTCAAATAAGAGGAACATGTGCAATGACATATCCTTTTCTTTTTAGTTGACAATTGTCTCCTTTTTCTGTACATCCTAATGGTGAAATAATGGATCCTGCCAACCATTATGAGCTTCGACCCATCTGGGGACCCATAACTTTTATTGTGGTCCATTATCTGGCCATTAGAGGCCACAAGTGTCCTCAGCACAATTGTGTAACATTGTGCTGAGGAAAAGGTGTGGAAACTGTGGAGGCAGCAGGTTTTTCTAGTATCTAAACCATGGAAACTCCAAAATGTCCTATATTGCGACCATTCATTTCCCTTATGCTGAAATTTTTATAGTGTATGCCTCTTGGATAAAGTTTCCTTATCTAACCCTGCCAGAAAACCAAATATTACACCCAGTGCTATTGTGAAACATCCTTGTTTTCTTTCCTTTTCCTAGGAGTGAACAGTCCTGATTCAAATCAAGACGGTTTGTTCTATTTAGCTTAGAAAACCAATATGCCCTGATTGTAGAGAAAGTTTACTCCACCTATTATACTATAGGTGAAGAAGTGACAAAGGGGAGACCTAGGGGTTCTCTAGAGCAGTGCCAACTTCACATGGTCTGCGTAAAATAGTATGACTGCCGAGAAGGTGAGAGAAACACAAGCCACACAAAGTGAAGCCTCCTGTCTGGGTGTGTGTTCTTACTGAAAGAAAACAAGCACATCATTTTCACTACTGCTCCCTTTGTTAGCTACTGGCCAGCCCTTTGGTACATCCTCTGATCACCAACGTCATCATTACTTTCTATTTGTGTTACCCTCACCACACACTTTGATGAACTTAGAAACAAGCATAGTTCAAGGCCGTTGCATGTGTTTGCCACCAAGTGTGGCCCATTTTTCATCCAGAGGGCAGGAAGGTCAAACGTTGTATTTCCTGGGCCTAATGTAGAGTGTATAGAGCTCAGAGTAGGGCCAGTGCTTCATAAGGAATATAATAAAGGCTTTCTACTTCCCTTGTCAGCCACCTCCCGACGCTCTCATAATTTTGAAAAGCTTTATGGCTGGTTATCCCCACCTTAATTCTTACATTAGACTCCACATCTTGCAGTAGCAAGAGCATAGGTGGGAAATCTTTAGGTTAGGCCCATCCCCAAAGCACCCTGACCTAAGGGCAAAGAGACCATTACTGAGACTACTCTAATGGGTTTCTCCTGATGTCTGTGAGTCTAAAAGTCAAGAACCTTAATTAGGAAAGGCCAACAGATCACTTCACAGTATTCCTCACAGTGGGTAATTTGTGTGTTTATTGATAAACACCATCTAGACAACAATGGCTACTCAACAATATTTAATCAACAGTGTTTGTTAGGCACTTAGTATGTGCTATACGTTGTGTTAAATAAGACATTTGAAAACTCCTACCCTCAACGTGTTTTCTTCTAGTGAAGAAAAGCAGAAAAAACTACAAATAATCAGACAAGAAAATATAAATTTTTCTTTCAAAGCAATATCAACAATTGCTTTGAAGAGAATAGAAATATTCTGGTGGTAGATGGCCAACGTATATTAGGTGGTTAGGAAAGCCCTGTTTCTGGATGCTGACATTTATCCTAAGAAGGAAGTGGTCATGAAAGATCTGGGAGCAAACATTTCCTGGAAGGAGGTTGGAACAATGGATCCAGGACTCCACAAGTTTAATGCCCTCAAGGGATGGAGAGAAGAGCAGTGTGAGCAGAAAGGAAGTGAGCAGCCATGGGGGCTCAGGAGGATCAAGGAGCGAAGTGGGAAAACAAGCAGGTAGGGTGGGGCCAGAAGAGGTTAGCCAGGAGGGCAAGGGCCAAAAATGGTTTGTGTTTTTATTACAACTGAGTATAACCAAAGCATTAAAAGTTTTCAAGCAAGGTTGAGATTTTTTTATAATTATTTGCTGAGAATAGTAGTCAGGCCACCTCATGGGGGATGACTTCCGCGGAAGGGTTGCTGGAGGTAAGAGTGTCCTGAGGAGGATTAAGAAGATGTGGGACACATATATACACTGGGATATTATCCCGTCGTAAAAAAAAAAAAAAAAGAATTCTCTCCATTTGCAACAACTTGGATGGATCTAGAGAATATTATGATAAGTGAAATAAGTTAGTCAGAAAAAGACAAATTCCATATAATTTCATTTATATGTGAAATTTAAGAAACAACAAACAAAGGAAAAAAGAGACAAAAAATTAAACTCTTAAATACAGAGAACAAACTGGTGGTTAGCAGAAGGGAGGTAGGTGGGGAGATGGGGGAAATAGTTTAAGGAGGGTAAGAGTTCACTTATCATGATGAGCACCGAGTAATGTATAGAATTGTTAAATCACTATATTGTACACATGAACCTAATATAACACTGTATGCTCATTACACTTGAATGAAAAATAATAATGATCTAAAAAAAAAACAAAAAGAGTGGCATAAGAAGCCAGTTAGGGGATCATTGCAATATTCCAGGCACTACTAAACTCATCCTGGCTTGAACTGGAGTAGAAGTGATAAAGATGCAAAGAAATGTAGGGATTTAGGATATACTTTAGCTGTAGAACTGAAAGAACTTGCCAAAGTTATAGAAGTGGATGTGGCAAAAGAAACAATAAATCAAGTGTGATTCGTCTCTAACAACTTGGTAAGCAGTTCACTGAATGAGGGGAAGCTTGGTGGTGTGAATCTCGTGCTCTTTAGGGCCATGTGAAGTCTGAGTTGCCTCTTAGGCATGTTTGTGAAGATGTCAAGTGAGAATAGAGATACATGATGCGGGAGAGAGAATAGGGCTTAAAAAAGATTTGGGGTTTAAAAATATAAAAAACAAAGAGATTCCAGGGCCAAATCCTTGCTCTTTTCAACTTTTAGAGTAGAAGAGGCCAGAAAAGGAAGCTAAGAAGGAGCAATTGATAGAGTAGGAACAGAACTAGGTGTACGTGGTATCATGGTAGATGAGAAAAAGGCGCTCTCCATGTGGGTTTCAAGCACATTTGCCTGCAAATAAGGCAGATTATTTATGTGCCCTGCCGACCTTCACACAGAATTCTATAGTTTTGTATATTATTCTTAGATGCGTTGGTAAGCACATTGACTAATCCGTTCATTTTTTTAAATTATTTCTATTCAGGTTAGTTAACATATAATGCAGTGTTGGCTTCAGGAGTAGAACGCAGTGATTCATCTCTTAACATATGACACCCAGTGCTCATCCTGGAAAGGGCCCTCCCTTAATGCCCGTCACCCACTTAGCACATCCACCCACCCACCACCCTTCCAGCAACCCTCAGTTTGTTCTCTGTATTTAAGAGTCTCCTGGAGCACCTGGGTGGCTCAGTCAGTTAAGCATCCCACTTTGGCTCAGGTCATGATCTCGTGGTTTGTGAGTTCAAGCCCCACATCGGGCTCTGTGCTGACAGCTCAGAGCCTGGAGCCTGCTTCGGATTCTGTGTCTCCCTCTGTGTCTCTCTCTGTCCCTCCCCCACTCACACTCTGTCTCTGTATCTCTCTCAAAAATAAATAAACATTAAAAAAACATTTTTAAGAATAACTTACGGTTTGCCTCCTCTCTGTTTTTAACTTATTTTTCCTTCCCTTCCCCTATGTTCATCTTTTGAGTTTCTCAAAGTCCACAACTGAGTGAAATCATATGATACCTGTCATTTTCTGACTGACTCATTTCTCTTAGCAGAATGCCCTTCAGTTCCATCCATGTTGTTGCGAATGGCAAGATTTTATTCTTTTTCATCGCCAAGTAGTATTCCATTGTATATATGAACCACATCTTCTTTATCCATTCATCAGTTGATGGACATTTGAACTCTTTCCATAATTTGGCTTTAGTTGTTCATCTCTGTGTCTCTACCATACCCCATTCATAAGCCATAGTTGATAGTGCTGCTATAAACATTGGGGTCCATGTGCTTCTTCGAATCAGCATTTTTGTATCCTTTGGATAAATTCCTAGCAGTGGAATCGCTGGGTCATAGGGTAAGTCTATTTTTATTTTTTTTAAGGAACCTCACACAATCCCATTCATTTTAAGTAGCATACACCTGGGCTGGCTCCTTTTTCTTCTTCAGTAAATGTTGAATTAGAAAGCTTTTTGAATAACAGCTTTCCAAAATGGCACGTTTCCTTTATCACAAGTCACTGAAGTCTGGGGGTGGAGGCACATAGGTTGCAGCTGTCAGTCGTTTCTTCATTTTGGACTCAGTTGTCCTGACACCACTCACAGTATCAGTCATGTGTACAAATCTGTTTTGTAAATGCATGTGTTGCCTAGTAAAATACCAACACCATTACAGCAGTTACATTTGGTGAGAGCATTATTAAGAAAAACAATGCCAGGGAACCCAGGTGGCTCAGTCAGTTAAGCATCTGACTTCGGCTCAGGTCGTAATCTCATGGCTTGTGAGTTTGAGCCCCGCATCGGGCTCTGTGCCGACAGCTCAGAGCCTGGAGCCTGTTTCAGATTCTGTGTCTCCCTCTCTCTCTCTCTGTCCCTCCCCCGCTCACATACTCTGTCTCTCAAAACTAAATAAACATTTTAAAAAATTTTTAAAAAAAGAAAAGGAATGCCTTGATGCCTTGGGTTCTATATAACTACGCACACAAAGTTTTACTCGCACATTTGGTGATCCCTTTCTATGGTTCTGTGCAATTCTTGCCTATGTTGTTTATGTGTAATTATTACCACTTAATGCTAAAATGTTTTCTAGAAAAGATTCCTGCCTTTTTTTAAGACGGTACACTGGAACACCCAGTTCTCTCATATTTTAATGTCATATTTATTAAACTGGATTATTCACAACCCACCAGGGTGACTTTTCTAAAACACAAACTCGATTATGATTATGATCTCATGATTAGATCTC
Source organism: Cryptoprocta ferox (assembly GCA_028646485.1). NCBI lineage: Eukaryota > Metazoa > Chordata > Mammalia > Carnivora > Eupleridae > Cryptoprocta > Cryptoprocta ferox. The sequence continues at coordinate 104,947,830 of CM053574.1, forward strand.
ACTGTCTTTTCATGGCCTGCGGGACCAAGCCCAACCCTCCCAGGTGTTTTATAAAGTCCTTCCCTACTTGGCCTTTGGCTACTTTTATAGTCTTTTCTCAGATCAGACAACCTAATATCCTATGTCCCAGTTCTGATGTCGCTACTTGTGATTAATTAAAGACACAGATGTTTCGCTTTGTTTCATACCACAGCCCCTTTGCTCTTCTTTACCCCATCCCCTTGAATGCCTTTCACCTTCCCTCGGCATCCCCCACGCCAGACAATCCCCAATTTTGTACTTTTTGCTCTGTGATCTACTACTTGTCCCTTATTTCTCTCTGTCTTCTCAGAATCTTGAATAGTTCTGGCCCAAAATATACATTTCAATATATACATGATATTAAAATGAACTGAAAGGGCGCCTGGCTGGCTCAGTTGGTAGAGTGCACGACTTTTGATCTCAGGATTGTGAGTTCGAGCCTCACATTGGGTGTAGAGATTACTTAAAAATAAAATCTTTCAGGGGGGTCTGGGTGGCTCAGTTGGTTGAGCGTCTGACTTCAGCTCAGGTCATGATCTCACCATTGGTGAGTCTGAGCCTTGCATCAGGCTCTTCGCACTGACAGTACAGAGCCTGCTTGGGATTTTCTCTTTCCACCTCTCTCTCTGCCCCTTCTGCCCTCTCTCTCTCACTCAAAATAAATCAATAAACTTAAAAAGTTTTTTTTAATTAAAACAAATCTTTCACGGGCACCTGTGTGGCTCAGTCGATTAAGCATCAGACTTCGGCTCAGGTCATGATCTCACCGTTTGTGAGTTCAAGCCTTGCATCAGGCTTTGTGCTGACAGCTCAGAGCCTGGAGCCTGCTTTGGATTCTGTGTCTCCCTCTCTCTCTGCTCTTCCCCTGCTCACACTGTGTCTCTCTGTCTCTCAAAAATAAATTAACATTAAAAAATTTGTAAAAATCTTTCAAAAATTAATTTCTTCAACTTTAAAAATAAAATAAAATGAACTGGATCTCTGTGTCACGTTCTCCATGAAGCTTTTGCTAAACCACTTTTCTCCTGACATGAAATCAATCTGTTCATCTCTGTGTCTTTACTATACCCCATTCATAAGCCAGCAGACGATCTCTAACACGTAATCACATTGCTGTCTTCTCAATCAGTCTATAAATTCCTTTAAGGATTCTGTTTTATGTTGTGTCTCTTGTGTCTAGGATAGTGCCTGGAATAAAGTATCATGATACAAGGTTAGAATTTGGCAGGAGCATTGGTATCAGATACGAGGATTGTAAAAGAGAATTTCCAAGTGCCTCTAACGCTGTGCCTTAAAATATGCCATCAAGGACCACCCTTATATTATCTTCCTACTTGGCGTAACAACATAAAAAAGAGGCGTTAGCAATAATATATTCACTCAGCCAAGTTTATTGATCACTCCTTCTGTATAAGATCTGACCTCTGACTCCAAAGAGATTACAGTTCAAAGAGCAGGACATGTACACAAACCATCACTATACAAGGAATCATGTTATAAATACTCTTTGAGGGCTAGAAAAGTTCAGAAGAAGTAAACAAAAAGAGTTTCACCCTGGTTGGACTATGGAAAGCTCAGAACAAAGGCAACTTCGGAGCATGATTTAGAAAGGCCAGTGAAAGTTTTAAAGACAATAACAAAATGTAGAAAGCATTTCAGAAGGAAAAACACAATCACTAGCAATGACATGGGGGAGGAATTGGAACTTGAAAAGAGAAAATAGTCACCAATAGCACTAGCATGGTTTTAAACCAGGGATCAAGCACAAGTCACTTATGTTTAAACATAAACCCAAACTCCATGCATGCAGGTTATAGGTCAGTAATTCCGGAGAGAGCTAATAATACATCTCTTGAAATGGTTCCCCTGGTGATTCGGAGGCCAATCACTGGCAAAGGGCGTGAAAGGCAAGTAGGGGCTACAATTTTGGAGAGGGAGTGGCCAGGGTGGGTAGGAGTCAACTCTTAAAGGTTTGGAATTTTAAACTGGGAACCATCATTCCTCCAGAAAGTTAAAATCTAACTACATTTAGAGAGATTGGACCCTTAAGACAAACATTACCACACTTTGGATTAAGCATCAATAAGAGAGACAGACGAGGAATGCTGAAGATTTCAGACACTAGCTGATTTCGTTAGGGGAGACCTGATGCGAAGGTCATGACTGAGCCTTGAAACACTGAAAAGTACTCTTGAAACACTAAGTCCGGGATGGCACGTGCCCGATCATGACTGACAACTCCTCCTCAGCCTATACTAGACATATTTAGGCATGGCAGTCTTCCCCACTGAACCCAGACTGAACCTCAGCATCCTCAGCACAGCACTAACCCATTCCAATTGATCAGAGTCCACCTGAAAGCTAAAGTTCTTTGCCGTTCCTGGTATGAATAAGCAGGAAAAAAAAGTCAAATGCATTTCAGGCGGCCATAAAAAATGTAAGCCAGAGTAGAGACAGTGAAGTTCACAGCACGTTTTTAGGCTAGAAAATAGAAATCATGTAGGAGAGAAATAAGAGAAAAATTTAGAATGGTAGACACAGGTCAGATTCTTAAGGGCTCAAATATTTTTATGCTGATTTCTGATTACTTGAGTGCCATTAGCCAATTGCATATTAGTATAATGTTCTATTTACATACTCATCTCTGTTCTTTATTTCCTGGACTGTACTTGTATATATTGTACTCTATATACAGTTTGTATATATATATATATATAATTTATATATTTTTATATATTATAAAAATATATATTATATATAATATATATAATTTATATATTATAAAATATATATAATATATATAATTTATATATTATAAAATATATATAATATATATAATTTATATATCATAAAATATATATAATATATATAATTTATATATTATAAAAAATTTATATATAAAAATAAATATAAAAAAGAAACGTACTGTCTTCTTTAGCCTTCAGGCTCTTATTTCTGTATTCTGTCTCTTCCTACAATGATGCCACTCACCCATGCAGTGTCTCTAGATATCTTTTCCCTTCCCTGAAGCCCTTTTCCCACACAGTTGAAAACTACTCTGGCCAGAGGTAAGAGCAAACTCTTACTAACATGTAAATGACTGATATGATTGAAAGCATCAACATTCTCTGTTTCAAGGGCACTGGACTTTTTCAGTAGAGACCCAGAGACTAAGCAGAGTTTCTCGCCGGGGTGCTATTACATTTCGAACCAGGTCAGTCTTTGCAGTGGAAGGTTGGCCCACACATTGGAGGACATTTATCAGTATCCTTGGCCCTCTACCCATCAGATTTCAGTAGAAACCCTCAGTCATGACAATCAAAAATGGCTCCAGGCATTATCAGATATCCCCAGGGGGGACAACATTATCCCTAGTTGAGAATCATTGCGCTAAATGAATAAATCTCATAATATGAAATTTCTTCTAGTTGAATACTACTGAAAGCTCTCTACTAGGCAACTAACAAAGGTGACCCCGACTAGATAGACCAACAAGTCTTACTGGCTGTCAAACTAGCAATAGCCACGGAAGCTTGAAAACCCCAATGGTTTCTTTTTGAAAGGGTTTCTTGGTATCAATTCAAATAGAAACAAACGTAAATTGACATTTGTACTGACATTCCATGCATTATCATTGGGTTAACGTCCGGGAAGACAAGTTTTGCAAAACATTTTGGTAAAAGATACTTTGTGTAAATAAAGACAAATAGAGGGTTTCAGGCAAAACATGAGGATGTTGTCAGTATCTCCCATGAGCCGTAAGTGGTCTGGCATTCTGATTTGACAAAGGTGAGGCTAATATCAAATATATTTCACCAGGCGCTGAGAAGTACTTCCCATGCTTTTGAACATCAGGCAATCAATATATTGGCTGCCTTTCAAGAAATGCAAATATATATACTAAAAATGCTTTTCTTCTACGTTCTACTATTCTATTTTTATATTTTTAACATCGTAATACACATTCCCAATGGTTAATTAGTAGAATGAGACATATGTCAGAGGAAATAACATTTTCACTGGTGGTACTAGAATTGCATGTGGGTGAATACCAAAACTGCTTTGCATCAGAAATCTCTGAAAAGTAACAACTTCAACATACCTAAAGTAGTTTTTGCCTCTTAGCTACACTTAGCAGTGTCTTAATTCTACCTCATATTATAATAGAAATATTCAACAGCCTTTGGTGAACATATACAAGTCATTTTTTATAAGCTATTCTATATAATGAGTGTTCCATGACATCTCTTGACTAGTGGATATAATGTACCTTAAAATCACACCAAACTAATAAGAATTATAACAGATTTCAACTCTTAGCTAAGGATTTGGGATTTTAGAGCTGCAGTCATTGTTTCTCCAGAAGCTTAAAATCTAGTTAAAGAGATTAGACTATCAGAAAAACATTAGCACACTTTGGGGTAAGTACCAAATGAAATACATATAGGCTATGTATGCTAAGGAAATTCTAATCATTCCTTAGAAAAGGCTAAGTATTATGGATTAAGTATTCTTTAGTAAGGGCTAAGATTATAGATTAAAGGAAAATTTGACTACTATCCAAACTTCATCAGCAAACAGCATTCGATGGTGGTTAAAGGCCTTGACTCTAAGGCTAGAGAGCCTGGGTTCAAATCCTACTTCCACCCTTATCAGCTGTGTGATTTGAGGCATACTGCTTAAACTCTCCGGGCCTCCATTTTCTTTTCAGCACAATAAGTATAAAAAGAAAAAATTTTTAAGAAAACTTATGCGAGGGGATGCAAGGGTTAAATAAATCGATACATGCAATGTGCTTAGAACAATGGCTGGCACATAGTAAGTACTACCTAAGTGTTTACTGCTATTGCTCATTGAAAAGAAAACAGTGCAAGGTGCCCGAGAGGCAGACTAGTAGAATGGTTAGGAAAGCTCACCTTGGATATGACCTGAGTCAGAACTCTTACCAGCTATGAGACTTTGGACAAGTCATATGACCTTCCTGAGCCTCAGTGTCCTCATCTACCTAATGGAGACAATTCCACCTTCTTCCTGTTATTGGCGAAATAAACATACTAGTGCACATCTAGTGCATGGTCCTCTCCCTGTCACAGCACAGAATAAATGTTACAAATTAGTGCTTACATATATATTAGAAATAGAAGGGGAAAGAAAAGAGAACAAAGAATTTTGTCTTCCACAGTCATTTGGACAAACAGGTACATAGGGGTAGTGCCTCCTTTGTGCTAGGCAGGTGCAGATACAAAGGGGAATGAGTCATTGTTTCTGTCCTAAGGGGGCATAGGCTCTGGCAGGGGTTCCCAAAGTTCTAATCAAGGTCTCCGAAATTTGAGAGAGACCATAATTTTCAAAGTGTATTCTGTTAATTTATAGAGAGCTCCATAATATCTAATCTAACAATCATATTTCATCTGTCTAGGGTTGTCCTTTGACTTCTAGAGCTGCTTTTCACTCATCTGTTCATTTATTCCTGCAAGTGATATTTATCAAATATCTGCTCTGGGCCAGGCTTGGTGCTGGATCGGGACACACAGCAGTGACTAGAACAAGCATAGCCTTGAAACAGGGAAATTCCATCCTGAGGAATCATGATTGGATGAATGCATACAGGCATACTAACAGAGCATTGGAAGGAAAGGAGAACACTCGCAGAAGGAATGAGTTTGACTAGCATCCATTCAGAGTAACGTATTAAAGAAGAGAGAATGCAGAAAACACTGTGTACATCCTTGATAACTTTAGAAACAATACAGTAATTGTTGAGATGGTTCGTTAAAGTGTGGCAATTCTTGAATGAAGCTGTTTGAAGAGCATTCAGTCATGACTGCAAATGTATCATGTGGGAGTCTGAATGGTTGAATTCTTGTCCTATGATAAGAAAACCAGACTAGGAGTCATGACACCTGACTTCTGATTCTGACTCTACCATTAATTAGCTGTGTGACCTTGGACAGGCTCACAGCCTCTGTATATACCTTTGTGTCTGCATTCTTCACATAGGGATAAAGACACTGGTACCTTCTGTTTCTCAGAGCTGTGATAAAGGCTCAAGGTAGGGAATATATAGAACTGTCTTTAAAACATAGCACAAGTGAGGGCTCCTGGGTGGCTCAATCAGTTAAGCATCGGACTTCAGCTCAGGTCATGATCTCATGGTTTGTGAGTTTGAGCCCTGCGTCGGGCTCTGTGCTGACAGCTCAGAGCCTGGAGCCTCCTTCAGATTCTGTGTCTCCCCCTCTCTCTGCCCCTCCCATGCTCGTGCTCTGTCTCTCTCTCTCTCAATAATAAATTTTTTAAAAAAAGTTTTAAAAAAGTAAAAAAAAAAAAAACAGCACAAATGAAAGGGACCAAGATGTTTTAATTTTTAAAAAATCGTAATAAGGGATCCACTAAGAGAAGGCATAGATATTAATTACTTTAAAGACAAATCATTTTTCTAAATTCCACTAAATTCTAAAGCCGCATGTTGATTGTTCATGATCTAAATAACACTTAATTGGTGATGGTTCTGTGCACCGTGGGGCGGCCAGCACTGACGAGCACTTTCCAGGCCGGGCAGGGTTTGCTTCTCTTTAATGCGGAAAGCCGCAGTGGAGGTGCGAGGCCGGCTTTCAGGGCGCCCGGCAGTATGAGCAATCGCCTCTTCCTCTCTTCTCTGAATGTTGAATGATCTGGGATGAAAAAACTAACAAGCGCCTGTCAAATCTGAAGCCTCAGCTTTTCTGACAGAAGGTCCACTGGACTTTCTTATCAAGAGAGCCTTTATATGGAAACTGGAACTCTCTCTCTCTCAGAAAGGAAACAGAGCTCATCAGGACTCTCTGGACCCTTGACTTAGAGGGCACGCTGTCTCCGATGAAGGTCTTTTGATCACGGGGCTTTTTTATTCAGATTTGACTTCACATTATGGCTAATCAATACCTCGCAACTGTCCAAGCCCCCAGTCAGACGCGCCTCTCTCCATCAGGCAGGGAGGCCTCCTAATTGAGGAAAAGTCAGAGACCTAGGTACCAAGCCCTCAGGCCATAGTCCGGCGCCCACTCTCTCCTTTCATAGCATTCTAGAGATGGTGGAAATAAAACTTAGAGACATGACAGGCACAGCCAAGGAGGATCAATTCCTGTCACTTGCCACCAGTGTTTACTGCTTCCCCAGGTCTTCAGAGGGTGTTTTTCTTTCATAGCTTAAGGGAACTTAACCTTTTAAAAATGGGAAGATGGTTTCTTCATGAATTTTAAATTATTTTTATCCCATATGGCTACCATTGTTGATTAGATTAAAATGATTATTTGCTTTCTTCCCCAAATACCAAATTTTGTTGAGTCATAGGTGGGGGAAATGTAAATTGTGGTATCACTATTTTTAGCGACGCATTGAAGGGGACATATTAGTGACACCTTGGGTAATAATGCAGCTAATACAATTAGCATGTTCTCATGACCCCAGTGTTGAACAGGAAGTAGAGATCAATTTCTGTTCCCACATTTTTCACTGATATTAGCCAAGCTGTTTACTTACCTAAAATTTATTAAAGGAGGTAAAATATCTTGGCGAAAATGTAAAATATATGACCATTATCTCCACTTATTTCTTCCTATCTAAATACTATATACATAAATATCTGCAGAAGTAAGGATTTTTTTTTCATTTCTCATCGATTGCTCAAGTATCCTTCAAACATGACTGATTTCTCTATAATTAAACCAGAAGACAATATAATTTTGAGAATATTATGAGACATTTACATAAAAATTCCTAGATCATCAATAAAAGTCTATGATTTTATTGCTTTTGTTCATGACCAGTAATCATTTTTTAATACTTAATATCTTGGTTTAGGACAGCCTTAGACATACGTAAAGGTCTTTTTGCTTCAACCTCAAAACTACTGCTGCCAAAGAACAAAACATTTAGTCATTCAACCAACCAATATGTGGTTAAGTTTCAACTGACTCAGGTTATCTATTTCCCATTCCCTCTGCCATAAGCTTGCCTACATCTGAAATTGGAAGGGGGAGGGTATTGGGTAAGTACAGGTCCCATTCCTTAATACTATCCTGAAAAGAAATTTTTACTCACACTAACAACTTGCCTTTTAAAAGACAGAATTTGAGGCTGAATGAAATTAAATTAACTACAATGTTTAAGGAATTAAATATGTATATTTGGGGGTTCAATGATTAAATAAAGTTATGCTTCCCCCTTAAAATTTCTACCTATGAAATCTTTCTAAACTATACCACAGACTCTTGCCTTTACTTAGGACAGTGTGCTGAATGGACTCTATTTTTCTTTGATGAATGATGAAAGACTTCAAAGTCCTTTGGGCTTGGGAATCATTATTTTTAACCTCAATTCTCCCTGAACAAAAATGTGGGTATGAAGTTCTGGAAAATTTAGTAGTATGGATATCAATCCCCAGGACATGTTCTGGAAGTTGTTGTTTTTTTTTTTAATTAAATCTCTGTTATTCACTTAATGTCTTTCAATTTGCCTCTTTCTCCTAGGCTGAATGCAAAAAAAAAAAAAAAAAAAAAAAAAGAGTGAGTTGAGTGAAGTCTCTGGTTAACTAGATGCTCATCAATCTAGACTTTTCCTATGCTGTGTCGACATTTTAACCAACATTGGTATGAGCTGAGCAATTTTTATAAGTTGAAAAAAAATATAGAACCAAACTAACTTCAAAGAAACCTGACTGTATGTTGAACAAAACACCTTCTGGGGAATGAAATGCTCACCAGCATAAGAGCTGACCTGTGTGCTCCGTTCCAATGATTCATAGAATGTACCCATACTTAATAAAAACTCTTCTTCTTCAAGTCCTGGAATAGGTCATTGCCTTCTCTGAGTTTAGAACAAAATCTGTATATTTTAACTCAGGTACCTATCATTACTCTGTTAAAGAACCGTCTACGTGTTCATTTCTGAAATTGTTGCATTGCTGAAAAGAGTTTAAGGCTTTTGGTAATGAAGTATTATCTCAATATGGTAACACTCACCCCTCACTGTGGTGTGGTTTTGATATCTAGTCTCCTACTTAGTGCTAGAATTTGGAAGACTGCATTGTATTTGGGGGCTCTAATTATACCTGTCTATCTTTTCAATAAGATTCCATTAATTACATTCCATTCTTTCCGCTTTGATATCTCATTAAAATCTTATAAATGATCATGCAGTGACCTTGAAGGCAATGCATAATACATGAAAGTAAATCTGCAGTAAAATGTATTCTTTCACTCCTGACTGCCTACATCCCATGCTTCTTTTCTTCTCCCAAGCGACTCCAATTGGGAGAGTTTTGCTAACTGAGCCAAGGTATGCAGGGATGCGCACATCTCCCAGCTCCGGTATCTCTCTTAGTAATGACAGCTGCAATATGTTAATGGCTTCTGTTTGGATGTGATGGCCCAGTTACTACTTAGGGCACTATGCTAATTAACATAGGATGGCAACAACAGGTGCAAATGTCATTTTACATCAACATCATGCACATGCAAAGCTAGCTAGCAGCCCAGAAGCAAGCCAAGAAAATGTTAACTTGAGTCAGCAGCCTTGCAATCTCTGAACAGATCTTCTTTAATGCCCATGATTAAAGGATTCACTGTTGCTTTTTTCCCCTGCAAGAATGGTATTTCTGAATATATGAGGATGTCTTCATAAGCTTTTAAAAGTTATGATTCAACAAAATGCACTTCTATGGCAGATCAAGTAAAATGCACATGGTCTGTATTTATGAAGGTTTCCTTATTGAATAAAAGTTCTACTGAGCCACATTTATGGCACTAAGCTGCTTCTGAAATGGGCACCGTTTTGCAGAGTAAAATCCGATCAGTCGGCATGGGGTGATTTTCCCAGGGGATTGAACGCATTTTATTTTATTTTATTTATTTGTATATTTATTTGGAGATTGGTACTTCTGAGTCATTTTTTCTTACATTTTAATATAATTAAATTGAATAAAAGTAGAAACAGAAGTTTCTCTTAGTTAAGGCACTGCAATTTAATGATGAAGCAAGATCTTTCTTTGCCCCACAAATGGGGAAAGCATACACTGACATCTCAAATAAGCAACACATAATCATTCATCCTCTAAAACATAATTTATCACAATTTATACCCAATGATTTAGCTTAATTTTAATAAGGATATTTAAGGAGCACTAATTGACTATACAAATTGTTCCCAAAAAGGATATTTGCCAGTTTAGTTTTCTTTAACAATTTGAGTTCTGTAAGATTTAGATTTATGAAATAATCCAAGAACTTTGGAGATAAAAAAAAAAAGGAAAGAAGAATGAAGAAATTCTCTTGAAAACACACACACACCCTACAGATTGAATTAGCTACCTTGGTCCACTACACACTAGCTGTGGAAACTGGGCCACGTCACTTTCTCTCTGAGCCTCAGTTTCCTTCTCTGTAAATTGGGAATGTTAAAGACACTTAGGTGCTAAGGGATGGCAATTCAGATTCTGAGGTGAATTCAATTCGGAAAAATTTGCATTTTGTTTTCATTCCTGCCATAGTGGCACTGAGTATCCTGTAATTATCTTTACATGTCAATGGCACATACACTCTGGAGCTATCTTAGGCTGGACTTATGTCTGTTTTACCTTTTTCTTTCTAATGCCTAGCACAGTGCTGGAGCATAATAGGTTTCAAAAAATACACTGTGCATGGATTTGTAAATAATCTGTTAGTGTTTCTCAAGTCTTTTCATCCCAGAACCCAAAAGCCTTTTGTTTATACTGATATTTATAGTATTAGAAATTAAAACAGAACTTTTTAAAATATTACTTTATTAAGCCATTTAAAACAATAACAATAGACCCGTTATGTGGTAACATAAGTGAACATTTTTATTTTAAAAAACTGTATTTTCCAAAGCAAAAAAAAATGAGAGAGGAGCATTTAAAAAAATGTTCAAATCTTCTTGACATCTATCTTAATGGAAGAAAGCTAGATTCTCATGTCTGCTTCCTCAGACATATTGTTTTGGTTACATCACAAATTTTTGGGGACATTGATAAAGTAGAACCCAGAAAACTTAGCCGTGTACTGGGAATTTATGTAAATGTGTTCTCAAGTATCTCAGATGCATTTTGAGGAGCCCAAAAGGCCAAACAAAAGCATGTGATAGAAATCCTCAGCTACATCATAAAGCAGGGAGCATTAAATCCCAGTGCCTTCATGATTCCAGAAATTTATTATAAAAAATTATCAATTAAAATCTTCAGAAGAAGTATCACATAGTACTTGAAAGCATGGACCTTGTCTTTGAATGCAACTGGGTTCAAATCCCATTATTTGTCACCGTGTGACTCAGATAACATCTCTCAGCTTTGTTTCTGTCTTTGGGATGACAGAGATGGTAATTTCTGCCTCAGAGCATTGCCATGAAAATTAAATAAGATGACACAAGTGAAGTATTTAGCACAATGCCTGGAATAGAGCAGACACCAATGAAAATTAGTGATTAGCAGCTGGAAGAGGAGACGGTGGGACTTATAGAGGATATCCACTCATTTATAAACCTTCAGAACACATTATAACCCTGCGAAGCCATGATCTCACCTCTAAAAACATTCAATCCAAACACACAAAGAAAATCTAACCACACGTGGAGTCCCATTGTTCACTTATGTCTTTCAAGAGCCATTAAAGACAATTCTATTCATAATCACCCAACTAAACTTCTCACAGCTCTTATTTTTCCTGGCCAGTTTTTTGCACTTCCACTCTTTGTAAACCTGTAATATGGCAACTACCACTTTAACACAACTCCCTATCCACCTACCCTTGGACTCTCTCATCACTATTCCTGATCCACTAACTTTTCTCTTCCTCTAGTTTCTTTCCCTCAACCTCTAACCTCTTGTTATCTGCTCCTTTCCGGTCCCTGTTCTGCTTTGGCTTCCAAACTCCAGGAACCACACTGGCCAAGACAGAGCTCTGTGGAAGGTAGCGTGAGGAGAGGGCAAAGAGGGGACACAAACAGGGAGTGGGATTGGAATGAATGGAGAAGAGACAATGGATCTGTGTTCACTCTTACGTTCATCATTTTACAGTGTCCCAACTTCACTTCACAAATATCTAATGCACAGCCCCTAAATGTCCATTGCTCTGTTCAGTGCTGGGACACATTGGACATAGTCACATTACTCAAGGAACTGAGTGTAGTGGGAGATAAACTGGAAATGTGAGAAGCCAGTGAGCCCTGCCGTGTACGTAAGTGCTGTTCTGAGCTTTATGTTTGTTTGCTTTATTGAAAGTTCCTGGATTAAAGAAAAGTTTATAGACACTAATATTTTCAATTATCCCTTTTTAAAGTTTATTTATTTTGAGAGAGAGAGAGAGAGAGAGAGAAAGAGAGAGTGTGAGTTGGGGAGGGACAGAGAGAGAGAAAGAGAGAGACAGAGAGTGGGGGAGAGAATCCCAGGCAGGCTCTGTCATCAGCGCATGGGGCTCAAACCCATGAACCGTGAGATCATGACCTGAGCCGCAATCAAGAGTTGTACGCTTAACTGACTGAGCCACTCAGGCACCCTTCGATTACCCCTTTATTTGACACCCTGAAGATTTTTATACCTTAAGGCAATGCACTACCTAAGATTTGGGGTAATAGAGAGGTATGCCCTTCTTTCGTTAAGGGGGGGAAGGTTGATTGTCAACAGGGAAGTGGAGGAGAACTGTCGTGACCTTGGAGCACAGGGCTAATTCTACCAGGAACAGGCGAGGTGAAGATCCTGGAATCAGGTGAGTTTTATTTTTATATTAAATGTGGGAATTAAATGTGGGAGACTGATGAACGTATAGCAGACTGGTGAATGCCAATAAAGCACACTTGGTGAAGAGCTTATGAATGAATTTATGACTCAAAACTCAGACTAAATTATCCCTTTGCATTGGTACATTAAACAACATATAGGGGTGTCCGGGTGGCTCAATCGATTACTCGTGGGACTCTTGGTTTCAGCTCAGGTCATGGGTTCAGCCCAGCATGGAAGCCTGCTTAGGATTCTCTCTTCCTTCTCTCTTCCCACACTCACACTGTCCCTGTCTTCTCAAAATAAATAAACTTTAAAAAACTAAAATAAAAGGGGCGTCTGAGTGGCCCAGTCGTTAAGCATCCGACTTCAGCTCAGGTCATGAGCTCATGGTTTGTGGGTTCAAGCCCCACATCGGGTTCCGTGCTCATAGCCTGGAGCCTGCTTCAGATTCTGTGTCTCCCTCTCTCTCTCTGCTCCTCCCCTGCTTGCACTCTCTCTCAAAATTAAATTAACATCAAAAAACTGTTTTAATAAAATAAAAAAATAAATGAGGAAGGATAACATTTTGAAATAATTTCTGATATTTTTTCATAGTCTGTCAATCTTGTCCCCTTGTGAGTCCTATTCATCCAATCGGTGGCCTCTCCCACTTCAGAGGAAACCGGCAGTCTAAGATAAAGGAGTTGTCCCTCAGTGTCAAGTTTCCAACTAGACTTTTTTTTCTAAGGCTATAGCCTTCAAAGTCAGATTTTGTTGGGGAGTGGGGAGAGTGGGTTTTCTAAATTCCAACAACTTTAGCCCTACAAATGTAAAACAAAGCTTGGAGGCTGGAGGCTGGAACATGGGCCGAGGTACAACTTCAGACCCAAGTCTAGACCCAAGTCCCTGTGGGCAGGGACCTCAGCCTCCACTATCAGGAGGAGCACCTGCACGTGGCCTCTCCCTATGGCCCATGTTCCTGTCCCACAACGACAGAGGGAAATCGAAGTTTGACCAAACTGGAAGGAAGGTAAAGGAGAAGAGGAGAGTAAAACGCTCTTAGATGCTGTCTGCATCCTCAAGAAATCCAATCCTACTGCCACACGGGACCCCTCCGCCCCTCCCCCACTTGCTCCAATTCCTCCAAGACAGCCCCATCACTTCATGGAGGGGTCAAGAGAGGCTCAGCTCCTCTGAGCCTCAGTTTCCTCACCTGTGAAGTTCAGAAAGGATTGTCACCTAAGTCATAGGGTCGTTGTGAGGACTTTGTTAGATGGGCGAAGGACTTAAAACAGTGCCTGGCCCGTGGTAAACACTGCACACACGTTAGGTATTACTGCCATCGTTACTTCTGTTGGCATGCAGTTGTGTGCCATAAGCCTCCATTAGAAGGGAGAGAGAATGGGGCACCTGGGTGGCCCAGCTGGTTAAGGATCCGACTTCCGCTCAGGTCATGATCTCATGGAAGGTGGGTTGGAGCCCCGCGTCCCGCTCTGTGCTGACAGCTCAGAGCCTGGAGCCTGCTTCGGATTCTGTGTCTCCCGCTCTCTCTGCCCCTTCCCTGCTCATGCTCTGTCTCTCTCTGTCTTTCAAAAATAAATAAACGTGAAGAAGAAAGAAGAAGAAAGAGAAGGAGGAGGAGAAGGAGAAGGAGAAGGAGAAGGAGAAGAAGAAGAAGAAGAAGAAGAAGAAGAAGAAAAGAAGAGGAAGAAAGAGGAGGAGGAGGAGGAGAAGGAGGAGGAGAATGGAGAGAGACTGCATGTGGAGTTGGGAGGGACACTAGCACATTAGAGGACACCTTCAATTTTTTCATTCAGCTGCATATTAATTGAGCATCTACTAGCGCAGGCCCCTGACCAGGGTGTAAACTTGGTGACCGCAAAGAACCCACTGGAGCCGCCTCTCGCAGAAGGACGCTTGCTGGCGGAGGCGCCCAGGGTTGCTTGGGTCTGATCCACAAGGGGTGCTCAGAAGCCCCGCCTTCCTCCCTAGCCCCTCCCACCCGGGGCTGCTTAGCTACACAGATGTAGAAAGATCCTTTCTATGAACATTTTGTCGCTGTGGAGGTGTATTCAGAGAAAATCGTGAGTCAAGGGGCACCTGGGTGGCTCAGTCAGCGAAGCGTCCAACTTCAGCTCAGCTCATGATCTCACGGTGTTTGGGTTTGAGCCCCGCATCGGCTCTAGGCCGACAGCTAGGAGCCTGGAGCCTGCTTTAGGTTCTGTATCTCCCTTTTTCTCTGCCCCTCCCCTGTTCATACTCTGTCTCTCCGTCTCTCTCTCTCTCTCTCTCTCTCTCTCTCTCTCTCTCTCTCTCTCAAATAAATAAACATTAAAGAAAATCCTGAGTCAGGCTAGGCATTGAGGATATTGAAGGAAGAAGTAAGATAAATTTCAAGGCTTTTTTAAAAAAATTGGAGTTTACATTATAAGCAGAAATCATCCAAGATTGGTTCTAAAAGTTACTATCTGGAAGCAGAAGCTTAAACATACAAAGCTGGATCAGTGCCTTGACACACCTTCTACTGATTTCTCCCTGGTAGGATACTTGAACAGTATCCATGCACTTGAACAGCTGCAGTAACTCTTATTACTGTTGCACTTTATTGGTTCACATAATTTTACCTAATCCAATCCTCACTTGGGCATCATATAAATAATACGCATAGGATCTCAGAAGCCTGCACTCATCCCTGTGCTCATTCTTTCTACGCTCTCCAGACCAGTATAGTGCCAGCCACCCACCAGGGACACCACAGTAAATAAAAGACTCTACCCCACCTCCGCTGGAGCTTCTGATCTTACAGTGGGGGATGGGGGTGGGGGGGAGGTATGGGTCCAAGGTTGTACTCTGGAGGAGGGGCCAAATGAAAGACTGGGTCAGGAGGACTTACAAGAAGTGACATTTTAAGCTGAGACCCTAAAATGGAAAAGGCATTAAGTTGTCCCTCTCCTCATTTTAAAAATGAAGAAATTAAGGGTTATGTCTTACCCAAGGTCTTTTGGCTAGTATACCTGGCTAGAATCTTTATGCTCAATTTATTCTGCATTTGACTTTAATTTTTTTATGGGAGCATATATATCCTGCCAAGTGACAGAAACATAAGCTGAATTCATTCTGATCCTGCCCCTTCCACTCCTCACCACTGTCCCTCTGTGTCCCGCCCCCACCTCCCACCCACATGTTGCTCATCACCTCTTGCTTTCCCCAGAACTGTGTAAGTTCTGAGGAGCTTCAGTAATATAGTGCTGAGAAGTACAGCAGGAGAACGCATGAGGGGAGGCTTGTCCTTGTCGTCGTCAACTGGTTGTGCTGCTGCCCTGACACGCTTGCCTAGACATGCAGACAGGTCTTCCTTCTGCTTTCACACTGCGCTGTGCGTGAAGGATTCTGGGGCCGTGAAATCTCTTTGTTCTCCAGAAATAGGAGCTAAAGTCTCATCTGATCTCAGATTCTCCAAACCTATTCTGGGAGTTCTAACATCTCTTGTTTCCCTTAGTGAGCTTGCCGAGGAAATAGTGTAGATAGGATATGACCCTAGCCTCTGAGCTTTCTGCATTTCCCCTCTAACTAGCTTACCTGCCCGAGTCCCAAGGGAGTTTTCCTGTTCTCTGGAAACTAAACGTAGCACTTAACACATATTTCTTGCCTTTTTGTTGTCTGTTTTCCTACCCTTTGATTGTAGAATGCCTGCTTGTCTAAGTGGGATTAAGCATAGGACTAATTTTCAGGAGGAAAAGTTTATGAATATTTCAAACTATAATCAGCCCCTCTGCTGATTATCAAGTTGAAAAATATATTTCAGCATTTTCTTTCTGTAACATGAAGGTGAGATGTTAATCACAGGGGCAGTACCAGAGCTCAGAGGAGTTAAGTTTATGCCCTCCTTCCACTGCAGATATTGCCTCTTAAGCAAGACGAACTGTAGACACTTAGGACCAAATATTCCGTGACCCACGCAGGAGGACGTGTAATTAAATTCGCCAAGGTGGGGATGCTTCTGTAAACAGCTGTGTGGCGATCGTGACGGAAATGATGCTTTCGATGCAGAACGTAAAGTGTGCCTGTAGCAAACAGTCACATGTGCTCCTGTGGTCTCTGCCGTGTGATCTGTCCCACACCTGCCCAGCTTCAAAACAAAAGGGGAGTTGATTGGAACTAACAAACGAGGCACTAATTCTCTGTACATACAATATAAATATATCATGGGCTTTTATTTTTAGTAGCTACAAAAGTAACTATACAAATGGTTGTGTAAATTTATTTTTTTGACTATCATTTAGATTGTGAACAATCAAGAAAGGGACCCATTTTGAAATTTTTTTATATAGTTTATTTATTTTGGGGACAGAGAGAGACAGAGCACAAGTAGGCGAGGGGCAGAGAGAGAGGGGGAGACACAGAATCTGAAACAGACTCCAGGCTCTGAGCTGTCAGCACAGAACCTGATGCTCCCACGAACCGTGAGATCATGACCTGAGCCGAAGTCAGACGCTTAACCGACGGAGTCACCCAGGCGCCTTGAAAGGGACCCATTTTGGACATTATATAGTAACCAGGAATCAACCCATTCCCAGTACCATTATTTACGGTGTCCACTCACTTCTACAGCTCTCCCCTGAGAAATGAAATTCAATGTGTAATATAAAAACTCATCTAGTGTGAGATGGCACAGAATCTACCTGATATCAGCTACAAATGTCTCAGTACAAGAACAGGCCACATGGGTCCAGAACCTGCCATCTCTGTCCTGCGTTCCGCCTTTAGGTGAAACAAGCCTCACGTCTACCTATAAACACATTGGAATTACCAGGAATGGAGGAGCTAATGCTGAGAAATGTTTTCTAAATGCACTTTCTTTCTTTGTCTTACACTTTTGTTTTTCACTCCAAACTATTCCTCTTAGAATTTATTTCTTTTCCACTAAGTATATGTACAATAGTCTGGACAGTTATTACTACATGTTTCTGTTGAGTCTCTCGAGCCATGGACCATCATTACCATCATCAACACTGGGAGCTGTCATTTCCAAACTAATTTGTGAAGAGATTTTTTTGGCTCTTTGTCACTCTGGCTTTTGGGGCAAAATAGAAAGTTGGTGTCTGTTGCACGTAAAGGAACTTTCCCCATCATCAGGTATATGTGTGATAAGGGGCAAAACATAAATCACTTTGACTTCACACTGTCATGGACCGGGTGACTTCACATAAGCACACCAGCCCACCTTGTAAGGGGCTGTTGACTAGGATGAGAGAAAAGACGGGGAAGAGAAAGGCAGAGAGTGAAAACAATGAAGGTGGCACCACACTTGTCCACATGGACTGACAAAACGTCTTCTGGCCGACTTGGCTCTTTGTGCAACACATCCCCCAGTGTGATGGATTTATTGTTTCAAAACAGACTTTGCATATACTTTTTCTAGCTAGAGCTACTTTGTAAATTGGGACTATTGTCCTTGAAATAATTTACCAGTGACTTTCTCTCTGAAAACGTATTCAGTGTCACCAGATTTTAGAACTAGATAGATCAACATCTCATCCCAAATGGACTTCGCAATATCTCAAGGACCTTATTAATTTTTCTGGGTGTTATTTCTGTTGAATTAACCCTAAGTTCAGGAGCTTAAAACAAGCACTTTATTATGCTAACGGAGTCTCTGGGTCAGTAATTTAGACAAGGCGCCATGGGAATGGCTTCTCTCTGCTCTTTGAAGGCTTGGTTTCCAGCTAGAAGATTCAAAGGCTGGGGCTGAATCCATAGCGGGGACTGATGTCAACTGGAGGTATGTTTATTCACATGGCTGGCGGTCGCTGCTGGCCGTCAGCGTGGGCCCCTTCAGGGGCGGTGCTGGGAGCACCTACACCTGGCCTCTCCCCATGGTCTAGGCTTCTTCATGGCGGAGCCTCAGGGTGTTCACTGCTGCATGGTGGGTCAGTGGCCCAAAAGTGAGTGTCCCAACTTGCAAGGCAGAGTTGCGCTGTCTCTGATTACTGAGCCTCAGAAATCACAGTGCCACTAGAACCGCATTCTACAGGCTATAAGCAAATCACAAGCTGGCCCAGAGCCAAGAAAGGGAGACACTGATTCCATGTCTTGGGGACGTAAGAGAAAGGTTCTAGAAGAGCACGCAGGACAGGAAGTCATGTTGCAGCTGTGCAGCAGCCCACCCCCTGCCAGGCCCCAGACACCTGCCTCAACCACAGCATCCTCAGCTATAGGGAGCCCATGTAGCCACGGGTGTGCGTGCCGAGAGCCGGGGCCCCCACAGCTGCCCGTGGGCCCAGCGCTTTGGACAATGCAGTTTGCTCCATAAATTCCAAAAGCAGCTAACAATGAGGGGGAACTTCATTTGGATGATTTTAATCATGATCGAGAACAATTCCAGTTGATCAATTTAGTTTGTCACTTTTCGGTTGGTTGTTTGGCCTCCCAAAGATCCAGGAAAACTTCCCTTTTCCCCTTGGTACAATGTAAATATTCTTTGTCGTTAAAAAGAAGTGACAAGCTGAGCAGTGATGAGAGACAATGTCATAAGTAGAAATTCCTAAATGATGCTCCAGGATAGTTGGACTAAGAGAATTATGTTGTGGAAGTACAAACTGGAAAACATATTTAAGGATTTTATGTCTGCGTCATGGGAAAGAGATCTGGCCTTGAGAGTCTGTAAAGAGGGCAGCTTTAAAACATTCTAGAATAGTGAGGAGCATCCAAAGTCATTTCTTAAGCCATGGCTGGAAGATTTCAGACTAGAGGAAACCATTCGATTTCTCAAGGTATAGATATGGGTGTCAGCACAGCTATGAGACATACACATCAGAATACTGCATTAGTAAAATGGCAAATCGATTCCCTAAAATATTAAGACATATACGTCCTCTGAGACGAAGCCTGGCTATGTGTGATTACCAGCCTTGCTCATTTTTGTAACCTTTTACTTTTCAGATATTATTTGGCAAATAACCCTGAATGTGTAAGCTCCCACTTTGGTTTCTCGTCATGATAGAACTTTCAAGCAACAGTTTAAAAGGAAATTGAAAGACATATTCTACACTTCAAACCCTAACATATCAGTGAATATGTCCAGAGCCAAAAGGTAGCTTCTATCAGATCCCAGTAAAATGTCCTTGGCAGTGTTTTACAACTCCAGACCCTAAATATATGGGTTTGCACAAAGACGTATTTAGCTCATGGAATTATAACTCCCAGCCTCAGCTTCCGTATTGTGCTTGCTGACTGAGCTTTCTCAGAAATCCGTGCAGCATGTACAGGACTCCTAACTCCAAAAAAGTCAAACCCTGGCTGGGCCCACTAATACTGAGCACATATTATTTTCATGCACTTCCATTTGCGTGTGCAAATACCCATATTTGCTCATGGAAATTGCACAGGCAAGCAGATGATAATTTAGAAAACGGACAACCCTACTCAGCATGCACCAATGCATGAAGAAACACATGCTCTCAGTGTCTGAAGATTGCCCAATCCTTGGGCAGTTCATGAAGAAAAAAATTAATATTCTTGTATGCCTGGCAAGTGAACTGACAAGTAATGGGGATGCACTTAAAGGAGACCGCTAGACGTTAGCATTATTTCACAGTAATTTTACTCTCGCTTTGCTTATATAATCCACTATCATTTTTCAGCCTTGGGAAAAAAAAGAGGCTGAGTACAAGAATTAACTGGTCTATTTCCTCCTCTATAATTTCCAGCATCAGTTTTCACAGTTATCTTTGCTGTTTCTGCCTCCTGTAAATACATGTATGTGAATAACTCTCTTTTTTGCTCAATTGAAATATATTTGGTAATGTGAAAATCAGCTTATCTTGCTTTCGCTACCTTAATTACCTTAGTTAATTCTCCTGGCTTTCCTCCCCTCATATTTCACAATTACCTTCCTTATCGAAAACGGCGATCCGTTTTCTCATTGTAGCACTCATTATCCTAACTTCTTTTTTTTTATGTTTTTTTTTTATTTTATTTTTGAGAGACAGAGAGAGACAGTGCTAGCAGGGGAGGGTCAGAGAGAGAGGGACACACAGAGTCCGAAGCAGGTTCCAGGCTCTGAGCTAGCTGTCAGCACAGAGCCCGACGCGGGGCTCGAACCCACGAACCGTGAGATCATGACCTGAGCCGAAGCCGGACGCTTAACCGACTGAGCCACCCAGGAGCCCCTATCCTAACTTCTTAAAGAGGAGAATGAATGGAAATGGTCTTGAGGACTAAAATACTGAGTCACGGCAATCACTTTGAGAGCGTGAGTTTCCTCAGGAGCCACACTTGTAGCACATAGAGTCTATTTGGAGACATCATCCAAGTATCACTGCTTTCTTCCGCCAGTGGCTCAGACTTCTGCAAAGTTGCCCTCCTCCTCGCATTTCAGGGTGTCAATAGTTGGCTCACACAAGTGTAGTTCCCCACCACGTGGTACCTGCTGGCTTGGCCATCATGCCGCTGCCTCGGCAGTGCACACATCTCCATCTGCCAGGCACTGTGCATGCTGTACACCGCCACTCTCTGGACACAGCTGTCCCCACACACCCCACAGCCTCCTGCCACTGCTAACACACCTGTCCCCATGAGGATCCAATGTTGTAGGTGGTTAGCTTTTGACGTCGATGAGACTGTGTCTTTCTCCTTGTGTGTCACCGTATGTCAGATGGCTGCAGCCAAAACAGTGTGCTTGCGCCCCAGGAGTCCTCTCAGGGCCACACAGCTCTTTCGGTCCGTACAGACACTGCTCACAGGTCACTAGAAGCCTCAGACATGAGTCCAACTGGGGAAGGGGGAAGAACGTGGTGGGCGGATAGACACTGCCACCTGAGAAGTCCTTGGAACCTTCCTTCCCCTCCTAAGTCTGAGGTGTTGTTATTGAATGAAGTATCTCGTGCTGGCTCCCTCTCTGCCTTGGATGGGTTGTCCAGTAGTCCCTCCCACAAAGTGACTTCTGGTGGGCCTCCCCACCCATCCACCTGACAGGCTCACACGTCTTTGGATCTCACAATCGACACAACCTGGGCTAAGACCCCTGCCACATTTCACATTCATTTCTATCTGTTCTTCTGTCTGAAGTGATTACTTCACTCCTCGGTTCTCAGAAAGGTGAGGTCAATATTGGCATGAAAATTCCTAGGGGAGGGGGTTGTCATTTAACAAGTCATTAAGGATCATTTTTCAGTCAAAAGGAAAAGAGTGGGGAAGAAAGAAAGAAAGGGGGAGCAGCAGAAAGAAACTGGGGGTCAGAATAAGTGACTATAACAACCGACTTCTAGAGCCAGTGTTACTTGTCATCCCCCCAGGAGGGGAGTTACTGCACCAGATCCATGAGTTACTTCAGAGGAAGGGGCAAAGAAATAACCCTTCTCAACATCAACTGAGCTTGGAAAGGACTTTAGATTACCCTGTTGTCAAAATACCGTTTCATAATTTGAGTCACTTTTTAATCTGATTAGATAAGGCTAAGAGGACATCACTTATTTAAAAGGAAATGGACACAGAAAGGAGGAACGCATTTAAACAGTTGGAGAAAGAAACGGAGGGAGAAAGAGCATCATTCCCCCAAGTAAGTTTGTAGATCAAAGAATAGAAGTAAAAAGTGTCATAGTTTTGATTTGTCACCAAGGCACAAAAATTGTACCGTGAATCAGGCAACCATTAGACTGGGCAAATTATCGTAGATCATAAGAGAGAATGGAAATAAAAGATGAAGTCAATGATGTATTTCTGAAACCAACCTAAGTTGCATCATGCAGATTTTTAGTTTCATGGAGGTAACCCACTTATGTGAAAAATAAATCATAATTTTTATCATGAGAACAACTATAAATCCTGACTTACTTAATGAACCATTTCTGAGTGGTGGCCAGGTTCTTTCTACCTATTTTTTTTCAAAATGAACACTTATACAAACAAGGGAGAAACTGAAGGTTACCTCTTTAAAATATGTTTAACCATTCTATGGATGCCTGTCTGGATATTAGCCATTTCAAATTTCTACTAATTGAATCCATGGTTATTTTCATGGCTGAGAGTAATTTGTTCTAACTTAGGTGAATTGTGTGTGTGTTTGTGTGTGTGCGTGTGCATGTGTGTATGTGTGTGTGCGCATGTGTGTGTGTTTTAATAAAGTCTCCATCTTATCTTTCATATTAAGACTTGACCTAAAACAAGAAACACATGACTAATGAATAGCCATGCGCAGCTGGAAAGCTCATTTCATATACGAGAATGTTTTCTAACTAGACTCTTTTCTTTTAAAAGTTGTTAATGGGGGGGCTCTCATTTCCTAATTGTTCATCCATCAAATTCATGATAACATGGCATTTTAAATACTTATTATAAGCTTTACATCTTTACAAACAGTATACCTGGGCAATCATAAATGTGAGTGTTCTACTTCTGATAAGAAAATACTGAAAACTGGAGCATGTTTAACCATGCTGGATCACATTAATACTCTGAAGGATAAATCGTGAATTACTATTTTCAGATCTCTCACTATTCACAACTCCGTGTGGTTCTTCACCTTTCAGATTTATCTTGCTCATTCTTTGTTAATTAAAAATGTTAAAAATCAATCTCTTGTCAAACCTGTTCTGTAGTTAATAGGCTAGCATAGAGCAGCTTAATGTCTAATTACTGTGTGTGAGTAACCCCGGCCTATGTCTACCAGTAAACGTTTACAAATTTAACAGGGTAATTTGTTCATAGTACAATATAATCTTTATTTCAGTTCACCTGAAGCATGTTCAGCATGGGTCAGAGGTTAATGAGCATCTCGATGAGCCTCAGTGACGAGGCTAACTTCGGCTATGCTGTGGAATCTGAGGTTAGGACTCTGTGCCCTTCTGCTGCTTATTTTTCCTACCTGTGTAGTGGGGTTGCAGAGAATCACAATCTTAATTCATTAGAAAACTGAGTATGATGAGGACCTGTTCCATTTTTTGTTTCTCCTCTAAAAACCCACAGAGCACTAAATTTTCTGTTCTTGAACCAGGCCGCTGCCCTTGCCAGAGCGGCCAATAAACTGTCTTCCCTAACACAGCACTAATTATAACAGCTGCTAACTTAGGGGGCCCTGGGTGGCTCAGTGAGGCAGGCAGCGACTCTGGATACCACCTCAGGTCATGATCTCGCGGCTCCAGGTTCCTGAGGGTTCCATGCGGACAGCACAGAGCCTGCTTGAGATTCTCTCTCTCCCTCCCTCTCTGCCCCTCCCTTACACATCCCCCCCCCAAATAACTAAACATTTATAAATAAATAAATAAATAAATGAGAGCAGCTGCTATCTTATATTGAATGCAAAAATGAGGGGTGCCTGGGTGGCTCAGTTGGTTGAGCGTCCGACTTCAGCTCAGGTCATGATCTCATGGTTCGTGGGTTCGAGCCCCGCATCGGGCTCTGTGCTGACAGCTAGCTCAAAGCCTGGAGTCTGTCTTTGGATTCTGTGTCTCGCTCTCATCCTCCCCCTGCTCACGCTCGCTCTCTCTCTCAAAAATAAATAAAACATTTAAAAAATAAATTTAAAAAGTGAATGAAAATGTTCTGTATCAAGGCTAAACCATTTATTCATGAAATCTAGTCCAGGTTCCTCTAATCAAGACCCCCCATCTCTTTCTTTTTCCTGAGTGACTTTTTTTTTTTTGGAAGGGATTAGGTCATGTGCTAATATTGACTCTGAATATAACATGTTATTATGTTTTTACCTTAATTATTTTTCCAGACAACTTTCTGAAGCAATTTCTTCTCCTCATTATATTTTTTTCCAGCTGCCCCTTTTCCAGGTCCCTTGGCTAAGCTGTCAATTCTCTCAGTACTGCCTTTAACCAGAAGACCAAACACTGTGCTATTTCCTCTCACATGCTAACGAAATCCTTCTTCAAAAGAAACACACTCTACCTTTCCGTGTTTCCCCGGAGTTTCATGTGTGTAACAATTTCATGTTCAAAATACTGGTTACTTAAATTCTCTTTGAACAGGAAAATATTTAAAAATGTAATTAAATCATTTTAGTAATCCACTTAGCACTCTCTGATCCTTTTCTTGTGATATCAGAAAAATCACATGAAAAACATTTTAAAATTATGAATCTTTACACTTAATCTTCTTTACTCATCTATAAGTGTCATCAATCAGAATATTTAATTTTTAATTATTTTTGAATGTTTTATGTAAGTTAGATTATCTCTCTTTCAAAGTGAATGTGAAAATAACACACCTTTTTTTTTCTCCCCAAGAATTCTCCAGCAATCATTACAAATCCGGAAGAAAAATCATGGTTCTGACTAGCAAGGGTTCCTTTGCTCCCCATAATATTGCTTGCCTTACAGTTACCCAACACTCTGCTTAATCAGCCTAATATCTATTTAGAGTCAAAGATGTCACACCTAGTTCACCAGTCACATAAAAAGAATCATTCTTAACATATCTGCTTTAGCATAATTTATGCTAAATTATTTTTGAGAGTAAAAAAAAAATAAAAAGACGAAACAAGTGAGTTTCCACAAACACCAGGAAACTTCTCCTTTTCCCTACCCACTCCCCAAAAGACACACTCACACATGTACCCCAGACTTGGCCTGTAAGCTATCACACACCCTCTGAAGCTCATCCTTGAACTGTGGATTTAAAATTCCTGCTTTAATTCAGAAGGTGATAAAACACAAAACAATAGTACAAAATTGGTGACAAGTGAGCTATGATATGGTTTCTAGAAATTTCTAGAAACTTCTGTGGCTTGACTGAATTGACTCATTCTTTCAACAAAAACTTATTAAGCCATTACTAGAGGCCAGGTGCAGGAGATGCAATACTGAATAAAATAATCCACTGCTTTCAAGGAGTTTACACTCTAGGTAAAAAAAAAAAAAAAAAAAAAAAAAAAAGATAAGGAATAAGATACCTGAGACAGACATACTTAAAGAATAAAAAAAAAAAATGCTAAGAACCACAGGTGACACAGTTGGCAAAGAAAGACCGAGACATTTGATTGGGCAGAGTTGTGGTGCCCTTCCTGGTGAAGGAGCTGAGGCTGAGGTGTCCCATGGACACTCAAACAATCCAGCAGGTCGTGTGCCTGTGGGCGCAGGAACTGGCTTCTTTGATGGAGGAACAGAAGGGTATTAAAGAGATGCTGACTTTACCCAGCTTTCTTCTTTGGGGGCTGAAAACCCCAACTTCATAGCTGGTCCTTAGAACTTAGGGGCACCTGGGTGGCTCAGTCGGTTAAGCAATTGACTCCTGATTTCAGCTCAGGTCATGATCTCACAGTTCATGGGACAGAGCCCCCTGTCGGGCTCTGTGCTGGCAGTGTGGAGCCTGCTTGGGATTCTCTCTCCTTTCTCTATGCCCCTCCCCCCCCAAAAAATAAATAACCATTAGGAAAAAAAAGAACTTAAATATTGCCCCGAAAGCCTTTTTGTAAAAAAAAAGGGGGGGGGGGAGGGAGGGCTATGTCCTTTTTTCCCCCATAATAATGTGAATGTTATTCCTCAATAAAGGACAGTTTGAGGATATGTATCAAAAGCCTTAAAATTGTACTTGTAAGAATCTTTCAACGTTCATGTATGAGATGTATATGAGGGTGTATGTTGCATGAGGTGTATGAGAGTGTTGTTGCTGTATTTGTCTTAACAAAGGAGAGAAAACAGCCCAATTCCATTAACAAAACAGTGACCGTTTCAAATCTGATACATTTGTATCAACATTATTATGTGGTCAGGAAATATGTTTGTGTATGTGGAAAAAGCTCCAAGTACATTTTAATTATACGAAATAAAGGCACGGAAGAAAGCATACACATCCATTTGTAAAAAGAAAACTATATACTACATGTATATGCTTGCACAGACTATTTCCAGAAGGTACCAGAAGAAATGTTTCACAGTAGTTGCCTATGGGGAGAACCAGGAGTCTCTGGTGGAAGAAGAGCTTTTCATTATATAATACTTGAGATTTTACAATGGGTGTGCATTCTTTTTTTTTTTTTAAATAATAAAGATAAGCTAGCTGAGAAAGTGAGCAGGTGTTTTTCATGCATCTATTTGACATGGAGATTCTAGGTCTAAGACGTTTTCTAAGAAGATTATTATTCAGAAATACAGATGATTTACCAGGATTCACAATTTATTTAATAGAGAAAAAATGCACAGTAATCGCATATCCAAGAGTAAGTGATTATTAAATAAACAGTAATTTATTTTAAAAATAAAATACTTTACAGCCACAGAGAATGATGTCTTGGAAATATATTTACTGACATGGAAGTACTTTTAGTTAAATATTGTTTAAATGAAAAAAGCAAAAAGTTATATACATGTGTATATGCATGTGCACGAATATCCATATGATAACAGTAGTCACTGGGTGAAAAAAATTTGAATCTTTTCATTCTCTTAAGCATGATTACTGTGTTTTCTCAATTTTTTACAAGAAAACATTTTAATGTTCATTTGATTAATGAAAGTAAAAAGGGGGCATCATGGAACAATAACATCTCCCATTAGCAGAATTGGGAAGAGAATCAATAAATTTGCACAATTTGGTTCTGGAATCAACAAGTAACCTTTGGATGACAGAGGTCAGAACCCCAAGAAAAAAGGACCAAAAACAGACAAGATGTGACTGAGCATTCCTAAAGCACAAGGTGAGGACCCATATTGAGTGGCCTTGGACCACAGAGCCATTGTGAGGTGACTGGCAACCCTGGTGTGAAGAAGAGAGAATTGGGAACTGAGGTCATCAGAGGAAGGACAGCCTTAGAAGGAGTTTTTGTGAGGGTGGTCGTTGTGGTTTGGTTTGATTTGTGTTTTTTTATTGAGTGATGTTTGTATACCATTACACAACATTGTGTAAGTTTAAGATGCCCAGCATATTGAGTTAATACATTTGTATCGCAGTATGATTGCAACGGTATTGTTAGCTAACACCTCTATCACTTTCCATAATTATCATTTCTTCAAGTGTTGGGAACACTTAAAATATAGTCTCTCAAAGCAAGTTTAACGTTTATAGTACAGTTTTGTTGAAGGGTTTTTCAAGTATTCAATGAGGTTTGTCTTAGCGAGTCTCAAATATCACCCTGTCTGAGCAGTATGAAAGAAATCCAGGCTTAGTTTTCTTTACCCTCACGTGGAGCTTCATCTGACCCATGAGTTGCTTTACCTGAGATTAGATTTCTCATTGAAGGTATTCTACAATCACGAAATAAATGGCGTATTTTCTTTTCTTTTTCATATGATATTTTCCAAGAGCAAAAGCTAAGCTACAAATTTGATTTTTGACCTGAGAAAATGCAGAGAACTCTTTTGTTTAAAAAGTTAGCTTGCTTGGTAGACACATATACCTAAGCTCTGGCAAATCTACTTAAACCTGCTATTTGGAGATTCATAAAACTTGAATAAGTCAAATTTGTTCTGTGGGTGTTTTATCCCTCAATCAACTTTCAGGATTGTTTTCTTTCTTCTCTTTTAATCTGTTCAAGGGGTTGGGAAGAAATAAGATCCCTTAAGTATACTATTTAGGTCTTTCCCTTCTCTTTTCTTTTTTTTTTAATTTTTTTAATGCTTATTTATTTTTTGAGAGGGAGAGAGAGAGCACGAGCTGGGGAAGGGCAGAGAGAGAAGGAGACACAGAATCCGAAGCAGGCTCCAGACTCTGAGCTGTCAGCACAGAGCCTGATGTGGAGCTCGAACCCACGAACTGCGAGATCATGACCTGAGCCAAAGTCGGACGCCTAACTGACTGAGCCACCCAGGCACCATTCCCTTCTCTTTTTTAAGAAGCTCATAAATCAAAATAGGAACAAACATGTTCTGGACTTTTCCACACTCATCTCCTCTCGGCAATGTTTATCAAGTACACAAACTATGTACACAGCTCACTCTCCCAGATACAACAAGAGAAATAGAATTATCGCCTTCCACAATGCACTCAAAGAGAGAAACAAAAGCATGTGTTCCACAGCTGTATGCCAAGGAAGCCTCTAAAACACGACCAAATGAATGGTACTCTGTGTATGGGTTCATATAGTTTCAGTCTAAGACTGTGGAGATTCCTTAACCGGAGAAGTAGGAGCCCAGGACAAAAATCAAGCCTTTGAATGGTGTATATAATCTGGTTTCTGAGAGGATTCTCCCACAAAAAATAAGCAGAGAATAAAAAACAAAAATCAACATAACAACAAAAAACCCCAGAATATATCTGGTGCCAAGTGCTAAATTGTATCATATGGCAAGTAATATCATAGGAATGACATGAGTGACATCATGTCATTTGGGCTGGGAGGTTTATTTCTTGCTTCATTGAGCTCTAGCATGCACAAGGTGAAATGCATGGCTCTAATAAGCATATAGCTTGGTAGAATCTTCCATGTGTATACACTCAGGCAACCAACACCCAGATCAAGATCTAGAACACTCCAGCACTCCAGAAGTCTCCCTCTTACTTCTTCCCAGTCAATGCCCACTTCCACTCCCAAAGTTGGTCACTCTTCTGCCTTCTGTCATGCAAGGGAGCTTGGTGAAGAAAGTACTCTCTAGTGTGTCAAGAGAGAGCAAGCTTAATTCCAGAAAGGTCTGAAGGAGGTTGTAACAAGATGCCAGCTCCCGGGTGGTATTAGGGAAAATCTTTGCATGTTCTCCTCCTCAGCCTGCTCCTGCCATCATCAGTGCTGGCTATTTCCCTCCCCTTCCAGGGCCAGCTGGAAGGGCCTCTCTAGAAGCCTTTCTATCCCTTCTGGGGCAGGTAACTGAACCTACTATGTGCTCCAGAGTTCCCTGTGTTGAGCTCTATCAGAACCAATATCACGCCATTTGTTTGTAATTGTTTGGCCACCTGACTTCAAATCTGTTTCTTAAGACCTGCACTCCCACTTTATATTTGTACCCCCAACTCTTAGCAGTCATGTGTAAACTAACACATGTGTTCAAAATATTTGCTTTCAGAACTGAAGGGCCATCAAGCTAATGATTAAAAGGCTTGGTGCTTGTTCTTATTCTACCACCGTTACTGGAAGACTTCAGAAACAAAGTACACATGCCTTTTCTGTTTGCTTGTTTCTGTTGCTCTAGTTTCCTACAAATTAAATTTTATGATAATGCTCACCAATGTACTTTCAGAGCTCAGACTACTTCCTGGCACTTAATAAGCCCTTAATAGATATTTGCCGAATGAATGAAGAATGAATGAATGAATAGAGCAAAAGAAAGAATGGATGGAAACCTCTCTTTTCATAGGCACTATAAGATCATGCCTTCTTGGTCTCTCAACTCTGGTTTATTTAAGTTGCAGTGGGATATAAATATCCAGTAGTTACATAATATATTAAATATAAAATCAAACCTGACAGAACAGGAAGTCTGTGTGCTATTTATTTTGAAAAGAAGACATGAGTCTTCTGTCATTATATTCCTCCATTTAGTAGACTCCCAGATATTATGAGTGAGCAACACTGGATAATTCTCACAGAGCCAAGTCAGGCATCCATACCTTCTTTCAGTTTGGGGGAAAATTTGGACTAACAGAAACACTTACTTATTTTTTAACTCCCTTAGTTCTCTCTCTCTCTGTCTCCCCACCCCATCCCTTGTCATACCTTTCCTTTCTTCTAAAGGTTTATTACCATTTCCCAACTCGTTTCTCTAAATTTTCTAAGTACACAAAGCTAGTTTCTCTCCCATGATAGCGGCCAGCTCAATGTGTATCTTAGTCTGACCCTGGATCTCCTCCCATCCTGTCCTCATTTTGCCACACCATACCTAGGTTCTGATCCAAGCATCTCAGGAATGTTGGCTCCATTGGGGAAAATGTTCCTGAATCCTTAACTGTAAGATCCATCAACATCTTTGGTTTAATTGACATCTGCCTTCCTAATTCTCAGTGCTGCTTTTTCTCACGCATGCATAGCCCCCAGAATTCTGAGTCAGGAAGCAGATTCAGAGGTCTGTAGTTCCATCTGCTGATTTAGAAGATTGTTCTTCCTTTCTCCACCTCCATGGCACTGGCCCCATTCCCAAGATTCATACAGCGGCTCTGTCTCCATTCTTGCTTGCCTCCAGTTTGTCCTCCACCTTGCTTCTAGAGTGACCCCAAATCTGACTTCTGGTCAAGATGAAACAATATTCACACTTTGATGCATCAGTTCCACTCCAAATACAGAGCAATGACATATGTAAAATGTATTTATATCCTAAAAGAATATTAAACAAAGATTGGGTAAAAGAGAGGGGATGCCTAGGGTGCCTGGTGGCTCAGACAGTTAAACACCGATTCTTGATTTCGGCTCACATCATGATCTCACAGTTCATGGGTGTGAGCCCTGCCTTGGGCTCTGCACTGACAATGTAGAGCCTGCTTGAGATTCTCCCTCTCTCTCTGCCCCTCCCCTGCTCATACTTTCTCTCTCTCTCCCTCAAAATAAATAAATAAACTTTAAAAAATGCATATTAAAAAAAGAGAGAGAGGAGATGCCCCTGTGGTAGGGGCTGTGGAAGAACATACGTACCCAGCTGCAGTGGCTGACAAGAAACTATTGAAGTTGCTCAAGCAATGAAATAGAATTTCATAAGAACATAACAGACAGAGGTATGAAGGCTGTGATCCATGTATGTCGAGTTCATGTCTCCTTAAAGACATGAATTTATTGTGAAAAAAGACTGTGCCCCAACATCAGAACAATAAGAGCCATGTTGAGTGACCCAGTTCAGTTGTGGAAAATGAAGCCATCAAAGTTGATTTTAGAACGTTCCCTTCATATGTGTCAGACTAACAGCTCCACTGAGAATGGATTCCCAACTGCACCTGAAAATTATGCTGAAACTGCAAATGGCCATGGAGTTCCTAGGTTGTTAAACAAAATACAATCTAATAAACTTAATTTTTTTATCATTCAATTCTTATAGTTAAAAATTCTTTTATATTTGCTATTGCATATTACAGATGAGAACTATAAAGTGCATTGAAAAGCAGGTTACTGTCAGATTTGAAATTTATTCTCTGCATAAACCAATTAAAGGCATTTTCACAAACTATAGAACACATAAATATGTCAGTTTGTAGGTGGTTATACCTTATCTTTTCAATGAGACTTTTAAATTACTTTAGTAACCATAAAGTAAATGCCAACAATTTTTTTAATTTTTTAAAAATTTTTATTTATTTTTGAGAGAGAGAGAGAGAGAGAGAGCAGAGGTGGGGCAGAAAGAAAGGAAGACACAGAATCCAAAGCAGGCTCCAGGCTCTGAGCTGTCAGCACAGACCCTGACACAGGGCTCAAACTCATGAACTGTGAGATCATGACCTGAGCCAAAGTCAGACACTCAACCGACTGAGCCATCTGTAAATGCCAAGAATTAAGTTTAAATATGCAACTACATGTAAACTCAGGAACTACACATTTTTTTTATGTTTATTTATTATTGATACAGAGAGAAACAGAGCATGAGTGGGGGAGGGGCAGAGAGAGAGGAAGACAGAATCTGAAACAGGCTCCAGGCTCTGAGCTGTCTGCATAGAGCCCAACGCGGGGCTTGAACCCACAAACCATGAGATCATGACCTGAGCCGAAGTCAGACGCTTGACCGACTGAGCCACCCAGGTGCCCCAGGAACTACACATTGATGTGCTTTTGGTGTTTTTTAAACCAGTTGTGAATTTGTTATAGTCATAACTAGCACTTCTCAAGTTATGCAAATATTTAAGAATAAACATGTCTTAACTTAGTCAAAACCCTGATTCCTATGGCACCCAGACACCCAAGAATCTCCCTAAGCTCCATTTGATGAAAATAAAAAGGCAAAGTCAGGTTCACAAACATGGTAAGAAAGCTATTATTTCTTTTCAAAATTTTTCTCAATGTCTTAAGGAGAAGGGAAAGTAAGTAGATAATCTTGGGAAAAAAGAACTAAAATTGTCATTATTATGATTATGTAGATAGAAAATTCAAAAGAATATATAGAAAATTATTAGAATTAAATACAAGGTTAGGATATTAAAAGACTAATCACAATTGTTGAAGCTGAGTAATAGACACATGGAGGTTTTTTACACAATTCTATTTTTTGGTATATTTGAAAATTTCCATAATAAATTTTTGAAAAAAAAAAGTGAATTTCCTGGGTAAAGGTTAATTACAATAATCATTTGAAACTATATACACTAGAGACACAAAAAATAAATTTTTAAACTATCATTTACAATAATACCAAAATATATCAAATACCTAGAAATAAATATAAGAGGGGGCACTTGGGTTACTCAGTCCATTGAGTGTTCCACTCTTGGTTTTGGCTCAGGTCATGATCTCATGGTTCATAAGATCAAGACCTGTGTCAGGCTCTGCACTGACAGTGCAAAGCCTGCTTGGGATTCTCTCTCTACTGCTCTCTGCCCCAACCCCACTTATTCTCTCTCTCTCTCTCAAAATAAATAAATAAACCTAAAAAAAGTAAATATAAGAGGATAAAATATCTCTAAGCAGAAAACTATAAAATAATATTGAAAGGAATTTAAAGATCTAAAAGGCCATAGGACAATTCTTAATCAACTGAATAGTCAATATTATAAAGATATCAATTCTCCCCTAAAACTATCTGTAGACCTAACATAATTGCAATCTCCCAACAGCTTTGTGGATGTGTGTGTAACTTGACAAGCTGATCTAAAAAGTATTATTAAATTTCTATTTGGAAATGCAAAAGGCCAAGAATAACCAGGATAAAGATGAAATATCATTGGATATCAATGATTATTATAAAGCTATAAAATTAAGATGATACAGTGGTGGTACAAAGGACAAATAGTGCAACTGAAGAAAATAGAGAGCTCAGAAACAGATTGCTGTCTGTACAAACACTGATCTCTAATAAAGGTGTCACGGCAGAGCAATGGATAAAGAAGTCTTTTAATAAATGTTACTGGCATAACTGAAGATCCACAGGGAGAAAAATTATTTCTACATGATGCTATAGACAAAATCTATTCCAAATGGTTTGTAGATATTTATGTGAATGGGGTCAGACAACAACAATCATCATCATCATCATCATCATAGGATATTTTGTGATGTTAGGGTAGGAAAATATTTCTTAAGCAGGTCAATAAATAAAAGGATGATGAATTATACTATATTAAAATTAATAAGTTCTGTTGATTGAAGAAAGAAAAAGCACTGTCAAGAGTGTTAAAAGGTAAGCCACGGCATAGAAGAAAATATTTTCAACAATTTAATCAAACAAGATTTTACATCTGAAATATATATATACTTATAAAAATCAGTTAGGGAAACATACAGACAATCCAATGAAAAAGAGGTATGACATTTGAACAGGTATTCTTAAAAAAGAATGTCCAAAGAATCAATACATTTATATAAAGGTGCCAACCTCACAATGAGGTACCACTTTGGTATAGTTACCAAAATACTTAAAACTAAAAACAACTAATACCAAGTGTTAGCAAGGATATGGAGCAATAAGAATTTTCATACGCTGCTAATGGGAATGTAAATTCATAAAATAACTTTGGTAAACAACTTGGTATTGTCTACTAGCTGAAGATATACATATAATTTGAGCCAGCAATTATATTTCTACATATTTATCTAATACAAATGTATGCCATGTGCACCAAGAAGTGTATACAAGAATGATTATGGTAACATTATTCATTATAAATCCTGACTAGAAAAAACAAAATGTCTGTTAATATCAGAATGCAAAGGTAAATTGCAGTATGGCAATAAAATTCAATACTAAATAGTCATGAAAACTAATGAATTATAACTCTCAGCAACAAGATAGAATAATCTCACAAAAATGATATTGAGTGAAAGAAACAAGATCCAAAAAATATATATTCTATGATTTCAATTACATAAACTTCAAAAACAGGTAAATCTACACAGTGGTGTTAGAATTCAAAATTCTGGTTATCTTTATAGAGAAGAGTCAGGAGAGTGATTAGGAAGTGACCTGAAAGGGGATTCTGGGATGCTGGCAATGTTTTATTTCTCGACCTTCATAGGAGTTATAAGAGTGTTTGAATTGGGATAATTGAGTTATACATATGTGCATTATAAGTTTTTAAAACAACTCAGAAATGAAATATACATATGTGTATATATATATATACATATATATACATATATATGTAATAAAATTGGTCAGAAACAGAAAAACAAATTGATAAAGAAATAATATTAGAAATCTTAGAATTTTTAAAAAATTCTCATGGAAATTTGTTTTAAAGCCCAAAAGATGAGAGAATATATAGACAAGTTCACTGAAAGGTAATATTGTGGAAATTACTTTTAATACATCGTGGACAAGAAACAGAAACAAAAACCTTCAAAAAGTCATAGAGGATAGAATGAGAGTCTTAAACATATATCTAACTTCAGAAAAAGGTGTGAGAAACACAATAGTTAAAGGGATATAGTCAAGAATTTTCCAAAATTGAAGGAATACCCAGGTCCCAAGATAAATAAAATAACTCCATGCCTCATCACATGATAGGAAGCTGAAGAATATCAAGGATAAGGATACAATCTTAAAAGCTACCAGAGGAAAAAAACAACCTACTAATGAAAGAACAACAATTAGACAGTAGATTTCTCCCTCAGCAAGAATATATACCAGAATTCAATGGCTTTCTTAAATTTTAAAGAGGAAATCAGTAAGCCGGCAGTTTTATGCCCAGCTAAACTGTCATAACCAGACCTCTTCAGACATCAGAGACTAAAAGAGTTTAACACTCTCAGATTCTCACGAAAAGATAACTACTAAAGTATATACACACTTTCTACAAAAATCAGTCTCCTTTTGGTCCTTCATTCCCCGTTTTCCTTTTCCATTATTCCTGAAAGACATTGTTTATAGCAAATAATTCTCTCTCCAAAAATCTCGATATATTTGCCTTGTTTTTCTTTTCCTGAATTCCTCTGGATAATTATCAGTCTTGTATGAACACATATTGCTTGTGTCTCTGCTCCTGGGTCAAGAGTACTGGCTACTGTTGAAAAAAAATAGTAATAATAATGAAAAAAATGAAATCAACTAAATAAGCCATGTAAGTTACACACAACTGGGGTTTTCAGTCTACTTAACATTTCATTCATGTACACCAATCATCTACACTGTACATTCCTTATGTTATTTATTCCAAACTTCTTGTTCTCTCCTCAAGTCCTTCATTTTTAGTCTCTTTGTTGTGAGTAAAATTGCTTCTCAGGGTAGAACAAAAAGCAAATAAAGAAAAAGACATGAACCACCTCAACTTATCTATTTCTGTGAGGCCCAAATCAAAAGGAATACAATTGAAAGAGCATCTTTCTGTTTTTGAAGCCACTAACTGTTTAATTCCGTAGTAGAGAAGTGTTTATGATTTCATGTGTGCTCTATGCCTATCATCATATATAAAAGTAACTCTAGTGATAATACTGTACTTTTATCTAGAAACAAAGAACTCCCACAAATATTCTCACTCTGGGTAGTTTAGGTTTATAGTCTCTAATCATCATACAAGCAATGATTTGTCAAAAATCACATGGTTACTTACAGGCAGAACTGAGAGTAGAATCTGTGACCTCCATTTCCAAATCCAGTCCTTTGTTCGGTGCTGCCACTGTATGCCAAGATACTAGTGTTTTACCCAAATCTTTAAGGACAAAATACCCTGCAGGTAGTGTATGCAAAGTTTCCTATGAAAGGAAAGTCTTATTTGGGAAAATTACATTACTATACTAACCATTTCCCTTAGTAAAAATGCCAGTTTGATGAGACGATACCGGTAAAGAGGTATTTATCAGCTGAACTGCATGTTTGGCTATGTACCCCTTTCGCCCCAGCAAAACCCTTCCTCCTATTCAATATTTCTTGTCATCGTTGATGTCTACAGCTATGCTTGCTCATTTACAAGAAAGCATCAATAGGTGTACTAGTGAAATGCAGAAACTCTTTGCTCCCAAGTTGTTGGTCTGCATCTATTGTGCTAAACAACTGGAAAATTAGAGTAACAAAATACTGAATTATGAGAAACAGGATCGCACCCAAAGAAAAGAATGTGGCTTTGCCAACACGAAGACTGGGTTACATACCCTAGATAGGAAATTACTAACTATGTGTCCTTATGCCATAATCATGAGTGTATAACCATTTAACGATTATATTCTACCTGACAGGCACAGGCTAAACACTTCAGCAAAACCCATCAAGAAGTCAAACTACAGGCTAAACACTTCAGCAAAACCCATCAAGAAGTCAAACTACAATTGGAATCCACATTCTGATTGTTGTGATCTGACACTGGCACTTAAGTGTCCTGGACCTGTTAGGTATAAATCAGTACTATTGTTAGTCTCATTTGATGGAAACTGGGGCTTAGGGAGGTTATGTTGCCAATCAGAATGTGCCAGAATCCAGATTCAGAGGCAAGTAGTTCCCCCCAACTCCTGTGGTCTTAACCAAGAGTTTGAAGACACGTGGTGCAGGTGCCAGACCTGCTCCACAGCACATTTCATTATGCCTGAACAGTGCTTTTAAAATGAAAACATCGGGGCACCTGGATGGCTCAGTCGGTTGACTGTCCAGCTTCGGCTCAGGTCATGATCTCGCAGTTCGTGGGTTCGAGCCCTGCGTCGGGCTCTGTGCTGACAGCTAGCTCAGAGCCTGGACCCTGTCTTCGGATTCTGTGTCTCCCTCTGTCTCTGACCCTCCCCTGCTCATGCTGTCTCTCTCTCTCTCTCAGAAATGAATAAAAACATTAAAAAAATAATAATAAATAAAATGAAAACATCTCACCGAAAGTCGGGATTTCTGGTTTCTGAACAATTGGAAATGCATGCAACAGTGAGCTGATATTTGAGCCCCAGTTAGCTGGGGCTGAGGGCCAGCCACCAATTGAGACAAACATGTGCTCACGGGTCCCCACCACTCCACACCGTATTACACCCACCCACTTCATATACTGACATCACCTGCCAGACTCCTGCAGGCTTTGGTGGCCAGAACCCCATACATTCCCTCCAAGCAAGAGATGTTGTCTGAGTGTCGAGGACTACCGCACACTGCTATGAGAAATAAGTTCAACAATGTACATTGATGCATTAGATAACACTAGACATTTAATAAATAGTAACAATTATTGTCTTTTTTAGTAATAAAAAAATAAATAAAATTTACAAAATAAAAATAAATAATAAAATAAATAAAATTTAATAAAAGCATGAAAGCTAAGTCAACTTTTCAACCAAAGAACCAACATTAGCATCTTGCAGAGACTATTATTTATACAAACAGCAGCCAATTAATTTAAGTTGAAAATACGCTGATGTTTGAAACGTTTTCTGAAACTAGCTTGCTCTGAAATAAACAAAACAAAACAAAAATGAGCAAACAAAAAAGCCCCCCCCCACATTTATTGGGTATGTTCTATGTGCAAAGCACCTTGTGACATGGCCAGTATCCCCAGAGTTTTTGATTTAGGAAGTAGAAATAGATCAGCAGCTCATTCTAGATAACAGACTATGGAAGTGCAAAAAGTACCTTGTATTTATGTATGTGCTTACATATTTATTTATACCTATCCTTTTGCCACAAACTTCAGGTGAAAATTAACAGGTAATCAGAGCCAAGAGGATTTAAGAGAGGCAAAGCTAAACGTGAGTACAGAGAGGTATGACCTACCGAGAAGGAGAGCAATTTTGGTTCAGGAAGTCCTCGTAGTCAGAACTAAAAGAGAAGCACTGTTCATTCCAGGATTCAGAGAGCCCAGAAGATTATAAACTCACCAGTGACTCAGGAGCAAGCACAACTTTCTTGATACTATGATCTTAGAGAAAAATATTCTTGCAATCAGGCTTTTGATAGAACTGGCTATTGGGGACTTTGCCTTCATGGTTTCTGGCAGAACCTTGCACGGCTATGTCAGGAATCGGCACACTTTTTCTGCAAAGGACCAGGTAGTGAGTATTTTAGTCTCTGTGGGTTATCCAACTGCTCCGCCAACCACTCGACTCTATGTTTATAATGTGAAAGTAGTCATGGGCAATATGTAAACCCATGGCCCGGCTGTGTTCCAGTAAACCTTTATGCGTGAAAAGCAAAAACAGAACGGACTTGGCTCATAGGCTGTAGTTTACCAGCCTGTGCTCTGTGTTTTCAACTAAAAGCAGAGTTGTCAACTTCAAAAGATGTTTGTTAACAGTCATCTCAGTGAAAAATAAAAGCTATTTTTCAGACTGTTGATTGTTCCACAGAGCTGATCACCATCCCTCGTGGCTTGGAGTAGAATGTAATTAGCACGTCAAAAATCCTATACATATTAAATAGTGGTACTTCTTGCATTCGGCTGTTACCTACAATCATACAAGAAGGAGTGACTGAGATTGGATTGCTCATGGCTCAGGTGGCCATGCAGAGAGGGACCAGACAGGGCCTATGCCTGCTAACACTCAGGAAGTCTGGAGGCCCCCAGGGCTCACAGCAAGTGTGATAACATAATACAGTTTCCAAAGAGAGCTACAGAGATCATTAATATGTGCCCTCGTGTGGCAAAGGGTCACTGCAAGGGGAGTTCACAATTTTCCAGAACACTTCCCCAAAAGTTCTGGGGAAGTCAGAAACCTAGAACAACAATGATTTTGTTGTGTTGTTTTTTTTTTTAATCAAACTAAAAGTGACTAAAAATACCCCTCGTATGTGTACCCATTCCTTCTTCTGACGAGTCAATAGTAATTTCAGAATGCCCTACTAGTCCGTCTCAATCCCAAAGGCTCATGTTCTCTCGTCTTTTCACCAAAAAGAAATTCAAAAAGTGCTGTATATGAAAGTGTTCATTCCCGTGCCGGGCACTTGGTAGTCACTCAGAGAAAACTTACTGAATTTGAATGTGTATCTTCACAGAGAAGCAAAATTAATTTCAGCTACACAAAATTACTGACATACGCAGAGAATCAAGTAATTAATCAAGTTTGGAGAAGTCATGAAAGGCTTCGTTGCGGTTTCACTTGAACACCATCTTAATGGAATTAGACACACACCAAATAGGCAGAGAGCATATAGGAGTTAGCAAGGGGCATGGGACACTACTGGTGGAAGAGACAGCATGAGCAAAGCCATGTGGCACATGGGACATGGAAGTTTCTAGAATGCAAAGCACTTTTGTTTTGATGTGAAGAAGCCATGAGAGATGAACTGGAGAGGCAAGCAGGATACCATCCAGTGAAAAGGAATGTTGAGGCAGAAGACCAAGAGTGGGGGCCTCCTTCCAGGAGCTAAGATTCTGTGGTAGACTCATCTGGGGAAATAAATCAGTGATCAAGGTGCCTGCCCTGGTTTGGGGCGCCGACCAGAGAAATAGAGAGAATGGATCGGCAGCAGGTGTCTATACCTCAGTTTGTAGTACCCACAACACCGGCGGCATTGCTCCGAGAAGAATACATTTTCTAAATCACATGAAAGATGCCCTCCAAAGCAAAGAGGGAAACTCGTCGGCATTCTCCTGGCACCGAAGATCTGAACACGGCATCTTTCAAGAAGCCATTCAGGCGAAGGTCCTCAGGCTCCCTGTCCTCTTGAACCTTCACCAGGTTTGGGAATGAATCGCAGTAAATTGTACTTTTCTTTCCTGGAATGAAAAAGTGATTGGGGGCAGGGGGAGAATGAGGGAAAAAAAGTCTCCCTTTGTTTTCTTCACTTCCCCACCGGGCCCTCCATTCATTAGGCATAGGTTACACTTGCTGGTGCCTCCTGGAAGCTGCGTCCGTGGCTTTTGCTGCTGGCCTCCGCGGCAACGCAAGCAGCCTGCAGCCCCGCTCTGCACTGGCTTCTATAGAAAGGCCTTCTTGCCTTCAGAAAACACACTGCTGCCTGATCCAAAAGAGAAGAAGCTGCCTTTTAAAGAACGCTAAGACTTCCAGACAATAATCACTCGAGCACTTGGAAGCAATGCTTGTGTTTCGTTGTGATCTCTTCCTAGGCTCCTAGACCTCAAACTCCACAGGGAACGTCACAAATTCACATGTTATCTCTGAAAAATAGATTCAGCACTTGCGGCTCTGATTTACCTAAAAAGGGGTGTAGGGAGGGAAAAAAAAAAAAAAAGAAAAACAACATAGTCATGTAGCCAGACAGCTCCCTGTCAGTGACACGTACAGGGACGCTTAAATTGTAAGCTCCTCTAGGAAAAGGGTGAATGTTTTATATTAACAGCTTGCCTTCCAGATCTTTTTCTTTCCCTTTTGGCAGAGAGCTGTAGGCTAATTTTTACCTATTCCCTTTTTTACCATAGAACTTGTCAACCAGCAAAGTAGCACATCAAGGAGAAACATGCACACTAGACAGTGTGGCACAGTGAGAAGAGTCAAGAGATGGAGACGGGTTTGAAGCCACACGCTAGCAGGGTGATCTGAATGCGTACTTCAAAATCCCTGCGGCTCAATTTCTTATAGTCATCAATAGCTCATATAAGTTTGGGGAGACTGAATTAGACGACATGTCGATGCAGGTCCTCCAAGAAGCAGGCGTCAGGGAAGTTCATCAGGGGACACATCTGTGAAGTGAGGCGAGAACAGGGGGAGGCCGGGAGAGGCGTCAGACCCAGACACAGGCCCACCCTGTCAAGGAGAGGGTGGAAAGAAAGACAGTGGGTAGAAGAGTTTTGATTGTAGTTCTAAGAAAGTGCAGCAAAGACGATGGGGAGAACTCTCGGTCTCCCAGCAACAGAGCTGCCTTGGCAGCCCCTCCATGCTTAGTTGTTGACTGGGGCAGCCCTTGGGAAGAGTGGCCTTGAGATACTGTCATTTATAAAAAGAAATATATATTTGCTCTTTGTCCTGTTTCTGGCACAGAACTCCTAAAACCCTTGGAATTTCCTAAGTGAAATAAAGGTTCTTTTGTTATGTTAATGGAGAGACTTTTGGAATGTCCCTGGGTCACCTAAGGTTGGGGGCAAGGTTCCAACCAACCCTGTGATTAGAAGTTTGGAAATTTCAGTTTCATGCTCCCCAGGGAAGAGGAGGTGACTGGAGATAGAGATCAATCACCAATGACCAATTATCTCATCAATTATGCCTATGAAAGGAAGCCTCTATTAAAACCCCAAAACGACAGGATTCAGACAGCTCCGGGGTTGATAAACACTTGGAGATTTGGGGAGAATGTCCTTCATCAGAGTGTCCTTCACCCCATACATTGCATTTCTTCCATCTGTCTGTTCCTGAGTTATATCCTTTTATAATAAATCAATGACCTGGTGAGTAAAATGTTTCTCTGTGAGCCCCTCTAACAAATTAATCAAACCCAAGGAGGCAGTCATTGGCCAGTTGGTCAGAAGGGCTGGTAACAACCTGGAATTATGACTAGTGTCTAAGTTGGGGTGGGAGTTGGGGGGACACTCTTGAAGGACAGAGTTCTTAATCTGTGGGATCTGACCACTATCTCCACATCAGAATTTAGTTGAATTGTAGGAGGCCCAGCTGGTGTCTGAGAATTGCTTGGTGATGTGGGGAAACCCTCCCCCACTCATACATTGGGATTGGTGACCAGACCCTCTCAGCCTCTATACAAAACTAGTGACAGATTTCAGAGCACAGCAGCTGGGGCCAGATGGTTACACTCCCTGGGAAAGGAGATCAGAGAGATGCACCCTCACAGCTACCACCAACTGGATACGAAAGCACTTTGCACAGTAACTGGCAGACAGAAGACAATCAACAAATACACATTTTCCCCTTAGATGTCAGATGTTTTGTTCATAAGCTGAATGAAGGGTATAGTTTTCCCCAGGTCCAATCAAATGTGAGATGTAAGTTGACCTTCACTCACTAGAATGCAATATACAAACTGGTAACATTTCATTCAAATTTGGAAAAGGGATGTTTCCATCATAAACCCTGAGGAGAGAAGAGGATGAAGGCTTAGTTAGCACTCCTCCAGCAAACACAAGTTCTCATCCCTACTTGCCATTAAGAGCAGAGTTCCTGGGATCACAATGTCATGCCCAGATTTATAGGTCAGGGGACAAAATGCTTACAGCCAGTTGACGCAAGCTTACATCATGACCAACAAGCTCTTAAGCGAAAAATTCCTGCTCTTGTAGTTTCCACACGTTGCTAAAACATTTCACGCCCTGACATCCAGTAAAATCATCTGCTGCTTCAGGTCTTCATCCTCTCAGCTACTATTGCTTCCAACACAGGAGACCTCAAACTTAGGCCTCTCCTTCTTACTGATCAAAGTTTTCCTATGAAAATAAGAGTCTATACTTTGTGTCCATATAGCATTCTACTAATAAAACACCTTCATGTAGGAATATACAGGTAATGTGCATGTGTACACAGACTTGGTTTCAGGTGTCCAGGAGTCCCATGCCAGGCTCTTACTAGCTCTTTGACCTTGAGGAAATTAACCTCTGTGAGTCTCAATTTCTTCATACAAAAACTTGAAATAATAGTATCTTACCTTGAAAAGCTGTCATGAAGTTTAGAGACAATATACACAAATCACACAGTACAGTGTCAAAAACATAATAGGTGCTCAA
This sequence comes from Cryptoprocta ferox, assembly GCA_028646485.1. Classification (NCBI taxonomy): domain Eukaryota; kingdom Metazoa; phylum Chordata; class Mammalia; order Carnivora; family Eupleridae; genus Cryptoprocta; species Cryptoprocta ferox. The sequence goes on from CM053574.1 coordinate 104,991,130, forward strand.
TAAATTATAACTAATATCATCTTTCCTAGCCTCTAAATCATAGGAAAATATACAGGAAAAATGTTCTTATATGTACCATACAATGCCATATAACATATCAAAAATGCAACAGTAAACTCCTTTAGTAATTAATGCCATTATAGTTGCTTAGTAAGTATATGATTATGGGTTGATAGATAGCTTAAAATAGTGAACATAAAATTTTAAATAATGATAAAGAAACCTCATAACACTGGAAATAGGATTTTTCCCTATTTTGATTCAACCGCATGGCACACACTTACTGAATTCTACATGTAAAATTAGAAGGTAAATGCTACCAAATATTTGCTACCATTGGCTTCATAGCATCTTCCAGATCAAAGTACTGCTAATCCTTACACACCAGGAGCAGAGCATCAGCATTAGATATTTTTCCTACATCTTCTTTAATATTTTCTTAGTTTATTTCATACTTTGATTTTGCATGCCTCAGTCCAAGTATACACTCCTTTTCAACCGAATTGACTTATTCCTTCCCCTAGGAAACAGGGCCTTCTCTGAAATGTATGGATCCTCTCCTGCCAAGAAGTGAAAAGTCTTCCTATCTTAATCAGGTCAAGGCCCCTCCTTGCTAGGCCCAGAGGTTACTCAGCAGTAGCTAGTACAGAAAATGATTCCCGCTCTGCAACTGACTGTTACCATGGAGACATGCTAATTAGTGAATGATGAGAAAGCAGAGGAGTTCAGGGTCTATAAAACTATGAGAAAGAAAGGGAAATGAATGGAAAAATATGGATGAAGAGAAATTAGGGTATTTTATGGGGCAAACTGTAAGTAAAGGAGTCCTGGAATGATAGGATCAGAATAAAGAAGAAGAAGAGGGTTATGAGGAGAGAATATCAATGACAGAGATTCATAGGTTGTAAGTTTGAAGAAATGAAGTATAGAGACTGTAGCTTAAGAAAAGAAATAGAAAACTGCAACTGTGCCAAGTAGAAGTCAGAAGATCATAGAGTGTTAAAAAACCTGAATTTTACAGGTGTTGAATGACAGGATTATTTTTTTCTAAAGGGAAGGAAATGTGACATTCAGGCCATCAAAATAGATTGCAAATCTCTGCAGACAGTTCTCTGTTATAACTTGAATTCACATTTGCCAATTCAACATAACTTGTAGGGTGATGTGTCAATGTGCCAGTGTATGGGATTTCTGTCCAATTCTTTCAGCCAAATTTGCCCTTGGATTTCTATATCCAGACCTTCAAGGGATAACAGCATAGAAAAAGAATTTAGCTGAGAATCTCAGAAACTATTTTTTAAAAAGATAATACAAAGATAAAATGACTATACTGAAGGGCACATGAGTACTCATACATCTTGGACATTTTGAAAACTTGACTATGTGATAATATCCATCTCCTAAAGAGATAATTTCATATTATATTAATATAAATATTTTCTATTTTGTTCATTTTATTATACATTATTTAATACATGTTATTGCCATACTAGATTTAATCTGTTAATACATTTTAAAAGAGACATTGCATGCAAATGCAAAGACATTGTTGATATTCCAATAAACAGAATAAACAAGCTAATGAAGGTCAAAGTGTTATGACCAGAATCAGGCCAAATATGAAGGAAGAGAACGAACCTATTGTGTTAATTGGAGGAAAGTCATGTAGTTAGTTAGGTGCATCTCATATATAAAGTTAATCTCATATGCCCTTGTACATGAACAAATTCACAGCATTTCAGACCTTGGAAATTTCCCCCTTGATACTGGGATTTATAGTAGGAAATATATATTTAGCTTTCATCGCCATTTCTGGCACAGAGCTCCAGAATTTCCAAGTGATGAGAACAACAAAAGTGTCTTTTGTTAATGTTAAAGACGTAACTTTAGGACTTCACCTAAAACTGGAGGTTGCCAAGAGAACCAAGCGTTTGACAAGAGGGTTGGAACTTTCCATCCCACTCCTCTGGCCCCCAGGGAGGAGAAAGGGACTAGAGATTGAGATCAATCACCAATGGCCAATGGAGGTGCTGGGAGAGTTGCAAGATGGAAGAGGGCGCAGAAGCTCCATGTTCTTTCCCCAAACCTTGCCCCTGCATCTCTTCCACCTGCTTGTTCCTGAGTTATGTCCTTTTATAATAAACCAGCAATCTGGTGAGTAAATGGGTTTCCTGAGTTCTGTGAACCACTGTAGCAAATTTATTGTAGCCAAGGAGGGGGTTGTGGGAACCTCCAATTTGTAGCTGGTTGGTAGGTCAAAAGCACAAGTGACAACTTGAACTTGAGACCTGCATCTGAAGTGGTGGTGAGGAGGAGGAGGCAGCCCTTTAGGACTGAACTCTTCACCTGTAGGCTCTGACACTGTCTCTAGATAGGTAGAGTTAAGAGTGAGTTGAATTGTAGGGTACTTAGCTGGTGTCCAAGAATTGCTTATTGGTGTGGGAAAACCCCCCAACACCACCCCCACATAAGCACACACATTCTCATCAGAATTGGTAACTAGAACCTATTACCCTCTACCTTGGATTTCCTCACCCTAAATTTTCTACAAGTACTGTCTGTCCAGACTGTCTTCCATTTTACAGATTTCCTCTCACCCTTCAAATCCAAATCAAATACCACCTTCTCAGTAGAGGCCCACCTAGACCTTCACAAGTAGTTAGCACTAAGTGCCATTCTTAATGGACCTGAAGTACTTTGTACCTGCTTCTCTTATGGAGTTTAATTCTTGGGGTCATGTAATTCCTGACATTTAGGCTATTTGTTTAAATAACTCGATCCCAAACTATAAATTCCTCAAGGATAGAGACTATATTTCATAAACCGTATATTCTCCGGTATTCCTAGCACCAAGTACAGGGCTTAGAATATAGAAGATACTTGTTCAATATTTATTGAATAAGTATTTATAGTAAATTACAACCAATAACTAATTTGTATAGTGATTTAAGTTCTACAAAAAGCTTTTGTGACACTAGTGTGTGAGTTCCTTAAATGCCCATGCCTCTTCGGCTCACCTCTGTCTTTAGGACATTAACTAACCAGATCCTCAATTAAAAATGTGTTAAATAAGTGTCCAGATCCAGAATTATCCAAAGACCCTGATTTCCTTTCAAAATAAATAGTTCCTCAGCAACATGATGCCTAAAAATGTCTCTCTTCTGTCAATAGAGATCAAATTCGGCCAATACATGTATATTAAAAGTTAGCTTTTCCTAGTCAATGAATTTTCCCCTAGAGCTGACAAATGCCAGAAGTGAATGTTCTAGAAGCTACAAGAGGTTTCCCCAAACAACTCAAACTCTAAATCAGTTGGAGGGACATAGTCCAGAGTCAATTCCAGTTCCTAACACTCGGGGGAGCCAGCATCAAGGTGAGGCCAGGTTGGGTGAAGCTCACCTGACTGGTGACAAGCAAGAACACTGACCCTCTAAAGCCTGGTCCTTCATTCTTTATTACTCCACCTTCTCTGAAGACTTTTAACCACACTATTAAAAATCACCATGTCAGTGAATATTGCATTTAAAATGTTTTTGAAAAGCACCATTTGAGGGAGGGAGCGCCATGAGCTCCAAGAAATCTACTGTCCTTCCTGCTTTAGTCCCAGCCATTCTTCTGAGTTAGCCAGATTAAGGAAGTATTTGGATTTACAGGCATGACATACATAAATCCAAATCACTTTCTAGTCCCCAAATATCTCCCCCTCCAATCCTGCAAGAACTATCTAAACTCCTACAATAGTAATCACTGTAGGTAAAGAATTTGATGGCTCACATTTTTTTTTAATCATATCATTCTCCCCATCTAACAATACTGAAAATGAGACACAAAGGGCAGATGCATTGGGATGGGGCGAAGGAAAAGAGTGGCACATAGGGTTCTGGGAATAAGAGCAGGCCAAGTGGTAATGCTTCAGTAGAAGATTCTAAGCAACCAGTAAACAGCTTGAGAATACTTAGCACTGAGGACCACAAGTTTCAGCCGATGAAGGGAAGGGAGTCAGGAAAGAAAGACGGAAAAAGATCAATACAAATTCACTTATCACACAGTTTTGACAACCATGGTGAAGATCAAAACTAGGTCATCTTGCTCTGGGCCATCACACAAAAGCATGGCATGGCCTTTTCAACATTTGTTACTGTGCCATTCATCAGACCTCCTCCCATTACCAAAATATATGACATTTATAGATTTATAAATGTGGTGTGTATGTGTGTGTGTATATGCATATACATATACATATACATATATACACATTGTACATATACATACATATTTTTAATGTGCCCCATCAGGTGATAAACTCAGGGATCCTCATAAATGAGATGTAAATCAGAAAGACTTCTAATAGAATTTTATGTGAAAAAGACCCTATATACTTCTAAATTTCATTCCCATGCATTAGGTTTTTTGGATATAAATACATTCTCCCAAATAAGAGAACATGAGTAGATCAGGATAAATCCATGACCTGAAAACCTAAACTCTAGATCATCTTCATCCCAACAGTATCATCTCCACATGTGAGGCAGCACACTTAGTCTTTTGTTATCAAGGGCCCAGTTTATGAAAACACCTCAGTGTTACATAACTGTGACTACACAAAATATTTTTGCAGATTTTCAAAAAATTCTACTTTTGAGATTAACAGAGCATTTGTATTTAAGAGGTAGCGTGTAGCTTTTCCAGACAACGTAAAGAAATATCATTAATATCATTTAGTCTCAATATTGCAAGTGGACGTTCATAGTGAATATATTCTACACAGTCCTACGTCTGGGCCTTAAGTTAGAACTGAATTCGTAATCACAGAAATTATAACTTAGAAAGTTTCTGAGAATATAAGGGGCAATGGAACCGGTGAACCTCCCAGTTAGTGTACCTGCCTTAAATCTGTCTGCCGTTAAGCATTCGGAATCCCAGGTTCTCCCATCACCAAGAGCACCTCCACTTTTGCTCACGCTTGCACACTGCCTTGCACGGGCTGGCCTTCTGACATAATGCTGCTGCAGTGACACAGCTTCCTCCTTGCCGCTGTCAACGTCTTCAGTGGTCTGGTGCTCTTCCAGCCCTTTTAATTCCTATATTGTGTTTGTGAATAACAGAAAGATGACACAGCAAAAATACAAAAATTCTGCCAACCCACCAATTCCTTCTGTCTTAGTCCATTTGGATTGGTATAACAAAATACCTCAGAAACAACAAAAATTTACTTCTCACAGTTCTGGAGGCTGGAGGTCCAAGGTCAAAGTGTCAGTATTGTCGAGTGAGAGCTTTCTTCTGAGTTGCACACTCTTTGCTGCATCCTTACTTGACAGAAGGGGCTAGAAAGCCCTGTGAGGGTGTCTCTTTTATAAGGGCATTAATCCCATTCATGAGGGCCCCCCACAGCTTAATCACCTCCAAAACGGCCCACCTCCTAACACCATCACATTGGGCATTAGGATTCCAACATGTGAATTTGGGGGAGACACAAACTTTCAGATCATAGCACTTTCCAACACACCAAAGGCTATGATCCCACTTCTGAGTGACCTGGTTGAGTGAAGAGGTGGAAAGAAGCTAATACGTAGTTTCAAAATGCAAAATTACAAGCTGGAAAGTAAATGACTAAGTATGAGCAGGGATCAAATGATCAGAAGCTCACAGTGAGTAATAAACTAGCAGTGAGTTAATAACGGGAGGCTCTAATGTTTAGAAAACAATTCAAATATTAGGATGCACAAAAGCAATCACTATCTCCATATTAATCAATTCTACTCAAGGCCTTGTCAAGATGCATTGCCCTCCATTAGGGCCTGAAATAGAGAATTTGGGGAAATTCCGAACTCCCGCCACCAAGAGGATGCAAGTGCTGGAGAAAGCTCTGGGGAGGTTTAATTATTGTCTTTGGCTGTGTGAGGCTCCCACACAGACTGCAGAGTCATGGAAGAAGGGAATCGAAGCCCTGTGTAAGGGCAAAAGCACTGGATTCATAAGGCGATGGCAGAAGACATTGGATTCAGACATTTTCTGGCTTTGAGTGTTATTGAATAATTGATTCAAACAACGAGCTGGAGTAAGGACTCGTTTTCAAAAGTCTTTCAAAATCAGATAGTTTTTCATCTCTCTGCACCTAAGAAAGGAATGGGTAAGATGGTGTCTCTGGTTCTCTAGTTCAGTCAATTCTTGATTATCTGTGATTCTATACTGATTTATCAATTATTCAAACAATTTAGAGAAAAGCTATTTTTCTCCTGTAAAGCTGATATTTAAATATCAGATACTCAATACCCTATCCTAGCTTTGGGAGCTCTCTGTTGAAAGGCACCACAGAATTGAAATTTTATTATCAACAACTCTAAAATGAATTTGTAATTTGTGAGGCTCAGTAACAAGTCAAAGTTTGTCCTGAACTAGGAAAACATACATTTGTTTAAAGAAAGTCAAATTTTCTATGCTTTGATTCTAATGACTTATTTTTTTCTCTCCCAGCTCTGCTGAGTCAATTTAAACCAGTGAAATGGAGTAATTTCATAATGGCACAAACAGGGCACAACTAAAACAAAACAAAACAAAACAAACACAAAAACACACAAAACAAAAGTGACATAACTGTATGTCACCCAGGGCCTATAGAATTTTTAAAATCTTTTTCATCAAAGACAAAGACCTCAAGGAGGTAAACTACTATTACCTTGTTATTTCCTCCCTACTGTCGGACAGGCATTCCTACTGTGGGATTTTTTTCTTTTTTGGCCTCAAAAGAAGCCAAAACACAATGCATACAGTTTGTCAGGATATCTGTAAAAAAGACTATAATTTTTTTCTTTTCAATAAGACAACAAATTAATATTTGAGTTTTCCAAATTTCTTAAAACTTACACTTTTTAGCAAAATCATGATGTGAAAATAGTTTTAAAACAAAGAAAATCTAATTCTATGAAAATACACTTTTATTCCTGCACAATGGAAATCAGATCACCTTCAGAATCTCTGAGAAAACCATTCAAGGAAGGACCAGGTAAATACAAGAGAACTTAGAAATAGGACAGAAAGAGAAAAAGAGAGACATTTCAACATTGTTGCAAATAGTGGGCTTGATCGTTTTTCCCATTTGATTACCTAATCAGTAATGAGGAAGTACATGAAATACTTTACAAGAAAATCTGAGGCATTTGAGTATAAACCTTGAAAGTTTTGTAGTAATTCCTAATAGATAGCACCCTTAAAAGTGTTTGATTTTTAATCTGGCTATTAAGTATTCTCTGGAGTTAACTGCCTTATATTCTTCTAATGTTTTAGACATATTCCACCAATGTCAAATAAAAGTTTACTTTTCTCAGTGCTAATATACTAAACATACCAAGTAACTCATAACGTTTTCTCTCTTTACAAACCTCAAGTGTATAAAGGTTACAAGTGTTAGAATTCAAATAAATGTATAATATTTTATCAAAGGGAAACTTCACTTTCATGGTGCTATGTGCCCTGAGACATTTTCCCCAGGTAAAAACATTTATCTACAGCTGTGTGTATAAAGACAAAATAACTAGTGTGGGATGGCATTTCACTAAATTATACAAGCTACTGAATTACTATTGCTATTGTTTTTTTTTCTTAAGTGAGTGTTTACATGTTTTTATAGGTTTAGCCTAGACACTTATATGTAGTTAGTGTTCAGTAAATATAAGTGATTCATTTGGGGAGAGGGAGGTGTCTTAATCTGCACAATCTCTCCAGTCTGCTTGCTAACAAATTCAGACAGGATCAAGAAATTAGAACTTTTGCTCTTTGAAAGACACTATTTACAAAATGATGATGTAAACTCCAAACTGGGAAAAATGTTTGCAAAATACATATTGGATGAAGAACTTGCATTCAAAACAAATTTAAAAATGCTCCTGGCTTGATAAGAAAAAGACACATAGCTAAATTATTTTTAATGGGAAAAAAATTGAACAAACAACTAACTTCACAGATGGAACTAAACATATCAAAAAATGTTCAACATCGCTAAGTCATTAGAGAAATACAAATTAAACTGAATTAGATATCACTACAAACCAACCAGAGTGGCAAAAGTTTTAAACTGACAATACCAAGTGTTGGTGAGGATACAGAATGACTGCAATTCTCATCTATTGTCGCTGGAATGTAAAATGTTCCAACCACTTTGGAAAATAGTTTGGCAGTCTTGTGATGCATTTGCCATTTGGTCTATCAATCTTATTTCTAGGTATTTGTCCACAAGAAATGAAAAGATATGTCCACACAAAGACTTGCAAGGCTAATTTTTATAGTAGCCTTACTCATAATTGTTAAACACTGGAAACAACCCAAATGTCCACAAATTAATGAGTGGAAATATAAATTGTAATACAAGCATACAATGGAATATTATGCAGAAAATGAAAAAGAACAGACTAATAATAGCTGCAACAGCAAGGGTGAATCTTAAAAGCAATATGCTAAGTGAAGGAAGTCAGGCACGAGAAAGCTTCATGACTCAATTTGTATGACATTCTAAAAAAGGCAAAATTATAAGGACAGAAACCAGGTCTGGTGGATACTGCAAGCTAGGAGTGAGAAAGGAGAATGATTACCCAGGCATATGAAAGAATGCCTTTGGGGGTGATGGAAAGATTCTATATCTAAACTGTGATGAGGTTACCTGGCTGTTTACTTTTCCCAAAACTTAAGAAATGATACATTTTAAAAGGGTCATTTTTACTTCGTGAAAATTATACCTTCAACAGACCTTTCACTAAAAGGAGATGTGTGTGAGTGGATGTACATCTTTATATCCCTGTTCATAAAGTGATGGCCAAGCAGCCTGCCTGTCCACGATGAGGACTGATCAGAGGGCTGGGTCACGTGCCACGGTTCCATTTCATTTCACTATGTTGGCTCTATGCTCAAAGGGCATTTTAAAAAGAAACACCGTCACCCCCAAACACCATGAACCAGCACTGCCCCATCTCCGCCACCCAGTCCAATAGCCAAGCTTTTTCACATTTTATCTGGTTTGGCTTTTTGTGCTCTTTCCCTTTAAGTGTTAAATTGTCAAGGTGGTGTCCCAATCACCCCCATCTATCCTAAGATGTTTCGCTTGCCCCTTTTATAGGATCTTAAACTTAACCCGAGTCATTTTCTAAAGAGCGATAATGGAACTGTTACGGGCAGATTGCAATGCACAAGTGCATAGTAAAGCTTTTACTTAAATGGAACCTACCCACAAAAGGAAGAACCCCAACACCACCGCAGCAGGGCCATGGTGGTGATGGCGGTGGAAACAATATTATCAGGAGGATTCATTTCCACCTTACTTTAGACCTTTTGCTGTAATTCCTTACATAAAAATCTCTTTCTTTCCTTGACCATTAATACTGATAATTATATCTGTATTTCTTAAGAATATTATGAGTTGCCATTTCTGCATAGTAGCAGATTGAATTTATTCACCTTATGGATATATTATTATCACAGATAATAACTGCAGCATGATAATTATCATTAATTATTCATTTGGATTAAAAGGCAAATAGGCTTGTATTCAAGGGTCTTCCAGAGCACCGTTCATTGTTCCCGAGCCCTGTGCGCCAGTGTGACTAATTCGTACTCTTTTCTGAGCCACTGTTGACATCTGACGGGTCCCATATGTATTTATTTGAAAATATAATAAAAGGAATAAGTACACCATTTCGGGAAGGAGTCACTAAAACAGACATATGGTTTCTTCTTTGCCCTTTAAGTGAGGGTGTGCAATTGTCTGTTAAAACCAGGCCGCCGTGAGCATTGCTTCGGTAGATGTGTATGTATTTCCTTTCTTTGCATCCTTGCCTTGGACTATTTAAGCTCATATAAGCCTGTATATTTACATAATAGCTTTTTGCAAAAATAATAATGTGGTGAGTCATACAGTTTATCCTTCATTGAACAAAATGGTTTTAGCAGGGTGGTTTGTGCTCGTGTTTGAAGCTGACTTCAGTTTAATATGCAAAAAGAGCCTCTGCAAAGTTTGGGAAATCCGTAGAGAAATCAGAAAGAGGGGAGATGGAGAAAGAGAGGATGATACATCTTACAAATGTGACTGCTTTTTGGTGGTTTGTTAGTAACACACACCAAAATTGAGACATGTATATATTTCCAGAGTCTCTTTTATTCCTTCTCTTGGTCTTACTCCTGAATTTTTTGTAACCTGCCATTCATATTTATACGTTTAAAGTAGATATCAAATGATGGTTTGAAGACTATGCCCGTAGAGCTAATATTAACATAGTCTTGAGTGTCCTTGACGTAGTTGGAACTGCCTTTTGAAATGACAGTGGGTTTTTTTTCTTCGTCTCCATCGGTGATGCAAGAAAGGGGCTAATACACTGGGCTGGATGTTGCTTTGGAAAGAGACTCGTGCTTGTAGTTGTCAGAATACTTTCGTGCTGCCCTTCATTTTCTCCTCATGACATTCCTCTGGGGTACTGTGGGGCAGCTAGCATTATTCCCATTTACAGATCAGGAAATTGAGGGGCCAGACAAGTGGTGTTTAATTAGGGGCACACAGTGGTGGGACTAACTCAGGAACCCATGTCTCCAGACTCGTAACTCCTCTTTCTGAGCCTCTCTGAGCACTGCTGTGAATGGTCTTACCTGGAAGATGAAGAAACAGAGAAAAACTGTGAAAACTCCGCCCGATGGAACTGCTGCCAATTTCAGAGCAGGAAGAGACCCCAGGAGCGGCGGCTGTGAGGCTCTGTGGCTTCCATCAGTGCCGCTGGTGGGGCCCCTCCTATTTTTCAGCCAGTCCATTTAGGTGCAGCCACTCACGCCTGACAAAGGGCCCATGGTCAGAGGCAGCTTGGTGAGCAGTAGACACATGCTGTTGTAATGCAAGCTGTCTTTCTGAATAGAAAGCTCATTTTTAATCTATCATACTTAGAATAATAATAAGTACTCAAAACGCTATCTGCCAATAACTGCATTAAGCAAATTTCATATATTCTGCAAAGAAAATAGGAGCCCAAGCAGCTTCCCATCACTAAAGAGTTGTTTAGGAAGAAGTCTCAATCTATGAGACATTTCTCTCTTTGACAATTAACAAAATAGAAGAGGGGCACCTGGGTAGCTCAGATGGTTAAGCCTCCAACTCTTGATTTCAGCTCTGGTCATGATCTCATGGCTCGTGAGTTCGAGCCCCACATCAGCAGTGCAGAGCCTGCTTGGGATTCTTTCTCTTCTCTCTCTCTCTCTCTCTCTCTCTGCCCCTCCTCTGATCAAGCACTCTCTCTTGTGCTCTCTCTCAAAGAAATAAACTTTAAAAAAAAAAGAAAGAAAGCTTATAAACATTTCTTCTTGGGGATTTGGACTCTAACTTTACCATCCTACAAGTATTTATTGACTACCGACTATGATATCGACCTCTATTCTAGGTACCAGGGATATAACTCTGAATAACACAAAGCACCTGTGTCTTAGTCCATTCAGGCTGCTGTAACAGAATACCACAGACAGGTGGCTTATAAATAATGGAAATTTGTTGTTTACAGTTCTGGAAGGCAAGCCGGGAAAGTCCAAGATCAAGGTGCAGGCAGATTTGATGTCTGGTGAGAACCCACTTCCTGGTTCATTGACAGCCGTCTTCTTACTGTGTCCTCATATGCTAGAAGAGATGAGGGGGCTTTCTGGAGTCCCCCTTTAGAAGGGCACTAATCCCGTTCTTGGCAGCACCACCCTCATGACCTAATCACCTCCCAAAGGCCCCACCCCAAATGCCATCTTACTGGGGTTTTGATTTCAACATATGCATCTTGAGGGAACATAAGCATTCAGTCTATAATACCCTGCCTTTGGACGGTATACATTTTAGTGGGGCAGAAAGATGATGAACAAATATTTCATATTTCATAGTAGTGACAAGTGATATGTGGAAGAAGAATTTAGAGAAAGGTAGTAAAATGGACAGGTGTTAATTGGGGGCAACACAAGATGGGGCAGAGAGAAGGCACAACCAAGGGATGTGAAATGCGAGATGAGCAAAGATGTTGTCACGTGCAGACTCTGGGGTCATCCCGGATGGAAGGCCAGCAAATGCAGAGGGATTCATACGAGCGAGGGTGTTCAAAGGAAGAATCAGAACCCACAAAGCATCGTGCACCAGATAAAAATGTTCTTGCCGGTGATATTTAATTTGTTGTCAGCCTCTTTAATTTCCCTCTGAACATTTTTCTCTCTTGCTCTGAATAGGATTCTCTTCTGGCTGAGTCTCTTTGATCTGATTGGTTTATGTATTTCTTTTTGGCCATGTTATGTTGACATTTCTGTCAACTCCCTGAAATCAGATTCTAAAAATGGAATATTCTTCTAATAGTCATGATCACTTGAATATAAAATAACCTGGCACATGAGAAAACAGAGCTGTGAATTACAGCGGCTTTACAATTGAATTATGTTAAGTTTTGATGGATTGAGGAGGAGGCCAAATTACATGAATTGTCTCTCCTGATGCTTTCTCTTTTTCTGAAAGGAATACTGACTTTAAATCAATCAGACTTATTTAAAAAAGAATAGCTAAGAGCTAGCGTTTCTTGAAAGCTCACATTGTGCGAGAGGCTCCCCTGGGCACTTGGCATGTTATTTCTAACCTGCACGTAATCCAATGCAATACACATCATTATCCCCGTTTTCAGGCAAGGAAGCTAAGGCTCAAGTAGAATCACTGTTCCAAGGTTGTGCGGCCCAGTTTCCATTGTCCCAAAGCTGTGCACTTAACCATCATCTCTTCTTTACAGTGGGGAAACAACAAGCCTTTTTTAAGCATGGGGGTGACGCAGATTTCTGTTTCAAACAGAGACTTCTGGCAGCAATGGAAAGGATGGGTTGGGAAGGGATGACTGTGCAGTTAGGACAAGTGGGAGATAATTTCAGCTCAAGAGACAGAGAGACCTTAAACTAGCAGCATCGTCAATAGTGGTTCCAGTAACAACCAGCCAGCCTCTGGAGGACCCCCAGGAACTCTGGTATCCAAAATCAGGTGACTCTGGGTAGAAATGCCTGTTCAAATAAGCTACAGAAAAATAACTTGACCATGTCTTATATAATCTTCTTATAGCAGAAGAACACTGCCCTCTATTGCTTTTTGTTTCTTGGCTCTCAGTGGCCCAGCATGTATCAGGAAAAGAGGTGCTATCAGTCAGTGGGCACATCAGTTGAAGACTGTGAAATGTGCCCCTGGATGATCAATAGAGAGTCCCCATCTCAATTCTCAGCTCCCCACAGGCACTCAGAAATCTCACCCAGTTCTTCTAGAGCACATACAGGCTTTAGCTCCCTGCCCTGACGAAAGTGATAAAGAGGCTCTGATATGTTTGTACAATGGCACAGTTTTCAAACTTTATTGGAAATGTTAGTAACTGTAATTCAGTTCCCTAATCTAAATCACCATACAGAATGTGTTGAATATACTTATTTTGCCTTGCTCTGGAAAAGATGGAATAATTATGAATATAAATCGCTTCTGCTTCCTTCATATGAAAAAAAGACATTATATGCATATAAGTCAAATAGAGTATAAGAGAGAAATAGATGCAGTGTAATAATGATGAGAAACCATAATATCTGCGTGGAGGTGGATGTGAAATTGCCACTCGTTACTCGAATGGGGAGAAAGTTAGTAGGCAATTAGCAACAGCAAATGCCAAGTGGAAGGATAATTTGTAAGACAACAATAAACATCGTCTATACTGATGAGTCAGAAAGGAGGAAGCAGAAGCGCCAATAAAACAAGCGGAGCAGCCACGGGAAAGATGGCATTAGCACCAGGCGAAAATAAAACAAATCTTCTCCACTCCTCATCATAACTTCCAGCATTTTCGGTTTTCAGTTTGTTCTGGACTAGCCGGGGCAATAGCCAAGCTTAGAAAATTATAGTAATAATAAGCCACATTGTGTGAAAAAAGCGTGCTTTCAGCCAATGAAACATCACCGGGACCTATTCACAGGGCAAGGCAAGCCCTTCTGAAAAAAGGGAAGCTATAAAAATAGAAAGCAATGACTCAGCCCTCGAAAATCAAAGAACAAATAATTATATAATCAGTGAAGAAGGACCTGAGGGGTATAAATCAGTTGGCTCAGCTACATCCACACACACAGGAAGAAATTACAGTAAAGAATTTTCAAAATTAAGAAACACAGCAATTGGAAGGATAATCTTTGCACATCTAACATGTCCACTGACTCTCGGTGCTCACCTGACCTGAAGCGTTCCAGACCAATTAAACCGTTTGAGTTTCAACGATCTTCATCATCTTCCTCCGTAATCTATGCATTATGCAGAGAAGCTTTTCATACACTGCAGATATGACTATGTATGTGGATCATATATACAATGACTGAAATCTGCAAATAATAATACATATAAGTATTTCTTAAGCAGTATATGTTATTTAAGAAATGCTTAAGGGGTGCCTGGGTGGTTCGGTCGGTTAAGTGTCTGGCTTTGGCTCAGGTCATGATCTCGCGTTCGTGGGTTTGAGCCCCGCGTCAGGCTCTGTGCTGACAGCTAACTCAGAGCCTGGAGCCTGTCTTCAGATTCTGTGTCTCCCTTTTTCTCTGACCCTCCCCTGCTCACGCTGTCTCCCTCTCTCTCTCTCTCTCAAAAAATAAATAAAACATTTAAAAAAATTTTTAAGAAATATTTAAGTGTGTACTTTGCTACTTGCTTCATGTATGCTATCTCATTTAATCCTTACAGCCTTATAAACTGGGTACTATTATTGCATTTCTTATATATGAGGAAATTGACCCTAGATTTTTAATTTCTTGCTCAAAGTGAGGCTGGATCTTGAACTCATATCTGTCAGATGAATAAATGTGAATGCAAAACAACAGAGAAGGACAATCTACATTACAGTTGAGAAGAGCATTCTGGAACTCAGCGTCAGACAGACTGAACTAGCATCCTGGCTCTATTCATGCCCTGCTCCTATTTAAAACCATTCAGCAGCTTAGTTCACTTAATCCTCACAACAGCCGTGTAAGGGAAGAATGATGATGGTGATGATGAAGATGATGATGGTGATGATTAAGGTGACAGTGACAAGGATGTGACAGTGACAGGTGGTGGTGATGATGATGACGGTGATGAATGTGATAAGGAGGATGGTGACAGCGATGATAATGATAATATCCATTTTCCAGATGAGGTTAAGTGACCTGCTCAGAGGCAGCTGGCTAAGTAAGAAGTTAAGTTCATGTTGACCAGAAAGCCTGTGATTTTACACATTCTTCTAAAATCCTGGAACATTCCCCGTCTGAGGACCGTCGGTCACGTCTCAGCTGTATGAGCTTTCTAATGCCGCATAACAAAGTTAGCTGCCTCAACACATGTGGATCACCTCACACTTTGCGTGAGTCAGGGGTCTGAGTGCAGACCAGTGCTTAGGGTCCCCAGCTTAGGATGTCACGTGGCTGCAAGCTGGGTGTCAGCTGAGCCACAGTCCTTTCGGGAGCACAAGGTCCTCCCTCAAGCTCATGTGGTTGTTGGCAGAATTTAATTCCTTGTGGTTGTGGGACAGAGGTTCCTGCTTTCTTGCTGGCTGTCAGCCAGGCACCTCTCAGCTTCCAGAGACCCCCAGACCCACTAGAAACAGAGCAGCTACTGATTCAAAGACATGAGGCAAATCTTCCTGACTGCTGGTCTTTTTTAAAGACTTTGGCTGATAAGGTCAGCCCACTCCAAATAATCTCCCTCTGGGTTAACCGGAAGTCAGTAGATTAGGAGCATTGATTTACATATGCAAATTCCCTCCACCTTTGTCATACAAGGTAGCATAATCATGGGAGTAATATTCTCTCACCTTTGCTATATTCTAAGATAGAAGTAAATCACAGGTCTTGCCCTCAGGAGGGCCATTACCCTTAAGGGAGGGGCATTACACAAAGCCATATTCACTGGGGATCTTGGAGCTATGCCTACCACAGCAGCTTTAGGAGTTATTTGCTATTCCCTGCAGTGGAGTTACTCTTCAATTCCCATGTGTCTTCCAGTACTTTCCAGTCATAGAATCTATCCCACAGTAATGCGATGGCTTATTCCCCACTAGATGTCAAGCCCTTCCAGCCAGAGATTTTATCTTGCTCACCACGGTATTCTCCGCATACGCCACAGTGCCTGGCACTTGTCAGCATGTGAGAAACAGGAACAATGATTATCCAAACAGCATTTCTTCAGACATATTAGTTCCTGCCAATAAATAAGGTCTAAAGGTCATACTATCTTCTTGGATTTTTTATCCAGTTCTCCGATTCAGCCAATATTTTCACAGACACATATAATAATTCAAAAGTCCACATTACACTAACAAATAACAAACGTAACAAACACATGATAGTCTTCACATCATCACTAACAGCAGATTTCTGAGTCATTTATTTTCTCACTGTCTTCTAGTTGAAATATGCCGTTTGCAGTATGACTGATACCTTCTAGTTTCACAATGCATTTATTAAAAAGAAATCTTCAAAGTAAATCCTTCCATTATATAAATGGATAAAAAAATAGATTTGCCTAATTAAACACTGGAAAAATAGTCCTCAAATTCAGCATTAAAATGACAAAAGTACGAGCCATGGAAAGATGATATTACCACAATGTTATAAAATACCTGCAGGCAAGGAAGTCTGTGAGGAAAACACAGTAGAATATTTTGTAACCAAGTAGAGGGCAGTTGAGGTGGTAGAAAACAGATCTGTAAGGGAAGCATGTTTTCAAGTCCCAAGCCATGATCCTACCATGGCTTACTCGAGATAAGCAATTCAACAGTACAGGGAAACTGTGAACTGACATTTATCATGCACTTAAAAACCCACAGTGCTATGTCTTTGCATTTAGGGGTAACTCGAATTGCATACTGTTGCCCTTAAAAATATATCGGAAATTGATCTTAGCTTTTTCACAAGTGGAGGCACAGAATCATTCGAATATTTTTTCAGGTTATAGCTAAAACTCCCTCAAGTTGGACTATTTTATTTTAGTCTTCATGCATGGAAGGAACCACCGTGGGGACACCATTATAAGAGTCCTTTGCTCTATTTCTGGGTGAGCCTATCACTGGGATAATCACAAAAATGCGCCAGCTCTATAATTATTTAAGACTGAAGAAAAAGATACGTTCAGGACTTGGATGACATTCAAACTATTGCCTACAGCAACCTTTTTAAAAAGTTCTAAGGAGACTCCATAACCAGTTTATTGCTCCATTAAATAAAAGTATATCTTTTCCCTGACATGACTTCAGGATTCTCTCTTAGTGACCTAGCATCAAGATTCCCAAAGAGAAGGCTTGTAAATCCTGCATGAAAATAAATGTGAGTCCAAATGCTCTGGGTTGCTCAGAGGCGGGACAGGAGCAAAGGATGGAGAAGAAGTCTGTTGGGCCCTTTAAAAAGTCCCACAATAAATAAATGAAAATAAGAAACGGGGCCTATAATACCAGAGTTTATGTCTTATTTTGTGTCCTATCTTTTTTTTGTAGGCAGAACCAGAATAGGCTGTATACCTAGTCATTTGGGTTTAGTTGAGTGAAAGAGAAAGGAAGAAACTCAAGGGCCAACAAAGCTTTTGCGGGCAGAAGAGAAATTGGCTGTATAATGATATCTCAGATCTATATTTGTCAGCCTATTACAGTAAGCTCTGCTCTCTACTGCCTATTAATAGTTGGCACTTCTGCAAATCTGTAGTTCAAAGATAGCCAATGTCCATAATGATGACCCAAGGGCTGCAGAAACCCAGAGGGCTTCCTGCCCCATCCAAAGAGGTCACAGGCCCTCTGTGCCCTGAGCTCTAACCATTCCAGACAGGCCTGCGCTCTCCTGCAACACATCCTGGGAGGAAGCTCTATGCCTTTCTTGCTCTCCATGCTAGCAGCTGAGAATCCCTTCCCCTGGTAGCAGAGCAGTATGCCCAGAGTCAGGGGCTCCATCAAAACTTGCTGAATTAAGGAATGGAAATCAGTGCTATAGGAAATTTTTTTCCACTGCAGCTTATTTTAACTCCTCGGGCTACAGTGGAAGGCACTTTTCTATCATGCATCTCATTGGTGATTTTCTTCTGAATGCTTGAGAACTTCAGCCTTTCCTGCCTACCCTGGACTAGTCTGTTGCTGTACTCTGTCCAAAGGCCTGTCATAATTTACTTCACACATCCCCTTCTTTATACTCTCAGTGCCGATAGTTGTACCTGGTACGTAAGAGGTGCTCAATAAACAGATGCTGGACAAATGGCCCAAGAAGCGGATGAATGAGTTGCCTCTACCACAATGTCTTTCCTGGATTACTGGGAAAGATCCTTCAATGGACCCACTACTTACATACTTTATTCTAAATTGTATTAGTCATTATTTCCCAGAAATGCCTAGATTTTTCCCTGTGTTTTCCTCCTTCCTGAGGGTCCTCAAGTTGAAGTCCATTCTTTTCATTCTCCACGGCCTAGTTCAAATCTCCCTTCCTCCAGGAAGCCTTCCCTGATAACCTTGGCTATCGTCTCCCCTACTCCTAACTCTGCAACTGCTGAGGCTGATCCTTGACTCCATTAATTTTCCTTACAAACAAACCTGAAAATTAAATGTAATGAGTAAAATTTTATTTTAGGAATTCTAGTGTTTTATGTTTCAAATGAAAACAAATTTGGATTTAATCACAGAAATTTGGGATATTGGGGTAATGCTGCTTCGTTTCTAATAAAAGCAGAAGAATGAGAAAATGAGTATATTAACTTTACCCAAAAGTCTGACGTTCACTCTCAACATTACATAATCAATTTAATTTTATTTCTTCAAAGTATGAAAACAGTTACCGTTGTAAAAATTTTAAGGCACTTTGTTAATCGGCTTAATTTTAATTTTTAAAATAGATAGCTTTCCCGAAAGCTAAATAGGCAAAAGTGTAAGCTTTAGATTTTTGAACAAAGATCACAGTACTTCATGTATTTAAAAGTGCACAATCGATTCGATCAGTGAACATTTCTTACAAGGTTTGTAAATGGCACATGCAACAAGAGTTGTTTTTTTTTTCCCCCAAGAATACCCAGTTAGGCTTGACAGCTTGTTTACAATAGTACCCTGAAGACACATTCTACAGTGCTCAACTATATAAATATACATTTGAGATACACACTCTGGCTCGTAACATTTGTTAAACATCTGAAACATGAAGTCAATCCAGTTAGTGTGTTCTTTGTACTTCTTTAAATAGGATGAAGGAAATGGATCTCTAGACCTTACAAGTGCATCTGCACACTCCTACTTCAATTGACATATACCACTGTGAAAATCAGAAAATAATTCAAAGACCTCGATAAAGAGAAAGAGACGGGGGATCCAAAGACACCTTATGGAAATACATGGCAAGCAGAGATGGAACACCAGTTATGAGAAATATAAGGGAGGGACAGGGGCGCTTGGGTGGCTCAGTCTGTTGGGCATCCGACTTCGATCTCACGTCATGGGTTCAAGCCCTGCATCGGGCCCTGTGCTGACAGCTTGGAGTCTGGAGCCTACTTCAGATTCTGTCTTCCTCTCTCTCTGCCCCTCCCCCACTTGTGCTCTGTCTCTATCTCAAAAAAGTTAATAAACGTTAAAAAAAATTTAAAAAGAATATGAGGGAGGGGCACAGGGAAAAGGTCCTCTGTTAAGTCATACTCTTAGACCATTAAAGCCAAAATTTCCACCATTAAGAATTCATTTCTTCAGATCAAAAGATCCCATAGGGGGTGCTTGGGTGGCTCAGTCGGTTAAGCCTCTGACTTCAGTTCAGGTCACGATCTCATGGCTAGTGGGTTCGAGCCCCGCGTTAGGCTCTGTGCTGACAACTCAGAGCCTGGAGTCTGTTTCGGATTCTGTGTCTCCCTCTCTCTCTGCCCCTCCCCAGCTTGTACCCTGTCTCCCTCTCCTTCAAAATTAAATAAACATAAAAAATAAAATAAAATAAAGTAGCAAATAATTTATTTAAAAAATCCCATAGGAATGCTCTGCTAAAATGTGAACATTACCTAGACTATTAGCACGGATTGGCTATTAGTATCAGCGGCTCACCACACCAGTCAAGAATATCTCTGAAGGGGCGCCTCGGTGGCTCAGTCGGTTAAGTGTCCAACTTCGGCTCAGATCATGATCTTGAGGTTCGTGAGTTCGAGCTCCGTATCAGGCTCTGTGCTGACAGCTCAAAGCCTGGAGCCTGATTCAGATTCTGTGTCTCCCTCTCTCTCTCCTGCCCTTTTCAGCATTCCCGCTCTGTCTCTCTATCAAAAATAAATAAACATTAAAAACATTAAAAAAAAATAAAGAATATCTCTGAAAAACCAAGAGTGGGTTTCACTGAAGCCTTGTAACAATAGTGAAAAAAAAAATGCTCATGGCTCTGTTCCCATGGATTTCTCAAGAACCCCAGCTCTCCCCAGATTCCTTCAAAGCAGACCTGGGAATTCTGAAAAAGGTCTTTCAACTACATTCCATGAATCCCTCTTCCTGGTTACCAAGGTTTATCTCTCATTTTGGTTGTCTTGTAGCTGCAGACAACCAAAGCAACAACCGTGCTATGAAGGCACCACGGCTCTGTGATGAAGGTCTCTGCCATCCAAGATGCCAGCTTTGCTGCCAGTGCCTTCGCTGCTGCTGCGGCGAAGGTGCCTGACCTTGAAGGAATTCATGTCTTTCCGAGAGAGCCATCTTTCCTCTCATCCAAAGCTCGAGCCAACCAATTCTTCTTACATCTTGAGTCTTAATATATCAGCATTTTACAATTTTCCTCACTATTTTATTATAACTCCTGTGTCCCAGTACTCTGGGTTGAATTATTTGATTTTCATGGATGACTCAATGGTCAAAATACAAGAAACTTCAATAAGCTTGCATATAATTCTATTGGGTTTGGGGAACTAAACTTATTTAAATTCTTATAAATTCTTCAAGCATTAACTCACTATCTCTTCTCAGGTTTTGGTCTTCAACCACCTTTCAGCAATTTTTATGTTCTTTTTCTTTTCCACTATAAAACCATTCTCCTTGCTGAAGAAGATAGAAACAAACTGAATTAAAGAATATGTTGGCTCTTTCTTCATAACATCTTTGAACGGTAGACAGAGCCACATTTTTCATAGCCATTTTTGGCGATCTTGAACATGAATAAAATTTTATCTCATATTAATCTACAATATGTGATTTGTGACTCAAATCTTAAAGGTTTGTGCCTATCTAAATGTATGGCCATCTTCTAGTCTGGTTAGTGCAGAAGAGATGATGCATAAATATCGAGTAAGTGAATGAACAAATGAATGGATGGTGATCTCAAACAAGTTAATCTCTTTGAGCCGCAGTTTTCCCATCTGTAAAATAGTAATACAAGTATCTATTTTAGAGAACCATATCAGAAGTAAATGAGCTATATTATCTGTAGGAGCATTTCTAATAACAGCATACTTCTTTTCAGCTTTGCGTAAGTTTTGGGTTCACCCTGGGATTTAGGTATGCTCATAAGGCTGGCTGTCTTGACATCCTTGTAGAGGTGGTTGGCTCTCTTGAAATTTTTAACCTTCTATTTTTATTAAATTTATATATGCACATACTTTATAGATTCACCCAGGTCTACACATTTTAGTAATAGACTGTTGTTAGCCTCTTCCCCCCAGCACCCTCAACTTCCCCTTCTTCAGAGGTAACCACTTTTAACATTTGTAGCTGATTCTGTTGGTATTTACCTCTATATTCTAAACGACATGCTTACATTGCCTGTACTTGATATTTTCAGCTCAGGATGTTATCTATTGACTCCCCACTTGGAAGATTAGCATGTTACACTCTTTCCTTCCTAGTCTCCACCATACACAGATGCCCACCTCTCACACCCCAGCCTCTCAATATAGTTATTTTAAATGTTTGATGATATTAACATTCAGCATGGACATTATTTTGACTCTGTACCATTCAAGGCTAAGCCACGGATCAATGGTAATTACCTTGACTTTCCTGCACATTTTAAATTGTTTCTGGCAATTAAAATTATCTTATCTCTTTTCCTAGCTTTCTATGTTCTTGTCACAGATTCATTTCAAACCTGACATGTCCCAGATGAACACTCTGGGCATCTACCCGCCTCCCCAGATGATTCTTCTCCCAGTCTCCCCATCTTCGTGAATGGCCCTCACTCCAATTGCTGAAGTCGCCCTTACTCATCCTTTCCCTTCACCCCTCACATTTGAACTGTATGCAGGATACATCCAGAATATATTTTGAATCTATCTTCCCATCTCCACTGCCACTGACCGGTGCAAGCCCTTTTTTGCCTTACTTGGCCTTTGCATAGAGTTCTATCCTTGGTATTCCCCCTCCATCCCCAATGCGATCATCACACAGCAAAAGGCCCTTCAAAAAATGCAAACTATGGGGCACCTGGGTGGCTCAGTCGGTTAGGCGTCCGACTTCAGCTCAGGTCATGATCTCACAGTTTGTGGGTTTGAGCCCTGCGTCGGGCTCTGTGCTGATAGCTAGCTCAGAGCCCGGAGACTGTCTTCGAAGTCTGTGTCTCCCTCTCTCTCTGACCCTTCCCTGCTCGCGCCGTCTCTCTCTCTCTCAAATATAAATTAAAAAAAAAAACATTAAAAAATGCAAACTAGATCATTCTGCATCCACTGGATGAGCTCCTCAGTGGCTTCCTGTTGTGTTCCAAGTGAAACCCATACAAGGCTCACTGCTCCAGTCACACTGGCCTTTTGTCAGCTCTGCGGAACACACAAATCCTGTTCTAGCTGCTGGGCTGTAGCTATTCCCTGGGCTTGGGATGGTCTTGACTGCTGTTCCTTCCCACCCTGCAGTAACGGCCCAAGGCCCTGCCTGCTCTGTACAAAGCAGGTTCTGCCCAGAACTATCTCATCAGTCTGCTTACTTCCTTCATAACCTGCAGGAAGAGTAGACGACATGCGCTTCAGGCCTGCTTGCTGCCCAGGACCACGTGGTGTGGTTGGAGTTCCGGAAGACAAAGAGAACTTGGGGTGATCTCAGGCGGCCAGAGCGGCATCAGCGTCAGAGCTGGAAAGATGCTGTTTGACCTGCAAGGGGGAGACAGAGCACCTGCTAGGGTCCAGGGAACCATCTGGCTGCAAAGGGGAAGAGGAAATGCTAACTTAGCAGTGCTTTGTGAAGTGTGGCCGTTGTTGTTAAAAAGCACTTGGACAACCTTATTCATTTACTCTTCTGCCTACTGTGACCGAGGCAGTTCCTCCCCTAAGAAATTCACAGCTTTACTGTTAGCTACAGCAGTTGGGATACAAGCTCTAGACATAGGCGGGCAATGGTATCACACTACCCTGTGATCCCACGGACCCCATACGGCCCAGGGTGTCCACTTCCGGGTGTCATATCTTGGGAAATGTGTTGTCAGGCTGTAGGATTTTCAGAGGGGAGACAGCTTGGATGTCAAGAATTCTAAAAGTAAGAACATATGACAAAGAACGGTGAAGGGAAATGGAGCTGTTTAGCCCAGGAAGAGAAATTAGTTGAAAGAGCCAAGAGGCCCTTCACAATGGTATGAAAGTGCTCTGTAACAAGTACACTGGTCACTTCGGCACCATTCTGAGCGCTGGGACCAGCAGTGCAGAAGCTAGATGCCGCCCCGAGGGGTGGTGTATGTGTGACAAAGATGTGCCACTTCTCCACAGTCGAATGACAGCTCGAGCACCCTGGCAAAGGCCTGAGCCATGGTCACCGGGGTTTGCAAACATCTCCAGCATGACCTTCCCGGTTCACAGAAAGGCCAGGTGTGTGGTGGGCGGCTGGCATTCCCAAGGTGGCTGCTGGCTCTAAAGGCAGGGATGCTAAGCCGGGGGAAAGCCCACAGAGGCCCAGGAGGGATCAGCCTCTATTCAAAGACCGTTAGAGAGAGCATAAGTTAAACCACTTTTCTGTTTGTTCTAAGATTTACTTCTGTACATTTATTCTCTGTGGAAACAGGGGAGTTGGCACGTGCAACGTTCCTCATAAAGCTCTCCTATTATCATTGATCAAGCTACCTGGCTGGTGGTCATAAATGAATAAACAGATATAAATTCCCAAGTAAGCACACACTCTGTTCTGTTTTTATATACCACTAAATGCTTTTTTTTTTTTTTTTTTTTGGCTACATCCTATAAGAGCAGAGGAAGCCTCAGATGATTTGATAACACAAACAATTAAATTGGGACCCTTTCCCTAATGAAAGGGAATTATGGATATGTGCTTTTCTGGGAGCCTTTAGTACTTCCCACTACCAGTCTCCTCTCCCCTCCACCAACCACACACACACACACACACACACACACACACACACCCCACATGGCTTCTCTTGTAGGAGTCGGTTGAATTTGGCTCAAGTGCATTCACTGATGTCTTCATCCCAGCACTCACACTCAACTTGCCCTGATAAAAATGTTTTTATTAATAACCTAAAAATTTAATGAGAGCCCTGTCTTTAAAAAAATATCCAGTGCTCTTTTTACACTAAATTTATAATGAGCCTTTGGGAAATTTCTGAAGTTCTTATACACGTATTAATTCCCATTAATTAACTTAAAGGCTGCAATGCAAATAAAAACAGTTCCCATCTTCAGAAAGGGCAGGGCTCGGAGTGGGAGAAGATTCCCTGACTCAGGATATTTTCCGTGCTCCCGTGAGCTGCTGACTGCTCCATGATTCTGGCCTCCTGCTAAGACCAACACCGAGCTACCTTAAGACTGAGTGGAAGTTTCCCAAGAAGCCAGCACTCTTCGCTCCACAGCAGCAGGGCAGGGGCTGCATGAGGTGATGGAAAGACCAGATACAGGCTAAGATCAGATCCCAGCCATGTCTTACGTGGGCCTTACACAAGGTATTTACTACAGTGCGGAAGTAAAGAGGTAGGCCACAAAAGCAACAGAAATCAGCAGTTCACGGTGGCTGTGCAGGCACTTTCCTGATTCTATATCCTGTTAACATTAAGAAATATCTAAGGGATTCCCCCAGCTCCACTTAGGAATTGGCAAAAATGACATTATCCCTATTTGTACCAGAAGAAAAACGCAGGTGAAAAGTTAACGGATTTCTCCCCAAACAGGAAGTTCTGAGATACATGGAACTGTATTTCGCAGGGGGAAAAAACCCAGCTCTTATGTCTATGATGCAAAGATAATACAATGGTTCCCTAGCCCTAGGATAATCTGAAATGGAGCTGCACCAGGGCTCTTGGCAGCAACACCCTCCTCCCCAAACGCACAGCCACTCGAGCATTACTCAAACACTGCATGAGGACAAATGGCCAGGCCAGACCTTGAACCTGGCGTTTGAGAGCTGATGCTTGGGCCGCTAACCCCTTCCTCTGGCACAGCAGCGTCCTGGAAGGAGACACTCTTCCTCAGCCCTGGCTGCTGGACACTGCACACTGTGGCGCTCTGATCGGCCTCCAGGAAGCGCTGCCTCCCAAGGGGAAGGAATTACACACCCAAGGACGGAAAAGGATGCACTCTGTATCCCTCCTGTATGCACGGGGAGGGCTTACAAGCAAGAGCGCTGTGTTCGAACAAGTCTCTGGCAATCCACTCTTCGACGATGGGAGGGCCCCGACACAGCCCCGAAGGTTGCAGCCAGGAGGCAGAAGGCTTTCGCTGCTTTGCGTCAGGGCCCAGGGAAAAGCAGACGGGAGAGAGGGAAGAGGAAGAAGAGGACACTGAATATTGGTTTTCTTAAGTGGAAAGTAGCTACAAGTTAAAAAGTTGCTTCGGAAGCACCAGGGAAAAGAGAAACATATACAAGCTTAATTAACAGGATTCAGATGAAAGAAGGGTAAAGCAATTAAATATTCATTATAGATCCCATATAACTGTGATGGAAAACAAAATCGAAAAGATGCATTAGAGAAACAAAAACCTTAAAAATTAAAAAATTTAGAGGAGGGGCGCCTGGGTGGCTCAGATAGTGAAGTGTCCAACTCTTGATATAGGCTCAGGTCATAATCTCAAGGTCGTGAGATCGAGCCTTACTTTGGGCTCCGCATTGAGTGTGGAGCCTGCCTGGGATTCTCTCTCTCCCTCTCTCTCGATCCCTCACCTGCTTGCACGCACACGCTCTCTCACTCTCTTTCAAAAGAAATAAACATTAAATAATAATAATAATAATAATAATAATAAATTTACAATTTGGACAAAACAAGAAAAAGCCAGAGAGTGGTTCAAGAGTAGATGACAAGTATTCCTGGGGCTTCCCGTGTATTTTAATGATTTGCAACTGTCAGAGCACACGCTAGTGGGGTAGACAGTATGGGTCACGGCAGATGTAGACGAAAACTGGACAACAGGATACTTCTGCAACCAATTCAATCCACTTACTCCTTGATGAAAATTCTAGAAAATTCTAGAATACAGAAGAAAATAAAACAGAGCTGGAGAATAAAAATAATGATGACAACAGCAATTATAAAAATAGCTAACGTTTTTGTAAAATGTTCTCAGGTGCCTGAGAGTATGCCAAGCATTTTAAATGTATTATCTTGCTTATTCCTCGTAACAACACAACGGAAGAAATAGGTTCCATTATCATCCCATTTGACAGATGAGGATAAGAAGACTTGGATGGATAAACTTGTTCAAGGTCACAAAATAATTAAGTGGCAGAAACAATGTTTGAATCCCATATCTGTCTGACTTCAGTGTTTGAGCTAATAAAATTTATATAAAATTTCAATCATTGCGTACCCTGTGCGTCTTCAGCTTCTCCTCAAAAGCTCTCGAGTACATGCATATTTAAAATCACAGTTTCCTTTTTTTTCTTTCCAAAATCCATCCTCTAAAAATAATAGGTAAACTTCAAACTGTAAACTTATCATCATGCTTATGAGGGATGTGGGGGTGGGGGCACCTAAAAGATGGGCCGGGAAACTGAGTTATGAATTTATATATTAAAAGGTTGAGAAAGTTTTCCTTTGATTTGCATTTTTATCTGAGCTAATTGATGCTTTGGAAAACTTGGAGGATTTCAAAGAGCCAGCCTTTTTTAAGTCCAGGCAAATCCTCTCGTGTTTCTTTCCAGACTGCTCAGCCCTATGTCTCCAGCTCTCTCAAGACATTAATATGTAATCTCTCCACCAAGCAAAGGATCAGGTCATAGAGTGAGTCACAGCACCGAGTAACACAAGTACTAATCGGATGAAAAAGATTGATCACCCTCCTCCCACCTTCCCCATAGCTGCACTTTGGGACTTGCTATTTCAACAAATCAAAGAAAAGAATTTGCAAATCATGTGGTGTTCTCTGTGTGCCTTCTATTCAGAGAAGAAACACTCTCTCCTCCCATGATAATCATCAATAATCTCAAACCACAGAGAAACAGAATCCAAAGCAGATGGACACCCACAAGGAAAGGAAGAATGCTTCAGCCCTAGCAGTTTAGACCATTCTGGCAAGGAGACTTAGTGGGAACCTAGAGTTACCACTTCAGTGTGGCCCCAGATACGTTCTGGCCATCCCTCTTCCTTTGCCGTGGGGGGAATGGGAGGAGGGTGGGCAGAGGGCAGAGTTGCCCCATCTCGTCCAGGAAAGACCTGAAAGCCTTAATACTGTCATCCAACCATGGGTGTTCGCGAGATTGAAAATGAGTCAAGAGGGGCACCTGGGTGGCTCAGTAGGTTGACTGTCTGACTTCTGATTTTGGCTCAGGTCATGATCTCACAGGTTCATGAGTTCGAGCCCGCACTGGGCTCTGCATTGAGAATGCGGAGCCTGCTTGGGATTCTCTGTCTCCCTCTCTCTCTTCCCCTGCCCCACTCATGCTCTCTCTATCTCTATCAAAAATAAATATTTTTTTTCAATATTAAAAATGAGTTAAGACCGTGAAATCCAGTTTGTATATTCAAAAATTCAAATTTTTGAATCATCTCATCTTATAATTTTGTGCTAATTGCTATACACACACTCCTCTCCCACCAAAGAGGTCCTAAACTGCCTCAGCCCTTCATGGATCCAATACCTTTATCCCAGCATTGGCCACTTCTGCAGAGAATCCTGCTTATTGAGCAAAATTCTCCCAGGGCAAGTGTATTAACTACGTCCAGGAATTAGCACTTCCACAGACTGAAAGAATTAAGCTCCTGATTTGATGATGGCAGTGTGTTCATCAACTTCAGTGGACCAAGGAAGTCCAGTCTTCTAGTCGGTGCACTTGGCCCCGGGAGCACAGGTCATGCCTTTCCCAGGAATCCATTCCATCCTACACCCCTCAGGAGCCCCCTGCCCACTGGAAACCCCCACCTCCCACCCCAGGTGGGGCCCTCAAGTGGCAGTTTTCCATACACAGCCACAGAGAAAAGAATTTAACCATCAGTCGCTCCCCGGATGACTCCATTTTACCTGTCTATACTTTCTCCAGGAGCCAGAAAGAAATGAGCACATTAACCTGGTTTATTAAATTAAGCAATGAAATATATTCAAGCCTTCTTCCTTCTAGTTCAGTGTATGTTTTTCCTTATGAACTTGCTTATCATTTACTTCAATATCTTCAAAAGCATCCATAAACAACAACAAAAATCCTACAAAATAAAGTAGTAGCTATAATAGGGGAATTTTTTTTCTTCCCTGAGATTCTAAGTCCAACTTCTTTGATGTTCTACCCACCGTGTGAAGTAGTTCATCACAACCCCTTTTTTTCTTATTATATATAGTTTTAATACCCCAAGAAATAAAAGTGCTGAACTCTATCTGATATTTTACTGAACTCCTGAACTATTCTGAGCTAAGTATGACAGATGCCCTAACGCTTGAGCTAGGGAAGTTGTTCTTTTAGTTCACGCATGGAACATTTCCATTAAAAACCAGAGACCTCGCTTCTAACCTTGGCAATGCTTTCTCCACATGATTAATTACTTTTATGTGCACTGTCGTCCATTAGGGAAGTGTCAGCGTGCCTCAGAACCCAGATGCATTTACGTGGATTATTTTGCCCACTTTGTTTTCCCCTCTGTTTTCATTCAGCAAAATAAGGAATTACATTTCTTATGTTTTTATTTTAGATATTCTGTAAAGTTATTATGAGTTTTACATTTTAAGCTGTGATTCTATTCAGTACTAGTTTCTTGAAGGATTCTTTGTTAGTAGCACTGAACTTCAAAAATAGAAAATTAAAATAGAAAATGCAATCAGTAAAATCTGGTATAACCATTTAGAAACAATTCAGAAAAGAATCAAGTCACATATATCTTTTTTGTCATTTGAGGATCACTATGACTTTTCTATTTATATAAATAGCATTATCTGCTTTACATACATCCACAGGCCATTAAACTATACTCTTTAGAATTTTTGCCTATTCCCTTCCAAAACTTTTATTGTCACTTCAGAAATACATTGTTCAGTTGAGTCCCAGGAGAAGACAATAGGTGATCTCTTTGTGTGAAAGTAAAATTTTTCTGTATGTTTAGTAGGATATGTACAAAGAGCTGAGGATTTTAAGTAGGGTAATATTAATAGGTTTATAATTGAGTTAATAAACAAACTCATTACAGTTTCTAATCTAGTTTTCATTCTGAAAGGCAAAAACTGCAACTCTACCCAGTAAATAAATATACAAAAATACCTCTTTTTTTTTTTTAACTTTATCTTGCTCCTTGAAATTCCATTATGGTGGTGACTCTCGCTCAATAATTTGATTTTCCAGCCACAACTGTACACAAGGCATAAAATGTACAGACATTTGTATCATCTATTTTGGGCAAGATCCTTAGTTTATTTTAAAGGTACTTAAAATGTTTGGTGTTTTGTTTTATTTCTGTATTAAAGATTTTGAAGTTGTTAGATTAATTGTGGCTTCTTACTTGCTCATGCTGTATTGAAGAAAGAGGAAAAGAAGAAAGAAAAAAGAGGGAAGGGAGCAACACATTATCATGATTATTGTTATTATTATTTATTAAGAAGTGATTATGTGTTAGACATATGCTAGGCACTTACATAAATCCTTGCTAATGCTCTCATCCACACTGTCGCTTCTCTCATGTTGCATTTAAGGACATAGTGAGTCAGGAAAGGCCATCGGCATATCAGAAGCCACGCAGCTACTAAGTGACAGAACTGAAAAGGTCTCCCTCCACTTTCTGGTTCAAGCCCACAGGGCCTCCCTGGAAGACCTCAGCGGCTCCCACAGCAGCTGTCAGACGGTCACTCCGAGCTTCACAGGAGCCTTTCAGTCCCACATTCAGAAAAGGCCTCAGCCACCCAACTCTCTAAGAAGTTAATATTGGAGCTTAATTAGTCTGGCTTAAGGCTTTGATAGGGATCAAATTTCAAATGTCCTGTGGACCGAGCTAAGGTGGGGGGGAGGGGGACTAACTTTTCCTGCAGGCTTATCATGCAGCAGGTGCAGGAAGAACAGGTAGCCACTGGATCCTTGCCCCCTCTCACCTGCGAGCCTGCGGGCCTCCCACCACCGCAACTCTCGTGGTGGGAAAGAGCATCCAGGGACTGGTTGGGTGAAAGGAGGGTGGCCAAGGTTAAGAATAATAACAAAAATTAACATTTACACAACTCTCGTTAATAATTAGCATGGCTCATTGGGAGGAAAAAGCAAAAGGCTTAAAACTAGACTGTCACAGGGGCGCCTGGGTGGCTCAGTCGGTTAAGTGTCTGACTCTTGCTTTCAGCTCAGGGCATGATCTCAGGGTTGGTGAGATGGAGACCTGTGGGGCTCTAGGCTAATATTGGATTCTCTGTCTCCTCTCTCTGCCCTGCCCCTCCCCGGTGTGTTCTGTCTGTCTGTCTGTCTCTCTCTCTCTCACTCTCTCTTTCTCTCTCTCTCTCTCTCTCTCTCTCTCAAAATAAACTGCCACAGGCCAAAGCCCCCCAACTTAGGGGGCCCTTTAAACTCTTCACTTTCTGTATTTCCTCTCCAATTCTGTGTCCATGAGCACATATATAAACATATATTTATTGAATATGTTAAGAAATGTAATTAAAATGTAAATGCCTTATGCCTTATCCCTAACCCAGTAACTCCTCCCCTCAACCCAAAATGAATATTTTTATTATGTTTCCATTCAGATTCAAACAACTTCTGTGTGTCCAAAGATTAACTCTGCATTAAGTTTTATGGAAAATGCAAAGACATGTAAGACACACTGGAAATGTAGAAAGGATACAAGTAATAACCAGCTTATGTTGACCAAAGAGGTGATGAAGAATAAATAAGACAAAAAACTTAGACCAAGATCAAAACACACCCAACATAAGGAAGTTCTAGCTTCCAGTTGTTTGACAGCAATGTTTACAAACTCCTCTTCAACATAACTCAGAAATTCTCATGATTTCACCCATTCGATCTCCACCACATCCATCAAAAATTATACTGCCACTTCTAAAAAATAAGATACATTATTGTCTGGAGTGTAGAACAAATGAGAAAAATGAAAGGAGATATTTTAAGCACCTAATATGATTGAATTCATTTATTCAGCCCTTTATACCTCAGTCTGACCCTGAAAACACACCCATGTCAATGACTATTACCCACAGACCCAAATAAGAAAACTAAGATGAAGAAAGCAGCCACTTGCCCAAAGTCATAAGCAAGGGACAGAGGAAGGAAGACTTTTAATTCAGACTATCTGACTCAAAATCTTATATACATAATTCCCAGCCTTCATAAAATGTTGCTTTGCTATTTTAAGGGAATCAAGGGTAAAGGGAATTAATTTAGATGCCATTTTATATTTGAAGTTTCTCTAACCCTATCACCTACTACTACTTATGCCATAGCCTGAAAATTCTAACCAAGTGTAAGCAATCAGAAACTATAAAGGACTTTTATTTCATGAGACCCAAAACTTAAACTATCTCTCACTGATGAATGTAATCTTTAAAAACAAAATGTCTCTAGGTCCATTTGATTCTGACAGTTTGGGGAAGTTATTGGAAGATTTTAATCAGGAATATTTCATGATTCCTGAAAGTGAAAGATCACGTTAAGGACAAAAAGAGCAGTTCACAAAAGGACTGGAGTTCAGGGTATGCACCCAGGGCGATGCTGGAAAGATAAATTGATGTGGTGACACTGTGAAAAGCTTAAATTTGCAGTCATAAAGGGCTCCAACTTTGTCCTGGAGGCCATAGGTGGCAAGAAAAAAAAAGGATTTAAAATTTTAAATACGGGAGTGGCATGCTCAGGTTTAACTTTTGAAAGGAAAACTGGTGCTATAGAGGATGCATTCGTGGGGACGGTCTTGGGCATCAGAGAAACCACTCAGAAAGCTAAGGATTTGTCCTTGTAAAATGATTCAAATGCAGACCACTGGCTGCAGGGTGGAAAGGAGAGAACAGTTTGGGAAGATATTTAGGGGAAGAATTTTTTAAAATGGGTTGCGGTTGGGAGCTGAGAGGGTAAGAGCCGTAGAGAATAATTTTTGTGTTACGGAGAGCGGGAGGGCCAGGTCTGAGGGGGAAGGCAACACATTCAGTCCGTGGCCCTTGGGTTGCTTTTGCAGAATGTACAGATGTACAGGTGGGTGTCCCGGAGGCCTCTGAAAGTCAGAAACCAGAGCTCGCAGTGAATGTAGGTTCAATAACTGGCCTGGTACACTCTGCTCTGAAAAAAAAAAAAACCCAGAGGTCTGCAGGCCTTTCCCTTTCATCACTCTGTGTTCACATCACACATTCTCTTCCAAATAGTTTCTCCCTCCATATATTAGAGGACCTCCAGTGTCATTATAACCTCTCTGTGCACACCAAACACTACGCAGTAGCCAGAACACTCTACACATCTTTGTGATTTAAATACCCTGTCTGTGAGAGGAATACTTCAACCTTTTATGTGTAAATAATTCCATTTATCTAAAAGATATGTTTCTGAGTGTTTATTATGGGCCAGGCACTGTGTTTGGTGCTAGGGATAGCTAGCAAAAATAAACACAAATCGGGCTCAAAGAATTTTCCAGTCAGCGGGAAGAGACAGACTTCACGCAAATAACCTTACAGATGACGTCAGGGACCCTAAGAAGAGACTGTAGCAGTTTGCAGTTCTAGGAGTATGAGGAAGAGAAGCTGTCCTGGAGAAACTTCTCCCAAGAAAGTGGTGTTTGCATCCGATTTTGAAGGCTGAGCAGGAGATGGTAGAAGAACAGAAGAAAGCCCACTGGTGGGAGAGAATATGGAGGCACGTGAGGAGCTGAGTGAGGCCTGCAGGCTAACAGGGAGGCAGGGCAGGGGGGCGTTGTAAGAAAGGGCTGGAGGTGTGAGCAGGGCTTCAAGGCCTTGTAAAAAGTTTAGTCATCAAACCAAGAACAGTGGAAAGCCACTGGGTTTCGAGCAGCCAGATGATATGACCTGAGTTTCATTTCGGGAAATCCACTTTGTGTACAACATAAAGGACAGATTTGTTCCCTTCCTGCCATGTGGTGAAAATGCGACCTGACTCCGCTCTTTGCCCAGATTGATTTTCTCATCTGTTCACCTTTGCAGAATGCTTATAACCAGGCTCAGGCCAAGCTAGGGCAGACTTGGAAATAATTCATGTTCGTCTGTATAAGATGCAAGCTGCTATCCCCCTGGTCCTGGGGACACCATTGTGAGAGTTGTTCCATGGCGATGATGGAGGAGCTTACCGCTCACAAACCCATGGCGAGGGGAGAGTGTGCAACGAGAAAAATCAGTTCACTGGGCTTCTAGTTCTCCGACTGCCATTTTCTATGTATGAAACCATGGGAGAAATCACGTAAGATCTTCCCACCGCAGACCCCTCATCTTTCGAATGCAGAACAAATGGACAGGCTCCCTTCTGCCCTCCTCGTTCTAGTTAACAAATAATGAAGAAAGGGCAATTCTTAAGTCAAACCACTACCTGGTTCCAAGAGCAAAGAAAAATATGTGGATACAATGAAATTTTCATGGCTCTCGATTCTGCATTTGAACATGTGGATATAGATTCTAAAATTTAATACACTGGCCCTTTTTGGGACCTGTCATTTAAAACTGCACTCTTTATATGTAGAAATAAACGCATGCCCGTACTCACTTCTTCTATTTATTATCTAGGGAAAATACCTTGAAATCTGTCTTTGGGCTCTTAAAAATCCTGAAATAGGTGCCCTGTTTCCTTTCCACGTAAACCAGGTTTGCAAATGATTAACAGACAGAATTGGGGTTGGTACTTTCTTCCATAATCTCAAGTCCATAAGGAATAGGTAGCTAATTTAAGCTTCATTGTATTAAATTGTAGAACACACCAAAAAATACTGATACTACAACTTGCATCAAACAAGTAAACATTTGTTATGGGGACAGTAAAATTTACTTTTCACAAAAGGAGCCTACAGTAATAATGCATTCAATTCTATTTCCCAGAATGCTTCTTAAGTATGTTAATAAAGTCTTTATTGTGTCTGCTTATAAAAGTCGCCACCATTTCCCATTAGAAAGTCTCTGTTTATTCATCAAACATTTACTGACAGTGACTGCTGGGAGCAGCCTCAGATTTCCACTCCATTACACGTTTGTGGCATAAAGCACATTAATTATAGATATATTACAATATTCAACTCATTGAGGAAAAATTAGATGATCAAGGCTCATTTTCCTTGACAATAAGCAAGTTAATGAAAATACTAATTACCTGATGATGGAGCGGAGCCTCCAGGATTGAATGCTTAGCATCCGTAAGAGAGTTCTGTGAGTCTAGCACAGAATATTAAAGCCAGAAGCGTTTGAAGTCTATGAGGTGGTCCTTGCAACTGCCCAGTGCTCTTTAATCAGAGGATAAAGGACAGTCAGAGATGAGGCAGAGTTTTTTAAGACATTTGGCAGAAGTCATTGAAAAGCCATGCTCTTTATGGAAAAATGTTTAAATAGTATCATCTGGAACACAAAGCGGCTTCCTTTTAAATAATTATTCGGAGAGGAGGCTCATTGTCAGCAAGGATATTGGCATCTCCCAGTTATCCATTTTGCAAAAATGTCAGCACTGTTTTCAGCCATTTTGAAATTTTAAAGAAGAAAACTTCCATTTAAAAATTCTCTTCTCTCAATTTCTAGAAATTTAGACTGAACTGTAATAAATTTCAAGCACAGAAAAGCCAGTCTACAGCCAGTAAGGAGCTTGGAGATCCTTAAGAAGAGGCCTTTTCTTAATAAGCATGTGGAAAGATGCTCAACATGTGTTGTCACCAAGGAAATGCAACTTCAAACAACACTGAGATACCACTACACACCTTTTAGGATGGCTCAAATCCAACAAACTGACATCACTTGCTGGCCAGAACACTGTACAACAGGAATTCTCATTCACTGCTGGTGGGAGGGAATACAGCCACTTTGGAAGACAGTGAGGTGGTTTCTTACAACGCTAAGCATAGTCTTAACCTATGATCTAGCATATAAATACCCCTAGGTATTTACTGAATTGATTTAAAAAAAATGTGTCCACATAAAATCCTGCATACAATGTTTATATTAGCTATTGTCATAATCATCTGAAACTGGAAGCAACCAAGATGACTGTCAATAGATAAATAGGTAAATTATACATCCACACCATGGAATACTATTCATCAGTAAGAAAGGTAATGAGCTATCAAGCCCCATAAAGACATCAGTGAATGCTAACTACATATTATGAAGTGAACTAAGCAGTCATTCAGGCTACCTATTGTACAATTCCAATTATATGCCATCCTGGAAAAAGGCAAAACTATAGAACTACTGAAAAAATATGAATGGTTACCAGGGGCTTGGGGGTTGGAAAGTGTGAGGATTGAATTGGTGAAGTTATCCAGCTATTAGGACAGTGACACTATTCTGTATTATGACACCATAATGATGAATGCATAACACCGTGCATTTTTAGAAGTTACAACACTAAGTTATATAAGTTATATAACTATATATAGTTATATTTTATAAGTTATATATATATATGTATATGTATATATGTATGTATATATATATATATATATATAGAGAGAGAGAGAGAGAGAGAGAGCACTTAATTATACAACTTAAAAAAATCATTTAGGAGGTTGGAAGATGTCAGGATGAGATGCAAATGTGAAAAAGGAATCTAAGTGTATACACCAATGTATGAAATAATTTCACTGAAGGTGGTTGGGGGAAAACTGCCAAACCCAGTAACTTTCAAAATGACTAGAGTCCATAAGACTAAATGCACAACCCTATATATAAGCACTGTGCTGTAGTTGATAAAGTTGTCTCCCACAAAGGTATAAGGTAACAATTTTGGACTCATTGTGCATGTTTACAGGAGCTGAATAGTTAGGTAAATGATGGACAGTGAGAGCCGAATTCTCACTGTTGTAACAGAAAATTACAGATAAGCAAAGAGACTAGAATGATCCATGTGGGAACAAATTAGAGTTAGATAACCAGTATAAATGTACATTTAGCTTAAATATAGACACGGGCAGTATGTGTTATATACATGAACACACACACACACACATACACACACAGGTTAGCATGCACATATGTATTTCCTCGCTCTGTCAACTGAGAACATCTAGCATAACTACACCCTAGTAGCAATGAGCATACCTAGAACTCAGATCTCAGTTTCTAATATTATTTTCCAGTAAAAGAAACCAAAAAGACCACAGGAAATATATAAGATGGGCCTGGTGCCTCCTGCAGTGCCAGAAAGTAAAGAAATGGTAAATATTTATGATATACAGGTCTATAAAAACAAATATATATATAAATATGTTATATGTTTTAAGGCAAAATATCTTATTTTATTTATAAAATAAGTCGCTATGAGTCCATACTGAATAAATCAATCAAGGAATTAATTACTTAATAAGGGATAAAAGACAAATCTCCCATGCAGAATTCCAAATAATTTATGTAGATATTCCACTTTCAAGGAGGCAGAGTATAACTCCCCATTCATTAAATGGAGGCTGCATTAAAAACTTCCCTCCTAAGAATACAGCATGGAAAGGGGGAAAAAGAAGCACCTTACAGTAGAGAAATCTGATAAACAGCCCCTCAGCTAGGTGATGAGAGTTAACATCAACAGGAGTAAGTCATACTGATAGTATGCACGCATGACACACGATGAGAATGGCACTCTACCTCTATGGTCTTCCTCCCCAAAACATATCTTTCCAGTCTAATCCCAGTTGAGGGACATTCTAACCAATAGTCCTCAAAACTGTCAAGGTCATCAACAAGGAAAATCTGAGAACACGTCTGTCACAGCCAAGAGGAGGCTAAAGAGACATGATAACTAAATGTAATGTGGTATCTTGGATGGGACCCTGGAGGAAAAAGGGGGCATTATCTTAAAGCTAAGGAAACCGAATAAAAAACATGGACTCCAGTAGATAATAATGCATCAACATTGGTCCGGTGACTACAACAAATGTATCCTACTAAGGTAGGGTGCTACTAAGGGAGGGGAGATGGGTGAGGGGTGTAAGAGAACACCCTGTACTATCTTTGAAATTTTTCTGTGGATCTAAAAGTATTCCAAAATAAAAGGCTTATTTAAAAAAAATAAGCTCTTTCTTTCTATGCCTGAATTATTTCTTCCATTTCTCAAACTGGCAGTCTAAATCAGAACAAGCAAACTGCTGAGTCTATCTTCTGATTTCATTCCAGCACCAGAATAATTTCCATGCTCTTCTGAATTCAGCTAATAGCTCTGCATAGCCTCTCCCTTTTCCTGTGCATTATCCGTTGAACAAGTTCCAAATCGCTCTGCCGCGAAGCGGCCGAGGATCCCATTTGATGGATGGTCATTTCACACACCTGTTTTGGAGTCTCTGATTGATGTGCTGGCATACATCTCAGGTAACTTCTCCTAATAGGGAAGTGAGGAAAACATACATTTGTGCAAGCTACAGTCCCGTGTGCTGCTCATCCAAAAGGCTTAATTTAGAAATAGTTACTCAATAATTCAACATGGACAATTCCTGGATTCCCATTGACTTTCAATTCAATCAGCAAAGCTGCCTCTTGGATTTTCCATTATTATGAAGACTGATGTATTTTATAAGAGCAAACAGCTGCTCTGGCAGATTAATGGTCCTTCTTGTCACCCTGCAGTGAAGCTTACTTGGAATTCTTCTCTTGTAAAAAGAAGTTTGGATCAAATGTATTTAACCAGCTGACCACCGATGGCTTCAGGGCACCCCTCTGCCCTTGGTTCTGTTCTTATAACCCTTCCTGCCAAAGTTCAGCAAGAGGCCATCTCAAATAGATGGCCTCTCCTGAAATCTAGTAGTGAAATGCTCAAGCACTTGGAGGCCAGAGAACTGGGCTCTCATTTTAGACTTCTGATTTGCTCTGGACAAGTTATTTAACCTCTTAATGCTTTATCCTTCCCTTCCCTACCACCCCCCCCCACCATTAAATGAAAACAATAATACTTGGCTGGCCTGTCTCATAGAGATATGGGAGAATCATGCATTCATTCAACAAATATTTCTTGAGGACCTACTATGTTGCAGGCAATGTATAAGAACTAGGAATGTAAAAGTCAAGGAAAAAACAGCACAAAAGTTGCTGCTTTTGTGAAACTTGCATTCTAGTAGAAAAAGACAGAGACTAATAGAATAAAATACATAGTATTTTGATGGTTATAAGTATAATTAAAGAAAATAAACAGGAAAGAGGACAAGGACTCCTGGAAAGGAGAAGTAATTTTAAATATGCTGACCAAAACAGGGCTTTCTGAGAATGGACACTGGATCAGTGACATCTGATTGAATGTGAGCCATTCATGAGGATATCAGAAGAAAAAGAATTTCAACACAAGGAAACAGCACATGTAAAGGCCCCGAGGCAGGAACAGGCTGAAATGTTCAAAGTACAGCAAAAAGGCTAGTGTGCTGGAACAGAGGGAAGTAGTGGGAAGTAGTAAGAGATGAGGTCAGACAGGTAACCGAGAGGATGATCAGGTCTCATAGATCCTCATCTGCCATTGTCAAGACTTTGGTTTTTACTCTGAGAGGGAAGATGGAGAACCATTTTGAATAAGAAAGTTATATGATCTGTTTTATACTTTAATCAGATTACTACAGATAAAGAATAGATGAGAGTCAAGGGCAAATGGAAGACCAGTGACCTAGCTATTGAAATAACCAGAAGAGATTGCGGTGGCTTGGGCCAGGATCCTGTCAGAGAAGGTATTAAAAAGTGGCTGGATTTTCAATATATTTTGAAGGTATAGCCAATAAAATTGTGATATTGGGTGGGAGATATGAGAGAAAGAGGAGTATCTCTTTCCAAAATGTTTGTCTTGAACAACTGGAAGGACTAAGTTGGCAGTTACTGACACAGGGAACACAATGTGAGAAATGGTCTGGAGTGGGGGAGAGCAAGGACAGAAGCTCAAGGAAATGTTATGTTTGATGTGCCCATTAAACACCTAAATGAATGTTAAAAGTAGACAACTGGACATGCAAGTCTACAGTGTAAAGGGGAAGTTAAAATTGAAGACAGAAAATGTATATGTCACCAGTGGGTATATGGTACTTAAAGCAATGAGAGTGGCTTGGTCACCAGATGAGTTGGAATAGCAAGACAAGAGAAGAGGTCCTCCCAGGATTCGGCTCTGGGGTACTCCATTGTTAAGAAGTCAAAAAAAAAAAAAAAAAAGGAAAGGAAACTGGCAAAGAGCTCCCGGAAGAGGTAAGCATTGAAAATGAAGCAAAAGATGAAGAGTATGGTGGTAGTGACTTGAAACCTGAGAGAAGAAAGCGTATCAAGAAGGAGGGAATTATCTGCAAATGAAAGCTGTTGATAGGTCAAATAAGATAAGGTCTGAGAATTGACGTCTGGATTTAGCGGTGGAGGTCACTGTGACTTTATTTGGAGGCAGGTCACAATTACTGTGGATTCAAGAGTAAATGGAAATTCCTGGTTTTGATATTATGCTCTGATTATATAAGATGTTAACATTAAGGGACACTAAGTGGACGGTGTATGGGAATTTTCCGTACTATTTTTGTAGCTTCCCTGTATGTTTAAAATTGTTTCAGAATAGTAAGTTGGAAAAAGTACATAGGAAGAGAGCAATTGGAGGCCGTAGTGTAGGCAAGTCTTTCATGGAATTTTCCTGAAAAGGTGAGAAAAAAACAAATGGTAGCTTAAGGAGGAAACAGGCTCAAAAAAGCTTTCTGGTTTGTTGTGTTTGGTTTCTGTTTCTTTTAAGCCAGCAGAAACAACACCCTGCCTGTGGCCAGTAGAAATCATCTGATAGAAAGATGAAAACTGACCACGCTGGCAAGAGTTATTTCTGAAGCACTGTCCTTGAGGAGGAAAAATGGGATGCAACCTTGTTAGCATTGGGGTAGATGAACAATGCTGTCTGATTGCTTCAGATATCTCACTGAGGAAAGAAGCAGGGTCACAGATGAGAGAGAAGTGCAGAAGTGCTGGAGTTTTGGAGAGAGAGGAAAGGAGTGAGGTGGTCACCTATAGAGAGGGAGGGAGCATAGGTGATAGCATCTGAGATGCTGGGAAGTGAGTACATGCACATAAGGAAGAAAGCCTGGGACCTGAGGGTACAGGGGTGAACTGGCTGGTATTCTACTCATCTCTCTTCTGATCAGTAGCATTAGCAGTAACTCCAGTTGACAGACAGGCCGTGCCAAGGAAAGTTCCTGGGGCAATGACACAGCCCGAGTCTAGAGTCTATAGTGTTAGTACCACCACTAACGTTTACCAAAATCTTCACATAGCTCATGTTGAACAACCTTCCTTCAGAATTCTCTTAGCTGCTGTGAAGCAGAAGTCAGAGTATGCTGCACGTTCCCCTGTTGCAGCCGACCATGCTACATTTCACAGATGTATGCATTTAATTATACACTTTCAAAATATATAACTTGTGTAAGTAGTGACTTTATTTAAGGATAGAAAATCCCAGGGTGCCTGGGTGGCTCAGTCAGTTAAACATCTGACTTCGGCTCAGGTCATGATCTCGTGTGGGTTCGAGCCCTGCGTCGGGCTCTGTGCTGGCAGCTCAGAGCCAGGAGCCTGCTTTGGATTCTATGTCTCATTCTCTCTGCCCCTCCCCTACTTGTGTTCTGTCTCTCAAAAATAAATAAATGTAAAAAAAATTTTTTTTAAAGGATAGAAAACCCAAGAGGAGAGCTGGAAAAAAAAAAAATGGAAAAAGTTCTATCTTCAGTTGACCAAGTGCTACCCTGTGATATTAAGTGCCCCTGTTAATTTCACAGGAAGAGCATGCGTCCCGACCTAGCAGGCCTCACCTCAGAAGTAGGGTTGGAAAAGGGAAGCATCCCAGGAGAATCGTCTGTCTCCACTCAGCAGTACAGGGGAAGGCTCCTAATTGAGTGACATTTCAACCAACGGTCAAGAAGGAATGTTACTGCCTACCTAATAAAGCTCCTTGATCTTCAAGCTGGTTCCTGACCCTTGGGGATGTGAAGGTCCTCAAGTTTCCTGGGCTACTGACTGAATGTCTCCTGCAGAGATTAGATAAATAACCAAGACAAAAACCTCACAGATGGAATGAGATGAAGTAACTAATAATTATTGTTTATAATTTGGACTAAACACACCTGTTTGTGAAGAGGAAAGGGGGAAAGGGAGTCAGAAATTCTATGGAGCTCACCAAAGGAATCAGATTTCCAGAGAACTGCAAGTTGTCCACTTCAGTGACATTGAAATAGCTCTGAATAGAGTCCTCTCTCCTCAGAAATCCAGGTTAGGCAAAGTTTCTACCCCAGAGATCCCATCTCCTATCCCCACCT
Source organism: Cryptoprocta ferox (assembly GCA_028646485.1). Lineage (NCBI taxonomy): Eukaryota > Metazoa > Chordata > Mammalia > Carnivora > Eupleridae > Cryptoprocta > Cryptoprocta ferox. Next base: position 105,032,866 of record CM053574.1, read on the forward strand.
GCTTGGAACAGCCTCCCAGAGCCTGGTTCTTTCTGTCAAAGATACAGAGTAAGTGTGTTTCTCACAACTGTGAGAGAGAGTGAGAAGGGTCCCTTTTTTGTTGTTTTTTTCCTCACTGTTTAATTTCTTCCAAGTCTATCTGGACTTAGTGCCAGGCCCTCACTCTTTGTTAGTGTCCTGGTTTCAAACTGAACTTTTGTTCAGTTTTGTCCAGTAGTAATCCGGTCCCTCCAGTGTGGTGCGGCGTGCTACAATTCAGTTAAAAAGCCTGTGGGAATATTAGGAAGAGATTTTGGAGCCTCCATCCCAAGTACAATTCCAGCAGTTATAAGGAACTCTCTGGCCAGGAAGTCCTAACGCCTCCGTTAATAAAGCTATTAATTTTGAAAAGCTTTGACAGCTTTAACATCTTTTTTTAAGAAATCAAAAACACTCTTCCTTTATCTCCAAAATGCCTTCTCCTTTGTATGTGGTGGCTGCCTCGAGCCTCGTGCTGCTGCCTGTTTTAATTTGTCTTTAATATCAGATGTGCCTTATCGATTTCTTCTGTGTATATTTTCATTCTGAATAATTCAGAGGCATGATTTTTTCCCCATTATGGTCAATAGCAGGAGCAAATTTGGAGGATAATCAATGGAGCCCTGACGGACGATTCCTGCTGTTGACATCCCCAGAAGTGAGGGAGGGGGGGGACAGCAGGGGATAATATGACCCAACAGTCAATCACAGCGATCAGCAAACGAGCCAACGTGGGTTTATGTGAAGAATGGAGATCCATACCGCCGGCCCAAAAGGTCTGCTAATAGTCTCTCTTTTTACTTTTCATCACACGGCACTCCAGCTGCGCCAGGGAGACCTATGGCCCATTCTCATATACATTTTCTTTTCTACTAATGTCTAAAAATCATGTTCTAAAGGTGTCATCTTTTGTATGAATACATACATCACATATGCATCAATTCTTAATGTTTTGTTCATATTTTAGCCCAGCTTATTCCAAAATAGAATAGAAAAACTGGAAAGGTTCCAGGAAATCGGTCCAGGGAATAAATGTCACTTTTTAATTCAGATAATATGGTTGAAATTAATTATCATAGAGCTGACAGAAACAATGCAAGTTTGTCTAGCTGTCTCTCACCTGCAGGAAGAACACACTTCCTGTGCCTGTTTTGATGCTGGCTCCCGTCCAAGTCTTTGACACACTCAATTTACTACAAAATTGGCAACCTTCTATCTCATAAAGGAATCCAAGTATAACAATAAATATTGGTCCCTCTGCACAATATGACTAATGTAAGTCAGAGGAGACCTAATAAGTACCAGATCGTTGGAGTTAATAATTACAGTATTCGGTTTTCTCTCTCTTAAGACATTTTCATAAAATCCTGATTTGACAGGATATGCTAGAGGCAGGCAGGCTCTTAGGGATGTTGAGATCAGAACAAGTGAGGAAAAGAGAGGGGCCCAGGTTAATGCAAGCAGTTCAATTTCAATTATGTGAAGTAAATGGTCTTTTTCGGGTCTGATGGTTTTTGAAAACTATTTGAAGGTCTGGTGTGATTTACATGCAGTTTGCCTTGATTTTTTTTTTTAAATAAGGGCTTTTACACTACTCAATTCAAATATTTGAGAGTAATTATGATATGCCTGCTTGTTGTAAACAGATATTCCTAAAGTAATTTTTAACAAACAACCAAGCAATCCCTAAAGGATTTTTGGTTATAAAATAAAGGCTAGGGAGTTAATATTTTTCCAGAGGAGATCCATAAAATTACGAAAACATCTGTAGTTAATTGCTAAGTGGCTTATAGTTAAATAATACCTCAATGTATGCAAAAGAAAAGAAGAAATTAGAAGTCCTGGTCTAGTTTACCATAGATAACTTATTTATAAATCTCTGTAATTTATTATTAATATCCTTATACAATAATCGCTCATGCATATAAACACAGTTAACCTTAAAATGTTATTCTGATTCCTGTTTCTTTACAAAAGAGGCATTTTGGCTTTAGGAGTCATTAGTCTTAAAGGTTTTTTGAAGACATTAAAGAAGTATGTTACCATCACATTTTATGGGAAAAAATAATGATTCTTTGTTCATGAACTTACTTTATTCATCAATAAACTTCACAGAGAAAAAAATTATTCTCATTAAAAACTAGAATTTCCCTGGATTAATTTTAGGGCTAAGGCTGATAATCTCAAAAAGAAAAGTAAACAATATCCAGGGATAAATTATTTGTAAAATTAGGATGTATTTTGCATATATAAGCAATGCTTTCCTACTGCAAATTACAACATCAGTACTCATCTGCTACCATTGCTTTCCTCAGAACAGGTCATTATCTGCATCTCTCTTGTTCTCAAAGGGAAAAGTTACAATGTGGTGGTGACAAAGTCTGAGAGAATTATGTGGTGGATCAAGCTGATGTGTTGCATGAAAATGGAGAATAGAAGGAAAAAACCGGGTTTTTTGTCTGCAGCAGCAGACATCTCTCAGAGCTGATTGCTGAGATAATCAATAGCAAACTAGCAAACACAGCTTATTCTAAAACAACAATTAGAGTTATTCAAGAAAGTCAAAGTTAGTAATCTAATGCTGTTAGCCTCTTTTTCTTGGTCAGCGTTAAATGTTTTATAGGTTGATATTGAAAGTTGTTATCAATGTTGATATCAAAAGCATAGGTCTGTCTCAAGTTGAAAGAGCGAAGAAAAAGAATTGGTCTGAGGAAGGAGGCGTGGGCACCAGAAGTGTTACGACCTAACTATGTGATCCAAGTTGGACATGGCATTAACAATAATAATGGCAGCTATCATTTACTGGGAGTTTTTTTTTTTGAACCACAGACCATCTCATTCAATCTCCAGCAGAACCTTATGAGGCAAGAACTATTATTATTCCTGTCTTCAGAGGAGGAGCTGAGGTCAGAGAGGTAAATAATTTGCCTGCAGTCACACATCTAGTAAGTGGCAGGGTCCCCTTAGCCACGATAAATGTATAGCCTCTGTATGGACCTTGAGGGTGGAGCAAACGGTCACCTTCCACTTCTAAAATCCCTCATTCCTCTTTTTTTTTCTAAAGCTCTTTTACATCTCCACTCGTTACTTAACTTTTTTTTAAAACGGAAGAACAGGGGCACCTGGGTGGCTCAGTCGGTTGAGTGTCCGACTTCGGCTCAGGTCATGATCTCACAGTTTGTGAGTTCGAGCCCCGCGTCCGGCTCTGTGCTGAACGCTTGCTCAGAGCCTGGAGCCTGCTTTGGATTCTGTGTCTCCTTCTCTCTCTGCCCCTCCCCCGCTCACGCTCTGTCTCACTCTGTCTCTCAAAAATAAATAAATGTAAAAAAAAATTTAAAAAAAAACGGAAGAACAGTGGGCGCGCAATGTTACATTAGCATCAGGTGTACAACACAGTGATTCAACAAGCGTATACATTTTGCTGGCTCATCACTAGTGCAGCTACCATCTGTCACCATACGACACTGTTGTTATACCATTGACTACGTTCCCTGTCCTCATTCTACATTTTTATATGAACTCCCAAGCAGAGGATTCCCCAACTTTTTTTTTTTTTTTTTTTTTTTTTGATGGAGGAGCTACTTTTTGTTGACCAAATGCTCGGGGTCTTTATGAAGGAGGGCACATAGGAGAGTCACTGAGAGAAATGAGGAAGGGTCACGACAGCTGGCTCACTGCCCTCCCCTCACGAATCTTGGCAAACAGAGTGAGGGGGCCATGGCAACAGCTGATGACAATGACGCCTGCCACAGCTAGAACATATAGCCCACTTTAAGTGGCCTCATCACATGCAGGACTATGACAAGGGATAAGAGCATATAGCATATCAATAGCAGGAGGACATGCTTCACTGCAACTTCCTGACTGGCATTGTCCTTGGCCGAAACTTTCTACCTCATAGCGGAGGCTGTCTCCTGGCAACGTGAGACCGATTTAATGATAATATCCTATATAAAAAACATCTGTGTTCAAAGCAATCCCACATCTTCAGAAAGTTAATAGGGAGGGAGGGCTCGGGAGCCCTGGTACCTACAGTTTTGGGCAACGTGTTAGTGAGGTCAGGGTATATATGGTGGGACAAGCATAGGTTTGGGTCAAATCCTTTCTGCCATGGTTTACGTAGTCTTGAGAAATTTATGTCACTTCTTTGAGCTCTGGTTTTCTCATCTAGAAAAAAGGTATAACAAGAGACACCTCATAAGTACGGCATCAAAATGTACATCTCCATAAGACGGTTGTGAGGAGATAATGGGCATACGGTGCCTATCATGAAACAGAAGTTCAATCATGGTCAGTTCTTGTGTTTTGCATTCCCGTCACAGAGATGCCTCTCCCACTAGGTCATCAGGGAAGATTCCACCTTATTTCCTCCGAAGTTGAAGTGTTTAAGTATTATTTGGATTCCACCTTTAATTTGGAAAACCTCAGCGTGCTATTTTCAATACATCAGTCCTAACACTTGGAACCCAATTAATACTCATCCGCTAGAATGCTTACTATGTTGTTACTATTTAACGCACACCTCAAAACCACAGGTGAGTTGTCATCAACTTTTTTTTCCCTAATAATATGCTTTAATCAAATTTGTTTAAGGGGAAGTTACCACCATCACACATTGACAGTACCCGGTACAGTAAAGGGGAATATAAAACCCACAGTTAATTGTCTTTCAGTTTGCCCTTTCCATCAGAAGCTGGAGTATGTACCCTGCTCCAAAGTTGGACAGACTTACAAAGTGGGAAGCTAGTGCCCAAAATCCTGCATTGAGAGTTGCCAGGGAAGCGGAAAACAAGATCAAGATTCCCATTAGGGACTATGGTTTCCTAGTCATTTGTCCAAACTAGCCCTGGACGCCTGAACTCATTCTAAACTGCACCATTCAAGCAGTGGACACACACATGCACCCTGGGTCCAGATGAGACCCCGTGGACGTCTACATACTCAGAGGATACATCCAGGTCTATATATTTCGGCTTATAGTCATTTAATAGCATAGACATGCACTGAAGCATTATGGATAAAATTTCAACAAAGTAGACGACAGCTTTTTATATGTGCGTTCAAGAAAGAAAAATGTATCTCTTATGCAGCCCATAATTGTGGAACTTATGCTAATGGAAATCATTGTAACACTTTATTCATAAGGGTCATTTATAAATGATGTATGAACGTCCATAAAAGTCTCTCTTATTTGCTATTAATAGTTAGGACTGCTATTATTTTTACATAAACCAAGTGAGATGCCTCTCAAATGGAAGCAACAATAGGTATCATCTGTTGGAACGAGTCTACACACAGAATAAGCATATTTTTGCTTGGTTATTAACTTCAATAAAGTATTTCCACATGGGTTATTTAAGGTTTTATTTAGATTTCATCTTTAATTTGGAGAAACCTCAGGGTGCTATTTTCAATGAAATGTATCAATCCTAACACTTGGAACCCAATTATTACACTTCAGCTAAATTACTTACTGTGATCTTACCATTTAAAGCACACTTCAAAACCACAAGTGAGTTATCATACAAAAAAGACGTTCTTTTCTCAGACATCTTTTTTTTTTTTTTTTTTTTTACTCATAATCTGCTTTAATAAAATTTGTTTAAGGGGAAGTCACCATCACACAGTGACAGTACCCAGCACAGTGATGGGAACATAAAACCTACAGCTGTTGCTGTCTGGGTGTGTCCTTTCCATCAGAAGCAGAGAGTCAAATGTGGTCTTGCCCTTCTTCCTAACATGCAGGAGGGATGGTCTGAGAGTAGAGGTGCAAGTTCTTAAATGATCTCATTGGAATTTAGTATATCTTGTTCAACGTTCTTTTGATAGGACTTCATGAGATGATTTGTTTCAGATGTGGAAGGAAGGGCCAACCTTCCCCAGGGTGACTTATTTCAAGGCAGTTCCTTTAGTATTTTGCACAGAGAATCATTCAGAGCTAGCACAGGCGGTGGTCACTTTGGTCTGCTGCTTCTGTGCTCCAGAAACTGTGGAAGTCCAGGCTCCAGAGGGCCAGGGGCTGCAGCTCTTTGGAAACTGGTGAATGGGTCCCAAAGGAAGGGAACAGCCATGTAAATTCTAGCTCAGGATTAAAACTGTGCCATGCCAGCGGCGCCTGGGTGGCTCAGTCGGTTGAGCATCCAACTTCAGTTTAGGTCATGATCTCCTGGTCAGTGGGTTCAAGCCCTACGTGGGGCTCTGTGCTGGCAGCTCAGAGCCTGGAGCCTGCTTGAGATTCTGTATCTCCCTCTCTCTCTCTCTGCCTCTCCCCGACTCGTGCTCTCTCTCTTTCAAAATTAAATAAACGTTAAGGGATACAACTGTGCCATGCCACATGGGGGCTAGAAGAAGAGAGGGAAGGGGAAACAAGGGCCTGCCATCCCCCCAACCCTACTTTTCCTAGCTTTCTCGACAACTTAGCCTTCTTTCCGGTATCGGAAGGTTGGACTTCAGGCAGGTCCAGAGCAGAGGCTGCCCCACCCTGCCGACAGTATTCAAGCCGAAATTTCCTTTAACATATGGCTTTCATGCCTATTTTAAAATGCACAGCACCTCAAGAGGGAAGTGGTCTTCATTTCTTCTGGGCCAAAGAATGACAGGCAGCACTTCCTGAGAGCCGGTGGGAAGAGTGGACACTCCTGGCGGAGGCAGGATCCTAGGCTCAGGGGCCGGCAGGTGGGAGACAATCTCGGTCAGATTCACATTTTTGCCTGGGGCCAGATTTGCCTAAAAGCTTCACGCTTCTGCACAGCTCCTCCCCCAGGATGCTCAACACACCCAGGGTGAGCACGCTCATTTCCCCTGTCTCACCCCACTGGGTCCACATCGCAAAACCTGCTGATGTGCCTGCCATCCAGTGACACTTCCATCCTTCGGCCTCTTGTGGATGACAGTTTGGGGGGACGGAGGATTTTTAATAACACAGGAAACTTTCAGTTCCTGTGAATAAAACCTGGAGGACTTGTCAACACCACCCAGGGCTGTCAGGGGAATATGGGAAAGCAGATGGACAGTGATTCTGGTTAAAATGTTGCTCCTTATTCCAGGGTCAAAAACTTCATTTCTCTGACCAGAGCTTTGGATTTTAACTACAGAATTGCAAGGGCAGGTGAAAGGAAACGGTCAGAAATACTGACTGAATAAATAGAGGGATGGATGGAGGCAAGGAGGGAGGGAAGAATGGTAAAATAAAGGGAAGGAGGTGTGGAGAGGGTTGGAGGGGGAGGAGGGAGGGAGGGAGGGAGAAGGAATGGACTGACTGGACAGTCTAGGCATTGCTCTAGTTAATTCTCACGATCCTTAGGAGGCAAGTGCTGTTGTTAACCATGCTTCATAGAAGAGAAAACGGAAACTAATACAAATGAGTTAATAGTCACATGTATTTTTTTTTATCCCAAAATCCTTTATTTAGTGGGTGTCATGCTTACTCTACTGCCATTCCTCACATACACCAGAACACTGGAATAAGTAAAACCCTAATGGGCCAGAATCTGACCCCAGTAGCATTAAAGGGTGAGGATAGGAGGTAAGTAAAAGGTTTAGCCTCTCTGATCACCAGAAAGTCACAAAGCACTCCCAGTTCTGCTCTGGGTCCTAGCTCTGCTACAGCGTAATAAGAACAGCCTTATTCTTATTACTTATGTACTATACATATACATATATATATATATATATTACAAATTTATTAACAGCAAGGAAATAAGGTACTTATAGTGCTGGTTATTTGTTCAATTTCTTTTTTTTTTTTTTTTTTTACCTTACTCTTGATTTGGTCTATTTTAGACTTAAGCTCATTGAAAGTACTCGGTTTCTGGACAGTACGAGAGACCCTCCCTGACAGTCAAAGTGGCTTAGATATTTAGGATTCCAGTATCTTTAGCTGGAGAAGAAAGTTGGGGGAGGCAGTGGCAGCACAAGTGGGAAATTAAAAATAGGGTTGCTGAGAAATTGGATAGTTTAATGTGGAGGGGAAAAAAAAGAATCTAAAAAGTCGTTTCTGGACCCTATAGAATTAAATATAAGGAAGAGTATCTATCAAACCTTTTCTCCGTTTTTTCTTCAGTCAGAATAAGGGTGTGAGATCAAGTTACAGTGGGAGGAACGCAAGTAACTGCATACATATGCCCCTTTGCCACCTGGAAGAGTATTGTGTGTCAAGTTCTTGAGCTACAAGAATGGTTTAAACAAAGCTGGTCTCTCCAACCAATACCCACTTCCTGAAGGGAGCGTGGGATGCCGCTGTCCCGGGTCTAGCCGGGCAAGAAGGGGCACCAGCTGGCTTGCAGCCTTTATCGGGGTCCCAGGCAACATTCAACAAAGACGGAAACAGAACCGGGACAAACTAAGCCCAACAAATTCTATCGAACATTTCATCGTGCAGGATAATAACAGTGGTTGCCGTGTACTGACCCCATCCAGTTAAGACTCTAATGACATTACTTCACTTCATCTTTATAAAAACCCTATAGGCAGGTACCATTTTTACCCCCAGCTTAACAGGAAGTTAAAAAAAAAAAAAGAAAGAAAGAAGAAAAGGATCAGAGAGGTTAATTTACCCACACTTATACAGTATGTGGCAAAGCCGTCGCTCAGGCCATTTTGATTCAAATCTCTAATTTCAGGTACTAACATCTAAATCCAAATAACTGACTCACTCAGTCAACCGAATTTCTTTTCCCTGATATCGACGTAGGAAGAGCCAACCAAATTCAAAGACAACGGGATTTAACTTTAAAAACAAATTCAAATGCATCTAAGCTGTGTTCGCAGAGCAGCACAAAGTCAGCTGTGCTACCTCAGTGTCTCATTCATTCATTCATTCAGGCCATAGGAATTTATTAAGAATTCATGTTTAGGCTGTTTGAACAAAGATCCTGAATAGACAAGTCTATTATATTTCTTATATTATATGCTATGTGTGTGTACCATACATATACATACATATATATATATATTACAAATTTATTAACATCAAATAGGAAAGTTATACAAAATATTTTAAACACAATGCTAAACCAGATTTTTTTTTAACGGGGAAGGGATTTCTATTTTATCCACAAATCAAATCAATTACTATTCCCTAAGCATTATGGCTTATTGAGGTTTTACTCTAGTGTTTTATGTGTACTTAGATGATTAGCTAAAAACAACTAAGAAAATGTCTAACTAGCTATCAGGGAAGTGCAACCATCTCTAAGCCTCTAATTATTAAAATCCAGTGACATACAAATCAATATCAAGATAGGAAGAGGGAAGAGAGGAAAATCTAAAGGGTTCCTTGATAGGACGGCTTCTCTTAGGCTGATGTACAAGTGGTGTCTACTTACTATGCAGCTCATTGGAGAAATGCTTTTGAGGAGTGGAGGATGTTTGAGGAAATACAGCTGGCCACTAGCCAACTACGATACTGCTTTGGGTCCACCCATCAGACTAGAATAACCAAGCTCCTTTGGATAAGCCCAGGGAGAAATTCCTGGAAATGGCAAAGCATATTAGATTTCACATTATCCAACAACATAAAATGATGTATTAACATTCTCCCTGAATTGAAAATACGTATTGATTGTTTTAAATCTTAGATAATTTAACTAGGTTATATTTGCATTATGTACTATAAAATAAACATTTCAACTTATTTCTGCTCCTATCATGCACTGAGCATTTTGTCTAAAATATTTCTGCATTGCCTGAATTTATGGTATAAACTGAGATGGTACAAGTCAATCAACGTTAGTCATCAAATATTTAGGTGTGTTAAATACTGCAGTTATTCATAGAGCCCAAAATAATTTTTAAAATGGGACTGACTGCATCTGATAGTAAAATAAAATAGAGAGAAATGCATGAATGATTCTGTACCATCTAATAACTAAGATGAGGCCGGTGTTATGTAAAAGAAACAAGAAAAACGTTCTGCATAAATGTCAAGCTGAGAAATGACCACAGACGAGAAGAGAGAGGCAGTGTCTGATGGGCTTAGCTATGACACCGAAGAAAGCTATCTGCAGGTAAGACTTATATTTCGGACGGGCTGCTGTGCCGCAGGGTGGCAGGTGGCTGAGAGAGGAGCAAGACTGGAGACAGAGTTTAGTAAGAGGCGAAGGCAATGGTCTGGTGAAAACCTGAGCAGGGACTGAATTAGGTGAAGCCAGGGAATATTCGTCTTTGCATCCCCGGTGCCTGGTATAGTTCCAGCTACACAGAATGTGCTCAAATAATATTTATTAATTGAGCTAAATTCATTTTTCCTCACCTACGTTGCAACAAAATCTCCATCTTTTGGCTTTAAAACCACATTTCTGGCAACTATTATAATGCATACTGAGGTTCTAGACAATTCCACAAGTGCATCATATAAAAAAAAGCACATTTATAAATGTTGCTAAAAGTAAACTGGAAAATCTGTGTAACGTGATCATAATTCATTCCACAAATATTTATTGATCCTTTCCACACTTTGCTTTTCCTGGACCATAGGGATGTGGATAAAAATACGGATTTTAAAGGATTGTTTCAATGCTCATCGCAACAACAACAGCAATGAAAACAAAAGCCAGATGGCCAATTAACTAAGCAATCCTTCGTGCAGGAAATAAGCAAATCTACAGCTGTCATTGCCTATAAAAGTTCATATACCTTGTTGGGCACATGGTATGCACACAATAAATAATTGTAGATTGAAAAAAAAAAGCTCTGCCAGAAATCTTTTTTTTTTTTTTAAGTGTGACTGACAACTGAAGTAAGTGTACACTAATATCGTGCTATGGGGCAGCCGAATGCCTGGCAGCCCTGTATCCCGGAAGCTCAGTTATCTAGAAAGGAAGAGCCAGGATAAGAAAAGACTTCTACACCATAAAGTGAACATCGAAGAAGGCCATGTCAGACTGGAAGGGCTCCAGTCCAGGCACTGCCACAGAGAAGCTATTTTTCACATGAGCTACTTAGTCTTCTTGAGCATGTCTTCAACGGCACCCTAATTTATGGGGCTGTTGTTGGGGTTAGGGTTAATACAAGTACCTAGAAATTGCTGACACGTAATAAGCTCTCCATGGAAAGTGATTAGAATAGTGTTATAAGCTGAATTGTACCAAAATTCATATGCCCCCCCACGCACCTAAAATTTATATGCCAAAGCCATAACCCACAATACCGCAGAATGTGACTGTATTTAGAGACAGGGCCTTTTAAAGAAGGAATTAAGGTAATGTGATGTCATAAGGGTGGAACCTAATCCCATTTGACTGGTGTCGTTATAAAAGGGGAAATGTGGACACGCAGAGCAACACCAGGGGCATGCCTGCAAAAAGAGCAACCATTTGAGGAAGCCACAGGAAGGCAGCCATTTCCGAGCCAAGGAGAGAGGCCCCCAAAACAATCCAACATGCCCACACCTTGCTATCAGACCTCTGGCCTCTAGAACCGTGAGAAAACACGTCTGTTGTTTGAGCCGCCCGGTCAGGTGTGCTTTTGTTATGGCAGCCCTGGGAATCTAATACATATTACTGCCATCTTCTTCAAAGTAACTTTGTTTGAGGGGGACAAGAGGTCTGACATTTGAGTGACAATGTGTTGATGTAAGCATCTAAACTTTAAGTCTTTTTATGGGTTCAGCATTTATTCTCACAGCCAGTCTGGCGGCCTGGCACACACAGATTCTTAATAAGTATTTGTCGAGTGTACATATGAATGAATGAATGCACGCCTGCATGACTGAATGAGTGAATATTAAGAAGGTGATAAGCCCCTGGTGCCAGGCACACTACAACAGACAGCTGACAGATTCACAGGAACAATGACTAAATGCTTATTATATGCCAGGCACTGTGCAGTAAAAACTATAAAAAGCAAATCCAAGAACATAAAACCTTAGGAGTCTGAGGGCTTTTAGAGTAAGGAAAAATGGTCCATGTTACCACTTCATTATCTTTGCAAACCACCACTGTGTAATCACTGGCCCAGAGAGGCAGTGCTGTTCATGGGAAGGAGCACTAGGCTTGGAGCCAGAAGACTTCAGTTTGCTTTCTTGTTCTGGCACTTATGAGAGATCCTTGGGAAAGTCGCTTAGCCATCCTGAGCCTCAGTTTCCTCTTCTATAAAACAGGGATATTAATACCCACTCCACCTATGCCATAAAGCTGAGGTGAAGATCAGAAGAGAAGGTATGTGTATAAAAATGATCAATATACCATAAAATGTGTGGCTTAAAGGTATCCTGTTAATAATGATAACCTTGAATCATTAAGTAAACATTAGCATGTATCTACACACTAAATCTTATATGAAAGGACATATACAAAAGATTTTTTAATACATTCCATTCAAGTTAATAATCTCCTTTAAAAGTTCAGGTCATCTAAAAGTTTATTTGGAAAAGTCACCTAGGTGGTAGCAACTCATGCCTGATGATCCTGATAAATATGGTCACCCTTCATTCTTTTAAGATGGTATTCTGATGGTAATTATTTGAAAGCTTTTTTCTATGGGCAATTCTGACCTTTAGATTTCTGACTTTTTAAAAGTGTAGTAATACCAATTAGCAAGTTCCAGTAAAAAACAGAATTTATTATTTTGGCTGATAGATGCAGAAAAAAGACATCTGTGCAAATAGTGACGCATTTTAGATTTGTTTAGTTGTTCATTGTTAATATATTTATATTTCACTCTTCACTTTAAAAATTTAATACAGAGAAGAGCCTGGGTGGCTCAGTTGCTTAAGTGTCTGACTTCGGCTCAGGTCATGATCTCTCGGTCCATGAGTTTGAGCCCCGCACTGGGCTCTGTGCTGACAGCTCAGAGTCTAGAACTTGCTTCAGATTCTGTGTCTCCCTCTCTCTCTGCCCCTCCCCCACTCATGCTCTGTCTCTGTCTCTCTCTCTCTCAAAAATAAACATTAAAAATTATTTTAAAAAATTTAATACAGAAAACAGAAACCCTGATTTCATACACATATCCACAACACATTTTTTTCCTGCATTACACAAAAGTAATGGAAAGAAAATAAGAAATAAGAGCAGAGAGGAACAAAAGAAATACAGATGAGTAAAATCAGTATTTAGCAAAACCCCAAGGTGGAACTATCTAATTCATTATTTTTTTAAATATTGCCAACGCTTGACTATTTTTCAATAAATAGTAGCAAAAAATTAATAAATGTTTGGATTTCTACTTAAGTATTTGCAACACGAATTTTTTCAACTTCTCCTTTTCTTTATTTTCATTGGAGAAAATATCTAGCATCATGCTAGAAATGTATGCTGTATTGCATTTGTTCTTATACAGGAAACATGGCAGCTTTAATGGAGTGATGTCATAAGAACATGGTCTAGTAGGACACCAGAGCTAATAACTTTTAAATCTAAGCTGCTTTTTTCACAACTGTAGGCATAAGAAATTTCAAAATATCTGAGTAATAATATAGAAGATTGGATTACTAATGTAGGATATTTTTGTCAGGTAAATCTAATACAAAATGTTCCCCATTCACCCTAATTAAGCAGGGAGTAATACTTGGTTCTAGTTCCACATTTGTAATCCAGGTACCATCAAAGACTAAGTTTCTTCAGTGATATGTTGAAGCAGAAATTCTTGGCTTATTTACCTCCCAGAATAATGTATGAATGTAGTCATATGATTGGATGCATTTGGTGTGGATATCTATGCAACTGTGGATGCATTCAGATTAAGAAAATAAGGAATGCTTTACGAATAGACATTACACTGTTAAGTTCCTGAGTGCACCCTAAAACATCATTATCTAGATTTGTGTTCAGACCAGGAGGATGACAGACAAATTTGTAAATCTAATAAAACTACATTCAAAAAGAAAAGGTTTTATATATTTCCTAGGTGTTTGACAGTCTTTGAACTTTGTGTGTGTGTGTCTGATTCTTACTTCCTTTTGGAACAAGTTTTTTCCTGTCTTTGTCAACCAATTATTCAACAATTTTCATTATAGATACATTATAAATACTATTGATACATTAAGAGTAGCTTATATTCTTCGTAGACTTATAATTAGAGTATCCTACATATATTTCCTGGGGTTTTTTTCTTTTTGGTTTTTCTAACTCATGAAAAATTCCAAACACAATAACTTAAAAATACTATAACATTCAGATACCTTCAATTTATATTTAACAATTATAAATATTTTTCCATATTTGTTTTCTCTCTCTGTGTATATATGTATGCATTAAGGGCATGCTCAAATCTATCACAATATTATTTTATAACTATAATTTTTAATCACTATTGAATTTTTATAGAATAAAAATTGTTCCATAAATATCACCTAGATCCAGTTATATCCACATTCTCCTAATAGTCCTTGAGAAAAAAAAAAGGCATCCAATAGCTCATTTGCCTTTGACATTGTTGTTGCTATTTTATATATTTCATGGAGTTGTTATAGCTCCTTATTCTCTTTAATTCAGAATAGTCCCCCTCCCTGCCTTTTTTTCCCCATGATATTTAACTTTTTTAAGCAATCAGGTCCAATTGTCTTACAATAGACTACCCCACATTCTGGATATAACTGGTTGTTTCTTCAAGGTGCACTTTAACTTGTATCCCCTTCCCCTGTATTTCTTTAAACTGGAAGTTAGGTGAGAGGCTCGATTAGATTTAGATTAAACATTTTTGGCCAGAATAGTTCATAGGTGGTACTGGATACCTCACATTTGATTATATAGTAACGTATAAGGTCTGTTTGTCCCTCTGGAAGTCACAAGCTTGACTATTTGGCAAAGGTAGTGACCACTTGACCTCTCCATTGTAAATTTAGATTTTCTTCTGTTTCAGTCTAAACCATCAATATCCCCTTCCTCAACACCCAATGACTTAGCATCTACCGCTCATACTCACATGAGTCAATTACGTTAAGGACTGTAAAATGGTGCTTTCTAATTTTATCATTTATTCCACATTTATTAGTTGATATTTTCCCTCTTTTTCCTGCTTTGTTTTGTTTTTCCCCTCCTCCCAATTGGATGGTTATTTTTAATATTTTATGTTTTAGTCCTCATAACTTCTCTAATGTAAATAATATCACCCCTATTTTATAAGTGGAGAAACTGAAGTATAAGAAGTAACTTGTTCAGCATAGCTAGTAAATGGCAGATACAGACATGGAATTCAGATGTCACTCATATTCTTATACAGTGGCTGATTATAGCACAGTTATCTCATAATATACAGCCTCACTCACCTTGATATGAGGCATCTGCTCAACCCCTTAATTACCAAAGGTCTTTCTCTTCAAATACTTCTGCTGTGAAACCATGACTAACCCTCCCATAAGAAAACTTCAAGAACCAATACCTATCTAGGGTCTGGGCTCTGATAAATGAAAAATAAAAATAGGTGATGTGCTGGCCAGTAATTGGGATGGCATTCCTCACCCTACACTCCAGTAACTAAAGATGACATTGAAAAATCTGGGATCCTCTTAGAAAGGGGGCAAATGGGATATTGACCCATCAACAGTTTGTAGGCCAAACCCCTTGAAACCACCACTTACACAATTTCCAGGTAAGTCTCTTATTGGCATTGGCCATGTCTCAGAATTTGGCTGGGGAAAGATGTGTTGTTCAACATGAAGCTAATTTCGTTCTATTATAATTATTTAAAACTACAAATGTTGGGCATATTTATTCCCGGGCAGCCAGTACAGTCTCCATCTACCTATTTCCTTCCCCTCTGCCTCTTCTTTCCTTCATCTACAAAATAAAGTTATTAATAAGAGCACATGAGGTCTTGGAAGATAGTATATAAAGCTTCCAGATAGTATCTGGCACTACCGCTCTTAAATTCCAGTTTTCCCTTGTCCTCATTTCCTCTTTCTCATTCTCCTATTATTCCTTCTTGGAAAGAAGCAAAGTTTGGCCACCTGTACAAAGAAAAGGGGGGTAGGTGACCTAAATTACTTCTTCTAGGGAAAACATTTAATACTATGTGCCTGTGAGGGTTGCCTGGGTAGCTTAGTCGGTTAAGCATCCAAGTCTTGATTTCGGTTCAGGTCATAATCTCACCGTTCATGAGATTGAGCCCCGTGTCAGGCTCTGGGCTGACAGCACAGAACCTGCTTATAGTTCTCTCTCTCCCTCTATCCCTCACCCACTCATCCTTGCTCTCTCTCTCTCTCAAAATAAATGTATTAAATTTAAAAAAAAATACTAAGTGCCTATGATTATATAGATACGGTAAAAGATCGTAGAGACAAAAAATAGTGAAAATTTCCCCAGAAAGTGTAGAGCAACTATCTTTTATAATGTTAATGCAAAAGTAAAGATCTGCACATGGTTTGGGGAGCTCAGAGGAAGAAACATCCTCAGCACCACGACTCTGAGAGCTCTTGAAGCTCTGTGTCTCTCATAAGCACTGATTAGGGAGGAACAGTTGCTTCATTTCCTTGAAACAACAACAACAAAAGGTTATGGGATTTTGTTTATTTTAATTAAAGAAGAATCTAAAAGGAGGGATAATATGAACCTGAACTGGTCTCAAAGAGTGGACTTGCAGGAAAAGGTTTCCTGTGAGATTTGTTGAAAAGTGAGACAAAGACCCTGGGACCCTAGAAATTATCTTCATGAGCAGAATTTGCCCAACCTCAGCTCAGGATGGCCAGAATGGTATGTTCCCAGAATTATTCTTACAGCCATCAGCACTATTTTGACATCCTTCAGTCATGGTGATGTTTGAGCTCATTTCATTAAAAGATCCCAAACCCACGTCAACTCACATTTAGACAACAAAGCCCCGGGATGAGCGAACTTCCCTTGGGAAGAAGCCCTACCCTGAATATCCTGAGCCAGCTGTAGACAGCCAGCTTCTAAAGTTCAGTTAAGGTTCCTCAGCAGTGAACCTGCTGTATGACCTTGAGTGAGTCACTTAATATCTCTTGATTATGTTTCCTCATTTGTACAATGGGGACGGAGATGCTGACCTTTCCCTCATGCCCACTTTGAGGAACAGCTCATTAGCAATCACAAAGTACTTTGAAAATGTAAATGCTGAATTATAATTTTAATCAACAAATTAACCTTGATGCTTTCCACTCAATCACTCCCTCCTGGGCAAACGATCAAAAATGTTGGCTGACCCAGACACTTCTGAGACCGGAATTCATCCCACGCACAAAACACAGCTCCTCCAGAGATCCATTAGAAGTCCTTTTCTGCCCCTGTCACCACACCGCAGGCGCTTTTCTACCACTGATCAGGACACAGGAACCCCAATGTGAAAAGTATTCAAATTCGTACTTAACAGACACTTCAACTCCAAGGAAATTATGATAAAGAAAGTAATAAGCCCAACCCCAAAAATATATTTTCTCTGGGCTTGTAAAGGTTTTCAGTTATGAAATTATGTATTTATTTATTTTTTAGCAAATATTTGCTGAATACTTAAAATGTGCATGTTAGAATGAAATTCTTTTATAGCTCAGCCAGTAGGAATCGTGTAGCAATAAGATCAATGTCCCAAGGGCCAGGTCCTTGGTAGCAAAGAACAATCTCATAGCCAGGGCAGACACATCCAATCCCTAACCAGGGCTAGGTTGTAGGGAGGGTAGGTTGCACAAACAGCAAGTCTCCACTGGGTGCCTGACTTTACCTGGTCCTCATATCTCTCAAAGCACTTAGTGTCAAGCACATCTTTGTAAAAATGACTCCTTATTTACCAATAAAGCAATCAATCAAGTCCTGGATTGGATTCTTTTTTAGAGTTTTGAGAGAGAGAGAGAGAGAGAGAGAGAGAGAGGGAGGGAGGGAGGGAGGGAGAGAGAGAGAGAGAGAGATTGAATGAGGAGGGGAGAGGAGCAGAGGGAGAGACAGAGAACCCCAAGCAGGCTCCAACACAGGGCTCAATCCCATAACCCTGGTATTATGACCTGAGCTGACATCAAGAGTCAGGTGCTCAACTGACTGAGCTACCCAGGTGACTCTGGATTGGATTTTAACTGGACACTCCCCAGTTTAGGAAAAGAAATATGCCAAATCCTCTAATACTAAATACACTCTGAACCGAAACCAGCGGTACTTCCTTTTGAGCTGAAACCGGAGGTAACTTGAGTCATAAACCCAACTGGAAACAAATGCCAGTAATATTTCCCATTAGGGGAAGTTGCATACATATATTTACTAAGTTTCATTAATAGTTGCAGGTAGAGTAAAACGTAGAGTCTTCGTTTAAATGGTTATATTTTCTTTCACACTTAATCTGAGCCATTCAAGAGCTAGTGTGCTTACTTACATGAGTCGTTTGATATTTCAATGCCTATTATTAATTACAAGTTTGTTGTGGCTATACCTGTTAGGGATTTATAAAATAAAACCACCTATGGAATGATCACTGGGCTGGTAGTAGATAGATTTGGAACCCAAGCACAACACATTCTAACACTGGGATTTGGGGAATCACACTCTCTTAGCTTGAAATTCCTTCTTGATGAAATGAGAATACTAATAAATGCCCTTCCTAAGTCCAGGGCCATTGGCAGGCACTAATGGAATGTTGTATGTAAAAACATTTTGTAAACTGTAAAGCACCCTATGAATTTAAAGGATGATGATGATGATTACTTCTATTACAGCTTCATGGAATAGGTGAATTTGGAAATCCTTCATTGAATGAATAAAAAGGGCACACAGATATTGGTACAGTGCCTGTAGATAGTAATAAATAAGTGTGGATTATCATGCATAGAATAATAAGAGAAAAATATTTTCTTCAGATTCTGCCATTGATTAAAAAGATATAACTGGCTTCAGTGTACTTTTCACAGCTATCACATTTATGACCTTTGCAATTAACTTCTAAAATATTCATATTTAAATGGGATTCCATAAAAATAATGGATTCAGAAAAATTACCATATGTGGCAAGAACAAAGGAAAAAACCAAAATATTTCTCTCTATCCCAAAGAATTTCAGAAGTTTCAGAGTTAATGAAATTCAGTACTCTCTCAGACAGAATAGATCCACAAACAGAATATCATTTTTAAGAGAATCTAACTCCTTGGTGTCACCAAAACCTGTGGATTACTGCTACTTAACTGTGATGAGATACAGGAAAAAATATAGTAAAAAATTTAGAAATCCAGATTTCTAAAACAGTCATCGAACAAGTTTACATATGTTACCAAATATTTGCATTTATTAGTATAAATTATTATAAAATAGTAAAATGGCATAAAATAAAATGATATACAATAAACTTTATAACAATGTAAATTTAGTCCTTGGTTCATTTTCTTCTTAAAAATGATTTTTTCACATTTTTCTAAATACTTTTGAAAATATTCAGGTGCCATCTGTTATTGATTCAGAATACTACAATTTTTGTTTTATAAGCCTATATTCTCTTATTCTGTACACAGAGAAGATACGGACTAATTTTTTATAATTCTTTATATAATCGTCCTTCACATATTGAGAGACATGTTTGGAGGCAAGCATGCACTCAATTTAGCTTCCCCAAACTGCTTAGGAGACAGGAGAGATATAACGTTATGTCCTTGATGGAGTGAGTAGAACAGAATCAATCTCTCTCTCTCTCTTCCCTTCTCTCTATCCCCTACCCCACTCCCTTCTCCCCTCTCTGTCTTTAGGGTCCTCTGGAACAACAATTAAAATGTTAGAAAAATGCAAGTCTATTTTTCAAACATTTTACCCAAGCATTTTTTCTCTATTTATCTAACAGTGTATTCATTATCTATTGACACATAACAATCACCTCAATACTTAGCTTCTCAATATAACAAACATTTATCCTTTCATAGTTTCCATAGGTCAGGCACCTAGGTATGGTTTGGTTGGGTCCCTCAGACTCCAGGTCTCTCATGAGCTTGCAGTCAAGCTGTCAACTGGAATACGGTCACCACAATCCCCAATTGGGGCTGAAGGTATTAAGTTCACTCACAACAATTGTAGCCAGGCTGAAGACCCACATGCACCACTGGCCTCAGCTCCTCCATATGCCCTATGGGCATCTCCATAGGACTGCTCACAACATGGTAAGTGTTCCCAGGGAGTATGCAAGAGAGCAGCACAAAGAAGGTCACAGTCTCTTTGTACCCTAATCTCAGAAATAACATCCCAGCACTCTTGCCATATTCTAGTCATTAGAAGGGTCCAGCCCCACTCCAGGGGCTTATATAGCACTGCATATCATTCTCAGATCACTCTAGAAAATGTAAAACTGACAGATGAGTTTATTTCCTAAGAAACAAAATTAACATGCTCAGCATGACTAATTCCACTCATAAAATGGTTTTGATGAACCCAATGTTCTTCCCCAAAAGAACCTAATTTAGTTACTTCAAAATTGTTTCTGATCAAACTCCTAAACAATAGAGTACCTAAGATGTGCCAGGCACTGGGCTTGGTGCTGACTGTACAAAGAGACAGCCTCTGCCTTCAAGCACCTTTTAATTTTGAACTTTGTTGTTTATTTCCAGATCTTTGAAAATCTTTTTAAATATTTTAGTTATTTGGATTTTGTTTTGTTTTGTTGAAACAAGGAATGACTACCCTACTAAATAAATACACAATTAATTGTGCCCTTCCAAAGAGCTTCAAAGCACTAAAGTGTCAATATCTCCCTGGATCTTAGATTTCCAAAATAAATAGAGATTCAGTTTACAGTTACACAAACTAACACATAAAAGAATCAGGTTGCCTGTCCTATGCCACAAAGATAAGAACAGATAATGGAATAAAAGAATCTGTCTTACCTTAGTGGCTATCCACTTCCCTATTCCCGAGGGATTACTGCCTTTCTCTGAGCTCAACAAGCCAGTTAGAATCATCATTAATTTCACAAAACTACTCATGCAGTGCATTTTTACTCTTTTACGTCTTTATCCCTTGACTTCCTGTAATGTACCCCTTCTGCCTTTTCCCTGCCTTGATCTTTGCCTTAAGGCATTTAATTTTTGCATCATACAGTTGTTCCGCATCTCTCTTTTGTTCCAGACACACTGTGCTTTACACTAAATCCTTGAGACCGCCTTCAAAACTCCATGTCACGTGTGCTTTTGCTCTTTAGAATTCTTGTTATTTAGTGGTATTGTGATCAGCTTGGCTTTTATTAAATCTTAGTTGACAACAGCATCTTTCCAAAGAAAGGACTTTGAGCTTCACCTCCATGCACCAAACCAAACCATGCCTATTAATATAACAAACATTAATATAACAACCATTCATATTAGGATTTCCACTATCTCCACTAGGATTTCCACTATTTCCCTGTCTGAAATCAGATAATGGGAGAGTCTTCATACAAAGTAACAGTCTGTGAAGCAAGATACGAGAGTCCTAAGATAGAGTTGGCGCCTTAAAATAATAATATGGCACACTAATAGTCCACCCACATAAAAGCAAATTATTCAGTTATGTTTCTATCATATTTTAGTGTAAAGGTTAAAGAGCAAATAGTTAGAGTCTACTCCATTGATATTCGACATCTTCGTGGCAATATAAAATGCCATACAAGATGCTTTTCTGGTGTTTGACACCACATCTGCCTCAGCTTGTAACATTGCTGGTCTAATTCTTCTGAATAAGCATTATGACTTTCAGGCATCTGGAAATCTGAAAAACTTAAAGAGAAAAACATTTTTGGAAAAAAGGATTAAAAAACAAAGGTAGTTGTTGTTCACCCAATTGAATTATATAAACATCACCGGATCCATGAGTTAATGACCTAAAATCTAAATGGGTTATAGCAGTGAGTGGTCATAAGAGCATAAATGGCTGTCACTGACAGTCAGGCAGTCTGGGGCCTGTA
The DNA here is from genome assembly GCA_028646485.1 of Cryptoprocta ferox. Lineage (NCBI taxonomy): Eukaryota > Metazoa > Chordata > Mammalia > Carnivora > Eupleridae > Cryptoprocta > Cryptoprocta ferox. The sequence continues at coordinate 105,054,671 of CM053574.1, forward strand.
GGGAAACCATGGCTTCTACCGTGGTTAGCAATATACGATAAACAGCAAAAATGGGCCTCCAGAGGGAATCTGCAAAGGGTTGTAGACAGATGTTCTGAATCTCAGAGTCCAACAGAAGTGTATTTAGGTCAAGGAATAAGGTTGAACAAGGAGGGAAAGAGCAGAAACAGAATTTGTTGTGTGACCTCTAGAAGCTGTTCAATAGAAAATTGTCTTGATAAGCGCTTTCTAAAAGAGAAATGAGATTAGTTCTGAACTATGGTTAAACTAACATTAAAAATCTGGATCTAAATGAAATTACATTGAAAATGCTGTAGTATTTGAGAGTTCTATGACAGGGTCCACAGAAAACAAATTTTTTTTTAAAACAGAATTCATTGCACCAAACAGCAGTGTGGTTTTCTTAAATGAGGGTTGCTTTTATATCAGTTGTTCAGTTAAACTTTCTTAGAAAAGTCATTTTAATTCTTCTACATACCCTTCTTCTTTCTAATATCTATGCAAAGATAAAGAAATTGATGCAACCAATAAAAGCACAATCACAATGGTGTGACTGGGATTTCTTTTTTCCATTATATACATAATGATAGAATTATATTTATCTTATTTATTGATTTATAATATATGTAAATAGTTTTTTGTATCTGTATTTATTTCTACTTATTATCCACTTTATATATATTTTTTTTCTATTATATATATGTGTATATATACAAAATCAAAATTGTGTTTGATTCTCCAGTGAGAATTAAGAAACATAGGAATAGAATCCTACGTAATCTCATAGGATCCTAGGTGTAGTCTCACTACTTCTATATATTAGGAAACTGTTACAATAGGTAATAATATTAATAGCTCAGGTGATAGATGATTTAAGCAATTATTCTAAAACTATGTTAGCAAATTCCCATCTTTTTCCTTTACTCCAACCTATCACTCCCTTGTCCCCACTGCTTGGCTCTCCTAACCTGTCTCAGACACACTTTATCACTCACTCCAGGCCAGATCAGCCCCCTAGACTGTGCTTGGTTTCTAAAACTTCATCTAAGACTAAAATATTGTATTGCTAGAATCTTCATCACCCCTCCCCTCTAATCCTATCCACCCTTATCATGAAGAGAATGAGAAAATGACATAAATTGTCCCTGCATAGGAGAAGGTCCATGCAAATTCTCAGTAATAGACAAGGCTCATCAAATCATACTTTCACTCATTCTCTCTTCCACTTTTGGGTGGTCTGGATGAAGAATAATTTGCTGATGCTTAGCTACTAACTCCACAAGATTGGGTCTCCCTATAAAAGGGGACCCATGTAGTGGTCTCATCTTAGATTACTTCCTGTTTCTGAAAAGTACACCAAAGAGTAGCATTGGAACATCAAAATATCACTACCCTGCCCAACATGACCTGTTGTGAGAATAATAAAAATATATTTACACATGTGCACTCTATTTCTACTCCTGTGTTTGGAGCCATGGGATTCAGGAAGATGAGGAAATAGTAAAAAGTGACTTAAAAAAAGGGCTATTTATACCTCTTTGTTATAATTGGAATAAGAACTTAGTTTTCTTTTGAAATTTTTGGAAAAGGGTGACAATCAAGAATACATCATACCATATTAAACAAAAGTATGAAATTTTTGTAATTCAGGTATGAAGCTAAAGGCCACAAAATCCTTGAATATTTAAGGAAAAGTGAAAGAAAGAGAAAGAAATGACTCGTATCAAACATCAAAGCTGAGTTTTTTCTACTATTTAGTGTAGTTCCCCTCTCTCTTTTTTTTTTTTTAAAGTAAGCTCTACACCCAACATGGGGCTTGAACTTATGACCCGAGATGAAGAGTCCCATTCTGTACCAACTGAGTTGGCCAGGCACCCCTGTGCAATTCCCTTTTATAGTCCTAGTTTACACATTCTGTTGACCAAGTTTACCAGTTGCTTTCTTTTGTTTGATAATAAGAAGAAAGGCCAAAGACAAAATCAGAGATAAGTGGGTGCTGTATCATTCATCTGGTGTCAGCAACGTAGGACATGAACAGAGCTCCAAGTCTCTGAAACAATGAGTTATGCAGATGCCCATTCTCCTGTTGACTTCTGCTTAGAGATTAGGGATGTTTATAAGATTCAATAACACACTACTTCTTACTAAATCCTGAAGTGACCTTCATGGTGAATTTTTCTCACCATTTAGCTCATTAGTAGAGACATTTTAATTTAATTGACACAATCCATAAGCAAGTGGTTAAATGTGTCTTTATTCTTAGTTCTCTCTTGGCATTGTTGGGAATAGCTAAAATGAATAAAGAATGACCTCTGCTTTCTATTGTTTAACATATGACTGAACACAAATACAAAACACAAATTATGACAAACACAAAGTACTTATTCTAAATATGCACTGCACTGATTTGATTGTATTAATCCCTTAAATTCTCCTACCACCCAATAAAGTAAAATACAGTTAACTCTTGAACAATGTGGCGGGTAGGGGTGCTGTATAATTTTTTGCTACCCCCAAAATTGACTACTCATAGCCAGCCTACTTATGGACCAGAAGCCTTACCAATATGATAAACAGTCAATTAGCATGGATTTTGTATGTTATATGTATCATATACTGTATTCTAACAATAAAATAAGCTAGAAAAAAGAAAATGTTCCTAAGAAAACCATAAGAAAAATACATTTCCAGTACTGTACTGTATTTATTTAAAAAGTCTACATGTAAGTGGACCCATGCAGTTCAAACTTGGGCTGTTCAAGGGTCAACTACATGTTATTACCTCCACTGTACTGATGGAAAGGTGAAGCATGGAGAATTTATATAACTTGCCCAAAGTGATATAGCTAATCAATTGTGGATCCAGGATCAAACCCAGGCATTCTGATTCCCCAAGCTATGCTCTTGTTAAGCATGTTCTACTAACCCTTGAAACAGTGAAGTGTTACATGAATTTACAGGAAAAGAAGATAAATGACCTGGAGAGGTTCATGGATAAAATGGAATGGACTTAGAACTTGGCAAACGAAGAGCCCATGGCCATGTAAGGAGCAAGGAATTCTGGCAAGAGGATGAATGATAGGCATGGAGTGTCCCCAGGGGAGTAGAGAAGCCAATCTGACCAGAGCAGGTGGGAATGAGGAGAAATTAAATGAAATCATTAGGATGGGGAATATTATGGAAATTTCCAGTGAACATTTCCAGTGAAGACTAAATTCCTAAGAGGGTAAAGTTATAATTGGGTTAAAAGACATTATCTCAAAAATGTATTTTGTTTTATTCCAACACAAACAAAGCTTCTGTCCAGGTTTAGAAATCTCTACATGATCATTTCACGATTGACAAAGTTGAACAGGGGAAAATGCTGTTTGCATACTGAATGCATGCTTATTTTTAGGTAGCATGGGAGAATATCATCCAAGGAGCTAGGTTTTTCAGTACTGACCCACAGTGCATTCTGACTGGATTCCATCTTTGCGCTCTCTGACTACTAGAGATATACCACACTTGTATTTAAGCTGAATTAGGTTAAAACCATGAGGTCTGCCTGAAGGAAGGTACACGGAAGGAAATTTTCTCCATGGCACCTTCTCTTTTGAAAGATCACTCCTAAAAGAAAATCAGCTGAGAGGCAAAGAGAAATTGTGGCCTCCTTTCAAAAAGCAGGAAGGGAGGTGAGGGAGGAGAGATGGAAACACATCCAAACCAAAGCTGGGGGACAATGGATACTATGGACAAGTCTGCCAAAACTAAGAGTGAAGATGAAGAAAGCAGGGGGTCTCGCTGGGTCACCAGAAAAGTTAAGCAAGAGGGTAGAGTAGGCTAGCTCAGGAACACGGCCAGACTACTGGAAGGAGGAGCAGGAACAATTTTATAACCTCTCAATCTTTCCAACTTCTCACAGTGTTCCAGAAAAGAGAAAGTCTGCTTGATAAGAATGATTTATCAAGCAATTATCTCTTTCCGCCCTCAGCTCTCTGGAACTGGACAGCAGACAAGTCTGGTGAATTGTATTTGTGGAGTTCTCCGGAAGAGCTTCCTCTCAAGGATGAACAACTTTCCAGTTAGTCACAAGGCAGCTCTCCTTTCTGCAGTTTCTGTTATTTTAACTTCCTTTTCTCTGTCCCTTTCTCGGTCCTTGCTCATTCCTCACTGATTTAGAATTGTTTACTGCAACCACCATTATAATCACCGTTTACTCCCCTGCATGCTTATCCAAAGAGCTTACTCCCTTTTTGTTTCTCCCACCTTTGCTTCACGCTGGTCCTATTCTGTCTGGACTGCCTGCTCCGCAAGCAAACAGGGGTGCCTCGAGCCACCCCCTCTGCCCTACCTCCTCCTCCAGCCATTCTCTCTGGGTTTCCCTTTCTGTCTCTGGGCAAATACCCTGCAAAAGGAGTCTTTCTGGGTTTCTCTCCATTAGTAGGGCTCTTCACACCACAGAATCTCAAGTCTCCACTTACCTCTGTCCATCCTGGCTTCAGAGAACTGCTGTGGTTACTACTGACAAGCACGGGGGCGGGGAGCAGGATCTCAGGGGAAATTGTGCTTTAGGTTCAGTAATTACTCAGGTTTGATTTGGGTAGCCTTAGAGTGCTGAAAAGTCTGTTTCAACTGAACATCCTACAGTCCCAAATGCGGTGAGCCGGTCTCGTTTTTCATCTGCTGTCATGGTTAACTGGCAACTTCCAGGCATGGGGTGACTGTCTGGCACCTCAAGCGCACAATTACACACAGACAATTACATAAAGAATGCCGACAGATTACAGACCATCACGTCGTGTTTTAGTGCACCGTCTTCTAGCAGGGAATGTGTACCAGCATCTTAGATCAATTGTGGCACACTGTTTATTTTAGAAGCTTTGCTCCAGATCTGTTGGGCACCTGATCATTTCAAGGTTTTCTGCATTACAAAGTCGAAGGAGAAACCAGTTTGGGGCTGAGTATTCTCAATCACCAGTGACTCGGTGACAGGTACCAAACTCATTCCACTTAAGATTGCAGGGTGAACTCAAATTGGGGTCCCTGAAGAGAAAGATGGGATCCTTTATCCAGTACATTAAAGGAAGCATTTCTTGTTTCTATTAAACAATCAGGAAAGGAAAGATCATGCAACAGCGGGAAGAGCACTGCAAATATCAGGGTTACCAAGAGTCACCCAGAAACCTTTAAAATAATTTAAAGTGGTGATAGAACAAGTAACACAGTGTGTTTCTATTGATGCAGTAATCCTTAGCCCTTGAACTTAACTTGTACTTGCACCAAGAAGTCAGTAGAATGGTTTCTAGTTGCTGTACCAAGGCAATTTCCCATAGTTTAATTGATTGGGAATGGCGATCTTCTCATTTAAATTATCCATAAAGCACTAAAAAAAATGTGACCCTTTGCTGGAATTATTTTTCTATGAGAATAAAACAACAGAGAAACTAGTAAATGGATTAAGATTAATACTGCACTGTGAGATCTAAATACATCAAAGATAGATGTATATACCAGAGCTATGATTTCCTCAATTCTTTGCAAGGTAACCAAAGCAATTCCAAGAAGTCTTATTTTATTAGAAATTGGATTTCTTAAATATTATCTATCTAAGTTCACAGTGAACAGACAGCTACCTTGAAAGTGGGGCTAAGAAAAGATAAAATTCAAAGGTTTGAAAATAAGTAAAGGAGAAGCCAGATGCTTTGAGTCATTAACAGCATGACGCATGCACATAGAGATACAAAAACAGCTAAAAAGGCAAGGACAAAATTAAACAGTAATGATGATTTATAGTAAGATACTCTGAGACATGACAGAAGTCTCAGTACACCAAAAGGAAAATCTTGTTTGCTCAAATTATTTGTTTCTTCTGTCTAATGAATGTAATTCTAATATACAAGTGATAACACTGGCATTTCTTTGAAATGTTGATTCAGTTTAATTATGAAAATCACCAAGGTATTTTCTAGCTGCTGCATCACTCCCTGTACTAAGATTAATCACATCAACATCATTCATTTAATCTTCAAAGAGGAAGCAGTTGTCCACAAAAGCCTTCAAATAGCTTCATTAGTGCAATTTTTCAGTCTCAAACTCTTAGCTGGCAGCCTATGATTGAGCGTAAGGTCATTATATTCATCTATTTCCTAATCTAATTTTTTTTAATGTTTCTACATTCAATGTAGAAATGTGTAAGTGTGGAGTTTTTGCCTTCCCTTTGTTTGGCAAACAGCCCAAAAAATGAGGAAAATATGGATTGTGATTGACAAAATATTTGGTTGTTGTGGCTTCAATTCAAGGAACATAATGTGCAGGCCCCAAACTGGTACATTTTCCCTTTTGGGGTTTGTTTAGTGTGAAAAGGACCAGACCTAGAAGTGTCGTGTTTTCTTGTCTCTTACAGACAAAGAAAAACTTGAACTTGAGAGACATTCCTTCCGCTCAGGAACTAGAGTTAAAACAGTCATTGCAAATAAAATTTCTTTAGTGTTTTAAAAGGCAAGATGGATTTTATGTTTAAAAACAGAAACGGTCAACCTCGCTTATGTTTCATTACTAAAGCCCACTTTTAGCATTCTTCGCTTTGTTAAGAGCATTAATAATTTCTTCCCTTATTGGAAACCAATAAGCATCAGAGTCCCATAAAATAACACCGTAATAATTGATGCATTGATCAAATCACAGTATCAATCATTAAAAATTACCGTTGCAATCAAAAGCATTCTCAGAGACTTAGAGCAGAGCCTGGCTCCAAAGGGGTGTGGTAGTTGAGTTATTTTTAATTACTGTACCTACTCTGAAGTGTTATAAGATGTGTCAGAAAGTAAAATTTGCTGAGCCCTATTACCAAGAATCAAAACTTACTAACTGCTGCTTTAAACTCTGCATCAAGAAATGATTTATTTGACTCCTGACTGGTCCACTTGCAGAAATCATTGCATTGCAATATTCAGTGACTGTGCAAAGGAGAAGGAAAGGATAAATCATGCAAAGACATTCTCAAGTTAATATCTGGGGACCATATAATGTCAAATTTTTAAGGCAAGATCTGCAGATGATGGGACAAATAATAGATAGGATCAAAATGTTGCGGGTTTAGGCAAAGGATTAGGGCTTTTGGTCATGAAAACAGTTCATAACCACACAATGATCTGAGGCAATTGCACAAATTTTGTTTCCACAAATTATATAAAGACAATTACAGTATTTAAAGTACTAACTTCTTTTAAATTGCTTTAAAATAAAAACTATGATGAGTTTTTGTGGAACTAAATTGTAACTGATATGACATAATTTTAAGATAAATTATAAAGATGAGAATAACCCCAGCTTGAAAAGCTCAGTGTTGCCATTTGTCCAGCCACATGTGAAGTACCAGGATAAAATGCAACTACAGTTGACCCTTGAAAAAAAAAAAGTTTGACTGTATAGATCCACTTACATGCAGATTTTTCTCAATAAATAGAGTACTGTTCTTTAAATGTGTTATCTCTTCCTTATGATTTTCTTAACAATAATTTCTTTTCTCTAGGTTACTTTATTGTAAGGATACAGTATATGATACATATTACATACAAAACATGTTAATCAACTGTTTATGTTAACAGTAAGGCTTCTGGTCAACAGTTGGCTATTAGTAGTTCAATTGTGGGTGAGTCAAAAGTTGTACACAGATTTTTGACTGAGCAGGGGGCTGGCGCCCCTAACCCCTGTGTTGTTAGCAGATTAACTATATATGAAAGAGGAGCAAGAAACTGCATAATTTACGTATGTGTACGTTATTTACATATGTACATATATTACAATATGATGATGAGAAGAAAGAACTTTGGGCATTCCTTACCTCACGTTGTGTTAAACATTCAGCAAAATACAAAGATAAGAAAGATAAACTCTGTTCTCTTGAGAAGCCTTTACTCTGGTAGAAAAATAGAAACACACACATCTCTTTGTAAAAGAAGGCAATATGAGGTAAGTACTAAAGAGAAGAAAAACATGCCTAGGAATTCATAAGTAGATTTCCTGGCCAAAAGATCACGGAAGCGTTCACGGAATGACAACATTTGGGGTTCTAAGGATGGATAAGATGTTAAGCGGTCAAGACAGGGAAAGAAAAGATTAAATCTTAGAGTTTAAAATATTCTATCTACCCTTCTCAACATGTAATGCATATCTGCAGAGAATGATAAAAGTTCTTTTAACTTCACAAATGATAAAATGACTTTTTTAACAATATACAAATAAATTTAGAAAGATTCAATGCTCATTCCAGTTAATGTTTCTAAAAATGAGCCTACAATACCCACTTTAATGGTTCATATTAGGCATTTAATCTAATTAATACAAAGAGATTAAAACTAAAACCAATAAGTCTTAGCAAGTGTACTTAAACATGTTTTGAAAAGCATGCATCTACTTTTCAAATAACAAAATAAATTTATTTTATTCATGTAAAATCTGGCCAGAAATAAAAATTATAATTTAGAGAAAATGTTTAAAACTGTAAATTATGTAGTTTCATGGATTGTTTTATTGTTTCTTCCCTCCCATCCGTCCTCCCTTTTTCTCTCTTAAAGTATATATACATATACGTGTGTGTGTGTGTGTGTGTGTGTGTGTGTGTGTGTGTATTCCCCTCATTTGAAAGACAGCATTCCTATGAAAGCTTTCATAAGCCAAACTGATGTAAAGGAAAGACTCAATTACCATTAGTCTATATGGAAAAATTTTTGAGAGTTTCCAGACTCCCAAAAATACCTCTCTTAGACTTTTCTGATACCTTAAGCCACATCTTGCTAATGGGCACACACAATAAACTGAGATAAAGCACAGATGTTCACTGGCACAGCTCAAAGCCAATGGCTGCTTGATGCTGAGATGCTAAGTGTGGTTCCCAGGGAAGAAGATGGGGGGTGCCATTCTCATTGCTTGGGATGCATGCTGCCCCTATAAGGGCATACTGCAAAACAAGCTCTGATTGCTATTTTTGCTTCTCGCCTTTTTTCATAAAATCAAAAATCTTCAGATTTCTTTTGGTTAGCAAAACAAGTACTAATGTAGGTATTTCATAAAAGCAAAGTGGCATAACATGAACTTTTGAAACTCAGGGGATGCCTGCATGCCAGAGGTTGGAAGTGGAAATCTGGTAATAGATAAAAGTAAATCTCATCAAAACACCTGCAGTAATATAGAATCCAAATATTATTTAATAAAGACTAGAAAATAAAACAAATAATAAATAGAGCTTACTGAATCCATCTAATTCAAAGCACCTCTGACATGCTTCTGGTAATTTCAATTATCATCTTAAAAGTAAGAAGCCTGTCTTGCAGTATGGGGATGCTATTGGTAAATCAACAAACCAAACTAGTCTCAGGAATGATAAATGTGTATTCCTGTTTGCCAGCATATAAGGGATAAATACAGGTGGTTTGACAAAATTTGAAGAGTTCAGAAAACAAAAGTAATCATACACAAACTAATACCTAATCTGAGTCCTATTCTGAGTGTCTGGAATGTGTCTCACTAATATAAGAATATGCAGTGGCTCTTTTAACTGCAAGTAACTGAGAATCCTCTTTCACAGAACTCTAAGGAGCTTAGAATCACCTTTCTGACCATCTTTCCTGTCTTCTATATATCCTCATAAAATATTTACTGTGCTTCTGAATGACCACTCTGATTATCCTTAGACTCCTTTCAGATTCCCTGATGATGTCATGGAAATGTTAAACCCATTATGCTAAGTTAGGACCTCCATCTGCAGTGACCTCTTGGCACAAGCTTCGAGGACAGCATGATATTTTTACATAAAAGTTAGTCTTCATTCAAATCCTCGAGGTCTGATCCTGAAAAAACACTGACAGCTCAATCAACCCTAATAAATACTTAACTAGGTCCATGGAAAAAATAATAATACAATTCCCCCCAAAAATCCATTACATATTCACAATTGAGTCGTAAAAACGTCTATTAAATGTACAATTATTTTACCACATTTTTATTGGAAAACAAGCATTTATCCTAATTTACAGGTTTAACCCAAAGGTGGTACATGACATTCCTTTTCATTAAGCTATTAGGGGAGTGACAAGTGATGGCGCCCAGCTCTAATTATCTTTAATGTAGTGTTTCAAATTGATCATGCATAATGCAATTACAAATCATAATTAAATTAATTTGTATTGATTTAAGATTTTATAAGTTGTTAATAACTACAGTGTAGTACATCTATTTCCACGAGCTGACGTTAATATTTTCAAATGCCAAAGCACTTCCTCCTTTTTTACTCCAGTTTTGTTGTCATTAAAAAGTTCACAAACTTGTCACTACTTTATGGAAGGGAAAGCTAACTTCAAAACCCTGCAAGTAGAAGTCTGAGTATTTAAATAAGGTTTCTCCAAGAAATGATGTCTACTGCATTTGTAACTTGAGGGTCTTCTACATTTAGAAGCATACACGTCTTTGAAACACCTTGTCCTCCTCTAACCCCTGCCTATCCAGCCCCCCACAACTGCCTTCCGGGCTGGCTAGTACAGTCTTCGCACATCATACCAGCTTCTGATTGAGTGACTGACTCCCCGAAACCGGTGGAAATGCAGAAGTCCTTTCCTCAGTATTACAGGGGGTGGAGAAGAGTCTGGAAGCCAAGAGGAGGCTCAAGCAAACTTTAGCCAGCAACAAAACCCAAGGAGGTGGGCCTTGCTAGAGATTTCCCTTGTGTCTTCATATTGCCCACATTCAAGGAAGAAAATTCCCTCAGAAATCTCCACATCTGAAGGCAAAGTCCTGGTAGACGTCTGTCCTAGTAGACAGACAGTCCAGGAAAACCAGAGGCACCTCCTCCTCCCCATGTTTCTCTCAAGAACCAACCCGGAAGATGGGGCAAGGAGAAGAGTAAGACAGAAGAGTGGGATGAGTTAATGACTTGCAAAGCCCCCAGCAGTATGTTTTTGTAACAGGAACAAATATTGAACAAATTTGCCAATTCAGTCTGACCTTTTTTGTCACATACTAAACAAGTATTCCTTCACCTGCTGAAACTGAAACGGTAATTCCAGCCAGACCCATGGCATAAACTACAGAGAGACATAATCTGGTCCCTCTACCTTCCACAAGCCTCGCAACTGGGGGCAGGGTCGTGTAAATGGGCGCTTTCATGCAGAAGGGTGGGCCTAGAGTTGAAGGGGATATTTTTTAGTGTCCTTCTCTAAGTGTATAAAATGCCTTAATATCCTCTGAGGGGGAAATGAAGTAATCAGATTGGGGGTCGAGGTGGGGGTGGAAATGTTTGTGAGAAAGGCTCAGAAGTGAATATTACGGGTAGAGTTTCCCCATCCCAGCACCTCTCTCTAAGACGGGTCAGTAACAGGCACCTACTAAGCTTCAGGAGTGCAGGGTCACAGAGAGTTGAGGCAGGAAGTCGCCCAAGTCCCCTGGCAGTCCTCACGTGCGCGAGGCTTGCTGCTCACTGGCGACCCCTCCAGCTCTCAGGGGGAAACAAACCGATGCCCAAGCGCCCCC
>CM053574.1:105066675-105157653 GCA_028646485.1 Cryptoprocta ferox
CTGAATGTTAAGTGTTTGTTTGTAAAAAGAGGGTTTTGTATTTTGTGGGGTTTAGGGTGGGTTTCCATTTTTGGTTTTCGGGTTTTTTTGGTATCCCTATGTGTGACTAGCAGTGCAGGTTGTTAAGTTTCCAAGCAGGAATCAGCTTAAAATGCATGGATTCTATTATATGTACAATTTAATCACAAGGTATTTAAAATAGACATTTCCATCTAAAATCCAATCAGAAATCAACACAGTTCCTCCAGGCATTAGATGATCATCTCGATTTTGCATTTGTAAACTGGGAGAAATAAATGTGACTTGTGGATACCAAGAGGTCAAGTACGGCTGCTCAAATATTTTTCTTACAAAATGACGGATTTATTAGACAAATAAGTAGCCCGGCTGATGCAAAACCCCCAGTGATTGAATTTTGACGTTAAGTCAACAACAACTCGAACTACATCAGTGCTTCAAGATTTAGTTATGATGGTAGAGATTACTGAACAAATAAGAGCCAGAAATGAATACAGATTTCTGAGGATCTGCCCCTGGCACCCTCTTCTTGACATTCTCCTCCATATGCTCCCCCTCTCCTGACTGTATTATAATTAAAGGACTTCCCTGTGCCTTGTGATTGGAAAATAACTTTAAAATAATTAGGCATATTTTTCTGTTAAAAGCAACAACAACAAAGAACATGCTCAGAGAGAAAACCAATTGAGTTTCGTTATAAATTCCCTCGTGGCCTGAAAGTCACCCACAATTAGGAGGGAGGAAGCATGCACTGGGTGCTGAGTTTTGTTTTATAAAGATCTTATTTTCATTACGAATTTTGATAACCTACTCTCCCTACCCTTCCCCCCCTTTCTCTTAAACTGCTTTCTAAAAGAATTGAGAACTTGGGCCATGTTAGTATCCCACTCGCGGATCTGAATCCACTGCTAAATAATTAAACCGACCCTAGACTTTCAGGAATATTTAGATTTCACCTTTCCTGGGTCAATGGCTATGTCCCTCCCCACAGCGGCAGACCCTGACTCCCCTCGCAGGGACTGGGGAGGGGGGCTGGCCATGGTGCTGAAAATCCTGCGTGAATCTTGTGGGAAGGGAAGGCACCATTCACGAAGGCTTTTGCTCCTCATAAAAGGGGGCTTAAATAATTGAGATTACATTTAAGCATAAAATAGTTCATTTCTCATCTTTTCATGGAGAAAGGGGCTAATCTGCTCCTAGTGTGAAAACGTCTTCTATTTATTCAATGTGGGACTTCCTTATTGCTGTGGAATTGGTGACTTAATTTCCATTTAAGTCTTCTTGAGCCAGCCAAGAACTCATTCCTTCCACCTTCTCTGTCTCTTATTCATCAGTTTTTGGCTATAGTTGGTTCCCCCTATTCTATGGAACTGATTATTTTGCAATGATAAATCTACATTTGATTTTAAGACTACATTTGATCAAGGGCTTGACACAATTTTTCTCTGTAGCTAGAAATTTGCTTTCTGGGTATCCAGGCACAGACTGCTAGAGGCAACAAACTGGTACCAGATCTTTACTCCAGATTTTATTTAAATGAAGTAATAACTGTATTCTGTAAAATAAGTTGCCCATCCAGGCTTCTCTCCCAATTTGCCATATTCTCCTCCCACATATGCATATACCCATAATTTCTACAGATGTTTTCATATGCTAGTTTTTAAAATCATCTATTGTATTAGTTGTTTTGCCAAATAAATAAACCTGAAAATACAAAAATTGCTAACCCAAAAATAGCAATAGAATTCATAAGTAGAAAGAAATGTTTCATAATTATTTGCCATGCCTCAGGATTCAGTAGTAAGTTGTGTAACTGAAGCCCTTCTACTACTACTCTATTCTTCTTCCTTTTTTAATATTGAATAGTACCTTCAGTCCAATAATGCATCTGTTTACAGTTTGCCTGAACTTGTTTCTGGATTTATATTTCAATATGCTCCTTAGGATGCAAAATTCCTGTCAAATTAAAGAGTGCTCATGTCTTGCCCGCTTCCAGCAAATCACTTGCAGCACCTAATAAATCCAGCTGGGGTTCCTTCCATAGCCTGATGCTGCCGAAATCATTATTGTCCTGCCTTGTTTCATGTCAGAGGCCTCTTCGCCTCATCTGTCATGAAACCAATTTCACTTTATTTACATCCATTTGCTAGTTTAATTACTGTGCTGATGAATAGCCTGAAGGAATTAAGTTACGAGTCTTTGGAAACCCAAAGCGACAGATATATGGGCTACCTTTTAACTACAGGGAAAGAAATGAAGGCCAGTGTGCATGCACCAAAATTTAAAGACAATAAGTGTTTCTGTCTACCCAGCTACTCTTGAAATTCAGGATGATCTTGTTTTTATGTATTCATCATCTCCTGGATGAAATATAGTGCTTTAGAACCTCTCATATTTACAGATTCACTGCAGTTCTCTACAATACAATTCTCCATTTTTTAATGTTTCTTTTTTTTTCTAACAGAGTTACAGATGCTTTTCTAGTCAAGCCAAATAATACAAATGTGCTGGTGTCTTGGCACCTGCCAATGTTAACCTTTCCTTGTAACTGAGAACCTTACTTCTACATAAACACAAATAGGGGCCTCTGTAAAGATAAAGAATATTTAACATATCCAATCTAATATGCAGCATAAAGTATTCCACTTATATTCTATAAATAATGTAATAGATGGCATTTATATAACTTTTATCACTGAGCACAATCTCACAATTTTCTTTTTTCAATGTATTTTTTAAATCATAAATAGGAGCACTCTGCTACCACTCTCTTTTGCATGTCCAATATAATAGAGTACTATGAATCTATGTTAATTACAGATGTTTTGTGATATGGGTATATAATCTATGCTCTCAAATATATATAAGTAGTCAATCATTTGCATATATATTTTAAAACCTAAGATCAATAAAGTTTTTGGTCATTCCATTATCCTATAAATTAATACTGTAAATCATGCCTACTAATCATGACAACATTAAAAATCATTTTCAAGGGCATTCTTTCCTAAATTTTATAATTATAGATTTTGAAACTTAAAACTGATAATCCAGAATTGACTCCTCATGGCTCATCATCATTGACTACCAATTAAAACAATAACAATACCTTAATTGATATTTGATTTTATATTTTCTGTATCCCCAGGTAGCATCACACATGAAAACAATGCAACTTTTAAATCTAAGTGGCTATATGTTTCCTTTCATTGCTCTGTTTGTGATTTTAAAATTAGTACTTTCATGTTAGTTTATGGCACATGACAAATATATTCACCATTTCAAGAAGGAATGTACATTTTTTTTCTTACAGACGTAATGCCTTATTCATTTATGCCAGACTTACTCGTCTATACCATCTCCATGGTGACTACATAATTACTTCTAAGGTTGTGCAAACTTTCTAAACTATTTATCTAATCGAAATTTGTTTTTTAAAATCCAAGGACAAGAAACAGTTCTAAACAAAGCAGAAATGACAAAGATGGGAGTTTTAAATACTTTCTCGTTTCCTCTCCCCTTAAAAGAATTAAATACTATTTGTACCCTGTAGACTCTGAAGTTTCATTGATCATAAAGCCAGCCTGAAGGGATAAAAATGTAAACACTTTATATTTACTATCAGAAGAACTAAGGTGGTGAAAACTCTACTGTACATATAGATCTATATTAATAAATTATATATTCATTACAAATGCCCCAGGTGCCTCCCTCCACGCCCCCTTCCATCCCCTAAATGCACATTTGCCCCATTCCCCCTCCCCCTTTACTTTTAATAAAGCTCATCTACAAAACAACCTATGTAACAAAACAACACTTTTTTTGTATCAAGTCTTGCTTATAAAAGTTTTGCAATAAAGGAACCCTAAGCAAGATCCTTCAGATTAAATTCCCTTCTATTTTAATAGAACCAGATACTCTTCCAATTCTTCTAGTAGAGATTTATGAACAGCCTTTAACTTGACAGAAAAAAAAATTCGCATTGGTTGAATCTTCTTTAGCTATTTTTATTCATTTTTTATAAAAGAAATGAGAATGATGGGGGTTTAAAATGCTTTCTCTTCCCCTCTTCCCCTCCCCCATTGGTCTCATTCTCCCCCTTTCCAAGACCCTCTCCTCCCTCTCCAGCTCTTTTTGATTAATAGATCCATGTGGCTAACGGCCTGACATATGGTGTGCGAAGCAGCTTGAGATAGTACCTTAGGCATCCCCTACGGCCATTAACATATTAGGGGCTTATGTGCAGTCAGACAGTCAGACCTCATCGAGAGCCGGTGTTTTCAGAAAGGCTGCACCCCAGAGCTGTTTGATAGAGAGTTTCAATAATGCACCACTCTTCAATTTTAAGCATCGCTTCTAGTGCTGAAACACTGGGACAAAACCAGAATAAAGTTTAGAAATGAGACTCCGTCACATTCAACAACAGTAAAATTGTGCCTACATCTGTTTGTACATGGATATGCACGTGGAGGCGTAGCTTCAAGCTCACAAACACACATCAGCTCCTGAGTATTATCAGTAAACAGGCAGCGTCATCTGCCTGGATTTATTTTGTTTAAAGATTTATTTTGTTTAAAGTCCTCTTTATGCCAAAATACTAACAATGCGATAACAGTACAGTTACTGCTAGGGATGATAAAACAAAAATAAAATACAGTGTAATGTTTAAGAAATAAACTCTGAATCATGTAGCTTGATGCTTTTCCCTTGTAGAAGAAATTAAGTGCATTTTTGCATCTGTAGCTTTGAAATAAGAAAAAAAGGAAGAAAATAATGAAAATATTAACTTTAATTTAAAAGATGTGATAACATTTTAGATACCTATGTAGATCAAACCTCTGCAAAGGCAACTATTCTTCCTCTACAAAACCTGAAAGTTTACAAGCAAACAAAAGTCTTGACAATAACTCTGAAGGTGGGGAAAGCCTCTAGAAGACATATATATATATATATATATATATATATATATATACACACACACACACACACACACACATACACACACACATAGATCTGGTGATTTTAAAATTAGTACTTTCATGTTAGTTTATGGCACATGACAAATATATTTTGATATTCAAAATCAAAAAAGACATCTCACTCGAAGCTTATTTAATTCACTTTAACGGTTTAACGGCCTAACTGAAGCTAGAAACTCGCTTTACCCAACGTTCTTATTCCAGCCTCCCGCTGATAAACCACTGTACCCCTTTTGAACTGTACTCTGGCTGTTTGCTTGGCAAATAAATGCTGTTCCTCCCTATTAAACCTTTTAGGTAGTTTCATCTTCGGATTTCTCAAATACAGAGCTAATAAGGAGGTGCTTTGATGCTGTTTTACTTTCAAACTATAGCCTCGAGGCGTTGAAACGCGCAAAAGGTAACCGAAAAAGTAAATTGCCACGAGCAAGGCGCACCCTCCCTTTCAAAATCGCTCCGACCCTGTGCAGTGCTCTGCGTGGCAGCCGAAAATCGCCTATTCCGGGGCAGAACTACGTCCCGTCGGCAGCCCCTGGGGTTCTGAACCCGCGCCACGTTACCAGGGGGATGAGGAGAGGGGAAGCACTTTTAAGTTTAAAAGCCCTAGGATCCCTTGGGGGAGGCGAAAGGCAGAGGAACTAGAGACTGGGAAGCTTCTCAAAAGTTGATTCTAGGCTAACAAACATCAGATGGGAAGTGAAGGTTAAGATACAACAACTTGTTTAAGCAGCTAGCAATAAAACTTTTGCATGAGGCGTGGTGGCGATGCGCAAAAGTCTGCTCTAAGGGGCTAAGGCTGCTCTCAAACACCGGGCTCAGTTTACACTTTGGAGAGAAGACCCGGGCGCGCGCTCTTGCCTCGCACACACTTGATTCTCCTACAGACACACAGAGACGCGCGCGCGCACACACACACACACACACACACACACACACACACACAACCCCTTAGTTGAACATACGCAAATGAAACAATTGAAACATATCTGTTTTCTTTAAAACTGGGGAAGAAAGAGTCTCTCCCTCATGGGCGTTTCATTTCCTCTCATTTCGGTACATTTTCAGAGGAAATGCAAGCCCGCGGAAGAAAACTCTATGCACAAGTTAAATAGGTCCTACCTGCTTTTTTAAAATGCCTGTATTTCCATTGCTAACTCATAAAACGTATTTTAAGCAAGTTAGTTGAGCTCCAATCTCAGCCTCAGAGCCCCTTGTTACTTTCTGCTTCTCTTTTTCTTTCATGACAACCCTTTTGTAAAGTCGCATAAATGATCAAAATTAACATAAATCATTATTAGTTATTAGGATTTGCTCTAAATTACACTGTGAATATCGCACCAGCCCCATCTGCCGCCCCTGCTCTCGCAGCAATAGATTGCAGATAAAATAAATGTCCTTACCCCATTAGAAGGTTCCTGTCTCTGTAGCCAAAAGCCAAACAAAAGCAATAAATACCGGGCTTTTTCTCTCCACTATTCAGCTGTGACTCTTTTCATCAGCTCTTCCTCTAGAAAAGCTCGATAGCTGTCTGAAAATATTGCATTTTATATCACCAAAGGGCGATTAATATTGCATTAACTGTATTTAACATTTTTTAAGCACGAGTAATCTACAATGAGTCGGTTTCTGTTAATAAGAACAGGGGGCATCAGAACTACTGCAGACCACTTAAAATATCCGTATAAACATATTATTTGTCTCACACTTTGTTTTGTTTTGTTTTTAAATATACCGTTAGAGTGTAGCGCGCGATGTTTGAAGTGGAAGAAGCCGTGCTAATGGTCTGCTTAAAGTATTCTGACACTGACTGGAGACAGCCAGGTCCCTGCCTTCATTAAATGTTTATTGTCAACACTTGGCGGGGCGGAGAGCGGGGATAGGGTGGGAAGAGACTGGTGTAAGTGTATGTCCTTAGCTGGAAATCCTCAACACTTTGTTTAATTGTGATCCGTGCCTACAAAAGTTTGTGTGCATTATGCTGCACTATAGCCAGGACTCAGAGTTACCAAACTTTTGTTTGTAATTCATTTTACCTAACCAGTGCAGGCAGTCTGTCTCTCTTCCTCCTCCCTCCTTCCATTTGCCACTTCTCTGTCCAAGCTCTCTGTCGGTATCCTTAGTTTCCCTTCTCATCTTCCAATCCTCTTGCCTTTGTAAATCTGAGAGAAGCGACCTCCGGGGCATTCCGGCTTAGGGGTGGGAAGGGGACTGGGCGCTTTTTCCAGGAGCAGGACGCTGGACGCACTACTTGTGCTGTGCCAGCGTCTCTTGGATCGAGATTTTTTAACCTCCGTTTCGCAATCCAGGATTCTACTAAATTCTCCCGGAAGGAAACTGAGTGGCCAGCCTTCCTCCCACCCCGGGTACAAATCGTTGCCTAATAAATTCAAATCCATAACAGGGCATTGGTGGTGTGCACTTTAACTACAACAACAAACAAAATCTAAGCTCTTACTCCTCCAATTATTATTATTATTATTATCATTATCATTATTACTATTATTAACGTAAACCAGTCATGAAAGTTTCACGGTGTTTTAAGGCGTCCAGTTGACTTAGGCAAACTGTGGGGAGGAGAGTATTTTTAACCTCGGTAAGACACTAGTCCCGTCCCTTTTCTCTCGGGACCTCCTCAAAGGCACTTACGTGGTGGGAGAGGACCTCCGAGGGCGCCTAATAACCAGCTGCGGAACTCCCGCTCAGCTCTGGAAGGAACTAAGAGCACGCAGCGCGCATGTGCGAGCTCCGCGCGCTCCCAGCTCACATGGTGCGCGCCCCGTCCGCCCCGCGCGCCACCCGCCACCTCTGCGCAGGCGCGCCGGGCGCTGGGCCTTGGACCGCTGGTCGGTTGGGGCATTTTTGCGGCCAGGCCAAGTCCCTGCCTGGGCCTGCCGGCCAGTGGCTGTCCCGTTGTCCGAGACGAACTGCGGCCTTGGGCGGCTGGAAGCGTCCAGGCCGCGAGTCTCCCGGCAAGCGGTGGAAAGGCGCAGACCCGGCGCCCTGCGGTCGCTTGGCCGAGGCTCACACGCTTGGGGCGCTGGGATTCCCTGCGCGGACTGCCCCGGGTGGGCGGGTGTTTCCAAGGCCGAGGGAGAACCCTACACGGGTCGCGGGAGGGCGGGTCCCTCCTGGCTGCAAATTATGACCCAATCAGCTCTGCCTGTGGTTTGAAACGGCACCCGCCAATCCACCCGCTCGGAAGTCCGAAGTCTAGCCCAGATGACAAGTGAGCTGCCGACCGCAGCAGCTGGAGGGGAGGGAGCAGCCCCACGAGGCGGCCCCCGAAATAACTCCCTGAGTCCAAGGAGCGCTTGTCCGCTCCAGTTTCGAGGCCCTTCCCCGCCGGAGCCCAGCCCTCCAGATCCTCCAGATTGGGGCAGGGAGGGAGGGCTGCCCGTCTCCCATCAAGTTGACTTGACAACAATTACGAAAGTTTTAATTAGCTTCTTGTTATCATTCATTTTATTAATTTCCAGAACTCTCAAGCCATGAATTATTCAAAGGGCAAGGCAACCGGAGCGAGGCGGTCGCGCGCCCCCGCCGCACGTTCCCGGCCCGGCTCCGGCAGCGCCGCTTGCCTGCCGCCCCGGAGGGCGTGAGCCGGCCCCGCGCCGCCAGCCGCGGTGGCGCGAAGGTTTGATCAAATATTAAATAACGTAATTATTGCGACAAGGCTTATCTCGCAGGTGGAAAAGAGGCTCCCCGCGAGAATTAGAATTCGGCTGCTATTTTTTAAAAAATCAATTAAGCTTGCGGTCTCCTTTGAAACCGCCCGCGAGCTCTACGTGGCTCTCATCGTGGGGCTAAGACTGCGGCGCCAGTAACACCGATAAGCCGAACCATACCTGGTTATAAATGTGGTCGTCACCCGTATCATCCCGCTGGCCACCAAGGCAGCTCGAAGGGGGTGGGCAACACTGTTTTTTAGCCAGAGTCAGAACTCGCAATTCCAACTTCAAGGACCAGACTATGAAAGCTCATCCCTGTGAAAGATGGAGCAGGGATGCTTCACGCAGGGTTGACGCGAGGGGCTCCGGCGACAGGGCAGAGGGCGGTGGGCGGGAGCTGGCCAGGTGAGTCCTGGGCTGGGGTGCCCTGGTTTCTCTTGGCTACGTGTGGTAACGGGACCGAAGTAGTCTTAGTATCACAAGAAAGTAAAAATCGATATAATCACGGCAGTGGGTGCCTACGGTTTATTTATGAGTGTAACCGAAGTTGAGAGCAATTTCAGAACACGCATTAAACAAAAATCTATTCAGAAGTTAGTTGATGTGTCTTGAGGACATCATTTCTTAGACCCATAGAAGGAGCAGGACCCTGAGCTAGGGCTGGGCAAAAGAAGAAATTTAAAATGAATGGACGACATAAACCTGGCAGGTGCATTGCATGCTTTTTTTTTCTTAGCCCTTCCTACTCCTCTACCGCCTGGATTTCCTGAGAAGCTGAAATATAAACGGAGCCCAAGTACCCCACTGTCTCCAACTTATTTTAAGATTATTCTTTTTAATGTATGGGAACCACACATTTTACTATTTCCACTCACCGACTGGTTTCAGAATCCGCTTAGAATGGAGTTTTTCTTCACAACCAGAAAACTTTGAAAGGACAGCTACCGCTGAGTGACCAGCCTTTGCACTTGCTTAAGGAGGATGTTTGCTTGCTTCTTCATAAATTGACAGAGGTGTCTTAGAATAGTCTTATTATTCCTTCCCGCAATACACAGATTCACTCACCAGAGAGCAAAGCATGTCTTGTTTTGCACAGTTTCCTACTACATAAAATAGGAAACTCTGCAAAGCATGTGTTTTTATGTTTTATTAACATAATATTGTCTTTTTATTTGGTAAGGATTTTACTTAATACAAAACAAATGCTTAAGTTCTTATTACATACATCATCATTATATAATACAAATGTATTTGCCTGCAACATTCCTGTTTGGAGCAGATTAAAAAAAAAAACAGCCTTTGTAAATCTTTTCATTTGCTCATTCCTGGTTCTCCAACAATGAAATCGGTCATACTTTCCTATAAAATAATGGTTTGTTTGCTTTTTTTTTTACAAATGCATTTTATTAAAAATTTGATGACATTTCAAGTCAACAACAACAGAAACAAATCAATTTTTATGGAAGAGATCTATTTTTAAAAATACCTCTAGTGGGTTGTTTTTTTTTAAACATTAACAACTTTTTTAAATCACAGCTTTTTAATGTACTATTCTTTTTTGAACATCAAGTGTTTTGTTTCACAGATTTGCCGGTGAAATTAAAAGGATTTGGCTAAAATAGGATGATGTTAGAAGATATAATCTCAGCTATTAAGAAACTTTGTACATTTGGCATCTGATCTAGTCCCGGGTCACCAAGAAATAAAGTATCTCTGGTCTTTCTGGAGCAGTAGGTGGCACACTAAATGTTCCAAATGAACAGAAGCATTTGACATGGTGGCTGGACAGATCAGTGGATAATTTTTTTTAATATTTATTAACCTCCAAAGAAAAGTCATTTAGTTACATATTTTAGAAATGTTTATAGGCTAAAACAACACATATAAATACCTTCAAATGCCTCATTCCCTGAACCTCAATTTAATTTAGGGGGGGCACCTGGTTATTTATTACCTTCCACCACTCTGAAGTGAGGGCTGTGGTTTAAGAGTTTCTGCAGTTCAAAAAAATTGATAAACACAGACAACTAATATAGAATTCATTTTATTCAGAGCACCGCTTTTCACATGAGTTATCTGAAAGTGAATTCTGATTCAGCAGAAAAATACATCATTCTCACCCCTTCCTCACTTTTTATCCCCGTTTCAACGTCCTCCCCTGTATTTGTAATTGAATTGACCGGCTCTACCAGGATTTGGCCCAGTATAAACAAAAATGCACCCAAATCATAAAACTGCTCTTCTTTCAGGTATGTTTTATTTGTAAGCGTACTGGGACACATCCCCCTCTTGTATTTTGGCGCACAGAAATGGTTCTAATAGAAGTGGGGAGGGGGTAAAGGTAATAGAGCAAAGACATAACCAAGGAGAAAGCTCAGCAGACATACATGGACAGGTAGATCAATCCGTGAGACATTTCAGGATTAACACTGGCAGTTTGTAACCACTGTGAGTGTGTGCATTAAAGAAAATATTTACAGTAATCTTCCTTTTTTTCCCTTTTCCTCTAAATACAAGAATATGACAAGAATGTTGTGTTTTCAGTGAAAACAGGCAGTAGACTGTGAAATCACACTATCCACAAAACGGTCTATCAGAAAGCTAGCCCAGTTTAGTGCTCAGTTTCAAATGCATAGAATGTTTGCGCTGCAAACAATGATATACAACGTAATTAAATAAATAATGCCTAACCAGAGTGAGACCTAATTGTGTTTCTTTCTGCACCTTTCAGATCATGCATGATTTCAGTCTTGTTAAATGGCAGTTTTCCTTTTCTCATTTGTTCTGTTTTTAATTTTTTAGTTCTTATTAAAGGATGGTAAGAAACCATCTTCACACGAGATTAAAAGAGTATCTTGTGCACCAAGCACGCAATTTACCTAACCACCTTCAACTGTCTTTCTCATTTTTTTAAATCCATCAGTTCATAAAGTACCTTGATTATTACTATGAAATACTATACATGATTTTCTATTTGGGAGACTGATAGTGCAAATTAAAGTTCTTGCTACCCAACATTTATCCCCAGCAATAAATTACTTTTGAATAATAATAATAATAGTAATAGTAATAATAATAATAATAATAATGAAACACAGTTGTTCTGCTTTGCCCCCCAACATGCAGACCCCTTTGAAACAATCGGAGGGCTTTACACCTGTCTTCCTCTCTTCTGGGATTTAGTTGATTTTTCTCCCAGCCAAGTCCTGCTCCAACTGAAAGCAGAAACTTCTCAGTATTTGAACGATTTCATGTTCTCTAAGAGAGAAAGAAAGGGTACCTAGAAGAGCAAGGTAGGTCTTGTTCTGGGGAGAAAATGGAACGCAGTATCTCTCCTAGTGTCTTCCACCCCATCAGTCTAATTGAATAATTGAATCAATGAGGAATCAGTAGGTAGTTTAAAATAAACCACACTCAAAAATAAATGAAAGGGCAAGCAAGTTCCATGGGGAGGGGGGGCAGGGTAGGGGAGGAAGCTATTCTGAAATAATGTTTTCCAGATCTTAGATATAAAAGCAAACATGAAAAGAGAAAAACCTTGTTAAAATTGTTTTATTTTACTAGAATAAAATACTTCGGGGCCACTAAATTCTGCCTTTTAGTCAGCTCAAAGACTGTGTGTCTCTGTTTCCCTAACGTCACGACAGTGACCAGGCCACAGGAGTACAGGCCAGGTCACCGGAAAACTTGGGACTCCTGAACAGCCACCCTCCGCCTTTCACCTGTGCCCCCACTCACTTTGCGGCGGCAAATGGAGAGCAGCTATTGGATTCTCATTGGAACGGAGAAAAATAAATCAAAGAGGACACGGATGGGGCGGAGGTGACACTTGGAGGAAAAAAGTAAACACTGAGACAGAACAACTAGCTTCGCTACCCAGAATTTCACCTTCTGGTTCGTTTGGTTTTCGGTTTTTAACTCAGTTCATATATGTAGGGTTGGGGTTGGTGGTAATAACGGTGGTGCTCTTTTTTCTCTTCCTTAGGGGGTAATGAAGCTGCAGAATAGGCTCCCCAGACTTAAGTTTCTAAAGCATTTTTTTCTTTGCTTTTGTTCTGTTTTAGTTTGACTTTGTCTAGTTTTTGGTGGTTGGTAGGTTTTTGTACGTAGTTCCTTGGTCCTCAGGAGATTTTGACAAGTGTCTCTGGTCAAAAACAGTCCATTTCCCTACTCTTCCCGACTCTCCCCCCACCCCAACCCCCAGAACCAACCTGCTCCTCAAAACCCCTCCTCCAGTCTCCGCTTTCCTTCCCCTCAACTCCCCTGTCACCCAAATGGTCCCTCTTTTTCCCCCGCCTGGCTTTTCGGTGTCCACACCCAGCACCCCAGTCCTCTTAGCTGGGGAGGATAAGGGGCAGGCAGAGCAGAGAGGGGGTGGAGGAGAGTGCGAGAGGAGGGGCCCCCCAAATGCAAGCAGGATAACGGACACTCCAAATCTAGGGGGAAGCAGGCCCTGGGAAAGCCCCCAAAAAGCCCCTTCAGCTCCCCGCTCTGCCCCGCCCCGCACCTCCCTCCCCCCTCAGTAAGTGGCGGAGAATTTCATCCGCTTCTGCTTCTGTCTCTGGTTGCAAAACCACACCCGCACCACGTTCTTTTTGAGGTCCAGTTTCTCGGCGATGGCGGCGATCTTCTCGGAGGAGGGCCGGGGCTGTACGGCGAAGTAGGCCTCGAGGGAGCGCTTCTCGGGCGCTGCGATGGAAGTCCGCTTGCGCTTCTTCTCGCCGCCGTTGAAGAGCTCGGGCTTGTTCATTTTCTCGCGCTGCGCGCCCTCGGCCTCCTCGAGCCACGCCTGCAGGATGGGCTTGAGCGCGATCATGTTGTTGTGCGAGAGCGTGAGCGACTCGAACCTGCAGATGGTGCTCTGGCTGAGCGAGCCCACGCCCGGGATCTTGAGGTTGGCCAGCGCCGAGCCCACGTCGGCCTGCGTCACGCCCAGCTTGATGCGCCTCTGCTTGAAGCGCTCGGCGAACGCCTCGAGCTCGCGCGGGTCCGTGTCCGAGTCGCAGATGGACGCCAGGCCCGCCGCGCCCACCACGGCCGCCGCCGCCGACGCCGCCGCCACCTGCCCGGCCGCCGCCGCCGCCGCCGCCGCCGCCGCGCCGTGGTGCGCCGCCGCCGCCACCAGCCCGGGGTGCGGCAGACCCGACGGCATGTTCATGGCGGCCGCCGCCGCCGGGTGCGACAGGTGGCCTAGGCCGTGCATGTGCGGATGCGGGTGCGCCGAGCCGCCTAGCAGCCCGCCGCCCGGGCCGCCGCCGCCGCCCCCCGGGCCACCACCGCCGCCGCCGCCCCCGGGGCCGCCGCCGCCCGGGCCGCCGCCGCCCCCGGGGCCGCCGCCGCCCCCCGGGCCGTCGTGGGCGCCGCCGCCGCCGCCCGCCGCGCCCGCACCACCCGCGCCGGCCATGAGCGCGAGCGAGGGCGACGAAATATGGTCCAGCAGGTCGCCAGGCTCGAGCGCCTGGTGGTGGTGGTGGTGGTGGTGGTGGTGCGCCAGCGGCACGGTGGACGTGGACGTGCATGGCACGCTGTTCATCGTGTGGTACGTGGCGTCTGGCTTGAATGGGTGGCTCTTGCCCTGGGACACGGCGATGTCCACGGCCGCCAGCGCCTCTGCCCGCGCCAGCAGCGTTTCGTCTAGGCTGGCGAAGAGGTTGCTCTGCAGCTGCAGGCGACACAAACCAAACCAAAACAAAACACACACACACACACACAAACAAAAACAGCAACAAAACAAAACAACAACAAAAAGCAGAAACACAAAACAAGACCACACACAAGCCAGAAAGCACAAGCAAAGGGCAAAGCAAACACAAAGCAACCAAAATAACAATAACGGGGGTGGGGATAGTGGAGAACAGGGAAGACGGAATGGGGGGCACATTGGGGACGAGACAGGGGGTATAGATGAGTAGGGACGTGAGTGTGGGGAGGGGAATAGATGCAGGGGAGAAGGGAACACAAGAACACATTCCGGGAACCGGCGTGGGAGACCAAAAAAGAGGGGGAAAAGAAGAAGAAATGGAGATGTAACTCGCAGCTGGGGACCCGTATCACGCACCCGAACACGCACAGAGACCGCCTTTCCGAGGCGTGAAATTAACAGAGAAAGTGGAGGGAAGTCGAGAGTTACGGCCCCAGCGCTCCCCACTCTGATCGCAGGCGCCCGACACAGAGGCAGAGGCGACGGGAACACGACATTAAGCGCCACTGGACAAAACGTCCCTCGCAGCGGGATTTCTCTAAAAATCCCTGCCCGCAAATCCCCGCACCTGGACCTGTGCGCACACCAGCACCCGACATGCAGTGTCTCCGAGACGGGGAGGGGGCAGGCGCGCGGGCCGGGGCCGCGGGCGTGGGGCGCTTACCGGCGGCGTGGGTAGGCAGGCCCGCCGGATGGCCTCAGAGCTGGAGTGCAGCGACGGGTACTTGTGCTCAGGGAGGGTGGGATGCATGGCAAAGTGAGGCTGCTTGCTGTTCATAGACATCATCTTGATGGCTTGGCATGTAAATCCACAAACACTCCGAAAGTCTGCCGGAAAGTGCGCACGCCGGCTCCCCCGGCCTCCCTTCGGAGGCTGCAGCCGCGGCGGCTGGCGGCGCGGAGGCGGCGGCCGCGCCGGGGGCTGCTGCTGCTCCTCTGCTGCCGCCGCTGCCGCCCGGCGCTCCCTTTGACCGTGCAGAGCGCCGCGCACCGGCCTCGCGATCCCACTTCTCCTACAGCTCTAGCCCCGCGCGCCGACGGGATGCACTCCTCTTACACCTGAGCCCCACTTCTCGCGGCCGGTTCGGGGAGCTCTCGCGAGAGCTCCCGGCCCCGCCGCCGCTGACAGGCATCAGCTGTCTCTGTCTGTCTGACGCGCGCTCTCTCTCTCCGCGGCGCCGTGCGTCTGCGCGCGCGCGCGCGCTCTCCCGGCCGCGACAGGCGCCTGGGAGCCGCTCTTATAGTGACCACCAGCAAGGACAGCGCAGGTGATGCACCTGTAGCTACCCGGGCATGCGCACTTGCACGCCTCACCTTTCCCACCGCGGCTCTGAAAAGATCAAAAGGGCTAGCTATTGTCTGAGGGTACGCACCTTTTAGGGGGAGAAAGACAAGATGCTCACAAGCCCCTTGGTGTTTTCCTTCTCTCAAACTCTGCCCCATCCCCACCGCAAGCCCTGAATATATGCGCATTACTTAGGCACACCTCCACTCCGGGATGTCTAACAAGCTGTTATATAATGTATACAGCTGGATATTTGTATGTTAAATTATGCCCGCGCATTCCTCTGTATACAGTATAAATAACAACACAGAAATGCAGAAGATGCTGTCTTTTGCTGCAAGAACCCGTTTCTTTCAAGGTTTATAAATAGGTTCCTGGAGGATAATCGCGGTGACAGACATTTGTTTGAAGCAGTCAGACGCTATTGATTTCCATATAATTTAATTTCCTCCGCATACTTTGTTGTTGTTGTTGTTGTTGTGAATATAACTGTGTCAGGCACCGACAGTGACAGCCACTTAGGAGCCACAAGGAGCGTGTGTTCTACTAGGGAACCGCTGTTGAAATGAAATTGTGCATTTCTCTTTTTGTTTGTCTCCTTTAACCGTGTACAAACCCACATTTCAAACGAGCTCCGGGTGATCTGAGGCTTCCAGTAATCAAAAGGAAAAATAGTTAACAGGGTGTTGTTGGGATCCTTTTCTCTCCTCAGCTCAGTGTGTGTACACACACACACACACACTCTCTCTCTCTCTCTCTCTCTCTTTCTCTCTCTCTCTCTTTATGCTGGAAACTCCAGAAAAGGAAATCGCTTTAGAGAAAAAAAGAATAAGATGTTGAAAAGAGAACTTTCTTTTCCCTTCCATCGTTTTGGTTTCTTTGCCTCTTATCTCTGCCTCTGTGTGTGTGTGTGTGTGTGTGTGTGTGTGTGTGTGTTTTCTCTTTTCCAATAGGAGATAGGATCAAGCCAGTTTATAGGAAAGTGTGATTAAAATATTAATTCAAACCAACTTGAAAGAAAGAAACCTAAGCTCTGATCCAGACTTTATTTTTTATGTATTCTCTTATTGTGAAATCAAAACCTAAGAAGAATGAATCAATTAGTCAACCTGTTATATGGCCCTTCTGTGGCAGGCAGATCAAGGGCCTCCCGTGAGAACCACAGTTCAGGTGCCGAGTCCCCAGGGATACAGCACTTGCCCCGGGTGATAATAACAGCCCAGATGTTATCACATCTGCGGCAAGAGAGCTGGAGAGCGTCGAGAGGCTACTTATGGGAGGCAGAGATCAGATAAATAATCTTTCTGGTCCTTCTCACATCAAAGAGGTCTGTATTTCCACCAAAGAGCAGATCTTATTTCTATAAACCTCAATTTGAGTTCGCCTGGATCTTTTCTTCGAATAGACTCGTCAGTATTTAGCATACCCACTCAATCCTCAAATTCCAAGAAGAGCCCACAGGCGTCACCATGGCTTTTTCTTTCTTTCTATTCTTTTCTCTCTACCCTCCACCCCCTTTGCAGCCAGAGAGGGGAGTAAGAAAGATGTTCACTTGCTGGTGCGAGAAGGAGCCGCGTTTCCATCCATTACGTAGTCCCGCGGGAGCGCTAGATGCAACTTTATCTCTGCGGGGAATGGACGAGGAGCAGGACATCGCTGGAGGGAGCGAGTGAGTCCTAAGGTAGTCGCTGCGCCGGGTGTCCAGGCTTAACCTAATCCTTCCTGACACCCCTGGCAGCGGTTCCCCGAGCTCTCTCACTAGGGGAAGGAAGGGTCCCACAGAGGGCGATCGCCTGGATCCTGTCCACTCCCCAGGGAAACGCTGGCCTTTAGGGACCCTGAAGGGTGCATGGGAGACAGGATCTCAAACAGCACAGGTTCGTGCTGGGTGGATCCCCAGAGAGCGAGGCCAGTCCCTGAGTACCGGAAGCTCATCTCTGCTCACACTAGGAGTCTGGTGGGGGGGTGCACCCGGAAACCCAGCGGGGAGGCACCCTGACTGAAATCAGGGGTTCTTCGTCCTCTTGTCCCCCGATCCTCTCCTAGTTCATATTTCTTTGGACACCTTTCCTGAGACAACACCTGGGGGTGTGAGCCAGACCTCTGCCCAGATACCTCAGCTTTTCCTGGGGTTAGAAATATGAGGGCTATGGGTTCAATTCCCAACCCACCCCCCAACCAATGGACTGGAAGCCCATTTAGGGCACATCTGTGTCCACCATGGTACTTAGCAAGGGGTTTGTCGCAGAATAAAAATGTCCCATGAAGCAATAAATGTGTGTGGGAAGGAAGAGAAGGCAGATGGAGGGGCAGGAGTAAAAGCCCTAGAATTCAACAAGCCAGGGTTATTTGGGTGGGGGTTGGGGTGGGGAGGCAAGAGGAAGATCACTGAAGGGTCTCCTCTCTTCCTACAAAGGAGATGAAGACTGGGCCAGAGGGGTGTGTGGTCCCCACTCAGAGCTGTAGATCTGGATAGCAACTTGTTCTGTTTCAGAGTTCAATTATTTCATCTCTCCCTCATTTACTTTCCACTTTCCCTTCCTTCCTCAAATGCTTGGCAATGACCAGTCTGGGCCAGGGCAAGACACTGGAGAGACAATGAGGTATAAAATAGGGTATCTGCCCTCCAGGAGGTGGCAGTCTATAAGAGTGAGGCAGCCCTAGGTGAAGACTTGTTTGTGGTACAGGTGTGGCAGATACAATGAAAGGGCGTTGTACAGAAATACGGGCCGGGTTGGGAGATGATGTTGGGACACTGATCCTGCCACATCCCTGCTGCGCCTCAGCTCCAGGCTAGAGACCAGGGCACAGTGGCAGATCTGCAGGCAGTTCCTTGGACCTTATAAAGTCTTTCACCCCAAGGCAGTGAAAGAAAAGGGTGGTGGACGGGCTCACCAATATGTTACTGCTTTGTTTTCCCGGTTTGGCAAGCGCAGTAACTAGCTGGCCCCTGCCTGTGCTAATGATGCCCACATGGGGTCTGAGCCTTGGCATAGATTCCTGGAAAGGTTCCCCCCACCTTCCTTCTTCTTGTTTAATGACCAACACAGATTCTCCCCTCCCCCCATCTCATAGCTTTGCATTTTATCAAGAGGGGGATAATGAATGCACAGCTATTGATTTCCAAGGAATTTCCGCCCCCAGGGATAGGGAGTCTATCATCTGGATCAGAGACACATTTCTTTCCCTCATTAATTAATTTTCTCCTCCTCCTCTGGCAGGCCCCACTTCACATCTCCTTTGGCAGCTCCTTTTCCCCCAAGCTCAGAGAGCAGAGATTCCTTGGAGTGAGGGCCAGCACTGCTGGGAGTGAACTCTCCTGACCTTAAACCCCCACCCACCTCCGCAGGTCACCCACTCCGCGCCTGACAGCGACTGCCCGCTGGGGCTTTCTCCTTCCAAAGGGGCCCGAGGAAAATTAGCACTGGACTCCACAGTCACTACCTGCACGCATACACACGCCCCCGGGATTGAACCCGAGTTATTTGTTCGCATTCAGGGACAGGGTTTTGGCCCTGAAGAATGTCTACTTAAGTGCGTGGAGGTTGGGTACAGGAGGAGGGGATCGGCCCGGGTTCTGGCCTGCCCCGGGCATCTAGCTCTAACTGCAGGCCGGCCACCCCGGGTTCTGGCGGCTGGAGCAGGAGCTCTGCACCTGCCAGCCTCAGGGCGCCACGCTTCCCGCGGGCAGTTGCCCAGTTTGAAACTAGGCACATTTCACAGCGCTGTCAGCGCTCTGCGTGCGGAGAAAGCCCCCGGAGCCCTAAGCTGGCCGGTTCCAGAAGCCGCTTGGGTTGTTTTCAAGCAGTGTGAAGGGGCAGGCAGGGGAGGAACAGGCCCAGAGTAGGGGCGAGGGATCTGTTCTCTGAAGAGGAGCTGCACTTGGGTGGGCGCTGCACCCTCTTGCTCCGACACTTTCTGTCCGAAGGGTGGAATGGTGGAGCTGCTGGTAAAGGTACTTTCGCTTCCTCTCCCGGCCGCCTTCCCGGGGCCAAGCCTGGGCCGCCTTGATCCGATCCTAGGTCTCTCTTAGCGCTTCCCTTCGCAAACGCCGGTCCCAACTCTCCTGCCGTTAGGGGCCTGGGCTCCTCGCGGGCCCTGCGGGGATCCTGAGACCTCCTCCACGCAGACCGCAAGGCCACAGCACCCTCCGGGTCCGGCGCTGGGCCGGGGCCCTACCCTCTGCCAGCCCCAGGGCCCAGCTCTGCCCCAGCAGCGAGTTCAGAGTCACGTTTTTGCCGGCAGGAGCTCGCAGATTTCCTGGAGGCCCTGTCCTCCCTTTCTACCGCGCCCTGCCCGCACCCAGGGCAGCTTGCCTTCCTCCTCCCCGCTCCCAAAGCTGAAGTAGGTAATTTATTGAGGCCCACGGTGATCTCCCGTAAGGATCTCGCCCCGCGTTCAGACTGGAATCCAGCTGGGACCTGAGGAGAAGGTTCTTGAGGGAGCCGGTCGAAAATCCACTGGTTTCTTTCTTCTGGCCGTTCAATTCAAGTGCAACTTCCCTTGGGGACATTTTCCTGGAGGTCGACCACCCCACCCCGAGATGATGCGCCCCAGTAAAGTTCACTGCCGGTCATTATCACGCCTGGCGTTACATATGTGGAGATTATCTATGTATCCATCCATCCATCCATCCATCCATCTATCCTCTCCACCTTAATCTCTCCGTGGACTTAAAACCAACCTACCTTGTGAAAGATCTACGGGTGAGGCCGGACACCTACATCTCCGTCCTAACAGGGCCATGGCCTCCCCCGCCCGCTGGCTGCCAGAGCCAGTGCCAGTCTCGCTGTCCGTGGGAACAATGTTGTATCACTAAACGTGGCCACGCGCCCCTGTGGTCTAGATCCCAAGAGGAGCCAAGTCGCCCCCGCCCCACCCAGGCTCTTTCAAAACTGGAAGAGCGCGCTGGCCAGAGAAGGGGTTCGAGGTCCCCAGGTTAAAAACATCAACGAACGAACCAACTCTACAGCAGGCACCCCCGCCAGTGACCCTATGCGACGAGACGGAAATTCTGTCGCCTTCCCTCTCCTCAGCCGCCTGCCCACCGCTGCGACTCGGACGCACGCAGGCCCCAGGTGGAGGGAGCTCCGCTGGCGCAAGTGGACAGCAGAGGACCCCCGGCCCTCCACTAGTGCGGCTCCGGGGACAGCGAGGCTGGCGCCCATCGCCCTCCGCAGGCTCGGCTCTGCCTGCAGGAGCGGGATCCCCAGGAGAGCCAGGAGCCGCCGAGGAAAGCGCGAAGCCGCGAGTCCCAACGCCAGAAGTGTGGAGTTGGGTCCTGTCGCCGGGCTCCAGCGCTCGCCGGCGCCGCCGCCAGCCGCCCCTCCTCCTCGCCGCCCGCACAAATCAAAGCCCCTTGCGAGGGACTGGGAAATAGTTGCCTTGTCATGTAACACATTGCCCTGATTTATTATAAAATTTTAACGAAATCATGCATATTTTAACAGCCTTTAATCACTGCATGAAAATTTAATTCATGGACTGTAGCGCGTTTAAATAAATGAAGTGTTAATTCATTAGGATTAATTAATTTGTTAAAGGATTGTGTGCAAGGTTAAGGTGGAAAGAAAACTCTTTGTTGGTTTCGCGTCTTAATCGCCAGGTTTCACGACTGGTAATGAAATGAAAGGAAACCGCAAAGCAAGTCGTTTCTTCGGGTGGAGTCTGGGCGGGACCAGCTGACAGAGCCCTCGAGAACGCGGGAAATTGCGGCCCGAGGGGCATCGGCAGGTCGGTCCCCTCGGGGCACTGGGCGGGGGTGGGGGGGCGGCGGTTGGGGGAAGAGCAGCACTGGCTGCGGAAATCCCGGAAGGATGGGTTCCTTGGAATCAGAGGGAGGAAAGGGGGCTCAGAGCCAAGGCTAGCGGGCTAGACCTCACCTCCCACCTTCAGCACAAAGATGACCCTGTGAGTGAAGTGAGGTCGCGCCTTCCGGCCCTCGAAGCGCAAAGCCTCGGCTTAATGGACATATGATGGGCCAGCCCTGCCACCTCCTGAGCCTTCCAGCGCCCAGGGAGCCACTGTCTCGCCATCAGGCCGCCGGCCCTGGCGGCGAGGGCGAGCTTAGAGTCTCAGGAGACGCTTGGAAAGAGGAGGCGGAGCAAAGCCAAACTTGCAAGCTCAGGCTAGAGCCATCTAGAAACATTTCTCAATCAGGAGCCTTGACCTCAGAGAATGGGTCCTACAGCATCTCTTCTGAATCGTCTGCTAAACAGGGGCCCCTTCAAGGATAGCGGACAAGCAGGAGACGTTCTTTTCCGCACCGAGCTCTTATTCACCCTTAAAGACCCAAAGCTAATAGCACTTCCGGTAAGATGCCTGATTTCCTCTCTGCTCCAAGCTATCCTCAACACCGACTTTTTCTACTCAACACGTTATTAGAATCAAAAAGGGCCACAACTAGCTCCTGCCTTCATAGAAAGCCTTATTTACGTGCCCAAATCCTTGCCCTTGGGACCCGAAATTATAAGTGTCACACAAGGCACACACTTCTCCACGCTTGGTTAATCCAAGGACCATTTATTAGAGGCGGGTCTGCTCCCTGTTAGGACACAGCCAACCTAAAAATCTATCTTTTCAAGAAGTGGAAAGAACATCAAGGTATTCTAGGCTGCTTCTGTCATGTAAAACTGAAGATCACCCTAGCTAGAGCTCCAGATGGGTTCTTAAAAGAAATCTGCATCTTAATAGATGTTCCCTCGCTCAGAGTGGGGTTCCGAGAATTAGGCAATAAATGTTCACAACGCACTCTGAGATCATTGCTTAAAAGGTTTTCTCTCTGGCAAGTATTATTAAAAGGATAGGGTTACATCATCACAGGCAAAGACAGTGTTGTAGGACTCCCACAAATAGGAATGAAAGACTTTCTGAGGCAGCTTTGGGAAACACTTTTAATCTAATAAGCCACATCCCATAAAGTTAAACTGTTATCTCAGTTTGCTATGTTCTACAAGTGTCATTCACAGGTACAAAATCTAGTGCATGTATTACACTTTGAATAATTGAAAACCATTCACGGATTAGAAACAAGTTTCTGATACATCTTAGGGCTTAAGACCAAAGTTCTTCCTTCCCTTGTTCAGTGGTACCTTTAGTTTTGAACCAATGTAGATACAAAAGAGATTATAGAAATACAAAGCACATTTAAATTAAGGGGCTATAAATCTTAAAGTCTCCAATTTTGTTTTAGTCTCAGCTGATCCATTAAAACAGGAAAAAGACATGTCACTGTGGATAGGATTAAGATTTTGAAAATTAAAAGATGAACACTAAAGGTCATGTCAAAAAAAAAATCTAGCACCATGTCACAGTCCCTTAGCCGTTACATTTTAGAAAGATGAGCAATCAAAAGATGCTGTTTTTATAGACATGAATGGATAGTGTCTGCTTATCACGAGTGTATCTTTTTCTAACATAGCCTTGTGTTATCTAACCCTTCCAGTAACGAGGGGTTAAATTCATCTATGTGTCAGAGTTAATGTGGATCTTTCTACACTTCAAAGTGGCACACGACTCCCATCCTTGAGCTTCTACCTTAGTAGTGGAGTTAGACCCTGGAACGCTGGCAGGAATTAAGTGCTACTGAAAAGAAACATGCTAATACTTCTAAAGTAGTACTTTGAAAACAATCCTTGGAAATTTCAAGTCCTTTCATCCTTTGGCCTACAAATGTGAACTCTCATGCATGGGGGAGAAGGGGTACAAGGTCTGGAGTCAGAGGCTCTAAGACATGGTTCTACCCCATTCTAGCTGTGTGACCACTAATCCTCGATTCACTTATTTGTAAAGTGGGTTAAAAGTTCTTGGCTCACGGAGTCTGAAAAGAGTATTAAAGGAAATAAAATTTAACCAAGTACTTGGTTTCAATAAAAGTTTGTTTTTGTTTTGTATTTAGAGTGTGCATATAATAGATATACTTAAAAATATGAGACCACTATATTATTACATATCAGATTATGGTAAAAAGAGTACAAAGGAGACTATGTGAGTAAAATAAAATCCTGCAGGGGCACCTGGGTGGCTCAGTTGGTTAAGTTTCTGACTTCAGCTCAGGTCATGATCTCATGGTTTGTGAGTTCGAGCCCCACATTGGGCTCTGCACTGACAGCGCTTAGAGCCTGCTTCAGATTCTCTGTCTACCTCTCTCTCTGTCCCTCCCCCGCTCATTCTCTCTCTCTCAAAAATAAACATTAAAAAAAATCCTGCAGGTTATTACCTTCAACTGAAAAATCTCACAGGTTTAATATATGAAATATTATTGTTTTAAGAAGGATGAGGCAAGGTTTCTGAAGCAGCTGGGAAATACTCTGGTCCAATATAGACACTCTAACCCTGATTAGGCATTAGTAAATCAGTTTACACATTCTGGATTCCCATGGCACACTGTCAGTTTATATTGGATTAATGATTTAAAAACTGACACATTCATAGTAAAGAAGAGTTATAGACAGAATTAGAGTGAGGCTTACCCCCAAGCTTACTCTGTGATTACTGACAAAAACTGTAGGTTTTTACATTTAATGGAATTTCAAATATATTACCACATTGTCAAAGACACCTAAACTACTAATCTCTCTAATCTCTCTAACATTAACATATCAAAAGAAAAAATAACACACAAATACTTACTGGAAAACATACATGATAAAATAAAAATGATGCTTTACATTAGCTTTTCTTTTTTGGCCCTTATTATTTCTAAAAGTGGAGGGCATGATTCTTCAAATCATAAAAGCGATTTATTATACTTTATGGTTTCATTGAATCCGTAGAGTCTATTATAACAGGGGTCAGCAAAATTTTTCTGTAAAAGGCCAAACAGTAAGTATTTTAGGCTTTGTGGGCCATACGGCCTCAGTGCCAACTATTCAACTGCCCCTGCAGTGCAAGAGCAGCTATTGATAATTCGTAACCAATGAGTGGACCTCTGTTCTAATAAGACTTCATTTAGAAACAATGAAATTGGAATTTTATATCATCTTCCTGTATTATGAAGTATTTTTTGGATTTTTAAAAAACCACTAAAAAGGTGTAAAAACCATTTTTAGTTCACAGGCCTTCCTTTCACAAAAAAACAGGTATAGGCCAGATTTGGTCCAGGGTCCACAGTTTGTCAACTCCTATATTATTATGATCAACTAAAAATGGCAAGTTTACTGGTCTTTACAGGCTAATTCAATATCTGAGACACCATCAAGGATTACAGTGCTTATGACATCCTTTATTCAATTCACATAGAAAAGCATGCAGTATTAATGTAAAACAGTACAGTATTAATGTAAAATGTTCAGTGCACATTAGATAAACAAGTCATTAGCATACAAACCATTTTTAAAGACCTATATAGGCATACCAAACATGTTTAGAATATACTTTTTCAGAGCCCAAATTAAAAATTGTGCTTAGCTCACCTATTCTTATCTCAACACTCTTCACGAAAAAAATTTTTATCCTACATAAAAGATATTCTATTAGCCAACTAAAACTTCTTTTTCTTAAGTAAGGAAACCAGTGCAAGCAAGAATGCTACCGTGCATACGGAGTTTCCACAAAGAATAGTAACATGCAAACAAGAACTTCATCACTCCAAAACAAGCTCCCCTGGGATGAAAGTGGATCAAGAACTTGGCAAAGGGCAGTTCCACACCTGTGTATCTGGAACAATAAAGCCACCATGTTTAGGACCCTCCAAACCCAACCGTTCTATGCCTTCTTTCCAAAGTAGGCTCAATTTCTGATTTTCAACACACACAAAAAGATGAGCAAATGAATGCTACCTGATATAAAACAAATATTTTCATATACAAAATGTATTCTTTCATACTAGCAAGATGTTTTCACAAAAAAAGTGGACAAAATACAATGTTAAAATTGCAAACATACATACATAAAGCCTAAAAAAAAAAAAGCAAATGAATACTGGACTAATGTTAGAGTGCTATTTCTCCACCATGGCCTTGCGTAAAAGTTGGGCCATCACTAAACATAAATAAAAAGGGGCAGGTAAAATAACTTCCACCCAAGGAAAGCTTTAAAGAAACTCAAGTGTCTTATAAGCAGTGTGTAGACAATATGAAAAGTTTTATTTAAGAAATCCACGTTTGAAGACAACTGAGGCTTATTTACAGGCCACTGTATCTTACAGCTAAATCAAGACTCAAGAAAACAAACTATACCCAAACCAGATACGTACAATATTCATTAAAAGAAACCCTCTCCCAACCTTTTCTGATTAAAAAGATCCCCAAATGAAAATGAAAACAAATTCTTTAAAATAAAAGTATTGTGGGTACAGGCTAATTCACCATTCTGACTTGACACTTGACTACAGATTATCAACTCAAACTTGTACAGAACTTTTATGAGGGAAAAAGTAACTTTAAAAACTTATATTCCTCTCACGACGAAAACATAAATGACACCTTTCTAATGAGTCAACTTTTAGTTGCTTTTGATGGGCTGGCATTGGAAAGACTGCTCTGGATTTTTCTTTTTGTTGACTGATTGATATTTTTATTCCTCTTTTCAGGCACAAAAGAAGTTGACCAAGGAGACTGAAGGTGGTTCTGAAGACCATGCATCTCTGAGGTCATCTTAAACAAAGATGATCCAAACCTCTGATCTTCAAATAGCCGGTGTGAACTGCTTAACAAAACACCCTGGGAAAACTCAGTCTGAAATAAACAGCTTGGGGGTTTGAGTTCATTAGTTCCTGGGTTAGAACTAGTATGGAGTGAGAAATCTTCATTCATTTCTTGGTCAGATGGAGAGAGGAGAAAAAAAGAAGTGGGTTTCCATTCGTTTCCATTTTCTAACTGATCAGCAGTTAGAGAACCTTTGGAAAGGTTTGGCTTAGTTCTTTCATCCAACTTATCTGGTTCCTCAAGAAAGTCACTGCCTTGAGAGGACTTTGATAACCCATCCAAATCTACTGACTTAAAACCGTTATTACAAGGGCTCTTGCTGTTGTCTGACTCCGACATCATTGAATCCAACTCAGATATTTTGTCAAGGTAAGCTGCGTCCATTGATGCTTCACTGGATGTTCTTGTCCGATTCATTTCAAAACAGCGAATAGAATTCAACCTCTTGGATAAACAAGAGCCTGATTTCTCATTTAATTTTAAAGAAATTTCTCCAACAGAATTTGCTATTGTGTTTCCCTCCGAGCTTTCAAAATCCAAGCTTTGGGCATAGCTTGTGGAACAACAATCCCAAAACCCTGTCTTTGAGGAAGTAAAACATTCTGATTTCTTTTCATTTTCACTTCTATCATCTTCTGAGGAATCTTTAGTACAAACATTCGGAGAATCACAAAAATCATCAAACACCAATTTTCTGAGGTGGTTTGAGTGCTTTTTGGAACCTACTGCTTTGACCACAGAGCTCTCTCTGTTTTCTGGAGTACTGAGCTGAAGGCAACTAAGGGACAAAGGAGTACAAGGAGCTGGAAGATCATAAAGTTCTTCATCTTTGTAGGGTATGCAATCACTTGGCTTATTACCCCATTCTCTTTCCAAGTAAGTATCCATACTTGTATCTGTCACATCTAACATTATTTCCACCCGTTTCTGATACAGGTCTTTGTTCTTAGAACAACTTGGTTCTGTTTGGCTGGTGCTTTCCTGCCTGGCAGAACTGCTAGAAGGCTTTGGCAGGTGAGAACTTGAGGTGGAGGAGCCAAGCTGCTTTCTGGCACCATCACCTGGATTGTTCGATGCCATATCCTCCTCACTGCCTAAGCTCCCCTTGCCATCTGCAGAAAGTGCTCTCTGGCAAATGGAATTCATAGCTTCCTTCTCTTCATTTGAATTTTTTAGCTGTGCAATTTGAGATTCTAGTTCCTCTATATATTTATCACTTCGTTCCAGGGCTTTCTTGAGGCGATTGGTTTCACGTTCATGCTGTTCTACTTTGGACTGAAGAGCAGCTACTGTAAACCTTCCAAACCTGCAAGGAATGGAAGGATAGTTAACTTTACAGTTCAAGCTTTTTTCTTTCTTTTTCAAAGTTCAGGGTGCAAACTATGTCAGCCCATTCTAATCTCACATACCAGTGACCTTTCAGACCAGTCGATGAACAGGTCAAAAGCAATACCAGACAGATAGAGTATCTTCAAAAAAGAGGTTTTCCACTTTATGTAATAATATGCATAGGACAATATTGGCAAAGATCTCATAGGATACTTTTGTGGTCAAATAAGACTAGTAGTGGCAGAGAGGCAGGAACTCACAGCTGACTTCCTTTCCAAGAGCTAGCTCTATCAATTCAGCTCATATATGCATGCAGGGTTATCCCCTAAAACAATGGCAAAGATTTATGATAACATTTGAACAGTGGTCCACATCTTGAAATATTTACATTCAATCATTTTCCTATCGTACAGCAGTGTTTTACAATACATTTCTTATACAATGTCACCTTGTCAAACATAAAATGCCAATTTGAAATTCAGAAATCTTAGCAGTCCCAGCAGGGGTGGTTTTAAATACTTATTTGGATCCTTTCAATTATAGCCACCCTTGATCTGAAGCTTTTTCTTGGCCTTTCTGAACACTGGGCTTTAATTCATTTCAGTTCTACTTATTTTGGCATTTTACAACTGTGTGGGACATCAATCTCATTTCTTCCAACTTTGAAATACAAAGTCAGTGCTTATGGTTCCAATATATTACGCATAAAAACATTTTTACATTTCCTGAAAAGGAACATTTTGGAGAGGAACTGAAAAAGAACACATCAAAAATTCACTTCTTTTACTCAGGATTATCTTGTTTTCATTATTTCCTTAAAAGTGGGTACTGGGTTCAGCTCAGAAAACACTTTTGCGCACCTAGTATGGGCTGATGATATTACCCAGAGTGGGGGATACAAAGATTAATAAGACTGTACCAGCTCCAATGGATATAAAATGTCTACCTTAAATTCCATCCGAACACCAACGAAAAGTCCATCTTTCAAGAAAACTGATTCCTTATAAACCAATAAGCCAACTGCTTCTTATAAGCCAATAAACATAAGACTTACATTCTAACCCCGTGAAAAATACTTCTCTCCACAAAAGTTCTTTTAAAAAACCTCTTTTTAATCATCTTTTTGATGACTTAAATATTGACCCATCTTGAAGAATTCACCAATTATCTGGAGGAAAGTAATTGAGAAGCTTTTTTTTTTAAGTTTATTTATTTATTTTGAGAGAGTGACAGAGAGTGCATCTGTGTGTGCACAAGCTAGGGAGGGGCAGAGAGAGAGGAAGAGAGAGAATCCCAAGCAGTCTCCAGGCTGTCAGCACAGAGCTACGCAGGGGCTTGTACCCATGAACCGTGAGATCATGACCTGAGCCAAAATCAAGAGTCAGACACTTAACCAACTGAGCCACCCAGGTGCTCCAAGAAGGCAACTTCTAAAAATTATTCTTACCTATGGGTTTATCTTTTTCTGCTTTTCCCCCTTAATTATAAAAGTAATTACAATTAAGAAAATGTACTAGGTATTAAAAAAAAACATAAAGGAGAAGAAATTCAAAGTAATACCTTTTAGAGTCAACCACTACATGTTCTATGACTCTCACTCAATGCCCAATACCTCCTCCTACACTATAGCCCAATTCACTCTCTAGTTCACTCCGACACAATCCCTGCTCTGGTCACTAAGGGTAAAAAGCAGGGCAAAGGTAAATATAGATTCATAAAATCTCAAAAGGGCCTTAAAAGACACAGTACTGAATATTGATCTACTCATTGCAATTAACTGAACTCCCAGAAAGAGCACACTCCCTTCAACCTCTGAAAAACAAAGCAAAACCCACAGATATAACAAAACCAAAACCAAATACAATAACAAAAACTAAATACAAGCCTTCCTATTTAAAAGACAAAGTTTACTACTATGAATATTTGGTTAAATTAATGATAGTACTTTTTCTTTCTTTGTTAGAGACAAATGTTTGGTTTGTAAATGTTGTATTTGAAAGAGCTGTAGTTTCTGTGAGAGAATTTTAAAGAGTGGACGAAGATCTTAAGGACATCAGCAAAAATGTAAGTTCTTGATTGTAACTACTGTGGCATAATCAAATAACCCACATATTTTTAAATGGAAAAATTGTGTATCATGTTTATTTAATGCAAACAGCAAAAGTGACAGCCTTAAATTAGCTTACAAAAATTTTTTTTCTTAAGTGTAATTTTTACAATAAAGGTAAACTCAAATGAAAACAAATGGAACGATTTAAAATCAAATAATGTTACTAGATAGTAAGTCAGCTATTACCAAAGGATGTCCTTGGGAACTCAAGAGGCTTACATAAGGAAAGACAAGTGACAAATAAATATTTCCCAAGATATTTATAGTTTTTTATTCTAGGTTTTAGCCTGGAACTTCAAACATAATGTCACTTTAAGATGCTACATTTGCCCCATGTTTATTTTTTAATTATGGTTTGAAAAGAAATTAATAAATGGTCCTGAGTTGAAGTCAAAATGACAGCCCTAACCATGTATTTTGTGTTACTCCAGAGCGGAAGCTGAAGTGCCTTGAGAACTAACAACAAAGGTCAGCAAATGGAGCACATATGACAGGGACAAGGAAGCAGAAGTCACTGATGGAGGCTGACGTCTAAAAGGTCACTGCCCTCAATTCCCCAAAGTTCCATTTCAATACTTTAACAAGTGTATGATACTTTGAGTGATCAGACCTTTTTACCATGCTAATCAGAGGCCTGTGCTGGTGGGCAAACTAACAGAAATGTATAGTGAAAGCCATGGAACTGTTCAATTAATTAATCAATCAATGTAATTTGTTTCTGCCTCTCTCCCATTAAAGTAGAAGCTCCAGGAAAGCAGGGCCATCTTCTGTTTACTGCTAGCTGCCTAGAACAATTCCTGGTATACAGGAGTCCTCATTAAATACTGCTTGAACAAATGTTATTTTCTCACTTTAGGATGCATCAATGCCTGACACAGCAAGACACAGCCAACACCGTAGGATAGGACAGGCCCGAGGTCCTTGGTCTGTCACATGTAAGTATTATGAGCAGCTATATTACTAATTGAATGTTTCATACATTTGACTGTTTTTCTTTCTCTTTTTTTCATTGACACCAAAGAAAGCAACAGAGAACATACACAAAGTATAGTTTTGTGGGGTTTTTTTGTTTTGTTTTTTTACTACAGGTTTGCCATCTTATACCGCTCCTTCCAAAAAAACCAAAACCACCACAACAACAACAAAACCTTCCACTTCAACATTAGCAAAAGAATGGAAACATGAGACTTTTGATATAGTTATTAGGAATTTTTAGCTTATCAGAGATATCCATATTGAATTCAGCAAAGAGAAATTAATCATGTCATATAGAAATAACAATAGGACTACATATCTGATGCGATACTTCCATAAAAGAAGACAATGACGATAAGAGCTTATTTAACTTCGGGTTTTAATACTCTGATTCACACTAATTCCAGATATTTCCAGAGTACATACCATTAAATGAATCAATGCCAAGGCAAGCCGGAGGGAATTCTAACATCATTTACCATACTTCCTTTTCCTGAGCAAATTTCAAAATGGAGTATTTTTATAAACATTCCATTAGAGACCAAAAGGCTTTGATTTTCAAAGTAGCAGTGATGGCCAAAGGCTTCATTATGTCAGAGAAAACCTCGTAAAGCAGTTTGGGAGCTGCAACTGATATACCAGAAGTATGTTCTGCTAGAATCTAGGAGAAGCTTAAAGGATTTTTCAGCTTGCAATGTTAACTGATAAATACATTCAGGATTAGGGCTCCTGGTCTAAAAAGCTACAGAGGTACAAGATTGTTCCTGTCCCTACTAGCAGTAAGAGAGATGAAAGTCCTATTGGTTTGACCTTTGAGGTATTATAAAGTAGAGAGTCTTTAACTATGAAAAGTTCCTCAGTCCACATTTTCTCATAGCTCATCACATAGGAGTAATTAAGATGTGCTTAAAGGGGATTAGAAGAAAGCAAATGTGGTACCAAGTACCAAAAGACCTAACCTCTAGTGCTATGCTGACATTAACTAGTTGTGAAAACTTGAGCAATTAACTTCGTCTCTCTAGTTCTCAATGGCATCCCCAACAAAAGAGATAAATGCAGCAAGCCCTGTGAGTTGCTGCGACCACTAAACTTCAGAAGCATCTTCAGGACACAGGGGGACACCAAGGAAGTGAATCCACCTGCCTCCCACGTATCTTTGATTTCATATCTTTTCCTTACTTGCTTGCTGAGGTAGTAATTATAAAACAAAGTGAAAGCAATCTTTGGATCTGGATCAGCTTTTATAATCTGGCCTATGTGACAGTTATCCAGCCTACCTATCCTTGCTGTACATGGTTCTTGTAAGCGTAAATTTCAGTTGCCACAGTTCAACTAAGTAACCCCAGTCACTTAACAATGTGGTTCACATTTACCACACTATATTAACTGTGACTAACTGCGTGCAACTGCATAAAATAAAAACTTCACTACTTGCTTTTCGGTTCACATAACACTACATAAATAACAGATGTGCATCAGTGACCAGTCAGGTCACTTCTTTCAAAGTCTGAAAGTGATTGGTCACTCTGCATCTGTTATTCAGTTCACACACAGACAGGAAAACATGTAGTGGTATCACATACATTTTACAAGGATGCATAATCAAAAGACAGAACGGGCCAACAAAAATGAAAGTGGACCAAAGAAATGTAAAGTGATCAGTTCTAGAAGTAAAACTGGAACCATATGTAAATGCAGTTACTGAAGAACTGACTGGCAAAATGTTGAAACTGTCACTATTCGAGAGACCCTACCAATGCCAGAGGAACTTGGGAGAGGCAAACTTATTGACATAAATGAGAGAAGTAGTTGTGATGCAAAGAATAAAGATGTCTAGAGGAAGTGAGAGGCTGGTAAAAAACTTCACATTAAAGCAATATGGAGATATTTCACAACATTGAAAGCATTAAGGATAAAATGTTGGAAGCTGATGCAAACTTAGGAGTATGACAATTCGTCAAGGCATCAGAAAAGATGCTGGCTTCATATCGTAAGTTATAAGACAAGCACTATTCAGATTATTCTCCACAGGTTTTTTTTTTTTTTTTTACAAAGAAATACTTAATTCGCAATGTTTCTAATGTTTTAAATTGTACTACATAAATGTTAGTATACTAATTAGTTTTACTA
Organism: Cryptoprocta ferox; assembly: GCA_028646485.1. Classification (NCBI taxonomy): domain Eukaryota; kingdom Metazoa; phylum Chordata; class Mammalia; order Carnivora; family Eupleridae; genus Cryptoprocta; species Cryptoprocta ferox. The sequence goes on from CM053574.1 coordinate 105,099,517, forward strand.
CTTATTTCCATATACATTTATAACTGATAGTAAAAGATTTAATGTTTTCACAAAAATTATTCAAGTTTATAAGGCAACTTGGTTTTTCCCAATGATTTTAACCTGAATGGCCTTTTTATGGTCGTACACCACTGTGCAAAATGAGGTTTACCTATACTAACGGAACAGATGATATGTAAGAAAATTGACTAAACTTATGTGAGTCTTGAAATTTTTTTAAGTAACTACCACTTTACTTACCCTAAAAAAGAATAACCCATTCATAGAGGGAATTTTATTGTAGAGTTGCCTGTCTATAAAACTGCCAATTGCATATCTTCTTACTCTGAGTTTCAGAGATATGCGAAAAATAACTTATTTTTTTATTTTTTTAAATATTTTATTCATTTTTGAGAGAGAGAGAGACAGCGTGAGCAGGGGAGGGTCAGAGAGAAAGGGAAACGCAGAATCCAAAGACAGGCTCCAGGCTCTGAGCTAGCTGTCAGCACAGAGCCTGATGTGGGGCTCGAACCCACAAACTGTGAGATCATGACCTGAGCCGAAGCCAGACGCTCAACTGACTGAGCCACCCAGGCGCCCCAGAAAAATATCTTATTTTAAACATAAAGGAGAGGTAGGGTTTTGAAGGGAAGAACATCCCGTTGGTCCTCTCCCGTTCCTAAGTATTTTCTTCTAAAGTAAAATTCACCAGTGAGAGATTCCTCAAATTTGCAAACTCCTTTTTCACTACACATGAAAACTTAAGTGAGTTTTCACTTAAGTGAGTAGGTTATAATATGAGCTCTTTGGGAACATGAGCTTTGATAGAAGTGGGAAGAAAAGGGGGAAGTCCAAATATTGGGTTCTACCTTGTGCTATGTGTGCAGAGGGGCTAAAGGGCATATTTTAAGGAAAGAGGCCAGAGAGGACCAGGACTGTAGGAAGCTCCAAACTAATATTTGGTGGTAGGGGCCTTTCTCACCTGCTTCCAAAGGGTCGTCTGTGTGTTTACCCATACCTACCTCACTCTTGTGTATGTGTCAGGAGGATGGCGGGAAGCACTTTATCTTTAAACTACTAGGAAAGGGGCGCCTGGGGGGCTCAGTCGGTTAAGCTGACTTCGGCTCAGGTCATATCTCACGGTTCCTGGGTTCAAACCCCACGCTGGGCTCTGTGCTGACAGCTCAGAGCCTGGAGCCTGCTTTGGATTCTGTGTCTCCCTCTCTCTCTGCCCCTCCCCTACTCGTGCTCTGTCTCTCTCTCTCTCTTTCTTAAAAATAAATAAACATTAAAAAATTATAAAAAAGGGGCACCTGGGGGCTCAGGTCACAATCTCACGGTTCGTGGGTTTGAACCCCGTGTCGGGCTCTGTGCTGACAGCTCAGAGCCTGGAGCCTGCTTCGGATTCTGTGTCTCCCTCTCTCTCTGCCCCTCCCCTACTCATGCTCTGTTTCTCTCTGTCTCAATAAAAACAAACGTAAAAAAAAATTTTTTTTTAAATACAATAAACTACTAGGGAAGCTCTGGGAAATGGCCTATGCATTTTTATCTGCTGCTGAGCTGTGTGACTTGCCAGTATTTCTTCAAGAGTTTTCTCTTTTTAAAATTAAATACTCTGTTATGAAAATGCTATATTCTTAGAGAATTTATTAATCCTAAAAGTACGGTCTATGGCCAATCCTAGGCATACAAGTTGGTCCCACAAAAATATATTACAAATATGAGGCAGACTGAGAGAACATGAAAAAATTCTTCCCTCCTGGAGACGCAAGACAACATTTCTATTTTCTGGACTATCCTCAAATAAAGAAAGAAGAAATAGCTCATCATCATATAAATAAATAAAGAAATGAAGTGAACTTCTGTGATGGAATTTACCAAGAGTAAGTATAATTAGTAAGTCTTTAACAGTAGCCTGATGACTACTGACAATGATGGTGACAAAAATAACAGTAGCAACCACCATTTATTGAATGTTTACTTGCATTAAGCACATTGCTATATGTTTGTTATATATGACCTTTTTTAATGTTTATTTATTTATTTTGAGAAAGAAAGAGAGGGAGAGAGCATGAAGTGGGGGTGGGGGGAGAGAATCTCAAGCAGGCTCCTCGCTGTCAGTGCAGAGACTGCTGTGGGGCTCGATCTCATGAATTGTAAGATCCCGACCTGAGCCAAAATCAAGAGTCTGACACTTATCCAACTGAGTAACCCAGAAGCCCCTATATTTTTAATTGAATTGTCATGTCAACCTTGTGAAAAATGATGTTATTTTGATTTTAAAGATAAGAAATGAGAAGCTTAAAAAGACTATCTCTCTTATTCAAGGATAGGATTTGAACTCAAGTCTGAGTTCAAACACCATGTCTAAAATATTAAGTGCTTGAACATGACATTCCTTCTTAAGTAATATAGGCACTTATTTATACTATAAAGTAATGTAAAATACAAGCTAGGTTTGCTGAGCACACAGTTTGTTCATACAGATAAGGAACTAACATTGTTGTAATATTTATTAATACATGCATTTGCCAATAAAACATGGTGAGGAAATACAGAAAGATACGGGAAGTCATGCAGATATGTATGCACAAATTTATAAATATTTATCAAACACCTACTATGTTCTTGACACAAGTTCAAGAATATTTTGCAACTTCCAAAGATCATTTATTTAAATGGCCTTGCAGGAAACTATAGCACAGACAGATCACCCTGGCAAATGCCAACCCAAAGAAGGTAGCTATTTTTTTTAGGTTTATTTATTTATTTTGAGAGACAAAGAGAGACAGAGACAGAGAATCCCAAACAGGCTCTGTGCTGTCGGCGCAGAGCCTGACACAGGGCTCAATTTTACGAACCCTGAGATCATGATCTGAGGCAAAACCAAGAGTCAGACACTTAACCGACTGAGCTACCCTGGTTCCCAAAAGAGGGTGGCTATTTTAACCAGAGATATGAAGATACTCTGAACCGGAACCACAAATTTGAAAGTGCCATCTTTAATTGTGCTAACTACAGAGAGTCTACACGATCATTTTGTCTACCTCATTGCATAATCAGCAGGCATCTTCACCTGTAAGGAAACAATGCTACTTATGTGAAATGAGCAAATTTTTAAAATGCAATATGTTAGGGCCCAAACATCACATAGGGACTTGTCTCAGGGTCTAATATTGAGGCATAAGAAAAAAAAAAAAGTACAAGCTGTATTATGTTGCATCTTAGTTGTAGCACAGAATAGAAAGAGCTTTAACATTTGCAAGACCAAAAAGTCACAATTTCCCCCTTAAAGAGGTGAGATGGAAAGTGGAACCAGATAAAGAAATAAGGCCTGTACAGCCATCCTTCCTCCCTTTACCTCCCCCAAGTACTGTTTAAAGATTGAGCACAGCCTGCTTTGTAAGCTTTCAAATGGAGAGCAGAGTTTTGAAATAACAGCTCATATTATTAACACGATTTTAAAGGAAGTTTTTTTTTTTTGTGTTTATTAAAATAACCACGCATTTGTAGTTAAAAACTGATGCTGAAAATTCTTGCTGAGATACCTAGAAATTTTTAACACAAACAATCCTCGTGTTGGGCTGCATATGTAAATTGAAGAGGAACAGAATCCCTTTCGTAGTCTTTAGAAAGGGCTGACTCATATATATTTAACTGCCTGTGTTGGGTGAACTACTCTTTTTACTGTGGAGTAAATTCCATTTTATTTAACAAATATATTTAATTTCAATTCCACACAGAAATGCCCCAATTTTCTGCCCCAAAAGAAAAGATCACCCTTGAAGTTTACGGGACATCAGTGGGGATTCCAATCTTTCGTGGAAGGAAACAACCTATGACATGCTCTTTCCTATCTTTTTACAGTTCTAAAAGGAATAAAGGACTTATATCTTTTCCCAAAATATAATAACCTTAACAAGAGCAAAATCTCAATAGTATAAGAGAACAACTATTGTTATATGAAAAAAGCATAATTAAAAATCTCTGGACTAGTATCTACCTATATATTTTTCACTACAGTTAAACAGTTAAATCATCCTCTCCCCAGGAGGAACAATTTAAAACAAAATGAAACAAAACAAAAAAACCGTGTTCCAGCCACCCTGTAATTATTATTCATTCTGATGACAGTTACTGAGGACTAAAGTATGCTGAGGGGCTATGAGAAAGGAAAACAAAAGGAGTAGAAGATGTTCTCCTTGTTCTCAAGCAGTTCACAATCTTCCTGACAACCTTATTGCTTAGTCATTAGTATGCATTACAGGCTCCTAAAATATCTTATCAATACAATAAAGACAAGTTGACAGAAAACTGCAGGAACTGTCCATCCCCAATTAGCTGAATACTCAGAGAAGGGCCCCTCAGGCGGCCAAGGGGCCTGAGCATACCTGGCTGTCACAGTCTGGCCCCAGGGTATCATCAGGCTCCCCTGACAGTCTACAAGCTCCCCTTCCGGGAAAACCAAAGGGCATAGCAGAATCAGTCATCAGATCAGGCTGGGGTCAAATAGCAGGAATCATGGCGTTTGTCATAGCAGAATCATGAGAAGCAAAAAAGGCCAGAATAGGTCAAGAAGGGACAATAGCCAAGGCCAACAGAGGTGTTGCTGAGGAAGCCGAAAGGGAGGAGAAGTCTGAGTGGTACTAGCATATCTTGAGACACAGTTTAGGAAGAGCAGAAATGTGAACCAAAAAGGAGCCACAGCTCAGAGTCCACATGGAGACAGATAAGGGCAGGATATGCTCAGTTCAAGTACGGAAACTCAGACAAGAAATCTTGTCCAGGAGCTCAGCAACATGGCCTCCTCCTTTCCCCTTTCTTACTCTCAATCTCTAGTACAACTTTGAAGAACGTCAGGAAATCCCTCTGTTCTTCTCATTTGGAGAAAATGCCAAGAATCTTGGATTTTCTGTCCTTATAAACTCTTCGTACTTTACGCTTCAAGAGAGCTCAAAATCTTAATTCCCTGGTTAGTGCCCTCCGAGTTGCAGATGGAATATTAAGAGTATAAGGGCTCCTTCCATCTGCCAGTCTCCAGAGAATGAATGAACACACACACACACACACACACACACACACACACACACACACACACACCTTCACACACATGTATTTTATACAGATACATAAATGCATGCATTTTTTAAAATGTGTTTTAGCTTTAGGAAGCTAGGCAGTAGATTAAGTGAGCATGACAGTCATGGAACAGGTCAATATACCATGTGATCCTTAATAATATAAGAACAATGGGAATAAGAGAAAAGTATTTCCACTATCTTAGGAAATCATGGAGGACTTCACAGATAGAGTGACAACTGGAGAGGAATTAACCAGGCAGAATAAAAAAGGAGAGACTAATGGGGAAGACCAGGGAAGGTAAAGGAAAAGTCATGAGCAAAGGTGCAAGGCTATGTCACAACATCGTGAATCTGGGCCCAGTGAGAAATTCAGCATGGAAAAAGGTTGGAAAGGACAGAAAAAGGCCATCGCTCAAGTCATATTGTAAAGAGGCTCACACACTTACTAAGAAATTTGAGGACAATGGGTAATCATCAAAGGTTATTAAGCAAGGGAGTGAGATGATCAAATTTATATTATAGAATTCTGGCAACAATAAGGCAGACGCTTGAGAGTTGAGAGTGGAAAAGAAGAGCAATCAGTTGGAAGGTTGTTTAAAACAGGCTAAGCAAGAAATCACGTGGGAAGTGATTTCTTCCTACTTCTAAACTAGTAGGAAGGAGAAGATGGATTACAGAGACATCTACGAGGTAGGATAGAAAGAATATACTGAACAATTGGGTGTAGGATGAGGAGAAAGGGTAGATTAGCAGAGGACTGAAGTTTTTATCTTAGGCTACCAGATGAGTAGTAAAGCCATTAAGGAGAATGGGAACAAAGTAAGAGGATAAACAATCTTTTGAGTAGAATGGAGAACAGATATATTTACCTCTATTAGTTCTTTGTGCTACATATTGTTCCAAGGCCATAAAATTATTTCTGTTAATCCTTCCAACAACACATCACCCATATTTTACATAAAGAAAATGATGGCTCCAAGGGATTAAGTAATTTATTGAACGTTATCTATTTATTTAATTATTCAACAAATATTTATCAGGTGCCTTTCAGGTGCTGGCGTTTTGCAAGTGAAGGAAATAGGCAGCAAGATCCTTACTCTTGCAGAGCTTAGAGTTTAGAATAGAGGAGACAGACAACAAATAGATCAAGCAAGTAAACAAACAAGATAATTTCAGACTGATAAGGGCTAGGAAGACAAAAATACTATAACCTCGGTTCAGCATTAGCTGTGGGCTCTGTTACAAGGGCATTTCAAGTTTTAGTTCATTTAACCCTTACTACAACCTATAAGATCAGTACCACTATTGGCCTCATTTCACAGAACACAAAAATAGAACTACAAAAAGGTTAATTATCTTCCCCTAGATCACAGAGCTAGTAAGTAGACAAAACCAGAGTTCATCCTAGGGAGTCTGGTTCTGGAGCCCGTGCTCATGATCACACGCTATCCTGCTTCACCAAGCCATGACTGTATTACTATGGTATCACAGTAACACAGGGTAAGGAAGCAGAAGGTACAAAAGCAAAATGCTGCTTTGAATGATCAGGAAAGGCCTCTCTGAATCTGATGACAGAATGAGTCAGCCATATAAAGATTTGGAAGCAGAACATTCTAAGCAGAGAGAAAAAGTCCAGCATGTTTCAGAAACACAAAAAGGCCAGAGTGGCTGGAGCAGGATGAGCTGGGGGAATGAGCGTGAGATGAAGCAGAACAGGCAAACATGGACTAGTCTGTGAAGAAACTGACAGTATTTCAGGAAAACACTGGACAGTTTTAGGTAGGAGACATATAATTTGATTTATATTTTATAAAAAGACAATTTCAAGTATGGTGAAAATGAATTGGGTAGGTGAAGGAGGGGCAGAGTGGACACAGGGAAATCTGAAGCCAGGTAGTCTGTCTCCAGAGCTAAGCGTTGATTTAAACACAAGCTGCTTTGTGGTGAATTTAAGGTATAGGATCTTCGGTGAAGGTATAAAATAGACAGATGGGAATACAAATGTACAGCTAAGGAAAAAAGCTGAGGCCAAAGATTTATTAGATTTTATTTTATAATCTCTGACATACAGGTTGATGATTATTAAAGCCATGGGTGTAAATGAGGTGGCTCACGGAACACAAATACAGCAAGATGGGAAGAAAGCCCAGGTCATAATCCATGAAATCTATTCTTTCCTTTTCAGAGTACTTTTTTTCTTACACTAATAACAGGAAATACTGCTCACTATCCAGAGAGTGTCTGGAGCCTTTATCTTCCCTCAGAAGGAGCAGGGCCATGGGGGAAGATTGGTCCATAATGACAAGTCTTGGGGTTGCTATGCAGTAAAAGAGCTGCATGCAGGGAAACATTATCAAATCCATAGATCTCACTAAAGACACAATGACAAGAACACATAACACTCCTGAATACATATTTATAGAAAGGAAAGCCATTAATCCAATTATAACACCAAGTTTTATATTAATGACCTATGGAGTTTTAAAGTAAGTTAGTAGCTGAGGGCAAGAACTGGTACTCCGCTAAAGCCACATACTAGTGGGCACAAACCCTGCCTAGTGTGCCTAGAGGGGGGAAAAAGGCACCACTGAACAGAGAGATCTCAGAGAGAGGGCATGAAACTTTCAAATGTTTTACAAGTCAATTCTTCATATCTCTTCAAGCTAAAAAAAAAAAAAAAATCACTAAGAACTCCTAACTCTATCAAGGACAACTCTATCTACATTTCTGGGCACAGTTTAGGGACAGTAGTTGAAGCCAAGGGAATTTAGGAATATGAGAAATGTAACACTAAAGTCTTCCCTTCAGCTTCTTCTCATTCTTGTTGTTTCCTACCACACAGAGGTGTGACACTCTTGGTGTTCCCCACTAAGTAGGAGACGGAGAACAGGCCTTTCTGTTTAAGGCAGAGAGTGATGGATGTAGTGGAGTCATGCTAACCAGTTATTTAAGTGGGACAGTCACAATGAAGAGATGTGCAAATTACATAGAGGACTTCTGCTCTAATAAGTCTGAGAAGGAAGCCACCATGGTTCTCGAGCATAATTGCAGCTGTTACTGGAGACAAGGGACTGGAGCTAAAGGGACTACTTCATATTCCTAACAGCTCAAGCGGTTTCTTCTGGCTCAGAATGCCTTCCTCCTCACGGAACTCTCCATCATTCAAAGCTAGGCTCAAGTCCTGTCTCTTTGATAAAGACTCACCACTGCAACACACTTGTCATTTTCTTCTGAACTCATACTGCTGTCTTTGCTATTTGGTTTAGTATGTTTAGTATTTAATTGTTTCATGTATTTCTGCTTCTTGCCTTCATTAGATTATGAGCTTCCTAGAGGCAAGGACCATGTTTCATTGGTTTTATTTTTTTATATTATAACAATGTTCAGGCATTCACATAAGTAGAGAGAATAGTATAACCAATCCCCATATACTCATCAGCTACATTCAACAATTAGCAAGATTTTACCTCACTTCCCTTATCTATACATCCCTTTTTTCTATTAAAATATTCTATAGTCCATATTTTAGTATGCTTTTCTTTTGTTTTTTTTTTCTAATTTAAGTAGGCTCCATGCTCAGCATGAAGCCCAACATGAGGCTTGAAGTCACGACCCTCAGTTCAAGCCCTGAGCTAAGATCAAGAGTAGGATGCTTAACCCACTGAGCCAAAGGCACCCCTAATATGCTTTTCTAAAAGAAAATATGGACATTTTCTTAAGTAACCACAATACCTAAGCAAAATTAACAGCAACACCTTGGTATTACTGAATATCTAGTTCATACTCAAATTTACCCAACTGCCTCAAAAAATGTCTTTTGACATGTTTTGTTACTAATCAATATCCAAACAAGATCCATATACTGCATCTGATCATTACGTCTCTTAGTTCTCTTTTACTGTAAGGCACACCTCCCCTTCCTATTTTGCCAATGATTTTTTTTTTAAGTTTATTTTTGAGAGAGAGAGAGAGAGCATGCATGTATGTGTGAGTGGGGGAGGGGCACAGAGAGAGGGGACAGAGGATCTGAAGCAAACTCCATGCTGACAGCAGAGAGCCCCGGTGCAGGGCTAGTGCATATAAACCGTGATATCATGACCTAAGCTGAAGTAGGACGCTTAACCGAGTCACCCAGCCACACCCCATATTGCCAATGATTTAATGAAGAAACCTAACCGTTTTTCCTCTGAATGTACCACATTCTGGATTCATCTGTTTCATCATACTCTTAAGAGTTATGTTTTTGATCCATTAATCAACAAATACATATTAGGAGCAGAATATGAGTAAGAGCTCTATAAAATGCAGTGGCTACAAAAGTGAACACATCTATAGTCCTGGCTCAAACAAAAGAAAGCCATGAAACAAATTGTTATATAAAATATTAATTATTAGCCATTATGATACGTGTTATAAACGAAAGTACAAAGTATTAAAAGAGAAATTACAACAAGGGAACCTAACCTAATTTAGGGGTCAGGAAAAGTATTTATTTTGTATAGTTAAAAGCACCTTGTATAGTGTTAAGTCAGTAAACACTCGGTACTTGTGGGTTGGCTGGGAGAGCAAGTTTTCTTCAGATTATCAGCCTTGTAAACTAAAGGACACATCACCACCTCTGGAGTTGTGAACATCAATCTGATTCTCTTAGAAGTCCATGTTAAAGAAAGCTGAAAGGGCAAACAAATGGTTTTCCCCAGGTCAATAAACTATTTCGGAAGAGAAGAAAAATTTAGGAAGTGGCTATATAAAGTCAAAGAAAAAGATCACATTTTTCTGGACCACCGGTTTAGCTATTAGGACAATGAATTTTTGACAAGTAACATAATGGGTATTATTGAAACCTAGAAGATCATGCTTAGTAGAGTATCTGCCACACTGCTCAAAAAGGCTTTTAGGTTAAAGCAGAGAAAGGGAAAATATACAGGTACACATTAAGACTGGATATAATGGATGGTAACAGAACAGAAAAACAGTAACTCAGGAGATAAACGATAACCCAGATTTTCATTTTAAAAGGCTATAGCACTTTAAAGTATTATAAAATACATCACTTTTATATAGCACTATTTACTTGAGACCAGTATAAATGTTTAACTTCCCCTTGCTCTGGGGCGCCTGAGTGGCTCAGTCGGTTAAGCAGCCGACTTCCGCTCAGGTCACAATTTCACGGTTCGTGGGTTCGAGCCCCGCATCAGGCTCTGTGCTGACAGCTCAGACCCGGAGCCTGCTTCGGATTCTGTGTCTCCCTCTCTCTCTGACCCTCCCCCGCTCATGCTCTGTTTCTGTCTCAATAATAAATAAAACATTAAAAAAAATAATAAGTTCCCATTGTTCACACCAGATGTCAGTCTAATTTTGGGGCAATAACATGATTTGAGTGTCTTAAAAAGAAATACCTTCTGCTATGGATTGAACTGTATTCTCTACCCACAGCCAAATAAATTCACATACTGAAGCCCTAACCCTCAATGTGATTATTTATTAGGGCTAGAGTCTTTAGGAGGTAATTTAGGTTACATGAGATCATAAGGATGAGGCCTTGGTCTGATAAGGTGTGCTTATCAGTCCTTATCAGACTAAGGACAGACTTATCAGACTTGGTGTCCCTATAAGAAGAGGAAGAGAGATCAAAACGCTCTCTTTCAAATATGTGAAGACACAGAAGGTGGTTGTCTGCAAGTTAAGGAGAGAGCTCTTGCCAGAAATTAAAACTGCTGAACCTGGACCTGGGGCTTCTAGCCTCCAGAACTGTGAGAAAATATTCACTGTTTAAGCCACCCCATCTATAATATTTTCTATGACCGCCCAAGCTGACAAATAACACTTTCCTCAATTTTTTCCTCTCTAGCGTTTAAATTTGAAATGTCTCTCTTCTGCATGATTTGTAGAATATGTCTGTGCAACTTGAAGGATATATCAGAAACTTAAGCTATGTGTTTAAAAAGCATACCTTGACACCTAACCAAGTAGACAAAAGGAAAATAATTGGTCAAAGCGCTTCTATCAAGTGAACAAAATGGAACAGATGGTTTTATTTGTTTGCATTTACTTTTAAGGTCTTGAAATTTCATATTTTTTCAATACCAATAGCTCTCCTCAGGTGAACCAGATCTGGGTATTTTCAGCTGTGGTCAGCTTCTCTCTGAATCCCACTAGGGTTTGGTGATGCAGAGTAAACAAGGCTATAAATCAAATGCAACACATTTAATACCTCAATGCATTGCAAATTGATCTAGAATAGGGGTCAGTTCAAATCGTTTTTTAAATGAGACTGTTCCCTTCCCCTGAAGGAAAGGAATGGAAGTTAGAGATAGCAAATCCTGAAGTTACATGGGATTCAGAAGCATGGCTGCTTGTTAGCGTAGACAGAGGCCGGGTTTCATCAGGTGAGACTCTTCCATTGTTTATCAGGTGGGAGCCATGGATATTTAAAAACACATCCTGGTGGCTGGCATTAAATCTGAAATCTGGTGGGCAACTTTTCAAGAAATAAAAGCTACAAACAAAATAGCTTTAGTTCCATTCAGCATGCTGTGGGAAATGCAGCTAATGGACAAGCATTACTATGACTGGCAAGGCGAGGTGCCAATAAATAAGAGGAGCAGAGATTCAAACCACCACATAACAGCAACATTTCCTAAGCTTATTTCACTAATTTGTCAAAGTAGAACATTATCTGAAGTGAAAGAAAAATGAGGTTGGAATGCACAGGGGAAGGATCTATTTAAAAGTAAAAGCTATGCTTCTTTCTCTGCTGGTTAGTTATCTATGCTTTGAGTAATCATGATTTACTTCTACCATTTTCTGATACCTTACTTGGTTTGACTAAAGGCAATGTTTTCTCCTTTTCATATGATAAGCAGAGAGCAACTTCTAGTAGGATAAATATCCATTGCTTGCTTATGTCTGCCTTGCCTTTTTCCACTAGGAAGAAATGAAATCTAGTGGTTACAAGAGAAAAGTGTGGAGTTCTGATATGCCATCCCTCAGGGAGGGATGGAGGGCCATATTCTCTGCTTACCTGTCTTCTTTTTTTCCCCTGAAGAAGAAAACCTTCAAGTGCTATCTTCTATCTTTTCTCCATCTTTAACTCTCAACTCTCAATTGTATCTTATAATTTTAAACAATACTTGCACTCTCTTACTTGGAATAGAATGAAGACTATCCCATCATAAAGAAAGAATAGACTTACTTAATTTTATAATGAAATTAGTCTAAAATTCAACAAATAATGCCTTAAATTCTATTTCAGATAGGCTTTTCAGTATAATGGTTAATGTAATGGTTCTCAGTATAATGTAATAGAGCATGTACTCTGGGGCTGGCCTACCTGGGTTCAAATCCTAATTCCGCCACTTACTAGCTCTAGCTGTGCAGATTCAGATAAAGAGAAAGCATTATACACATGTTAAAACTACTATTAGGATTACTTCAGAGATCATCTACAGGGCATTATGTTAATCCCCCTACTCTCTGTTAGTACTTACTATTAAACAGTTATATGTAAAACCAAATGAAAGTTCTCCTGTCTTACATCACATAAAACTATCTTCTCGCTAATCAGGTAAGAATGAAATCCTTTCTCCAAAATTAGCCTTAACTGACACAAAGATTTCACCAATAACATAAGTATACACTTGACTTATAGAGGCAAGACATTCTATTCAAACCTAAATATTTCAATGAAAACAGTCAAATGAAAAGCACATACAATCATAGCACCTAAAACACTGATATAATCTGAAACACTGCTCTATGAGCAAAATACTTACTTCTGGGGTGATCTGTTATCAACTTCAGCCTTCAGTCGTAAATTCTCCCTCACCAGGCCACCATTTTCCAATTTCAACTTTTTATTTGCCTTTAAAAAAAGAGTTAAAAATAATTAAGTATGAGCTAAGACACATGCCTTATAAAAATTATGTCATGAGCCATCTGTATTTTTTAGAGTGTTATCAGAAAATTGAGTATTAGAACATGGCCTTCAGAAACTTAAAATCGCCACTGGGAATGACTTGTGAATCTGTGAACACAACCAAGCATTTTTAATCCATATTCCCCAAGCACTCTGCAATTCTCCTATCCAGGGAAATAAACAGAGCTATGTTAGTTAGCTTAGAGTCATTAAGGGACTATACTAATGGCAAATATGTTTTTTTCCCCTTTTTCACATAACTGAATACTCTAAGCATGGTAACATTATACTGTATGCAATTATTTGCAAAACTAATGCTAAAAGTTAATTCTCATGAATTATGAGCTATGAGATTGATTTTTGGTTGTCATTTAAAAATAGCTTTTTAGTGATAACAAATCTAATATAATTAAACCACTTGCTTTCTTTCTTCTAAAGGCTTTCCCAAATGCCCTGGCTCACAACTTCTGGGAGTCTCAAAATTGGGTCAATATTTTTCTAATAAATTCTATGGATTCTCTTTTGATTTAAAAAATCCCACTATTATTTTCTTTTCTTGACTTGTCTGACATCAATCGCTGACATCAATTGCTAGAAAATTCAGAAGTTGAATATTGATCCTGGACAGCCAAAAAACTACTGTGCCTCAATTTTAGAGTCTTCTTAAAAGGTATTTAAATTCCTCAGCTATAGCATTTTTTAATTCCAAAGAAGAATAACACTCCCTAGCCTCGAAACTAATCTCACTAACACGGCAAGAGAAAATCTTTGTTTGACTAGAACATTAACATTTGAAATATTTTAAGGTAAATGAGTCCTAAAAACTACTGTCAACAAAAAGGCTTAAACCAGATTTCAAAAATTTGACTTATGCTTTTGACTACTTTCTAGCACTTCTGACTATATTACTTGCCCATCCACACACAAACGCCCCAAGAGGATGATGAGGTAAGAAGGGCAAAAAACACTGTTTGGGGTACACAGCCTAGCTCTCTTACTTAGACTGACTGAGGTTCTTTCTGGACTCTGAGCAGCTGCTTATCTTCATTGTCGCAAACCAACCAGAACTGTGGAGAGTTAATTCTTTAAGTGACTGATAAGTACTATTACTGCCCCCACCCCCCAAGATATTAGGAAAGTCATTTACTTCCTCATACACAGACAGAGAATTAAGCTCTCAAGCATAGCACCATAAGAGGAGGCACTTAGTGAATGCTTTTTGATGATGATGACAAGCTTAAATTAGAAACTCATTTGATTTCTTCTCCCCATTCCTCCGTACTGCATTGCTACATTTCAAGGTCTTTCCCCAGTCCTGTGGCTAATATTCTCATTATGGGCTGGCTGGTGCATCAACTATCAGAGGTATTTTTCAAGTTCAGGAGGTTAGGTGGGTGAAGATTACAAAGGGCAAAGTTCTGCCTATTCGTTGCACCAAAAGAGTAATGAGGACTTTGTCTAACTATCTTACATTCACAACGCTGATTGGGTAATGATACTGGCCTCATAATGGTTTTAAAACTCACCTAGTCCTGGAAACATCAGAAAACAAGTCCATGTCACTCATTCTAAGAAGACTGAATCTTCTGTACTCCTATATTTGATTTATAGTATGTTGTTATTTTGTACCTCACATTCAAATTTTGCTTCCATGTTTTTTAATTCATTTGTGTTGCAGTTTATTGCCTACTCTCTAATACCACCACTAGGCATCCAAGATGGGCTTATTAAATACCCCAAATAATTTTGAGTTCTCAATGTAGCTTTGGGTATTAAATTTAACATGTGACCTTTAAAAGAACAAAGAAAACCTGTGTTTTATATACTTTTTTTTTCATATATACTTCCTACACCACTCTTATAAGCCCAGAGTAATGTTTTCATACAGATCTTCGTCTTCAAAGAAGCATTTATTGAAACGAAAATTTAAATGAAGTTTAATAACTATAAAGGAGACCATGTAGAACCTAATTATGGCTCAAGAAGATGAAGGGAAGTTAAAAGGGACCCAGCAGATTGACAAATACTGTAACTTTCCAGCTGTCTTTCCTTTACATACCCTCTTCTTACACAAACCAACAGGCTAATGTTGGCCTTCAATATCCAAAGAAACTACACACTTCCCCTAAATGTGCAACAAACTCAGTACCATTATATCTGTAGTTTATTTTTTCTCTAAAAGCACTAAGTTCCCTTCTTTCTCTCATTTTGGCCTTTGTTGAGCCCAAACAACATTTATTTTATACGTGGGTATGTGAAGATGGTTTAGTATTTACACTAAGTTGCAGACTTCAATGTTATTTAACTTCACTGAGGATCTGAGGGTCAGTAGGTGATGGTACTTTTTAAAAATATCATATGGAACTCATTAATGATTTCATGGAGGCATGATTCAGTAATTCAGCACAGTAACAATATTTTAAGGGAATGCAGGTAGGTTGAGTGGGTGGTTGTAGACATGGATACCACTAAACCATCTCTATCCAGCACAAAAAAACTCCATTGTGGATAAACTTGAAATCAAAGCCCAAGACTGGTCCCTTTGGCCAACAAAATTCTACAGCATTCAATTATACCCTCTTGTACTAATGGCATGGATCTCATCTCCTTTCTTAGAAGTTTGCCTTTTTCACCTATGCTTTATCTTGTTGGATGAATGGAAGAATAACTGAAAAAAAATGAACCCATGTCATAAGCTCTACTACTCCTCTGCATGGGGTATTCTAAAGCAGCTACTCGCAGCTTCCTTGGAATTAGTCATAAAGTCTAACCACTTACAATCTTAAAAATCAGAAAATGGTAGTACTAGAAAATGTATAGTCCAAACTTTTCTTTTTATAGGTAGGGAAATGGATAACATTTGTTTTTATGCATACATGCCAGTCACTGACGTAAGTTTAAAAAAAAAATAATCCACGAAGAGGGGAAACAGAAACACATCCTTTAAACTGATGTCACTCTTCTACAAGAAGATGCAAACTCATATAGAAGCACTACAGAGTCTCCAATTATAGTCACAGATGGAACCGCTTGCTATTTCTTGGCAGTTAATGACATTTAAGGAGAAAAAACTTTTCCTATGGCTTATAAATGCTCATCCAGAGATTTTTGTCCTTCTCCCACAAATCTTCTAATTAGTCAAGATAATATGGCTATTTATACTTTTGAAGGTACTTATAATACAGACTTTTAAAAACTGTAATAGAATTTTAAAAACCACAACTTACTTCCTTTAACTTATCCACATCATCTTTCACTTTTTCATAGATTTCATTTGCTGTTCTAAGTTTTTTCTTCCACTCTGATACAGTTTCTGGGTCAATTTTACTTGGATTATCTGCAATTGGATGCTTGTCTTCAGTTTGGCTGCTTTGCATCAAGGTTAAAGGATCCAGAATAGTCTTGATTTGTGACTCCAAGCTGAGATTTTTACTCTTAAGATCTTCTACCTCTTTCTGCAGACAATCTATTTCATCCTGATAAAGAAGTGCATATCCATTAAATAGACACAGATACTGAACACATATGTATGCTAAACGGAGATCAATGTGTTTTTCAATTTTATACTAAAAATTCTGTAGATACACAGATTAGTTATGCATCAGAATAGTTTTGTGGGCAGAAAGTCACATACAGTTGAAATTCTCAAAATGTATTTTGACTCTGATAAAAAACTGGCATTTCCACTGCTTTCATTTTAATTCAGTGATAGTTTATGGTTAAAAAAATTAAAAAACTCAAATCTTTGATTTTATTGAAGATATCCAGAAAACAAAACAATTCACATGAATTCAACAAGGAAGGAGATTCCTCAGAAGAAAATTCTTAGGCATTTTAATTGCGTTAGTAAGGAGAATTAAAAAACAAAAAAACAGTGTTGATCAAGGTTATAATAGTTGTTTGATGTTTACATTTTTGCTTCTGCATTTGAAGTAGAAGTATAACCCTACACCATTTCCTTCCACTTTCCATTTCAGAATAATATGTATAATTTTTAATTTTACTTTTAACTTTTCTACATTCTGGTTCTTCCATTATCACTATGATTATTTCAAGTATTAATTTTCCCCATCTGAAGCTGCTTATTATCTTATATTCAATTACTAAATATTTGATCTAGAACTCTTTTTTGTGATACCACTTATTAATCTATAATAGATATTTCATTTTAAACTAAGATTGCTAGAAATTCTGCTGTTAGAAAATAAACTCCAAGCAGCTCAATAAGCCAGTGAACTCTTAAAGGATTAATCTGAAGAGGACTGAAGTATGATAAATATTAAGTACTTAAGAATACATTTTAGAATTAATGCAGATAGTACGATTGCATTATAAAATAAGAAAATCACTTCATTTGTTGGAATTAATATATTAATGAATAAACAAATAGGATAGGAAAACATATTTAAATGAACATTTATACAGTCATTTATTTATGCCCCACTTTGTTTCAAAAGTTTTTTGAGGCAACTGAAGCAGTTTTCATGCATATACTTTAAAATATTTTGTGTCAGGGGGTGCCTGGGTGGCTCAGGTCATGATCTCACAGCTTGGGAGTCCAAGCCCCGTGTCTGGCTCTGTGCAGACAGCTCAGAGCCTGGAGACTTCTTCAGATTCTGTGTCTCCCTCTCTCTCTCTCTCTGCCCTCCCCCTCTTGCACTCTCTCTCACTCTCTCTCACTCTCTTAAAAATAAATAAACACTGGGGTGCCTGGATGGCTCAGTCAGTTAAGCATCTGACTTCAGCTCAGGTCATGATCTCACAGTTCGTGGGTTTGAGCTCTGCATCAGGCTCTGTGCTGACAGCTCACAGCCTGGAGCCTGCTTCAGACTCTGTGTCTCCCTCTCTGTCCCTCCCCTGGCTTGTGCTCTCTCAAAAATAAGTAAATGTTAAAGATAAGTAAATGAATAAACATTAAAAACAATAATAATAATTTAAAAAACATTTTGTGTTAAAATAAGAGATTAATAATATCCCCTCCTTAGTCAACATAAAATAACAACTACGCTTAATGGTTACTATTCAAAAACATACGTATGCCATTAGCATGAAACTAATTTGGAAAATTTCCATTACCATGTCAAATCACCTTCACAAGAAAGAAAACTACTGCATGATCTTACTTATATGTGGTGATCTAAAAATGCTGAATACATACAAGCAGAGAGATAAACAGTGGTTACCTAGGGTGGGGAGGTAGGGCAAATGGGAAGGTGGGAGAAATGAGGAGATGGGTCAATATGTACAATGTTATAGTTACGTAGGATGAATAAGTCTAGAGATCTAGACTCTACAGCATGATGACTATAGTTAATACTGTACTGAATACTGGAAATTTGCTACCAGGGCATATTTCAAGTGCTCACACTACAAAAATAAAAAAGTATGTGAGGAGATGGCTATGTTTATTAACTTGACTAATGCAACCATTCACTATGGATATGTATATCAAAACATCACCTTGTGCCGCTTAAATATATACAATTTTTATTAAAAAATCACTGGTTAACATGCAAAAAAAATTAGAAAATAGCATATTTCACACCAAAATCTCTTTGCTAGTAGCTGACATAGGTATACTTACTTTACCAAAACTAATAAGCATAAATGTTCAGTGAATTTATAAACAAACCAAATGGAATGAAGGTTATAGTCACTGTTTACCAGAGCAGTCATAATGCCTTGTGGGAGCTGGAAGACTGACTTTCACAAGTGAGTTTCCTTTGCTTCCAACTTCTGAGGGAGCAAATACTTACAAAATGATGTCTATTGACAAATTTGAAATTAAAGAATGGAAAAAAGAAATGTTTGTATTTGTTCCTGTCTTCTATTTGAAAAAGAAAAGGGAAAAAGAAAAAAAATTTATCAAATAAGATATTTTTTTTAGTAGGCTTCCCGCCTAACAGGGGGCTTGAACTTACAACCCTAAGATCAAGAGTCTCATGCCCTACTGACTGAGGCAGTCAGGTGCCCCTCAGATAAGATATATTTAAATTGGCATTTAAAATAAGATTTAGGGGACCTGGGTGGCTCAGTTGGTTAAGCATCCGACTTTAGCTCAGATCATGATCTCACAGTTCGTGGGTTCGAGCTCCGCATCAGGCTCTGTGCTGATGGCCTGGAGCCTAGAGCTTGCTTCAGATTCTGTGTCTTCCTCTCTCTGTCCCTCCCATGCTCGTGTTCTGTCGCGCTCTGTCTCTCTGTCTCAGAAATAAGCATTAAACAATAATAAAAGAAGATAAAATAAGATTTCATAGGATGTTTAAGAAGTCCAGAGACTGAAATATCTCAGTTTTACCTTGAATTCAATGCTGTCCTCATTTTAAATTGTAATTATTATTTACCTCATATTCTTTGTGGAGTAATTCAAGTCTAGTTTTCCGAAGGTGCTTCCTGACTGTATGGCTTAGCATAGGTTCACTTTCACTTGTTCCTCCTACAAGGGAAAAAGAATCTAACTTTCATTCTGATATAGGCAGTAAGAAAACAAAGATAAACTTTTTTCTTATTTTTTATATAGTTCTCCAGCTTAATTTCTACATAATTGGGGCTGCCACCTAGGCCTTTTCTCTATCTCGAGCTTGAGAAAAGATAAATACCAAATAATGCCATAAGAAATACCTTCAATAAAATATCATGTGGGTTTACTTACCTGTGTATCTTATTACAGCAAATTCAATGAAAGCTAAGGCTATACTTTGTTAATTATCAAATTTGTACTACTGCAAAATTTTAATACCAAATGTTAAATAATATAAAACCAATGATTATATTTAACCAATAATTATGTAACATGTTATCCATATTACCAATTTAAATTTCATACAATTATCAAATATTTACCTATATATATCATATATGATCATATGTGATACATATATTATTATAGCTAATGTATTCAAACATACCTACTTACTGGTAACACAAATGAAAAGATTAATGCGTCTTTTTACTGAATCTAATAACCCAGTTACAATGGATTATGAATCACAGCACTAACTGTATGCCCATAACTCAATACAAGTACACTCAAAATGAATTCTTCCTGAGAGCTCTTTACTTATGCTATGGTTATTTTCTTTGTACTTCTTAGTATCATGATCACAAAGGGATTTTACAGATGCTGTTTTTCAGGACATTCTATCCAAATACAAGGACGCTTGAACTATTTTACTTGGGAGAATTTATGAAGTATCAACTTATATAAGAATGAATAAAGGCAGGAGAGGGATGTGAAGAGAAGCTGGGGAAACACATTCAAATTATTTTCATCATCAAAGTTCACAGCAAAAAATATTCCTCTACCAGATTTTACCCAGGTACCCAAGAAAGTAACCTTGGAACAATCTCTGATTCCTCCTTCAGATTTCTTAGTTCCAAGTCCTACTTGGATATTGGCAAAATGACATCAGTGAAAACTGTCTATTTTCGTCTTCCACCAAATATACACTATTTAGAGATTGTTTCACATCTGTTTCTATATGTTCATAAAATAGGCCCTTACCGATAATCTCTTTGCAAGGATTTTCAGGAGTAATGGGGACTCTGCAAGCTGGACACTGGCTATTATTCTTCAACCACAAATCGATACAAATTGAACAAAATACATGGTTGTTGATGCATATGACAGGCTGGCGTACCTTTGAAAAAAGAAACATTACTTTTAGTACAGGGCAATGGTTATAACTAGAATCCCAATACCTTTAGTTTAGAGCAAACAAACTGCTTCTTTAGGGTAGGTGCCTTAAAAGGAAATTATCTAGGATTTATAAAAACGTTGGTTTATAATTTAAACAGCAAACAGTGCTGACGGAAATACTGACATACACTAAATACACAAATCTCTGACTCCATTTAAGCAAGCACAAATTCTAATATACATTTATATAGTCTTGTATTTTACAAAGGGTTTTCAATGTACTTTCTGTTTTTGTTTTGTTTTAAATAATTCTGTGAGGTAAACACAGTAAATATACCTCACAAATAAGGTAACCAAAGTGTGAAACAATTAAGTGGCTCAGTCAGGTGTTTTGACTGCGTGTAGTTGTTTTATAAGACAGAAAACAGAAGAGAGAAATTACTTCAGCCCTCTACCTGAGACTGGTTTGTTTACATATTTACTGTCTCTCTCTCCTATTAGAAAGGAAGCTGCATGAAAGCAAGAACTTCCTTCGTGTCCTTCATGCCTAAATCCCTGATGCCTCGAAGACAGCCTAATACACAGTAGGTATTAAAACAAAATTGTTAAAGTAACTGCTATTAAGACAGTATTTAACATTAATTAGTTAGGGAACACGCCAGAGGGAATAATGACTTAATATTCTTCAACTAGGAAAAATTTTAAAATAAAAACCAAAATAACACCAAAATGCTCAGGCTTTCACTTGATTTACAAGCAAATGTTACTGTGGGATTGATTCAAAATGCTTTACAGCATTTTCAATACTTTCTGGTTCTAATAATAATAATACCATTTTAGAGTCCTTCTGCACTAGAGACCAGAAGATCAAGAGAAAGCAGAGGAAGTAGAGAGATAAGGAAGAGACAGAACCACCACAAAACACTTTCTGCAGAGGAAATGCTTGTGCTGTTTGTTCTATATCTGACTCAGAAGGATACTATGAGTATTCATTAATTTGAAAGGGGTCTTTACCCTCAAAGAAATCACAGGTGAACAGTGGTCCATGTTAGGCAGGTAATCATTTTAAGTCTCACTGTAAAGAACTTTCTGGTTGGGGTGCCTGGGTGGCTCAGTTGGTTAAGTGTCTGACTCCTGATTTCAGCTCAGGTCATGATCTCACAATTCATGAGTTCAAGCCCCACATTGGGCTTTGTGCTGATAGCGCGGAGCCTGCTTGGGATTCTCTCTCTCCTTTTCTCTCTGCCCCTCCCCTGCTCACACACACTCTTTCTCTCTCAAAATAAATAAATAAACCTAAAAAAAAAAAAAGAAAGAAAGAACTCTCTGGTCTTTGTCTGGCTTTCCAAACATTTAGATGTTCCCTTGATTATGAACACTAACATATGAAAACTAAACAGAGAAGATAATTCAGCATGCATGTAGACTTCCTTTTAGAGAAACCAATTCTAATTCATTCAGTTCAAATGATTTGACAGGACTGATCTGAATGAATGAATGAATGAATGAATGAGACTATGAAGGATAGCTTCTCAAACTCTTCTTCCAAAGTGTGTCTACCTACTGGAAGGAGTGAATGTCTATCTAGAAGGTATTCCTGGTCAGAGTCTCAAGAGGCAGACAAGTCAGAACTTCCTTTGCAGGTCCTGTTTTTTCCTAAGAGTCAAGTGATTCGTCCGAGTCCAGACCATTTCATATTTTGGGGTGTTTTAATTTCACCTTCAAGTCATGAAATGTTTTAAGAACAAAAAATTTCTCAAACCACATACCAGAAGGATATTCCCACATCTATCCTGTAGCTTCCTGCAACACACACACACATACCACATTCCTGCAGTAATACTAAAAATATGTATACCCCTAAATTAAGAAACTCAGCTAATGAAAGAAAACTTATGTCCTTAGGCTTTTAAAGCAGCGATTTAATTGCTTTTTTTTAAGTCATGAATTCATCAGAAATGGATGAAACCCAATGGTCAAAACAAAACTGTGCACATTTAAGAAGATTCAAGATGGTCTCCTAGCCTCTACAGGCTTCCCTCATTAGAAGCTCATTTAAAGGCAATCAGCATTTTCTCTTTCTTTCTTTTTCTTTCTTTCTTTCTTTCTTTCTTTCTTATTGTAGAGAGATAGAGCATGAGCAGGGGAGGGGGTACAGGGAGGGAGGGAGAGAGAGAAAGAGAATTTTAAGCAGACTTCATACTCAGTGTGCAGCCTGATGTGGGTGGGGCTCGATCCCACAACCCTGGGATCACAACCTAAGCCAAAATCAAGAATTGGATGCTCAACCAACTGAGCCACCCAAGCGCCCCATAAAGGCAATCAGTATTTTCTATGCAATTGCTCCCACAACCAAGGTTAAATATCTCCCCAATCTAAGAAAGGATTTCGGACATCTCAGTGGTTGGTGCTATCATTAACTAAGGTGAGAAGAATGGAGGAAGAGAAGTCTCATATGTGGTGGAAATCAAGAGCCTCTGGTTTGGCTATATTAAATCTGTGATGCCAGGCTGACTTCTAAATAGACAAGGCAGAGTCTGAGATTCACTGGCATAAAAAATTAAAGCTACAGGACTGGAGGAGGTCCCTTCCATGGGCAGAGTAGCTGGAGACAAGGCATTCTAGTAATCAGAGGAAGGAAAAGAAAGAGCAACCAGCAAAGGGAACCAGTCTTAAAGAAGCCAAGAAAAGTTTTCAAGAGGAAGTCAGTAGCCAAGCATGTCAAAGAAGAAGAAGAAAATGAGCTTGATATGGACAGAGAAATGACTATGAGATTTAATTACATGGAAGTCACTGTGTCTGTTACTGACAAGCACCATTTCAGTGAAGGATAGGTATGGAAACTGGATTGAAGGCTGAGAGAGAGACAGGGAAGGTGAAGTGATGACAGAGAATATAGACAATTCTTTCCTGCTTTGCTGTAAAGGAGTGAGCATAAAAATAAGACCATAGTAAGAAATGCCAATGGGAATGTTACAGTAAAGAGGGAATATTAATGATGGAGGAAGAAATGGAGGGATCAGAGCCATAGGCAGCAAAGTCCCTAAGAACTCAAGAGGTAATGAAATCCAAAGCATAAAGCAGAGGTTTTGGCTTTTATGGGATTGAGGATCTGTCTTTCATTGTAATAAAAGAGAAGGCTGAGGGTGTGAGAACAAATGCAAAAGTTGGAAGATCTGTTGATGGAAATGAGAGAACTCAGGTCTAACTATTCCAAATGCTTGTATTTCATCATTAAATATGAGGTGAGGTTACCAGTTCAAAGTGAGAAATTGGGTAGGGATATCAACTGAGAAAATAGGATAAAGCAGTTCTTCTGAAATGTGAGAAAGTAAATTTACTAGTAATTTACAGGTAGCTGGATTGCCAAACATTGTTGAGTTCCTATTTGAGATCTGTGGTTTTGACTATAACCTAAGACCAATTAAACACAGATGTGCATTTTTCTTACCATTTTTTACCTGTTCAGTTTCAGGTAGGAAGCAAATGAGTAGTACAGTTTACTCAGAGTTGGATTTTTGCCAAGGAGAAAGAGACAGACAAGGGAATGATGACAATAAATGACCACGCTAATAAGGGACATGACTGTATGGATGGTAATGATGACAGTGAAAAAGTGATATTCATAGAGTCAATGAACTGGTCTTGATAAGGCTGAAGTAATGCTGGAGAAGAGTCACAATGAAAAGAGAATCAGAGGGTGAGATGCTTATAATCAGAATACCGGAGGTGGTACAGCTGCTTTCTCTATGTCCCCCCCCCCCCCCCGGGGCCATCTTATCTGGCATAGTTCTATTTTCTCTCTTAATCTCATGTATCACATGATGTTAACATCTTTCTTATGACAACTCCTGAGAATCCTCTGTAACTGGACCTCAGTAAGTGGCAGAGCTTAGGCTTTGAGAGAGAAACCTGGGGCCAAGTTCAGCTCTGCCATTTGAGCTGTTTGACCTTGGGTAAGCCCTTTAGTTACAATGAGCTTCTGCCTCTGAAAATTACTGGTTTAACTCAGTATACTTTTCATTCAGACATTAAGATTTAACAATGTAAAGATGTAAATACAGAGAGTTCCACATTACAATCCTAAGAAAGAAAGAAAAGAAAAGAAAGAAAGAAAGAAAGACAAGAAAAGAAAAGAAAAGAAAGAAAAGGTAACAATATGACTATCTCCGTATGCCTAAGAGCTAACTCCATGGAAGAATCTTGTAGCTGCCTCAATCATAACATGTTCAAAACCAAACTTGGCCTCCTGCACACATCTGCTCCTCCTGCTGCACTCCTTACCCAGGTTATGGCAGTACCACTTCATTACTTGGGCTAAAGCACTCAGCTATCTCTGACTCATTTATCCTCACCATCCAATCTTTCACCAAATCCTGGTATCATGTATCAAGTCTAAGAAGCCAGAGATTTTAAGATGCGCCAATATTTTACGTACCACTAAGAAACAAGAATGAAAAATACGGCCAAGTACAACTGTAACATGTCATCACTTGTAAGACACAGCCAGGTTCAAACAGTTATGACGTGAAGGGGTGTCTGGGAGGCTCAGTCGGTTAAGCGTCTGACTTCATTCACCTCAGGTCATGATCTCGCGGTTCCGGTTCATGAGTTCAAGCCCTGCATCGAGCTCTGTGCTGACAGCTCAGAGCCTGGAGCCTGCTTTGAATTCTGTATCTCCCACTCTCTCTGCCCCTCCCCCATTCACCCTCTGCCTCTTTCTCCCTCAAAATAAATAAACATTAAAAAAATTTTTTTAAGTTATAATGTGAAAAAAGTACATCCCAGAATTGTCAAAATATGGCAAATCTACCTCCAAATGCTTTTTGTTTTGTTTTATTTTTACCTATCGTGTATCTCTACTTTTCCATCTTCACCTCAGTGAGTTCAGGTTCTCATTCCTTTACCCTTGGATCTATTGCAATGACCTCCTCACAAGCTTCCTGGCCTCCAAATATTCAGGTCTGTTCACCTTTCATTCGATGCCAGAGCTACCTTTCTAAAATAAGAATCAGTAGTTTTCACTGGTCTCCTGCAAAACAGCAATGATTTTTCCCTGTTCACGATTTTAAGTATAGCACTCAAAGAACAACACAATCTGGTTCTTAAATAGCCATTTCATCTATTTCAATACTGATTTTTCTATTTCAATACTTGATATAACGTACACTTCAAACACACAGATCTACTTGATGTTCACCAAATTAATAGGCACAGTAGAGACTCCCTGTTTATAGTGCTCTCATTTCTTAGCTTGATATATCTTGCTGGCCTCCAGCTTCCCCAATGAAAATAGACCCCCTTCCAGCTTTTAAGATGAAAATCAAATGCTACCTCTTCTGCGAGGCCTTCATTAATCCTTTTTAGAAATAACCGGGTCTTTGTCTGATTTTCATAAGGGTACTCCTCATGCATTGATTTAATGTTCACTTCTTTCTGCATTGTGTTTAACTTAGCAAATTGTTTACATTCTGTTTTCCCTATCAGATTTCAGGCTCCTTGGGGGAGGAGAGGGACATGCTCATCTTTGTATCCACCTACAGCACCTGATATAATGCCTGGCACACTCGAAGATTAATAAAAGTGAATTCTGATGTATTAAAATGAAAGGCTGAGATAATGTTCCTCTAAGTGTCTCAAGAAGCAAAAGGTCAATGGCCACTGCCAAACTGTGAAAAAGCAAAAGTTAGACCTTTCCATTTAATACACCAAATTATATACAAGAACAACCACAGGCAGACTACTTGACTCTGTCTGCTAAGAGCCATTGGCAATGCCACCCACAGGAGAATTATTTTCACTCTTTGATACCTGGTGTTGTCACGCTCATTGGGTTGGAGTTTTGAAACAGTTGACTAATTCATTTCTTTGGACCAAGTTCTAATCAGATGATTCTTTCTAAACAATGGTTTAAATTTAGCTTAGGAGACTAGAAACCTATAAATAAGAAAGAACTACTAAAACAAATTGTTATTTATTTGACTGTAACCTATAAGAGCAAAAGACAAAGCATCTAGCCCTCCCACAAGTGAGACAGATCTGTGACATCTAGCCTCCAATTACTCTCAAGTGAGATCTGTGACAGTAAAACAGTATTCTTATGAAATAAAAATGCAAGACAACAATGGCAAATGACATGTACAATTCCAAACTCATCTAGAGTAAGGATGTTGAAATGATAGTCTAGGATAATGCACCCTGAGGTGAGGAGGAGGAGGAGGAGGAGGAGGAAGAAGAGAAGAGAAAGCAAGGTATGAAAAGTGGGCTCTTCGGGGCTCTTCGGTTGAGCATCCAACTCAGCTCAGGTCATGATCTCACGGCTTGTGAGGTCGAGCCCTGAGACGGGCTCTGTGCTGACAGCTCAGAGCATGGAGCCTGCTTCAGATTCTGTGTCTCTGTCTCTCTCTGCTCCTCTCCTACTCTCTCCCTCTCTCTCAAAAATAAACATTTAAAAAATTTTTTTTAAAAAGTGGGCTCTTCTCACTGGAATGGGCCTGAGGGGGCAATCCTAGGTGCAGAAAGATTAACCCTAAATCTGTAATTCTACTACACAGTTTTCATTTCTTTTACCTGAAGCTGTTTCAGTTTTAAGAGACCACCCTACCACCAAAGCTCCTTTCTTAAAAAATAGATGTACCTGAGAGGAGTCAAGTCAAAATGGGTTATTCATTAATATCCATATCATCCTGGACTCACCTACTAGGTGTTATTATGCACTAGTTTAGGACAAGGTTTCTCAAGTTCAGCACTAGTGACATTTTGGACTTTTTTTTTTAAGTTCATTTATTTTGAGAGTGTGCATGTGAGTGGGGGAGGGGCAAAGAAAAAGGGAGAGAATGCCAAGCAGGCTCCACCCTGTCAGCTGGACCCAGAGCTCAAACCCACAAACCAAACCATGAGATCATGACCCAAGCCAAAACCAAGAGTCTGACACTCAACCGCTGGGCTACCCAGGGGCCCTTGGACTGAAGAACTTTTTGATACAGGGATCTCTCCTGCATACTACAGGATGTTTAGCTAGCAACATCCCTGGGTTCTACCCAGTAGATGCAAGTAGCACACCCCTGGAGACAATCAGAGGCATCTCTAGGCACTGCCAAAGGTCCCTGCAGGATGAAATCCACTCCCAACCCTTTGAGAACCACTGGTGCAAAATATTCACATATTTCCCTAACAACCTAATGGGGCTGGTAGTAGCAAACTCATTTTCAGCTGTGGAAAGTGAGACTCAAGGAAATAATAACACAGGTTATAAGTGGCAGAACCAGTATTTAACCATCATTCAATGTGATCCAACTGCAAATTGAGTGCTCTTTCAACTAAGAAATAGTATTTTCTTCCTTAGTGAACAATAATCTGGGAGTAAGAAATCGAGGGCACATGTCTGAAAGAACAACAGATTTAGATCAAGACTTTGGGGTCAATAGGGGCTGTAGAAAAAGGCCACTGAGGGAGGTGATGGGAAGGAAAAGCAACTTAACTAACTGGCCTGGCAATTACATTTCAAGTCAATTCCTGTGCCTTTTATCACCTTTGCTAGAGACTAGAGTTCATCTTTCTTCAAAGAATATTCTTTCTTGCATGTTGGTCAAAATTTTATGGGTTTCACTAGGGAAGACCTAGAAAGACTATGAAAAAGAAGGCTGAGGTAGAAGAATGATGGATAATAATAACTCCTTCCCCTCCTCAATTTGGGATTTTGGGAACTTTTCAAAATGAAATTTCTGGGTTGTTCTTGCTATGTTTCAAGAAATCTTTGTCTCTGGGCCAAAACTTAGGTCCTAAAACTTTAAAACTATGTGATCCTGAGAACTCAGTTGCTTAATACCTACTGGTTTAGGTCCCTATTTCTTTCTAGGTAAAAGAAAAGATAATACATCTTGCCTCCCCCACCTTCATCACTACCTAGAATGCTTTCAGGAATCTTATTTCTTTAGTAAATATGTCAGCTATTACATACCAATCTTAAAATTATTAGGATATATCAATACTTTTTTTAGTTGATTTTTAAATTATGCCCTAAGTACATAAAAACATAATTATTATAGGGGCGCCTGGGTGGCTTGGTCAGGTAAGCGTCCAACTTCGGCTCAGGTCACGATCTCATGGTTCACGGGTTCGAGCCCCGCATCAGGTTCTGTGCTGACAGCTCAGAGCCTGGAGCCTGTTTCAGATTCTGTGTCTCCCTCTCTCTCTGCCCCTCCCTTGCTCGCACTCTGTCTCTCCCTGTCTCAAAAATAAATAAACATTTAAAAAAATTAAAAAAAACATAATATTGTACTTTTTTTGAAAGTGTCTGCATTCTTCAAATTTAATTTTGGAAAAGAGAAAAATGTAGTCCACGTGGCTTTTGTCAAAGTAAATTACTTGTCACAATTATGTACAAGGCTGATTCTTAAATCCACTCTTGGGAAGTGAGGGTCAATCAGGACTCAAACGTGGGCTCAACGTACTGAGGTTGGTAACATGCTGGCCAATCAACAGCCCCTCATGAACTCTATTAACGAATTTAGTTGCATAAGGCTTTGTACCTAGCCTTACCTTGTCAACAATCAACAATATGGGTGGAAAGCAAGGCCTCCCTCAAAGAAGGGATTCTTCCTGTAGTACTCCTAGCTCGAAACAGTCCACCCTATTATTGGACACTGCAAGAGACAGACACCCCACATCCTAAGGAAGCTGATTTCATTCTGGATTATTTCAGCCACAGAGCTTGCCCTTACATAAGTATAAATCTTAATATTGTAGAGCTATACAAAGCTTGATTCCCTTCCAAATGAAAAAGTCTGTATTTAAAAATTCACGATTATGTCCATTCATTGCAACACAATTCCAGTCCACTTATATTCGAAACTCAATTTCCACTCTTTTAATTTCAAAATACTCTAGTATTTTTATATTTATTTAAATTCCAAACTGGACTTATACTCAAGTGAGGAATAACTGAATACTAACACGAAACAGCAGCAGAAGTCTAGTTGCTTGGTGTTTCAGAACCTCCTTCATCCTTTCATAAAACTAACTATGGTCCACATTGGGAGACATGTTACTCATGGAAAAATGCAGACATAGTCAAAAACATGCAGCAATAATTTGATTTTACAGCTGGAATCCTAATTGATGAGAAAAATGACTGGAATCATCTAGAGATAAACTGGTTTACAGCAATCTGGTGTCAGGACCAAAATCTCACTTAACTGATATCCTGAACCTGTATTTCTGCTTGCTGGCCCACTAGTCCAAGGCAAAAGGAAAAAATTAAGGAGGAAGAGGCAAGAAAATAGGTTACACATAACTCATCCCACAGGATATGTGTCTAACTTCTTCAGGGCACACAGAGCTCTTGAGATACTGGCAAGGTTGCTGAACATCAGTAAGCAGAAAGAATCCACCGTTAAGACTGAGGCAGAGAAAGGCAGAAAATGCAAAATGTCTAAACTGCCCAATTTTAAGTACCTTTGTATCCGAAAAACAAAGTATTGACAGTGTGCATCCTTGGGCTATCTCCACTACTCTTACCTCTCTATTCTTCCCCATCCCAGTCCGCATCTATGTTATCTATTCAGATTTAAGGTCTCTCTCCTCACCTCCTACTTTAAGGTAATAGGCACTTTTTTTTTTTTTTTTTTTTTACAGTAACCTTTCAGGGATAATGGCTGCTAATTCTATTGAACAATCACGAGAAAAGAGTCTCACTGATAGTGAGATTTCTGGACAAATAATGAGGGTAGCAAAAGAATGGTTATCCGGGAGACGGCAGATAGTCAAAAAGGACCTTAAGGCAGATCTCGGAGGTGGCCAGAGATGCGTGTCAGGGAGGTGGACATGGCACTGGCTACGTGGTACTATCCCAGGTCACGCTATCTCCAGAACCCCACAATTACCGTTACGTGGTAAAGGTAAGTGGCCCAAACAGATTAGATTTCCTTTAATTATACAAAAGGCAACAGTTATAGGGAACCAGTTAAAACCTCTGGATGTACTCTGGCAATTTCTAGAACAAACAGGTCCCACTCCATTGGGAAAGCAAATCTTCATCGAGTGCGTGCACTTCCTCAGAAAGCAAATGGGAAGAACAGTTACTAGAAAGGCTGGTTTCCTCATCTGAGGGCCTGTCTCAGTGCCCACACTAAAGGTTAATATTTATTAAATATTATTATGCCCCAGACCTGACACTTAGCTTACGCTAAGCACTACACGGAATTACTTCATTTAATCATGCCCAGGATGCAAGAAAGACTGTTGCTTCTATTACCATTCCCATCTTACAGATAAGGAAACTGTTCTGAGAGAGGTTACGTAACTTGTGTGAGTGTGAGGTCATACAACTAGGAAATGGGAGAAGCTAAAACTCACAGTCTGAACACAGAACTCAGGCCGTCAACCACATCTTTATGCCTCCTTAGTAGACAGAAAAAGATGCCTGTTAACAAATCTTTAATCTTTTATTAGATTTCATTTTAGAACACAGCTAACCAATAATGAAAGAGAGCAAGGGAGGGAGGGTAGGAGGGAGACTATAAGAGGGTCTGCTATCACAGATGAACTCGCATGAGTTTTTAGGAAGTAATTTACTGAAGACACAAATGATAACAATAGAGGTTCAAACCAGAGACTCTTAGCCTTAGCTTTCTTATGTTAAAAAAATGGGACAACCAGCCCTCTCAATTTCACAGCACTCGTGAAATAAGTAAATGAAGTAATTAAATGCACACAAAAAGCATTCTGTAATCTGCAAATCACTGTATTCTACTAGGTATCCTTTTTCGTTAGACACAAAAAGCACAGGTATGGAAAATCAACCAGGCAGAACACAATCTGGACACAACTGCACAAGAGCCTATTAACTAATGGAAACTAGACATTAATGTGTCCAACTAGGACCAAATGAAAATTATTTCCCAAAATATTCTTATCAGCTTTTAATGCTACTGTTGAGAGGAAATGCACTCAGAGTTTAACACGTACTTGTAGGAACTTCATGTGAGAATCCAAAGGTAGACTAACAAATACAAACATCATCTCCTCCTCCCCCCCAGCTCTATGTATGTAGGCAGTGGTAGCCTACCGCCGACCAGCTCAAACACCACCCCCCAGGCCACCACCCTTGATCTCTCCAGTCGGAATTGATCAACCCATCCCCTCTATGCTCTCACAGCACATGTCCTATTTCCTTGGCATTTCATTCTGACTGATTTCAAGTTATCAGTTGCTTCCAAGCCTGACTTCCTACTACTGCTTGAACTCACTACGTTCACACAGACCCCCAAACACCTAAGGCAGATAATCATATTGGCTGGCATTCCCAATGTTTGTTCTGTGAAGTTTCTATGTCTCAATTCCAAACACGAGGCTGTAGTTTCAGTCTGCACTTGAGGGTAAACAGGCACATCACAAACCTCAAAACAATACAGGGTGGGGGGAAAGTCTGATTGCTCATACACAGGATCTTCTTTCTTGACCTAAGCGTTAAAGAACTGCTCTTATAAAAGCCAAACGGGAGGCACAAACGGAAATGCAAGAGGGGACGAATGCATCAGAACCTTCGAAATTCCGTTTCTGATTCAGAACTGCTGTATGTAGCTTCACAAACACATTAGACACCTCTTGCAACACAAAGAGCAGGTATTCCATCTCCTCGCTGAACGGTTCTAAAAGGCCATGCCTCTCATTCTAAATACCGCTCAGGGGTGGGTACTATTTACCTTTCCAATTTTGAACTCAGAGCAAAGGACGTTCTAAAGGCAGGGTTGAGCAAAGGAAAGGACGCTGGAAATGGAAAAGACTCTCCAGTTGGCACAGCGGGCAGGCCCAAGGACATGAACATTCCACTGGTGTAGGGGACGAAGGAATCTTGGGCAAGACTCCCGGGAAACGTGCTTTAATGGGCTTCACTACACGCCACACAGGTGGCAAAGGGGAGTAAAACACTGCTGCGATTCCTCACTGAGGCCTCCTTCGACACCGGAGTCGGCCGGGTGAGGCCGCCGGCGGTAACAGAACCGCCTGGCCGCCCTCCCTTCAGTCCCCAGGCCCCTGTCATCCCCCTCCAAAAGGCGCAGAGCTGGACGCAGTCATCAAGACGCGTTCCCTCCGTCCCCCAGGACGCGGCCTCCCGGCGCCTGAGAACGCGGGTCAGCGCCTGCACCCGTCTCCCCGTCCCCGCCACACACGGAGACCGCCCTCGGCTCCGGCGGGCGCCTTCACACCCGACCCTGTTTCGAGAGGTGTCCAGAATCACCCATTACCTTCCCCAAGCAAATGTGGCACGTGATGGGCAGAGTGAGCGACAATGTAACGTTCTGCACGGTCTGAGCCATGGCAGCGTTCAGAATCCCGCCAACACGGAAGTCCCGCCGACGGCGGCTCCTAGCCGCGACTGGGGCCGCGCGAGGCCGGCTACGGCAGCCTGGCAGGGCCACAGCCCGCCGGGAGAGGAAGCGAAAACGCGCTTTTGAAACGTGCGGTCGCCTCGGCTTTTCCTTTCCTTCCTTCCTCCCTCCCTCCCTTTCTTTCCTCCCTTCCTTCCTTTCATTAAAAAAAAAAAAAAAAAAAAAAAAAAAATCCCGGGTTCGGAAGCTGCAAGATTCTTGAGAATGAATCTTCTTAAGGAAGGCGGCTTACTACTGGCATCGATGGAGGATCTTGAAAGTTTAAATGAAAGAGGAAAGCGATTCTAAATGCCTTACTCTTTCCCGGAGGGTGGGTGGGAGTTTTCCCCCTAAAAATTAAACCGCACACAGTCTGCAAACACACGGCGCAGTCAAAACAGGAAGAGAAAAAAATGTTATGTATACATTTTATGTTTAAAAAAACCAAAAAGCCCTTTCTGCCGCTCTCAGATCTTTTTCCATTGTGAAATGATGCAATGTTACTTAAAAACACAAACAGTGATTGTCTCTTGATCTCTTTCTGAGACGTTTTGGGATATATTTAATCGCAGGTTTTCCTGAAGGCTTGCTTTACGTTGGCCCTTGTGTGGTTCCTGCCTAACAGAGACTTAAGGGTCAGAGCCACGGACTCTGATTTACACGCCCACGTGAGAAAGATGCAACAGTGCCAGCCATCCACCCTCCGGAAAAGCTTGAACAAGCCTGTGAAGCCTTCATTTCAGGTCCATGGTTGGATAAGCTATGTATCGTTGGGCTGTAGAACTCAGAAGGACCATGTGTGAGGTTCTAAGTTAGCATTTCCTACTAGTGAAAAAGAAAGTCTTAAAAGTTCCTTCATGAATTTTGAATGTAACAGATTTGGAATTCAATTGCGACTTACTTTAAGTGAGAAAGCGCCAATGTGATTCATTTATGCAAACAAATACAGTTCGTGAGTAGAGAGATTAAAAACAAAACCAGTGGAACTACTTTTACTAATCTTGAGGGGAAAATGGGACAGTATAATTAGAAGCAGCATGTGGTCAAAGAAATGGGGTTCTGGACCTGTTCGGGGAAGGTTAGAAATCCTCGCTCCAACATCTTCCTGGCTCTACTGGCTTCAGATAATTTATTTAACCTCTCTTTTTCTTAGCTTCATTCTTGGTAATATGTGTGTGTGTGTGTGTGTGTGTGTGTGTGTCTGTGTGTGTGTGTGTCTGTGTGTGTGTGTGTGTGTGTATTAAATGAGGTCAATGTATGCTTACTATCTGTCTCAGAGAAACAGACAATAATGAGACTGGACCAGCCTGAAGAAACCCAAGTCCATTTCAAAATCTGCTCACAGGTGACAGTGAAAATTCTTCCCAACATCTCAATAACTTCATTTACTGGGAATTGGAGGCCCTCGTGTGTTTGGAATTGGAGAACTAGGCAAAACTGTCTGTCTGGTTATTGGTGACTTTTTCAGAATGCCTGGCATAAAGTCACTTGGTCTGGCTATTTTTTGGCTTTTTAAAGTCATATTTGTATGGAGTCTGGAATTCACATGGTTTGCTAATGCATCGTTCCTGTCCCTGGCTGTAGATCTTAGGCTTCAGAATGAGAAAACTCTAAGTCCTTACCCACTGTCATTCAAGTTTCACCTTTTCCCCATCCTGCTGTGTTCTTCCCTGCTCTCACCTTACACATTCCCTGTTCTCACCTCACTGATACCTAAAATGGTATGTTAGGGCCTGTTATTCCCACCCTCTGAGTGCGATACAGGACTGAGAATGTTTTGCCTTTCACATCCATCCCTAGAAACCGCAGCAGGGAGACATGTTGAAGGCAGTCTTTTTACAAATTCTTTTCCATAGTGAATGGGGCAAATTCACTGCTTGTTAATCACCTCAATGATTGGTATTAATACTCAGTCACAAAGCTGAGTTTAAAAAATCATAACCTACATTTTAAGTATAATGTCAGAATCTAGACTCTCCCCAACATCTCCACATTCACTATCATTGTCACGGCTTCTGGGTGCTTAGTGCTTTCTCCATATAGTTATTTCTGCGTTGATCACATTGTATTATAATTGGTTGTCTATGTGTTTGCCCCCACAACAGACTTTTTCTTGAAGTCAGAGATTGTGTCTGATATATCTAGTATCTGGTACTCCGTGACTACTCCACAAAAGGTACTATTTTTTTAAGCTACAGACGCAGGCTGCTTTAAAAAATTGTCTTTACTTGTTTTTTACTTCAAAATGGAAGGCTTTTTAAAAATTTAGTTTTTTGCTAATTATAAATTTAATTTAAAATTTAAAATTATACATTATAATTTAAAAAATTAGCTTTTTGCTAATTATAAAAAATAATAAGGCTTGTCTTAAGAAAATTAAGCCATTTTTTAGGGGCGCGTTGGTGGTTCAGTTGGTTAAGGATCCGACTTTGGCTCAAATCATGATCTCACGGCTCGTGAGTTCGAGCCCAGCATCAGGCTCTGTGCTGACAGCTCGGAGCCTGGAGCCTGCTTCAGATTCTGTGTCTCCCTCTCTCTCTGCCCCTCCCCTGCTTGCACTCTGTCTCTCTCTCAAAAATAAAACAAAACATTTTTTAAAAAAGAAAATTAAGCTATTTTTAAATATATAAAGCAATAAGCAGGGATGCCTTGGGTGGCTCAGTTGGTTAAGCATCAGACTTCAGCACAGGTCATGATTTCATGGTTCCTCAGTTCAAACCCTGCACTGGGATCTGTGCTAACAGTGTAGAGCCTGCTTCAGATCCTCTGTCTCTTTCTCTCTTTCTCTCTCTGCCCCTCCCCTGATCACTCTCTCTCTCTCAAAAATAAATAAACATTAAAATAATAAAAATTAAAAAAATAATATGCCAAATTTTTTCTGTACTTATGCCTCACCTTTCTATCCTGTGTGGTAATCAGTATTAAATTCTAGAGCATATCCAAACATTCTAAGTCATATATATATGTATAACCACAAATAGGATCATACCATAATATACTTGCTTTTTTTCTTTTTACTAATACTTTGTGGATACGTACACACACATACATATCTCAATAATATTGTTAGCAATACAGGATGATTAGGACTCTCTAGGTCCAAACTGATTCCAGGCCAATTCCCAGGCTTTGCTTTTAATAATGCAAATGATTTAAGGCTAGGAACTATCCTTTCCCTCTGCTCTATGAACAGCACTTCCTTTTGTTGACAAGACATGTTCTAAATAGATGTTATTTGGCCAAAATTGTTAAATAATGCTGCTATTACTCTAATAGGAAAACAGAGATTACTTGGCTCATTGACTTTCTGCTTAATCTCTTTCTGGACTTCTTAGTAGCCTTATGTGGAGTCCTGTGACCAAAGGAGTTCTATCAGATATAACATCTGGGATGGGCTAAAGCCCCCTAAATGCTTAGAATTATAAACTTTTACAACTAGAAAGAATCTTAGGGGTTTCTATGAAGGTCTCTCCTTTCACAAATGAAGACATTGAGGCCTAGGAAAGACAACCACCAGAAAATGGTAGATTTGGAGCTAAATCCTAGATCTCACTTGAATTCTCTGGGATTGTTGGCCCAATGCCTTTGTGTAAGTCCAAGATGTATTATTATTAATAAAGTAGTTCAGTAATAAAAAGTCAGTCATAATTGAATTTCTTTGCTAAGAAAACCATCAAATAGCTATGGAACACCTTTTACCCCTTGTTTAAATCAGATTCATTTTTATGATAAATTATTTAAAAGCAAGTTTAAAAAAATATAAAATCTTAAGTGCTATTAAAAATTGATTAGGCATGCATTATTCTTTCATTGACCCAGTTCAGATTGTTTTTTTAATTTTTTTGGTCAAAGCTAATAAATTTGAGTAGATGTTTCAGACAGACATTTTGTAATCATTTGGTCATCAGTCAATTAATCACAACTTCATAAATATTGATTTCAGATTACATTTATTTTTCATTCCTGAAAGACCATCTTTTTTGTTGTTGTTTGTTTTAAATTTATACTCCCCCACTTGGGTTGTGGTTAACACTGAGGAAATGCATACAAGTTGGATTAAATTAATCATAGGTGCTGGCCCAGCCGCATGGATGTCAAGCTTGGTACCGCCTTCTCACAGGCTGGGAATTCTGAACTGAAATGTCTCAAGATGGTGGCATGAAAGAGGCTTGTTACTATAGAAGAAGAACTTGGGTTTTTCTTACAAATTGTTTGTTTGTTCGTTTATTTAAGAAAAGACTACTGAAAGTTAGCCTGCATTCATTTAATGTACTATTAGAAATATTAGGGAACAACCAGCTCAGACAAAGTTCTGCTTCATGGAGCTTTCATCCTAGTGGGAAGGTTCTACTGCATTGGCTTGGAACCAAATCTTGGCCTCTTGGGTAGTGGTTGAAGTTTTAATGCTGAATCTGCACATCAGGTTTGTATGTAAATTACAATATAAGTGATTGCAAAATAAATAAATAAATAAATAAACTTAGTTATCTGTTATTCCACAAATATTTAAGAATTTTTGAAATGGTTTTTTTTAAACGTTTATTTAATTTTGAGAGAGAAACAGTGTGAGCGGGGAGGGGGGGGGCAGGCAGAGAGAGAGGGAGACACAGAATCTGAAGCAGGCTCCAGGCTCTAAGCTGTCAGCACAGAGCGCAATGTGGAGCTCGAACCCATGAACTGCGAGATCATGACCTGAGCCAAAGTCAGACGCTTAACCAACTGAGCCACCCAGGCGCCCCTAATTTTTTTTTTATGTGCCAAGCACTGGTCTAAAAGCTGGGTATACAGCTGTGAATGCCTGCCTGCTTTTATTCATTCAACAACCACTTAACCACTTTACTGACTACCTCTGACGTGCCAGCCACCGTACTATTAACAAGCCACTTTATAAATGGAGCTACTTAGCCCAAGTCTTTTTTTCCACCATAAAAATGCCTATTTCTACAGTAATTTCTCTTCCGGATGTGCTTATTGTCAGTTAGCCTCTGGCATTGTGACACAGCAAGTTATAGTTTTAAATATTTTAAAATGTTGCAAATTGGGTGATTGTTTTAAATTAGGTAATTTTTAAAAGAATATTTTAGTTCCACCTAAGGCTAAGTGGTC
The DNA here is from genome assembly GCA_028646485.1 of Cryptoprocta ferox. Classification (NCBI taxonomy): domain Eukaryota; kingdom Metazoa; phylum Chordata; class Mammalia; order Carnivora; family Eupleridae; genus Cryptoprocta; species Cryptoprocta ferox. The sequence goes on from CM053574.1 coordinate 105,137,611, forward strand.
CTTCACAAATGTTTGTTGAAAGCTAGAGAATAAATAAAGGAAATGTTATCTCTGGGAATATTGTAACAGAGTTTAACAGGAACCAGGAAGACAGAGAAGCTGTGGGATTTGCCGCGGTAGCAAAATGGGGAAGCGGGTCTGAGATCCTAACTGCTTTTGTCTCTAAATCGCCCACAAAGTACATTCCTTTTTTTTTTTTCTTTTGCCCTTTGTTTAGGGGTTAGCAGAACTTCCAAGGTGAGATCCTCCCATAAGAACTTAAAGCCAGGCCCTTGTTTTCATGTCATTTACTTAAGCCCTATAAATAATGGCACTCCATCTGAGGACACCTCTCTCACAAAGACCTCCTGCACTTGGCCATGGAGTCATCAGCAGCTGGCTGCAGCCTTGCCGATTTGCTTTAGGTAAAGCATCAACACCTCCTTTACACACTCAACACTCCCCGTCATTGTTTCAGCAGCCGAATCATTTACTACAAGTGTTATTTAAGATATGGCTTTATTTCCCCATATCACCATCCTCAACTCTCTGATCTGCGATTTTTACGTCTTTTCCTCCCCACGCCACTCACGATGACAGGTCTCAACTTTCATCCCTTTCATGAATCCTCAGCCTCTTCATGACTCTCTTGCCTTTCAAATTCTGTATCACTTCTAACCTATACCAACCAATTTTGTACCTCACAAATTTAATCTCCAAGCCCCTAATGAACACCTACTATGGCTCAAGCACAAAGACAAATGCTAAAGCTGAAAGACTGGCCGGAATTCTGAGATCCAGGTGTCACAGTGTTGCTGCCTTCTGAGGGTGATGAGGAAGAGCCTGTTCCATGCTTGGCTCCTCGCTTCTGGTGGTCTGCTGGCATTCTTCGGTGTTCCTTGCTCATAGAAGCATCACTCAGATGCCTGCCCTCATCTTTACGTGGCATTCTCCCTTCGTGCATGTCTGTTTCCTTTTTTATAAGGTTGGCAGTCGTGGATTAAAGTCTCGCCCTACTTCGGTGTGACCTCATCATGTGTAATTAATTGTATCTGTAATGACCTTCTTTCTAAAGAAGGTCACATTCTGACATAATGGGCTTAAGACCTCAAAATGGGAATGGATGGGTGTGCACAATTCAACTTGCAGCAGTATCTGTGAATATTGTTTAAAATGATGTCCAGCTCCCTACCTTTGGGGCACATGGTTGGTCTGCTTGGCCTTCCCCCCTACCTGTGGTGGGACTCTAGGTCTAGTTTAGCAAATAAGATCCAAGTAGAGGTAATGTGCTTACTTCTTGGCTGGCGCATTTCATTGTCTGTTTGAGGTAGCTGAGAGCTCTCTTTCTCTCTGCTGTGGTGACCAGTAGCATGTAAGATGGAACATATAAGGAAAGCAACATGGAGCAGAACTTTGACTCTTGATCGGCAAATAGCCTGAAAGAAAACTGGACCTTTATTATTATAAGTGACTAAGTTGTGTTATGATATCATAACCTAGCCTTTTGTGGTAGAATAACTTTGAGGGATATGATTTATTTTTATTTTTGCTATGGACTGAATTGTGTCTCCCCAGAATTTATATGATGAAGCCTACACTCTCAACGTGACTAGGTCTGGAAATAGGGTCTTTAGTAGGTAATTAAGGTTAACTGAGGTCATGAAGGTGGGACCATAATCCCATTGGACTGTGGCCTTGTAAGAAGAGAAAAATCTCTCCTTCTTTCTCTCTTTCTTTCTCTCTCTTTCTCTTTCTCCCTATCTCTGTATTTTTATTTCTTTCTCTATCTTCATTTCTCTCCTTCTCTCCACTCCCTTCCTGCACTTAGGGACACATAAAGACAAAGGCCATCTGCAAGCCAGGAGGAGAACTCTCATCAGAACCCGACCACCTCTGGCATTCTCATCTGGGTCTTCTAGTTTCAGAACTGTGAGAAAATAAATGTCCACCACCTAAGCCACCCCATCTGTGGTATTTTGTTAGGGCAACCTGAACTGACAAGTACACTTTTTTTTCTTACTTATATTGATTTATATGTTTTCCTCCTTATACTTATTTAGATTCTTATTATGATTTTTTCTTCTGCTCTTTCTAATCTATGAAAAATGTGAGTCATAACCATAAAAGAATTAACATTAAAAAAATCCTTCAAAGCATGCATCATTATGCCATGTGTTTAGTAGATGTGGCACCCAAGTTATCTTTACAATGAACTTAACTCACAGGAAAACCTAAATTCAATTCAAAATCATAGAAATGTGCTGAGAGCCACAGGTCTCATGGCCTCTATCCATAAGAGCCTCACAAATCTCCTACCTCTCTTTCTGCAGATGCAGACTTTTAATAACACAAACCATTTCTGTACTTCACAAACTTAAAGGGCGATTTGCAGTATGGTATTGCGGTATGGTATTGTTCTCAGTCTTCCTCGAGCAGTCCCTGAGATGAATGTAACTGTGATAAGTCGTCTAACTGTTCACCCAATTCGGCTTCTGCTCCACTTCCTGGGTGAGGATTATATTTTAGACTTCTACCAAAGTTGGGCCAATGAAATGTGAGCAGAAGTGACATAGATTTCACCTTCTCTTTCACCCTCAAGCTCTAAGAGTCCGTGCTTCCTTCCTCACTCCTTTTCCCCTTGCTCTGGGCACTGGAGGATTTTCAGTTAAGACAACATAGAGCAGAGCCTCAGCCCCTGTCCAGTAGACTTGAAACATGAGCTGAAAAGTCTGTTGTTATAAGCCACTGTGATTTTGGAGCGTTTCTTTTTTAACAGCTACAAATCCTAGACCATCCTCACCTATACAATGTTGGGCACTTTGTGTGAGACTCTGTATGTAGACTGTGCCTATACACATGGGTCAGGTTAGCTTTTCCTTGGGACAACGTTCGTGACAGACCCAGAGATAAAGCACTCCATTCTCCCTTTAGGGGAATCTTGGTGCTGCAGTAGTTGAGGGTATTGTCAGCAAGTGCCCTTCAGTTCTCAGTCCCCTCAGGTCTGCATCAGCTGCAGAGAGCCATCCCCACCAATGTCATATCCTTCCTAGGCTGGCCCGCATCTGGCAGCTGAGGGAGGTAGGGATATAAAAGTCTGGCCAATGAAGAACAGCTCCGTTGGGTCATCAGCTCTAGAGCCCCCTGTGGAATCCGTGAGGTGTTCGGTGGGCCCGCAGCCCAACTTAGCTCCTTCCTCTACCCGATCCTACTTCCTTCACTTCCTGTCCACAGGTGTCAACCACAAGGGCACTTCCTAACAAACCTTTTGCACATTCAACTCTGTATCAGAGTCTTCTTCTCAGAGAACCCAGCCTGCAACCAACATGCCTACCTTTAAAGAAAATGAGAGGGGAGCCTGGGTGGCTCAGTCGGTTGGGCGCCCAACTTTGGCTTGGGTCATGATCTCATGGTTTGTGAGTTTGGGCCTCACGTCGGGCTCTGTGCTGACAGCTCAGAGCCTGGAGTCTGCTTTGGATTCTGTCTCCCTCTCTCTCTCTGCCCCTCCCATGCTCATGCTCTCTCTCTCTCTAAAAAAAAAAAAGAAAAAGAAAAAGAAAATGAGAGGAGTGTGTGTGTGTGCATGTGTGTACACACATAAGCTGCCAGTGGGTCTCTGTGCCTCGTTGTCTCCCCCACTTTCCTCCTTTGGTGACCCATTTGTTCATAAATATGCCATTATTACTAATTAGCTGCAGCCAACCTCTGCTCCTGCGGGCCTTGGAGACTGTCTACCTTCCTCTAGCAGGTATGTCAAATGTGCGAGTATAACTTGCAGAGTGTGACCTAGTTTCTTTGTTTAAAGTCGCTGGGGATAAGAAGGGCCATTGAGAGGTCAAGAGGCTGGGCCACTTTCATTTTTGTTTTTTATTTATTTTTAGATTCTTCAGTATATTAAAAATTGAAAAAATGCCGAGTATCACACATTGTGTGGTATATGTTGGATATTTACATTTAACAGATTCATTCCTTTAGCCCCAAATACATTGCAGTGTAATTACTTTCACATTTGCCCAAAATAATTATGGGATTTATCATAGACTCTGAACTCCCGGCACTATAGGTAGTACTGTCTTGTAAAAGTTTTGGGTTTGTTTTTGTTTGTTTCAATCCTTGGGTCACATCCCCATCAGTGGGCCATGACATCAATTTGTGGGTGAAGAACAGGGCAACCAAAGTGTAAAAAACTCCTTCGCCCCCTCTCCCTCCAGCCAGGGTGAATTCACTGAAAATTTTTCTATGGGATTGGTGATTGCTCCCTTCTCGCTGATGCAGTCTCTGTAATTTATCCCGACTTTCTCCACTTTTCCCAGGACTTCTCCTTCACTTCCGTCTCTCCTGATTGCAACTAACACTTTAACTCTTTTCAGTTGCATGCAGAGGAACATAAATACACACTGCATTGCACATGGTTATGGTAAAAGTAGTATTTGTTCTGGGTGGTGATTAAAATAGATTTCTGACCGAGGCGTGTATTAAAAAATTTGAGAACTAGTATCTTAATGTATATATTTGGGCTGAGTGTTGGATGTCTCCTTTTAATATCATCAGTGTGCCTCTATGATGACATATTTATAAAGATGTATTTATATTCTTTTAGTGATGATGTTAAAAGTCAAAATTTGAGACATCTGATAAAGGTAAGACTTGGGGCAAATTCATTTCCTTTTTTTTTAAATTTTTTTTAACATTTATTTATTATTGAGAGACAGAGAGAGACAGAGAATGAGCTGGGGAGGGGCAGAGAGAGGGGGAGACACAGAATCTGAAGCAGGCTCCAGGCTTCGAGTTGTCAGCACAGAGCCTGACGCGGGGCTCGAACTCACAAACCACGAGATCATGACCTGAGTCGAAGTCAGATGCTTAACCGACTGAGCCACCCAGGCTCCCCATGGGCAAATTAATTTTCTAGTCCTCTTCCCAAAGGGGCTTTTTTGCCCCCATTGCCCTCACTCTTCTTATTCTTTCACCAAAGCATAAAGTTACACACTATATGGTTTCAAGGAATGGTGTAAACCTAATTGCTGTGACTTTACAAAAACTGCAGAGAAGCAAAAGGAAAGGGTCTTTTATTGCAATTTCTTTCTCAGACACATAACCCTAGCAGAGGAGCAAAAGTAACTCAGTGAGAAGGGCGGTTCAGTCCAGCAGACGTTTCTGGTGGACATACTATGTGTTCCTTACAACAACCCTGGTAAAAAGCTTGCCATCCTTCCTGCTGTAGAGTTAGAAAATCGAGGTTCAGAGAGGTAGCAAAACCACACAGATATTGAATGGCATAAATAGATTTTCTGACTTGTATTCCAATGGCTGTTTATTCCACAATAATTTGTCGAGGATGCACTATGTTCTGGAAAATATGTGTTATGCCTGAAGGATATTGAACTGAGAGAGACGTGGCATTTGCCTTCAAGGAGCTTGAATCACTCTGGCACTAAAAATACATTTAAAACTTGGTCAGAATGTAGTGAGATAATATAGCCCTAACAGCCACCACTTAGAGAGCACTTTCTCTGGGGCAGGTGTGAGGTCTACACAGTGCTGTGGAGACGCTGAGGAGAAAGTCTCTTTCAGGGGAGGGATCAGTGAAGCTTTTGCCTTCCTAGGAAAGGATAGTGGGAATATCCAGTAGCCAGAGGAGACAGCCAAGCCCCTGAGAACTTGGGAACAGTGTGAGAACAGTGGGAACTGTGTGTGCAGAGGAACTGGCTGGGTGACAGAGAGCCTTCTGCTACCAGGATGCATGCACGACTTTGGCTATGCAGTAGGGGAAGGAAATCAGGAATATTCCAGGATTTCTACTTGGGCAGCAAGGTGGGAGGTGGAATGGAGGCAATTACTGAACTTTAGAAGTTTGTTAAGATTCAGTACTGTGATCTTAACGTGGATATTCACTGTCTAGAAGAATTAGCACTTTCTAAACTGTTAGGTTTATATTCATCATAAGTGACTACGTTGTAGGAAAAGCTGGTTAAAATCGGAGTTTTCTGTTGTTCCTGGCTTTGCAGAGTTTCCTTGGAAAAGAAGAATGTATCTTGAGATACTTCAATATGCAAACTTTTCAATGAAGTGTTCTTGTCTCTTGATTTAAAGTCTATACCTAAAAGATGAAAGAAATAAGAGAACTCAGTTTTAAAATGTGTATGTAAATATAAGAAACCAATGCAATAGGTGTATAATGGCCAGAAGTTACAGTCTTGTTGAATAAAAACAAGATACAGTTAAAAATAAAATTTGTATTCAATGATGCTTGAATAGCCCTGTCATTACTTTGTTATTTTAGTCATTATTTGGATGGATCTATAAGAATTATAATATCATTATTTAAAAATAAACTTTTTTTACTTTAAAGATTTTGTTTTTAAGCAATCTCTGCACCCAACATGGGGCTTGAACTCATGACCCTGAGATTAAGACTCACATGCTCCACCCACTGAGCCAGCCAAGCTCACCTAGAAATAAACTTTTACAAGTATGAAAATATAAGTCTGGGGGGGGGCGCCTGGGTGGCTCAGTCGGTTAGGTGTCTGACTGCCTCAGGTCATGATCTCATGGTTCCTGAGTTCGAGCTCTGCATTGGGCTCTCTACTGTCAGTGCAGAGCCCGCTTGGGATCCTTTATCCCTCTCTCTCTCTCTGCCCCTCCCCCACGTGCTCTCTCTTTTTCTCTCTCTCTCTCAAAAACAAATAAACATTAAATAAAGGTATAAGTCTGTAGGAGTCAAAACATGTGCTAAATGGGAAAAAATTAATTACTAAAGCCCTTTTTATTAATTTTTTATTTTTGTTAATGTTTATTCATTTTGAAAGAGAGAGAGCATACGGGGCAGAGAAAGAGAGGGAGAGAGAGAGAATCCCAAGCAGGCTCCACGCTCAGCGCAGAGCACGACATGGGGCTCAATCTCATGACTGTGAGATCACGACTTGAGCTGAAATCAAGAGTTGGATGTTTAACCGACTGAGCCACCCAGGTGCCTCAAGCCCTTTTTTAAACTGGTGAAAATAGAGTATGCTGTGCTTTTTAGGGAACAAAGGGAGGCAATATTTTAGAAAAAGAAAGGCAGGAAGGAAATGTATACGCTTCTGTATACATACTGTGTTCATGCTATAGGTGTATGCACGTACTCCCACTCCACATACTGCCTTCATACACAATTGTAACACGAATATCTGTTATGCAGAATTCAAACAGCCAGAGATCTCAGATAACCAGTATCAATACTACACAATTATAATTGGAATTCTTAATGATGATTCTTTGACTCTGAAGGATCTTGCCATACCTCTGGGATCCTTAAGGCTGTATTAAATTATGTCAAGGTCAATATTAGTGTTAATTATATTTTATTATATTATTTGAATATTGGTTATCCCTCTGTGCTATACATTGTTACCCTCATTTGACCTAATAGCTAATTAACTATGTTTTAATTTGCTGTGTGTGCATTTCATGAAAAAAAGTACGTTAACATGCACATTCGATTTCATAACTGATCTTTAGCTGTGATTGTAAATGTGGCATTTGATAAAACATCCCATTAATATAAAAAGAATGTAACCTAGATACCCTGTTACTGTCTTATATATATATGTTTGCTTCTACATTAAATTTTTGAGGCATTTGGTAGAAAAAAAAGATGGTTTTTATTGGTTTACCAAAAAAATCAAGATATAATGGTGGTATATGGCATCAGCGAGCCCTTATTCTCTGGTTTACTATTCTTTTCTCTAGCTTATGCTCTGTAGCTCTGTTTGTCTCTAATAGTTCCAAGTTCTGATCTTTGGTGATAATACTTGGTAGACACTTCTTGGAGCAATCGACATTTGACAGAATGTGCTTTCTAATTCTTCTGGATTTGTAAACCATAATAACCCAAGATAGGGTGTTCAGGTTAGAGAACCCACACTTTTGGAGCCCCCTCCTCCAAACTAGCTCCAATTCGAAGGAATGATAAGTGATCTGTTTTCAGGATAGTAATAATGGCCAGCTTGCTGACTTCCACTTTCCGGATTTCAGTCACTCTTAGGAGCTTTAAGTGCTTCTGCTCATTTAATTCACAGCACAACCTTGGGAGATGGTTACTGTTTCGCTTTTGAGAAAATCCAGGTTCATTCATTCATTTAGCAAGTACCTATGAGACACATGCTATCTGCCAGGCACCAGTCTAGGGGTGGGTCCACAGCAAAGAGGGAAAATAAACACAGAGTTTCCACTGTCTGAGAGTCTACATTCGCTGTAGCCTCCAAAGAGGTTTTGAAAACTTGGGAAACTCAATCGAGAGTGCCTTTTGAACTTGAAGCCAAAATGTCACAAAATCTATTTGGCTCAGCAAGGGTTTCAGAGTGTCTACTGTGCATGGCTCAATGGAAACAGCATAAAACTGAGAGTCAGACATCCTCACGGTGTGTCTTTGGGGCCAGTCCCCAAGCTCCTCTGACCCTATTGGTACTAGCTGAGGTATCACTGAGTTACTCTACTTTTGTAACGGTTCTTTTTTGCCTAAAACTTTTAGATACAGTGTATAAAAATGTATGTACTCCAGAAACATCCGTAGATGCTGACTTTGAGGAGTGTAAACCTTCTGTAGGATTATGTAGTTTCAAAGCTTATTATTAAGCTTTGGATTAATAACTGGAATGATTGGAAAGATGCTTTATTTCAGTTTTATATTTGTGAAAACTGAGGCCAAGTGGCTTGCCCTAGGACACAGAACAGACAAATATTGGGACAAAGATTCAAATTCGTCTCTTCTTGGGGGCTACTGGGTGGCCCAGTCGGTTAGCATCCGACTCTTGATTTTGGCTCAGGTCATGATCCCAGGATTTGTGAGTTCAAGCCCTGCGTGGGGCTCCATGCTCACAGTGAAGGGCCTGTTCGGGATTCTCTCTCTCTCTCTCTCTCAAAATAAATGAATAAGCTTAAAAAATCCTCTCTTCTCACAAATTCTGGTCCAGCTCTGTCTCTGTTTGGAAGGTAAGACTGAGCTTGTCTTGGAAAGAATTATTAATCTTTTAGTATATTCAAGATACTTTGAACAAAGATAAATGAAATATGGACTCTACTTTGTAGCACTTGTGGTTCTGCAGTGGGGGAAACACTTATACATAAAAACTCCTAAAAAGGAGTGAAATGGTAAGAGTCTTCAGGAAGATTAAAATATGTGGCAATGGGAATTGGGTTGGTGGGATAAATTATTTTGAGTGGGCATAAAAGAAGATTACATAGAAAATACCATTTAAGCTTGTCATATATGGACATATGGAGTAGGGGGAACATATTCTAAGTGATGGCATAAGGTAAGTTATGGAAATAGGAAAGGATTAAGGAACAGCCCAGAATTCCATTTAGCTGGAGCATAAGCTGGGTAAGGGCAGCAGTAGAAAGGTTGGTGAGATGGGCTTGAGGCCAGTGGTGAAGGTCCCCACGACTCTGGACAAGGTCCCCAAGACTCGGGGCTTTGTTTCATAAGCTGTTAGGAGCCAAAGGACATTTGTGAGCAAGGGAGTGTATGATCAGAGATATGCTTCAGGACATCGAACCCATCCACAGTGTACAACGTGTATTAGATTATGGAATAAAAAGGCACATAGTATTATGCATGCTACATAGGGCCAGAACTAAGGGAGATGGATCTATATAGGCTGGGATACTGAAGGATTTCCTAGAGCAGGGATAACTTGGTCTGGACTTAGAAGAATGGTCAGATTTGCTAAGGAGAGGTCTTGGTGGATGAGGATGAAGATGAGTGAGGTTATAGCATTCATTCTCATCAGGACTCTGGTCATTTTAGGAATAAAAAGACATACACCCCTTGAACAGCAAAGTGAATGAACAGATGTGCCCCCAGAGTGAATCCGAGGGTTCAAAAGTTCTAGAATCAACCCAGGATGTAGAGTTAGGGGACATATGTGCCTCCTGGGTTGCATGACCTAATCCTAGGGCAAGTTGAGGCCCCCAAACAGGAATTCAAGTCGTAAAGAGAGAATATCAATAGCATCAAACCTTAAACAATCATCATTAGATTTATAGAGGATGGATGGACAAGATTAGACCAGGTGGCTGGACAAGGCTCAGAAGCTCAGCCTGAAGCAGTGTAGCTCTGCTGTGAACAGCTGGGAAACAGCTGCCACTGACAGCCCCTGCTGGCAAGCTGCTGCCAGCGATCAGCAAGCTCAGCCCCCGGAGAAATGACATGAAACCTGCATCACTACGCGCTGGGCATCAGGCCTTCCAGGCCAGACCTGAGACACAGATTAGGAGGCAGGCCTCTTTCTGCTGGTTGACTTACTGTATTTCACTTGCCCAGGAAGGAAAAATGCCAGCAGATTATCCTTCTTGCTTCAAAAGGAGGTCAGGAGCCTCTATTCTGACTTTCTTAGGTCGTATATATCATTGTTGTCTACACAGCAAGCCTCCTACAACTGACAGATTTTAGAGTGTTGTTATGTTTGTGTTTAAGAAATTGCCAAGATGTTGTCTGGCTGATTCATCATTTTACATTCCTACCAGCAGTGTATGGAAATTCCAATTGGTCTCCATCCTTTCCAACAGTTGGTATGGTTAGGCTTTAAAGGGTGCCTGAATGGCTCAGTAGGTTGAGCTGCTGACTTTGGCTCAGGTCATAATTTCATGGTTCATGGGTTTAAGCCATGCATCTGGCTCTGTGCTGACAGCTCAGAGCCTAGAGCCTGCTTCGGATTCTGTGTCTCCCTCTCTCTCTGTCCCTCCCCATCTTGCGCTCTGTCTCTCTCTCTCTGTCTCTTAAAAATGAGTAAACATTAAAAAATTTTTTTAAAGGGTTAGTCATTCTAATAGCCGTGGAGTGGTATCTATTATTGTGTTAATTCTCATTTCCCTAAAGGATCTTTCGTGTGCTTACTTGCCATCAAATATCTTCTTTGGTGAGGTGGCTCACCATGGCTGATGTTTGAACAGGGCCATGCTGCATCAAATTGCACCTGAGTTTAGTTCAGGCATCCCCCTTATATGTTTTGATTCCATGTTTTTGTGGCAGAGAGTAGAGGAATTGAGTGAAGGGGGACCAGGGAAGGTGGAGGTTTTATGAGAGCTCTCATCAGATCCTCAGTTCGCCCAAGAAGGGCACTCAACCCATTCCAAAGGATTTTGAGGGAGTTTTTCTTGCACTCATTAAAAGCAGATTCCTTGTCTTCTTGGAGTCCCTTGTATCCCTTGCAAAATGTGACGTACATAGGAAGGGAAGATTTGAGTCTGAGCCTTGTGACTTAGATTGGGAGATTTCCTTGAAGGCCACTTCAAGTAACTTCAAAATATTGACTACTCCTGATATTTGAGTCATTCTCCAAACACTTCAGAAGCAAACAAAGTTGCTTCTTGTCTAATAAATTTATTTATTTATTTATTTATTTATTTGGAGGGATAGAAAGTCAAGGCTAAGAATGGCTAGTCTTAATTTCCAATAAGATATCTGTAATATTCTTTAAAAACTATATTTTATAATCCTCTAAAAAATGTTTCTAAAAATGTGTCCCTATAGCAGAACCATCTAAGTAAAAACAGATCATTGTTTCCAACCCCGCACTTACTGAATCAGAAGTGGGTCTGTGGGTCTCCCTGTGATTCTTCTGTACATCCAAATTTTAGAAACTAGGGAGAAATGGCTTTTCTAGTGTGTTTGGTCAGTTACACCATATGAATGCTGGCCTTTGTGCTGGGGCAAAGGGTCACAGGAAGGCAGACTTTATATCCAATTTCATGCCTTTTATAATCAAAATTATGTGCTTCTAGAGAAAGTGTAGGAAAGCAGGACGAGATTCCCACACCTACCTCTGGAAGAGAAGGGGTTAACGTGCAGGATGCTAACTAGCAGGGCTGGATTATTACCTGCTCTAGGCAGGAATGCACCTAAGTCTATTGGCTGCAGGCAACAGAGTCCCTAAGGGGTGTGGAGCAGAGGCATCTGTGGTTGGGAGGCATTATTTACTACCTATTCTGTGGGGCTGAGAAAAGTGGATGTCATTTTATTGAAGTCAGAAGGAGTGGAGGAGAATGGCAGAAGTCATTTCCTAGAGGTTTGGCATTTGTTTGCAGAGGTATAATACATGTCAAAGAATGGCTTTTTATTTTCTTTCCTAACAAAATACAAACCTTCTTGTAATGCTGAAAAAGAAATGGTGTTTATCATGAAATACAAAAAGCTGCAGACAAGTAAGACATCTCATTTATCCACCATGTGAGACCATCCAAAGCCAATAATAGAGCTTTCCATACGTTGGATATACACTGTACTTTCCCACTTCTTCATGACTGTCTATGTATTTTCTCTGAACCCTTATCAACATTCTATCCATTTTCCAAGGATAGACTTAAATGCCAAGTACCACTTGACTTTAGTCCCATCCCCCATCCCCATCCTCCACTTCTGGCTGCTATATACTTTCAACTCTTCCTTCTGACAGGCACTCGTTGCCTTGCCCAGATTAAGTCTCCTCACTGTCTGACCTCTCCGTGCCAGGCACGGGATCTGGTTCATTTTCCCCATTGTCTAAAATGCTTTCCTCCTTTCTGCTCTTTTAATGCAACCCATATTTTAAGATCAGAATAAATCCCACATCTTTCTCAAGTGTTTGATTGACCATGGAAGTCGATCATTATTTCTGCCTCCTCTGCTATTGTAGGAATCTGTACCCCTTGCTGTCATTTTTTATGGTTTGTATGATTTATTATCTTTTCATGAGTTTTATCTTTCCAACCAAATTTTAAGTTTCTTGTAGACTGTTTTACCTTCTTCATGTTCCTCCATAAGAGGAAGAAATCTAGCAATTCTAATGTTTCCTGGTGAAATTCAACATACAAAGAGAAGATTCTAGAGGCTAGACTAACACACACAGAGCTGTGTTCTAGTATGCTGTTTAGAACATGTCTGATTCACACCTATACTCCTATCTCACCAGATGGTGAGCGTCTAGGTGGCAAGGTGTCTCATGTATAGCTTTAAATTCATAGTTGATGGTAAATTCATATTTGTTGAATGATGATTAGGAAGGACCCTTTTGGAACACCAAAACACATGATATACCCTACTCCTACCTCTCAGCATTCTTTTTCTTTCTTCCTGTTTTTCTTTCTTTCTGTCTTCCTTCCTTCCTTCCTTCCTTCCTTTCTTCCTTCCTTCCTTCCTTCCCATGTGCTTTTAAAACTGTAATATCAATGAATAGAACTGCTTAGAACTGGATATAGTACCTTGCATATACCCTACTGTTTCACACCTCTGTGTCTTTGTTCAGACTGTGACTGTCCTCTGGAATCTCTGTTATCTTTCTTTATTTGGCCAACTTTAAAATATTCTTCAGGTCCCACCCCAGAATTTCCTCTAGGAAATCTCATCCAAACCCTAAAGAGTTACGTTGCTTTTCCTCTGTATTTCCACATCTACCTGTCCCCACTTCTATTTTCACCCTCTCATATACTGTGGAAATATTCTGTTCATGTGGCGGTCTCCCAAGTTAAACTACACTCCTCCAGGTCATAACTGTGTCATGTTTTGACACAGGTTATTTCTCAACCTGTTACCGATCCCCCACCCCTGACACAGAGTCTGATATGATATCCTAGACATGCCATAAATGCTTGTTGAACTGTTGGCCAGTATTCTCCACTGGGGGGAGAGTGATTTTACTCTCTAGAGTTTATTTGGCAGCGTCTGAAGATATTTTTGATTATCACGATTTGGGAGTGGGGGTGTTTCTACTGGCATCTAGTGGGTAGAAGCTGGGGATGCTGATAAACATCTTACAGCGCACAGTACAGTCTCTTGTCCCCCTCCCCCCAACCCCCGTCGCCCTTCCCCCATCCCAGGAATTACCCAGTTCAGAATGTCAGTAGTGCGGGAAGCTGAGAAATTCTGGCTTTCATATTGTGATATGAAAAATGTTGTTTGCTAAAAGTAATGCTTTCGAAATTTTAGAGGTTATGCTCTCATCTCTTTATTATTTGTCTTTCAGGAAGACTTTTAGATTTGCATTCACAGAAGAGAATGAACTTACAATAATAGCAACTTGTGATATGCTAGTGAAACGGCTTGGTTTCTAAGTGTGATCAATGTTGGAAATTAGAAGTTAAAAGCTTTTGTTCATGCAGGGTTCTGTAGGTTTACTAACAATCTCTCTATGCAACTATTTGAATTAGTTTCAGGTGGATTTTAAAAGATCAACCCTTTGTGTGTGAAAAATCAATCCCACAGGGATTCAGAATAGCTTCTCCTGGTCATTTATGAACTGAACTGGGGAACTTTTTGAATTTTATGTACTAAATGTAGCCATACTCCCACATAAAACTGCAGGGGGAACTGTACTTACGCAGGAGAGACTCTGGTATGTAACTGCACGCAAACATGGCTTTCAAATGACTTCAACTCACCTACTTAGACCAAAGAGGCTGTCAGTTAATTTAACAAACTATCCCTGTTCCCTGATCTTTGGGCCATAAAAATTGTTCATCTGCTCAGTCACAGGCCATTTAATTTTGGATGCATCGTTGCCAGTTGGTTACAGTAATTAGCATTCCCAATATTGTGGCAGCTTCCCTGAAGCTATGCTAAGTAGGGTTGCACTTTTGTGTGGAAACATAAGCTGGGTTGTGCAAATGAGCCTGGCCACCCATCTTAGAGACAGAAGCCCTAACTACCATCTTCTTGGCTCGGGGTGCCTTCCAGGCCCACCTGCAGATCTTATTTACTGATTATTAATGACAAGAACTGTAGGCAGCTGTGAAAGGCCCAGCATGGCAACTCAAAGCTGCAACTCAAAACTATCCTCCGTGGGACTGTAATTTTCTTGAATGACACCTGACTTCATTTTAATTTCTTTCTTTGCTCCAAATGCACTTGTGCTGGAGAAATGCAATAGAAATTCAATGAGCTTCATGTTTAATAGGCAGACTTGCAACATTTGTTGGTGCATCTGTTAGTTTCCTGGCAGAAGTGAGGCATTTGGAAAGGAAATATACATTTGTGTCTGTTCCAGAGCTGGCGCACAACCTGTAAGGCGGATGATTCAGCAGGGCCCCTGGTGAGAAACCAAAGAACAAGGTTACCTAGTGGTTCACTAGTTGCCAGTCTATGGAGATCATATATTATATGGGTTTAAAAATCAAATTTGATTGAATAAATGTTAATTTTCGAATAGCATCAACATTCATGCTTAGGAGATCAGATTTTTATTCCAATTTAGAGGGACGTGGTAGTCCATGTATAACTCTGAAAATGAATTGGCTTCATTAGGAATGAAAGCTGGATATAGTTCTTTCAAATGCACACATCTGCATTTTAGTTTGTACATCTGCAGAGTTTTGGTTTCCCGGGAAACCACCGTTCAAGAGTTTGTAAGAAGGCTCGCCCACCACACATTGCTTTATATCCAGAGTGATTTTATTTCTTGTTCTAATACGCTAGAAAGTCATATTTCATCAGTGGAATTCATTTTCGCATGTTTAATTTTCAGATTAATAGGATGAACACCTTGAATGTAATTAAAAAATAGGTTATGTTGTTTTCTTCCGTTGACTGATGCTAATGCAAATATGGGGGCTTTAGCTCACATTAGTTGCCTTCTTGTCTTTTACTGCAAGACTGAATTGTTCCAATGAATAAAGTCATCTGAAGTTGAAATTTTGGGGGGTGAGGAACTTATAAATTTTATGATGGATTGGCCATTTTGCCGTCCTCTTTAATCATCATATTCTCTAAGCACAGTGAACTCTGCTAATTAAAAAATGATCTACGTAGTCTGGGTACAATCAATCTTTATTTGCATAAGTTCTGAGGAAAAATAAAGTAAATACTGCAAGTATGGAAAAGAGCTACTTTCAGTATTTGGCGATTGTGCATGCGGCGGGAACCAGTGATGGTGACCACCAAGATGAGGACAAGGATCATGCTCATTAGTGTAGCTCCTTCACACTACCTTCTAAAACAGGAGTCCACAAAGGATCACTTTCATAAAACGCCAACACATGCTCAGGAACCCAGTAAGAATGATGGATGTTTGGGGGAAAATCTGAGCCCAAGTTCAGTAATTTCTCATTTTGTTATCAGCAATTTCTCATTTTTTTACCAAAAAAAAAACCAAAACAAAACACAAACGCTCAACAGAATAGCCACAGCAGGGGAAGCCAGGAGCAAAAGGACTTCAGGACCCCGTTTTAGAAATTCCTTTAGACCACATCACAAGGGCTACAGTAGGAGGAAAAAGTGGGACAAGTTCTCATTGTCCATGATGTATTTGTGTTAGAACAGATATCTTTTAAAACCATAGCAGGATCGAAAAGCTAAGGTCTGCTTCTATTCCTATTCATTTTTTTTAAGGTAACAAAAGTTGTCTTGCTTTTGCTTGGGGAGGAGGAAAGAATGTAAATACTTGTCTGAAAGTATTGTTGTGAATGGCCTTTGGAAAGCTTTATTGACAAGTGCAACCTCAATTATAAATGAAGGGAAAGGCAAGATGTTTGTTAAGGCAGGCTTTTTATTGGGATCTCCTAGCAGGTTATTCTGGTCAATGTCCAGAATGAATCAAGAAAGGGAAGAATTCAGAGCGATGAGAGTTCTGTGCTCTATTTTACCATCCTCAATGGCTGTGGGAGGTTGGGGAGACTCTGGAGGGTAAGCGATTTCTTAGGTGGTTGCAAGGAACTTATATATTGGTCAAGAAGACGTTTTCTAGGGGAGCCAGTGCTATAGGAAGAAACGAAGCCCTAAGTTTTTGAACTTCACAAAGTTATTTCTTGTACGGAACAAATACACACATTTTGCTGAGTCCCATCTGTAAGTTCATACTTCCTAACTGTAATTCAGCAAATTATAATAAGTGGTGAGAAAATAAAATGATGGTAATAGACATCAAATCATATAACTTAAAATACTGAAAGGAACCTTGAACATCACCAAAGCAATACAAAGTAAATTAATAAGAAATGAGTTTCCTCCCAGAAAAACAAACAAATAAACAAACATGATTTTTGCTCCATTGTGGCCTATATTTAAAGTACTGGCCAGGTTTCCTCTTAACTCTTTGAATGCTATTTGTTCTGCACTGTTATTGACTAATTGCAGGACAATAAAGGGATCATTGTAAGGTAATTGAGACCAGGGGTTCAAAAATTATCTGAAGGGAATACCCTCTCATGGCAGTTCAGAGGTGGGTGCAAACCTGGCCCAACTTTCCAGGTAGATGATATTCAATCCTGGAAGTTATCTTTGGGAAGCCCAATCAATTGTCTAGTAATCCTGGATATTCATGTCTAGTACCAAGTAGATTTGGAGTGGAAGTGGGGACGGGTTTATCATTAAGGAATACGTTTGTATTCTGATTATGACACTTTGCTTTATGGAAACTTACGGGGGTATTCAGCCAAAAAAAAAAAACCCCACCCCATCTGGGACAGATTTGATTTGCTGACTGCATTAAAATGTACCCTAGATTTGTTTTAATCAGGTGATGGTGATGCCAACAGATCAGGAGGCAACTGCCATCAAGGAAGAAACATTTACCCACAGCTCCCTAGAAATAAGAGGCATGGCACATAGGGCCAAATGGGAAGTAACCCATACCCAGTAGGTCAGGAGGCACAAGGGACAAGGGGGAAGCATGTCCACAAGCCTTTACTGAGTTTCTGCAAGAAAGGCAAGGCAGGGCAGGATCAACAGTTTAGGACTGAATAGTTGGAATAATTTCAGTGAGCTCTGGGTTGTATGGTGGTTTCTAATTGCCTGATACCTGGCCCTGAGGTGATACAGGATAGTGGAAATAGTGACTTGGCATCTGAGAGTTCATTTACAGGGATAACGGGTTTTGGATCCTTTGGTTTGTGTATCAGAACCAAGCTCTCAGGCAAATTGTTTGCTATCTCTAGGAATTAGCCAACCCTGGGAGGAGCAGTCCCTCCTCTGGTTCACAGGGCCCCCAGCATGCCAAAGAATCATAAAATATAGAAAATTCAAAACGGGATGAATGCACTGGCCCTGCTTCAATCTGAAAGCTCTGTCCTGTAGAATTGACAATTGCAATCAAAGATGAAATCTTGAAATTGACCTGATGCTGGTCTTCCTCTCCTGAAAAGAAAGTGGGACCTTGACAACAGATGGCAGCTTGTCTTAAATGTTTGGCCAAACAATTCTCAAGGAAGTATAATAGTAATCCTAATTACTATTTATTGACTCATTACTCTGTGCCAGGTACTATGGTATGCACTTGGCGTATATTATCTATTTCTTTTTTGACAAAGTAGGTTCTGTCATCTCCACCATGACATTAATATACTGAAAGCTTAGAGAGGTTTAACAACCTGTCTCTTGTTACTTCCTCAGCTGACAGCAGAGTAGGGAATCTTATCCTATCCAACTCTGGCCACCGAGGTCAAGGTGTGTGCCCTTAACTGCTACAGATAGACTCAGATTTCCCAGAGCAGTGAAAAGGAAACAGTAACAAAGATGAAGAAACTGACTGAGAATTGTCAGCATTTTAGTTCTGTAAAGTAAGACCATTTAGTGGCAGGAGGGGTGGGGGAGGTTATTATACTATTCCAACAAAAGAAAAAAATATTTGAAAAAATGGAAATAAGAAAGATGTGATCTCAGTACACACAGCAACTGTTTCCATGGAAATAAATGCAATTTTATAAAGACTCACTGTGGTGCCCCCCATTTTCCCCCTGTCACTGTGAATGGTGTCTGATGGGCCTGGGTCTGGGATGGTGTGGGGCATCACTGAGTGCTCAGTGGTGGCAAAGGGTCTTGGAACCCTACAGGGTGCCATCCCCCAATGTTGTGATGAGCGACAAGAGGTCAGAGTGGCAGGTGAGAGCTCGATAGCTCTTTCTAGAAACACCATTTTCAGAAACCCCAGAGCAAAGTCTCGACAAAGGCTGAAAGGGTTTTAAGGCAAATACAAAGAGAAAGGGTTGCATTTAGTGTCTTATTTGAGTGAAAGGCAACAGGATAAATGGCTTATTCATGAGATAAAAATTTAGCAAAGCTGTGGAGGACAAAGGTGAGGGATTATTGAATAACGACATGAGAACTTTGTGCAGAGATGACTGGTGACCAAATGTCCTATGTCCTCATTAAGGACGAAAAAGGGACATTGGCTAAAATAGCAGCAGGAAGGTCATAAATCAGATACACAGAGCACATGATGACTGCAAGTTTCCTGAAATATTGGAATTAAGAGTAAGAAGTCCTGTTCCAACTCCTTAGCCTCGTTAATTCTTAGCTGTTGATCAATATGAACGATGAAATTCATTTTTTTTGATCCTCTCATTTCTATTTACAGCTAAAATGAATTCTAGGACAGGTCTTTCCCACTTACCACTCTGCATTTTTCATTGTGATGAAATATTTGTACATTTCTTTTCAGAGCTATTGTTGGAGGAGGTCACCGAGAGGACATGACCACAGGTCGACCTGGAGGTGGACAGGGGGCAATCGGAGGCTCCTCACCTCCACTCCATCCTTGAAATATATGTCCCGCCCTGTTTCCACACTAGGAGCTGTTTTGAGGACAGCCTTGAGAGAGTAAGGTGGTGTTGAGGCTTTCTGAACTGTTTACATCCCATTCTGAATGGGACTGACCCATTCAGCCCTCTATATAAACTTCTAAGATTCCTTCTGGGTGTGGAGATCTACTCATCCTGCAGCCGCCCAAGACAAGCCCAAAAGTAAGTTCTCTTGCTCATGTAAACTGCCACCTACCAGTCTAGAATGGTCTGCCTCTATTTTCAGTCTCTCCTTGCTCTCTGTGTAGGGGGGCCGGGAGGGCAGGCAATTTGCAAACCAATAACTATCTACAAGATTGAAATAAAGAATTTCCTTTTTAAAGTTTGGAAAGAAATAAAGTAGATTGAAGAGGGAGATGTCCTATCTAGTTCTCATTTCGGCCTTTAGGAATGACAGCAACGGCCAATTAATCTTTGACAAAGGAGGAAAGACTATCCAATGGCAAAAAGATAGCCTCTTTAATAAGTGGTGCTGGGACAACTGGACGGCAACATGCAGAAGAATGAAACTAGACCACTCTCTTACACCATACACAAAAA
>CM053574.1:105158153-105234638 GCA_028646485.1 Cryptoprocta ferox
TGGGAAGGAGTATGAGCTTTGTGATAAGCGCCCAGCAGAGTGAAATGCCGTATGTGATTGGCACACAGGAGACCTGAGGTCTTGCTTTTCCTTTTACTCTATAAATTTTGGGAATGTTAGCTTTCTCTCTGTACCTTTGCACCTTTGCACTTACCTTGTTACTCACTAGCAAGCTATGATTATTATAAAGAAAATGGCAGATATGTCTCAGGCTTCTTGGAAGAATAGTTCTTAACATTAGCACATTTTGGAGCATGATTTTCCCAAGTCCCTTGTCTTTATCTTTATGAGCACCTGGCAAAGGAGGTATCATTTTCTATATTTTTTAGATGAGGAATCAGAGACCTTTGAAAGGCTAGGTGACTTGCCCACAGCCACAGAGTAGGGGAGATGAGACTGAAACCCAAGGCTCTCTAGTTACAATGCAAGGGCTTCTCTGCCTGTGGACCGAGACCTTGTGAAACTGCAGACTTGGGCACAGTAGGTCTCAGACATGACCTGAAACTCTGCACTCCTCACATGCTCCCAGCCGCTGTCCACACTAGTGGTCCCTGGACCACAGGTAGAGTAGCGAGGTATCATATCACCTCCTGTTAACAAATATGGTACAAATCTTAAGTTGCCTTCCTCCTGAATTTAGGGGAAAGTATTCAGTCTTTCACCATGAACGTGATGTTTGTTGCAGTTTTTTTTTTTTTGTAAATATCTCCTATTGAGTTGAGGAAGTTCCCTTCTACATATAGTTTGCTGAGAATTTTGATCATTAAGAGATACTGAATTTTGGCAGATACATTTTCTGCATGAATTGATATTAGCAAATGGTTATTTTTTAATGCTTATTTATTTATGGAGAGAGAAAGAGAGAGACTACAAACAGGGGAAGGGCAGAGAGAGAGAGAGGGTGAGAGAGAGAATCCCAAGCAGGCTCAGTCAATGCAGAGCCTGATGTGGGGCTCGACCTCACGAACCATGAGATCTTGACCTGAGCCAAAATCAAAAGTTGGATGTTTAACTGACTGAGCCACACAGGCACCCCCGTAGTTATTTTTGTTAAAAGACTGTGATTACCTTGATTGGTTTTTGACTATTGAGCTAGCCTTGAGTAATTTTTTTCTTAAATAATTTTTATTTTGTTTAAATTCTATATATAAGATATGCTTGTTGAAGAACATTCAGCAGATAGAAAAAGAAAAAAGTAAATAAAAATCACCCAAAATTTCACCACCCACAGATAATACAGTTAATATATTATTGAGCTTCCATATAGCTTCGAAGAAACATGTATGTATTTGTATCTTTACAGAGTTAACAGTAAAACCATATAGGTGTACTATGTACCTCTTCTTTTGTTCATGTGACATTTTATCTTTAGCGTTTAACACTGTTAAATGTTCCAGGCCTGCTTTTGCCTCAGTGACTGTGCGCTTCCTTTAATCTGGAATCCTTATCGACAATTAGGTTCTATTCTATTTGTTTGTTGTTTGTTGTTATCATTATGAAGTAGGAGCAAACATCCATGTACATAAATCTTTGTTTATTCTTAACAGATTAAATTCATTTCTAGAAGCAAAATTACAGGCTCCTAATGTGTCAATATCTATAACATTCTTTTTAAAAAATTTTTTTTTACATCTATTTATTTTTGAGAGAGAGAGAGACACAGAGTGTGAGTGGGGGAGGGTCAGAGAGAGAGGGAGACACAGAATCTGAAGCAGGCTCCAGGCTCTGAGCTGTCAGCACAGAGCCCGATACGGGGCTCAAACCCACGAACTGTGAGATCATGCCCTGAGCTGAAGTCGGCTGCTTAACCGACTGAGCCACCCAGGCGCCCCAACATTCTTAATGCCAAATGATTTTTTAAATAATTTTTTAAAATGTTTATTTATTTATTTTTAGAGAAAGAGAGTGGGGGTGGGAGACAGAGGAGGGGGGGGCAGAGAGAATCCCAGGCAGGCTCCACGCTGTTAACCCAGAGCCAGGTGTGGGCTTGATCCTACAAACAGCAAGATCATGACCTGAGCTGAAATTAAGAGTCGGTGGCTCAACCGACTGAGCCCCACAGGTGCCCCCTAAATTACTTTTCTTTTTAATTAAAAAAATGTTTGTTTATTTATTTTGAGAGAGAATGAGAGCGAGTGAGTGGGGGAAGGGCAGAGAGACAGGGAGAGAGAGAATCCCAGGCAGGCTTCCCACTGTCAGTGCAGAGCCCTATGTGGAGCTCAGTCTCACAAACCATGAGATCATGACCTGAACCAAAATCAGAAGTTGCACACTCAACTGAGTGAGCCACCCAGGCACCTCCCAAATTACTTTTCAAAAGCCGTGTTAAAACTGTTTTGGTCAGTCTCTCTTTTCTGAAACCAATAAACTGTGTTTAGAGCCGCTTTGGATTCACACCAAGGCTGAGCAGAAAGCAGAGTTTCCATGTGGCCCCCTTGTCCCCATGCACGACCTCCTCCGCAGCAACAGACTGTAGCACAGCTGTTAGAGTGGCCGACCCTATACAGACCCACGTTGTCACGCTAATTCCATCACATTAGGGTTTATTCTTAGTATGGTACTTCTATCGGTTTTGGCAAATGTTATTATCTCTTAAAGTACTTTTATCAAATGAGTATTGCTGTCTTATATTTTAAAATTTAGGTTTTTATTTCTTTTTAGGAGATTCTTTTTAGGAGATAAGTGTTCTTTCATTTTTGAGAGAGAGAGGGAGAGAGAGACAGAGCGCAAAGGGGGAAGGGGCAGAGAGAGAGGGAGACA
Source organism: Cryptoprocta ferox (assembly GCA_028646485.1). Classification (NCBI taxonomy): domain Eukaryota; kingdom Metazoa; phylum Chordata; class Mammalia; order Carnivora; family Eupleridae; genus Cryptoprocta; species Cryptoprocta ferox. The sequence goes on from CM053574.1 coordinate 105,160,914, forward strand.
CAGAATCCAAAGCAGGCTCCAGGCTCTGAGCTGTCAGCACAGAGCCTGACACAGGGCTTGAACTCATGAATGTTGAGATCTTGACCTGAGCTGAAGTTGGCTGCTTCATCGACTGAGCCACACAGGCGCTCCTCTTTTTAGGAGATTCTTAAATGCTCAATTAAACTGTTTATGTTTGTTTACTTTGCCTACGCTATCAACATGGTCTTGTTTATGCTGTTTCTAACAGCTTTCTATGCAATAAGGCTTGTAGTACTTTTTCTGTCCTTATCTGTGTTTCCCCCAATTTGTTATTTATTGTAGTTTGCAGCATACACAGATTTTAAATCATTTTTGAAATATATTAATTTACTGAAATATCTTAATAGTTTTAACAGTTATTCTATTGATTTATAGAGATTCCTTCTGGTCATCTTATCTTCAAATAAGGACAATTTTCTCTTTCCTATTCCTTACCTTTGCAATGTGTATGCACATGCTGTTTCTTATTCTTGTCTTTTTGCATTGGCTAAGATTTCCAGAACACTGGCTAAAATAGCAGTGATAGTGAGCATCTCTTGTTTCTGTCTCTAATTATCCGGGGTCTAGTGTTTTATCATTTAGAATGATCTTTATCACCAGCTCTTAAAGTAAACTTTTAACACAGTGAGGATGCTTTCTCTGTCTAGGTTACAACGAGTTATTACCAGCAATGACTGATCCTGGTTTCAGTGGGATATGGTAGATCTTTGACTCTGACATTCTCAGCACCTACATACCAGGATGGGGCCTCGAACCATCAGTTTAGCTTCCTAAGCATGTCCTGGAATTCTTTCTGGCAGCAGCCATTAACTTGGCACCTCTCTGTGGTAATTCTGTACTCTTCTGCAATATATCCAGACCATAAAAAAAATCAATCCAGACTTTAGCTGCTGAAAGCTCTACTTTCAGCAGAGGCTCCAGAGAAAACGAAGCCCCTCGGTTATTAGATGCTTCTACTCTTTCCATCATTTGCCAGAACTCCTCAGGACCAAATCCTCCTCCTTTTATTCTCTTCTCTTGGATTATGAGTCCCTCAGAGCAACCATTCCTGACTTCCGCTTCTCAGGGACAAGGGCCACTCCTCGGCCCACTCCCAGTCTATCTGAGAACTGCTGGTTCCACTATTTTTAGGAATCTGTGGCCAACTGAATGCTCTCTGATTCCCGTCCACTTGGAACTGAAGTTTTGTAAGGGAATTAGAAAAGCTGGAGGTGGAGAAGCAGGTAAGCCATTTGATCATCTCAAAAAGCATCCCTTGTACCTAGAGAGATAACCTCTCAGCCTTCTGGAAATTACAGAATCTGCTTTACTGAGCAAGGGGTGAAGGGTGGGGAAATGATTGGGGTATCTTCCAATCTCCTTTCAGATGAAGGGGTTTGCGTTATAATAGAGTGGATAAAGGCAAAGATCTGGATCCTGAAAATCTGGATTTGAATCTTGGCTCCAATACTTTTAACTCTTTGATCTTGTGTAAGTTGCTTGACTTCTCTGTAGCTCAGTCTTTTTGGATATAAAATGGAGGGAAATATAGGTTATCTATCTTGTAAGATTCCTTTGAGAGTTTAGTGTGTTTATCTATCTGTATCTGTATCTATTGATATGTAGATAAGCAGATATATAGTGTTTAAAACAAATGCATAGCACATAGTAAGCTATCATTATTCAGGTGAAACATGGTAGCCCTCTACTTATTGTTCTTAATCCAATTCCTTTGACCTTTTAGTTAGCAGAAAAATCTCCGCAATTACTAGAATAAACTGCCACTTTTAGATCTTAGTAGTGGTGTGAATTTTTATGTTTTAAAACGTACTTGATCTATTTTAATAGATACAAAATATTCTAGATATATTTTAGTATTAAGTTAGGAGAGGCTGTTAGAATCTGATAGGCAGATGTCATTAAAAAACCTGCTTGTAATCTTGTAATGTGGGGATAAAGTAATGAGGATTAAAAATAAAATGGGTTTGGTAATGCTATTGAACTTGTCACACATATAAGCACAATAGGATGAATCCAAAAGGTACTATGATAGATAAGCTACCACCGAATGAATACCTTTGAATATGTGACAGTAGCATTTTTTCCGATTCAGCCTAAAGTTTTGGTGCGGTAGACCTAGAACGTAAAATATCTGCTTGATGTAAACATAGATATTTTTGTACGTTAGGGTGGATGCAGAACAGCATCATATTTGGTGTCAGATGATGCTCCACTGCTAGATTTAGAGGCTGGCAATTATAATCCAGTATCTTTTTTTAAATTTTCTTTTTTACATTTATTTATTTTTGAGAGAGAGAGAGAGAGAGAGAGTGAGACAGAGCGTGAGTGGAGAGGGGCAGAGAGAGAAGGAGACACATAATCTGAAACAGGCTCCAGGCTCTGAGCACGCATTCAACACAGAGCCCGATGTGGGGCTTGAACCCACGAACCGTGAGATCGTGACCTGAGCCGAAGTCGGACACTTAACCGACTGAGCCACCCAGGCACCCCTCCAGTATCTTTTTCAACCACATGCACATCTAAATATATATCACTTGCATACACCATTATACATTCGTCACAATTGATTACGACTGTGATGAAAGGTAAGGATTCTGGTTATTGATAAGGGCATTTATTGTTTCATTGCCTGCATCACTAATTTGTTGTAAAGCCTTGCTACTTAAACTTCATCTACACAGATCAAGAGCACTGGCAACATTTGGTAACTTGTCAGAAAAGTGGAATTTCAGACCCTGACCAAAACCCAATGACTCAAATCTGCATTTTAACAAGACCCCCAGGTGGTTCACATGCACATTACATTTTGAGAACCACGGGTCCAGTGCAGTGGTTTTTGACTTTTCTGTACACTCGAATCATCTATAAGACTTTGTCCTAGCAGCCCATACCAAGTAAACCAGAGTTTCTAAAGGTAGAACCCAAGGCCTCAGCATTTTGGCAACGCTCCACGGGATTCTAAGTGTGCAGTCAACTTTGAGAACCAGTGGTCAACAGCCAGCTGCTAAGTCCTTATGAAGGACCCTCCTTGTTTTAGATCTCCAATTTCAAGTTGGAGTTTGGGAGCCAGAGCAGTCTATTTAGGTGGAAGCCACAGAGACTAGAAAAAGGAGGTTATATTCTTTATGGAACCTAAGACCCAGGTTTCCCAGAGACGCAAGCATCCAACTCTATATTTGCCATGACTTTCAAGTGCTCGTAAGGGAAGGTAGTTAGGGGTAGTGATTTGTTTTTGACAGTTTCTAGTGGATGTTACTCAAGATGGACGAGTGACTAGTGGTGAGATTTCTGTATTGTACAGCATAGCCTGTGCCTCTCACTGCAACCCTCCTTACTTTTGTTTACAATGATGGCAGCCCAGAGTCAGTGCAAGGCACCATGTGAGCAGTCTACTGGGAGAAACTTCACTCTCAGTAATCAGTCTGGAGGCCTTGGCTCAGCACCTGGGTGATGGGGCTACATCATAAAGAGCACCATTGGTGTTGCTTTGAGAAAGACCTATGCCCACAAAGTTGCCTAAGTTAATTTTTTTCCCCTGCCAGGGAGCTGCCTTCATTTGCATTGACTCTCAACGACCTACCTTCCTTCAGGCAAACACCGGCCTGCAGTCAGAAGTGTGGTTTAAAATAGAACTGTGTATTTAATGAATAACAATTTCCACATGTGGGTTTTGGTGATCTCTCATGCTAGCAGCATCTACAAGCTTATGGTCCTGGATCAAGCAGGCAGCAGGTAGGAGGCTGGCATAGGTAAGGAGCAGAAGAGGTAGTGCAAATGATAACGGGCTACTACTACTTAAAACCATGTAGACTTTCTACCTAAAACCTCCCTTGTTCATTTCATTAAAGTGATTATAGCCTTTTCATTTTTTCTTTCATATACTCACTTGTGACTTGGATCATTAGCCCATGGCCCTTGCAACAAGGGAGGCTGACTTGAGGTGAGAGGGAAACAGCAGGAGAATACGAACTCGTAAAGATTCAGCTTTCGTGGCGGGCTTGCAGCTTGCAAATAGACATAGAAAAATAGAAACGATATCACTCATAAGCAAAAGTATTGTTGATTCGAGTTTCTGCAAATAATTGCCTGGATGCAGGCAATTTTTAATGTAGAAAAATGCCCTTAGGGGCTTGGGGAATACAGGAAAGCCACCTGAGATGTTTAAGTTTTGGAAAAACAACTATTTAGCATGCACAGTGGCTACTTTTTTCTGCCGTATTTTAATGTATGCAAATGTAGTCATACTGTAACAGTAACCTCACGGCAGGTCCGAAGGAAGCCAATGTAGGTGGCACTTTGATGCAATTTTGATTTGAAATTACTCTTAGAAAATCATGAGTGCATCATGTGGTGGCAGCATGCAGAAAGTGAAGGGAGAGGATATTGATTTTTTTACGCTCATTTTAAAATAGAGAAAAGTGTTGTATTCCAAATGATGTGATTAGGCAAACTGTTAATATCATAAAGCTCTCCATAAGATTTGTTTTTTATGTGTTTTGAACACACAAATCAATATTGAATTCTACTGTTATTTTATGTGTGTGCTTTTATATATGGGCATTATTTAACTTAGGTTAAAGAGGAGGAGAAGCTTTTGATCTTATATAACCAGTTCAAAGATTTTTCTCTAGAACCATTATTTTAATATAAATATCTATTGATCTTTAATTTGATCATTAATCCTTTTTGTAGATCTATAGTTATAATCATGTTGTAGAAATCATGGAGGTGGTGCTGATTAAAACCTGCATGTTCACAGTTTTGCTGAGATATTTTGGTATCATCATTCGGCAATTACTGAGTGTCCATTGTATCTAGAATTCTTTACATTGCAGAGGAATCATAGAAGTTATGGAAACCTTGATCTCTAGCCTGAGGGGAAACAAGAGGGAACTATCATTTATGGAGTATTCATTTTCTACCGACCACTAGGGTATTTTCATGTTATCACAGATAAGCCATAGAATGAGCCTTGAGATAGGTATTATTATCCTTCTTTACAGATGGGAAAACTGAAACTCAGAAAAGTCGGGCATTCACTATCACACAGCTTATGATAGGGAAGTTAGGGTTCAAGCTCTGATGTCTCTTACAGCAAAGTCTTGCCTTTTCCATCAGAATGTAATAAAGCATAGATTTAAATATTTTGCTATAATCACAGCTTTTATAGACAAATATATCAATGTTGAGAGAATGCTGGAAAAATTAACCTGAATTAGAGTTGATCCAGGAAGACTTCTGGGAGAGGGTTTTTTGGTTTTGTGTTTTTTTTTTTTTTTTCCAACGTGGGGCTTGATCCCATGACCTTGGGATCATGACCTGAGTCAAAATCAAGAATAGGTCATTGGTCGCCTAACTGACTGAGCCATCCAGACACCCCTAGAGAGAGTTTTTACAAAGTATCTTGTATGTAAGTGTTACCATTGCCCTCCTCTGCCTGGCAATGTTGTTTTCCTACCACTATCTTCTGCCTTGCACAATCCTGATGCTAATTTACTAACAAAGACTGAAGTATGTCCCTTTTCCTGAAATTATAGATGTGAGAAAACCCTTTCTGTTTCTGGCTATTCCTACGTGCCCATATTTGAAAATTCATATTACAACTTTACAAAAAGTGTGCTTTTCAAGCAGAATATCGCTAAAAATAGGTTATTTCCTAATAATCCTAAGAAATAGATTATTCACTCTTAAGGCAAAATGGGATAACGTTGAATTCACATCTATACTATTGGATACCCTGATATAGCTCCTAGCTTTCTTCCTAAATTACCCAAATCGGCAACTTTGGTGGATTTATTTACTTGATTGATATTATACAGATTACTCACAAATGCTAATAAATCAACTTCTGGATGATAACTGTCAACCCTTATTGCATTTGCAGATAAGAGAGAAAGATCACCCACAGGGACAGATGAAATTAACCTGGGTAAGGCTTCCGATGCAGTAGCACCTTCCACGGGTTTCAAATCAGTTTCAAAATTATGCCACCGTTGTCTCAGGCTGGCACCGTGTGACATGGACCAGAATTCTGTTTAGTAATATGAGCGGTGACACACTCAACATCGCAGGTTGAGCGACTTTACTTTCCTATATTCTTGTAACGCTGGTTTCCTGCTAAATTAAATAATCTCATCTTTGGCTTCTATGAAATATTGAGTTTATTAAGGCAAGCTTTCTGTCCCTATTTAGGGCATGGTCTCCTGCTGGGCACGAACGAGTGGATTCTAAAGAAACCGACAGTTTGCCTTCTACAGAATGATTTGGGGGTCTCTGAGCTCTTTGGATGATTATCTACAACAACTAATCCATAAATCAATACTGATATTATGATCTGAGATGGCTTTATTGTATTTTACATATTAAAACATAAGCTTCTTATTTTTTCTTTAAAAAATAATATGCTGATTTATCCTTTTTGAATTGATGGCATGGATACTAACAACACAGAATTATTTTAAAAATCCAATATTAAATGATCTCCTTGGAGTCAAATGAGAAATAAGCCACAAGACTAAGCATATATTGCTTAGAAGAGCTGCTAGTTTGATACAATGGGAAGTGATATTTAAGCTGCTGTTGGCTAGAGGTGATTCATGAAATCATTTAGAGAACTCTTAAATGCAGAAGTATCTCTTATAGGCATGTTTCTTTGGTCTGGAGCCAGGCCACTACACCAAGAGCTGAAAAACCTAGGTCCTATTCACAATCCCTTTACTGTGTAAACATCAAAGCAAGTCATTAAGACCCTGTGCCACATTCTGTGGGAATGCTTACCCCCCAAATATATGAATAAGCCAAGTACTAAGAAACTACTGCTTACAATAATGTCGTGGCACGTTACATTTCCGGAAACTTTAATTGTGTCTGATTTCACATCTACCTTTTGAAATCACTGATAATATTAGGCATATATTTTTCATTGGCACCTTTTTTATTGTTTTTAAATATTACCCTTGCTTTTACAATTTAGAATTCTTCTTTGCTGTGTGAATGTATCATTCTTGCTATAGCTCCAGTCCAGGACTTACTATTTGCAATGATATTAATAGTTTTACCCTTTTTTGCTTCCCATGTTAAACTTTGACAGAAAGTCCCCAGTTCTCATCTATGCTTTCCTTGATTTGCCTTATTTTTTTTTAAATTTGTATTTTATACTGTCTTTTCCTGTTAGGACCCTACCTCTGTGGTATTAGGAAGATGTGTTCATATATCAGTGCTTCCTTGGAGAGGAAAGGACATTTACAACTTTAAATGTTATTTAAATGATGTTATTTAGTGATATTTAAAATATTTTAAACGCAAGTCAGGAAATGAGAGACTGGAGAAAACTTGTTTTGGAAAGGAAGAAAAATCAAAAGAGAACACTGAAAGGGAAACAAAAGGAAGAGAGAGGAGAAGAGGCAAAGATGCTTTTGAAAACTTCCTCCTGTCTTTGAATCTCAGGACCTGGCATCTTTGAGCTTATTCAACCCCGGGCGTCCTGTGCAGAATCTCTGTTGTTTTTAAGCATCCACAGGGCTAGCGCACGTGTCAGCCGTTGCCTGTGCTGTAAGAAGGTAGTGGTACATTTAATGGCATGTGTCTCGTTCGTCACTAGTCTCAACAAAAAGGAAATGAGGCAACTTGTCCCTGTTCTGCCCTTATTTCTGCTCTTTTGATGTCTATTGTCTTTCTCTCCGGGCCTGAGAGGATGATGTGGGTCAGGACAGCCAGGACACTGGTCAAGAGCCCGTCCTCTCTCCAAATTCCACCAATCTTAAAGTGCTGGGGGACGGAAGAGTGTGCCTGCAATAGTGCTAGGCACATAGTAGGGATTCAAGAAGTATTTAGTGACAGAATAAATAAGTCAAGGGCTTTGGGATGAATCTGGACTTGTCTAAATCCAGTTGTAGGCTTGAGGAGGCAGCAACCCTAGACAGACCATGGAAATATCGGGGGAGGGGGAGTCATATAGAGATCACTCTCAATCAAACCTCATTATCACCTAAATTTTAAAAAACGGATTTATAATTAACATGATATAGCAAGCACCGATTCTGTGTACAGTTCAATGAGTTTCGACAATGGTATAGACCTATGTAATCATTGTCTCAAAAAGATACAGATAATTCCAATCATTCTAGAAAGTACCCACATGCCCCTTTCTATTTCCTCTCCCTCAACCCCACACTCACTCTGGGCTCTTCTGTAGATTATTTCTGTCTCTATTTGGATTTCCTGTAAATGGAATCTGGTTTTCATTTCATATGAAAAAAATGTCTAACTCTTTTCTCTTCATGATGTGTTTGAGGTTCATTTATGTTGTATCAATATCCTTTTTTTTTATTGTAGAGTGATAGTCTATTTATAAGGACACATTTCAATTTATTTATCATTTCTCCTGTTGACAGACATTTGAGTTGTTTTCACGTTTTGAGTATTACAAAGTTGCCATGAACACTAAAAATACCACCTTTAACCTTTGTCAATTTCTAATCTGCTCTTTATTTCTATTATGTTGTCATTTCAAGGATGTTATACATGTGAAATCATACAGTACGCAACTTCTTGGGGTTGTCTTCTTCATTCACTCAGCATAGTGCTCTGGAGATTCAATCAAGTTGTTACACGTCATGAGTAAATGGTCTGTGCCTTTTTGTTGCTGAGTAGTATTCCATGGTGTGGATGTATCACAGTTTATGTAATCATTCACTAGTTGTTGGACATCTGAGCTGATTCCAGTTTCCGGCTATTATAAATAAAGTTGCTATAAATATTTATGCATAGGTTTTGTGTGAAGTATAAGTTTTCATTTCTCTGGGATAAATGCCCAAGAGTGTAATTGCCAGGTTGTATGGAGAGTTGTATTGCAAGTTTAGTTTTATAGAAAACTGCCAAACCATTTTTCAAAGTGGTCATATCATATCCCCACTAACAATGTGTGAATTATCCAGTTTCTCCACATCATCTTCAGCATTTGGTGTTGTCATTATTTTTTTATTTTAGATATTCTGACAGGTGTGCAGTGATTCCTCATTGTGGTTTTAATTTGCCCTTCTTTAATGGCTAATGGTATTGAACTTTTTTTAATGTAATTATTTCCCATATATATTCTCTTTGGTGAAATGTTTGTTCATGTCTTTTATTCATTTTTTCATTGGATTGTTTTTTTTTTTTTGCTGTTGAGTTTTGAGAATATATCTCAAAATCTAGATATATTCTAGATTTATGCTTTGCAGATATTTTATCTCATTTTGTAGCTTGTCTTTTCATCCTCTTAACAGGGCATTTCACGGAGCAAAAGTTTAATTTTGAAGAGATGTTGCATCAACTTTTCCTTGTAGGGATCATGCCTTGATGTTAAATTTAAATTTTTGCCTGGCTCTAGATCCTGAAGATAAGTCTTTTTCTAAGGTTTTACAGTTTTATATTATACATTTAAATTGGTGATTCATTTTGAATTAAGTTTTGCACACGGTATGAGATTTAGGTTAAGCTTCTTTTCTTTCTTCCTCCCTTCCTTCCTCTCTCCCTCCCTCCTCCCTTCTCCCTTCCTCCCTTCCCCACTTTCTCTCTTTCTTTCTTTCCTTTCTTCTGTGTCCATGGATGTCCAATTGCTCTAGCACCATTTGTTAAAAGACTATTGTTCTTCCATTGAACTGCTTTGTGTCTTTGTCAAAAATCAGTTGTGGATATTTGTGTGTATCTATTTCTAAGTTCCTTATTCTGGTCTTTGATCTCTATGTTTATTCTGCCAATACCATACACTCTTGATTATATGGCTATATCTTAGCCAGAATATTGGGTAGAGTGAGTCCTCCCACTTTTTAAATGATTTTTCAAGAATGTATTAGCTATGTGAGCACCTTTGCTTTTCCATATAATTAAATTTGTAAATTTTAGAATAAGTTTGTCTATGTCCACAACAACATAGACAAAATCTCCTTGCTGGGATTTTGATAGAAGCGCTAAACTTACAGAAGAATTTGGGGAGAATTGACATATTTATGATATACAGACTTTCAATCCATGAACATGGTCTGTCTCTCTGTTTATTTAAGTCTCCTTTGATTTCTGTCATGCGCATTTTAATTTTCAGCATATGGATTGTGTACATGTTTTATTAAGTTTATACTTAATATTATTTTATATTACACTTAATAATATTTTCTTGGAGCAATTGTATAAATGGGATTTTTTAAGTGTTTGTGTACTTATTCTAAGAGAGAGAGAGAGAATGTATACATGTGCAAGTGACTCTATTAGCAGAGAGCCTGTCGTGTGACTCAATCTCACAACCATGAGATCATGATCTGAGCTGGAATCAAGAGTTGGACGCTTAATCGATTGAGCCAACCAGGCACCCCTGAGTGGGAATTTTTAAGGCAATTGCCCTGATTGTATCCAACCATTATATATTATGTGTGTTGCTGGAGGGGGCAAATGGCTTGTCTTTTATTTTGTAGGCTGTCAGACCAAGAGGAATCACATCTTGATCTGATGGAGAGGACTGCACATCTCTCAGAATTCCTCAACTTTAAGTTCATTTAATAACTAGATGAAATATTCGGGGTGTCTTTTTTTAGAAGTGGGTGAATGTGTTCTATGTATGTGAAGAAAAGAGCACATGGGCTCTTGCATGGCCAAAGAGGTAGATTTTAGCAAAAATTGTCTCTTTATATTCTATTGTTCCTTTTTACACAGTAATAGAATTTTCAGAATTTTTCAGAAAATCACCCAATTGATGACTTCATTTTTCAGCCTCATTTACACTTAAATGTAGCCACGTGATTAAGCTCTGACCAATGGGATATAAGTGGACAGGATATACCAAGTTTTGGAGTTCAATCTTTAAAGAGGAAGAATGTAGCCATTGTGATTCCTCTTCCATCCTTCTTGCTATCTGGAGTGTGAATGAAAGGCTGGGCCCTTCTGGATGTGAATGAAGGCAACACTCTCCATTCACATCAAGGAGATGTGAACAGTAGTAGGGATATTAGACAAACAAGATGGAAAGAGTTGGGGTCTCTGAAGTGTGAAGCCACGATATCAGCCAAAGACTGCTTATGCTCAGTTTTGGGCCCTTATACAGGAGTTGAAACCACATCCTAACCTATAATTTACTGAGCAAGAGATAAGAACTATTAATATTTGGGGGTAGCACTTAGTCATTTTTCTAAGTGAAGATATTGTTGAAATTATACTTTATTTTCATTTCTCTATATTTACTTTTATTAAACAATATATATGACTGCCTTCTTTGTCAAAAGATGTACAACTATGATTATACTTTTAAATAATGACAAGCATTCCAGTATATGCATCTCCCATAATTTAATTAGCCATTTTCTCATTGTTGGCCCGTTTTTGCTATGAGATAGTATTATAATGAACACTTTTTTATATAAGTCCCTGACCACACATTTTTGACCATTTATTTTGGATGGATTCTTAGAATTAGTTATTATTTGAGTAAGAGAATAAGGCTCTGTAAAACTGACAAATTACTTCCAGAAAGCTGCAATAGTAGGAGAATGTATGTTTTCTTGTCCCCTTACCAAGATAATGACCATTTTAAAAATGCTTTTGCTATTTGGATATTTGAAAACAGTATCTTCTTGCTATTTGAATTTGCATTTTGAAAATGACCAATAACTTTGAATCATTTTTCTTATTTTTATCAGACCCATGAAATTCTCTTCCATAAAATAACCATTCATATTGTTAAAAGATAAACTGAGGCACTTTAATTTTTTTAACTTAATTAATTAATTAATTTGTATTTTTAAATTTATATCCAAGTTAGTTAGCATATAGTGCAACAATGATTTCAGGAGTAGATTCCAGTGATTCATCCCATATGTATAACACCCAGTGCTCATCCCAACAAGTGTCCTCCTTAATGCCCCTTGCCCTTTTAGCCCATCCCCCACCCACAATCCTTCCAGAAACCCTCAGTTTGTTCTCTATACTTGAGTCTCTTATGTTTTGTCCGCCTCCCTGTTTTTATATTATTTTTGCTTCCCTTCCATTATGTTCATATGTTTTGCATATTAAATTCCACGTATGAGTGAAGTCTTATGATATTTGTTTTTCTCTGACTAATTTTGCTTAGCATAATACACTCTAGTTCCATTTAGGTTGTTGCAAACGGCAAGATTTTGTTCTTTTTGATTGCTGAGTAATACTCCATTGTGTATATATACCACATCTTGTTTATCCATTCATCTGTCGATGGACATTGAGTTCTTTCCATACTTTGGCTATTGTGGATAGTGCTGCTATAAACATTGGGGTGCATGTGCCCCTTAGAAACAGCACACCTGTATCCCTTGGATAAATACCTTGTAGTGCAACTGCTGGGTCATAGGGTAGTTCGATTTTTAATTTTTTGAGGAATCTCCATACTGTTTGCCACAGTGGCTGCACCAGTTCTGCATTCCCACCAGCAGTGCAAAAGAGATCTTCTTTTTCCACATCCTTGCCAACATCTGTTGTTGCCCGAGTTATTAATTTTAGCCATTCCGACTGGTGTGAGGTCATATCTCATTGTGGTTTTGATTTGTATTTCCCTGATGATGAGTAATGTTGAGCATATTTTCACGTGTCTTTTAGAAATCTGGGTGTCTTCTTTGGAAAAGTGGCTATTCATAAGTTTTGCCCATTTCTTCACTGGATTATTTGTTTTTTGAGTGTTGAGTTTGATAAATTCTTAACGGATTTTGGATACTAACACTTCATCTGATATGTCATTTGCAAATATCTTCTCCCAGTCCGTTCGTTGCCTTTTAGTTTTGCTGATTGTTTCTTTCGTTGTGTAGAAGCTTTTTATCTTGATGGGGTCCCAATAGTTCATTTTTGTTTTTATTTCCCTTGCCTCCAGTGACATGTTGAGTAAGAAGTTACTGCGGCAGAGATCAAAGAGGTTTCTGCCTGCTTTCTCCTCTAGGATTTTGATGGCTTCCTGTCTTTCATTTAGGTCTTTTATCCATTTTGGGTTTATTTTTGTGTATGGTGTAAGAAAGTAATCCAGGTTCACTGTCCAGTTTTCCCAACACCATTTGCTGAAGAGATTGTCTTTATTCCATTGGATATTCTTTCCTGCTTTGTCAAAGAGTAGTTGGCCATATGTTTGTGGGCCCATTTCTGGGTTATCTATTCTGTTCCATTGATCTAAATGTCTGTTTCTGGAGGCACATTAAATTTTTGACTGTTCAAAACCAGGAGGTGCCAAACTGAAAGTGGTTAGCAGAGCTCCCCCAGCAGGAGCTAAGGAAAAGGCCTTTATAGAGCAGACACAGAAGCAAGGAAGGGAATTATTTACTTGACTGTAGTTTTAGCATTTACCTTCTTTGGGAAAATCTAGTTGGCTGTTTGTGATTGGTTTTTCTTAAGTTTGATTTCTTAACCTTGAGGCATTTATAGAAATCTACTCTGGCTTCAGTTTCCTTTTGCTTTCATAGGCTGTCAAGGTAATAGAGCCTCCTCAGTCTATGGGCCTCCTTGTTTAATTACTTTTACAAAATTCATTTCTTGTTAAAAATTTTTTTTTAAAATATTTATCTCTGAGAGAAAGAGAGAATGAGACAGAATGCAAGCAAGGGAGGGACAAAGAGAGAAGGAACACAGAATCCAAAGCAGGCTCCAGGCTCTGAGCTGTCAGCACAAAGTCTGATGCAGGGCTCGAACTTATGAGCCATGAGATCATGATCTGAGCCAAAGTCTGACACTTAACTGACTGAGCCACCCAGGCACCCCAAATTCATTTCTTATCTTACTGTTGATCCTTAGATAGTGATTTCATTATCTAATTTCCATGAATTCCTTTTGTATTGAGAATATTCATTTTTTATAATAGAGCATATGTTTTCCTAATTTGTTCTGTATCTTTTAACTTTATGACATTTTCAATTAGCAAAGTTCTGAATGTAAAATGATTTAGGATATATTAGCATTTCCCTTCATTCTTCCATTAGTTTTATCAGAAAGCATTTCTTTCTTCAGAAAATAAGATATATTTTCAAATTTTCTTATATTTTAGAGGTTTTTTTTTCCTTTTTTTAAGTAGGCCTCACACCCAAGTGCTGAACCAACATGGGGCTTAAACTCAAAATGCCGAGATCGAGACCTGAGCTGAGATCAAGAGTCAGTTGCTTAACTGACTGAGCCACCAGGCGCCCCTAAATTTTCTCATATTTTAAAATATTTTTATTTTTACATGGATTTCTGAAAGTAACTTAAAATGTATTTTAGTGTATGGTAAGAGGACTCTAAATAATTGTTTCTTCATACATAGTTTTCTCAGTGACATAATTTGATCATTTCATTTCTTTTCCATTGTTTATGATACCTGCATGATCATATTGCAGTTTTACTACATGATGACTGTAGTTAACACTGCTGTTTGATATATAGAAAGTTGTTAAGAGAGAAGATCTCCTCACAAGGAGAAATGTTCTTTTCTTTTCTTTTGAAAAGATGATGATGAGATGATTGATGTTAATTATACCTACTGAGATAATTCATGTCACAATAGATGTAAATCCAACAATCATGCTCTACACCGAAAACCTACACAGTCATGTATGTTAATTATTTCTCATTAAAACTGGAAACTATATTATTTTACATATACTAAGGTTTATATGGCTACACTGATTCTTCCACTTACTCTTCAAATAGTGACTATATTTTTATTGGCTCTTTTAAGTTATATTTGAAAAAAATTTAATATAAAAAAGCCAAAGAATAATACAATAATTGTTCACATTCCAGCTACCCAGAATTAATATTAACATTTTTCACATTTTTATTGGTACACAATTATTTTAGTTATGTTGGCTATGTAATATTTCATCAAAACTGGTAGGGCAACTTCCATATAACTCTTCTTTTCCAAATGTTTCTTACCTATTTTTACTTATTTATTCTTTAAATGAACTTTAAAACCATTTTATTAGGTTCTCTTAAAAATTCATGGAGAGTTTCATTTGTTTATAATTTTACTGATAAAGAATTTACAAAGAATTGATATTCCCAACCAGAAAAATCACATTCTCTTATTTTCTTGTCTCTTCTTTACAGTTCTCCATAGATTCACATAGTTTTTGTCAACATAGAGATCACATATTTTGACTTAGATTATATCTTAGTATTCAATGATTACTTAAGGTTTTGGTATCTCTTTCTCCCACTGTCTATTCAAATGGGTTACATGCTTTTGCATGTTTATTCTCACATCGGAGTTGAAGAACCTAGTTTGGAATGGTTAGACACCTTTCTTAAAATATACAATGGTGTGGAAGAAAGAGACTTGTACCTATGTCTTATTAAAAATTTACTAATTTCTAATTAAAGTACAGTTGACATACAATATTATATTGGTTTTAGGTGTACAACATAATGATTGCACAATTATATACATTACAAAATGCTCACCGTGCAAAGCCTAGTTACCATCTGTCACCATACAATATTATTATGACGACAGTCTTTTTACTGAAGGTACAACCATTCCTTCCATTCTGTTCTGTTCTATCACATTCTGACATTGGCACAGAGTCTAAAAACTACCAATAAGAAGTAGAATACAAAACACCGTGTTAAGTTTTGAAATGGAGAAACAATATTGTGAGGACTGGTCTTTGCATTCAAGACACATTTTTTGAAAGACAAAAACCAAGTGGAAGACACACGTAATTAATTGCAAGACAATGAAAGAGATCAGCACAATTGTTTTGCAATAGTGATTACTCAGTGGACTCATGTGAATTGAAGGAATGCAAGATGAGCTTTCACTAGATTTCCTGTTTTTGTTGTTGCCCACTCAGCCCCTTTTTGGCTGCTGCACTTTTTACTGCTCGTGCTTATTTTTGTTCTGGCTTCTAGATGCCTGTGGCTGTGTATTCACCAATGTTAAATAAACAGTCTGCATCCTCCAGCTGGATGCCCTGCTTTTGGAGAAATGTCTGTGGTTTTATTGCAACAAGTCCTAATGAAACTTGGTCCAATTACATAAACTTATTAAATATTATATGAATAACATTGCCACCACCACTGATGTATGTTGTGATTCACTCCCGACTCGGCTGACAACAAATAGCCATTCCCCCAGACAGAGAAGCTTTTGCAGATGGCTACCTCTGTTCCTCAGCTGGCTGCTGTTCCCTCAGAAAGCTGACTTGGCTCCGCAGCGCCGGAAACTGTAGTGTAACCAGGATGCTGATGAAGAGCCAGCCTGGAGCAGGGCGGAAAGGGGGTCGTTTATCACAGGGTAAAAATTCTTCCTATCTACAGGTGTAGGAGGAGATGCAGGATAACATCAGGGGCAGAATTCATCTGGCAGATTTATTTATTTTTTAAACGAATACTCTAGGACTCATTCAGTCAAGGGTTGTGCTCTTGAAGGGGTCGTCAGTCATCTCCGGAGAATCATGGCTTTCTAACGTTTCTTGACAGATCTCTTGCAGAACATGCCTTTGTGATACTATTTCATATATCGAATAATATTTGATACTTCATATATGCCTTCTGCGTAGCCCCATCTTCTTTCTTTAAAGATGGCTTTCATTTCTGGAAATAGCCAAAATTCACTGGAAATTCAGTCTGCTGGGTAAAGCTGGTGAATAAAATAGATAGCTGGATGGTTGATGATGACTGACCTGTGATTGTGCTGTGATGAAGTGGATTTTTATTTGGATTTGAACTGGTTTTAATGACAGGAAAGTTAAACATGATGGCAGCTCACTGGTTTGCATAGATTTATAGGTTTATAGTTCCTTTTCTTTAAAGGTCAAACTCATTTGAAAAAATACATTCTAGGTTGCCTAGTTAAATGGCAATCATATGATCTGAATACCTCTTCCGTGTCTTGTCAGAAAACTGTGGGATTAACCAGAGCTTCACTATGTCCTTCTGCCGCCAAATCCAACTTGCTTCTCATCTAGTTTGTTCTGGGTCCAGGGGCCTGATAAAATGTATTTATCACATGGTCTCACCCAGTGCCTAATAGAAGAGATGATTTCTGAGTATTAAAACAATTGATTGATTAGTTGTTGGGCCACTTGACCATTTCAGTGGTTTTCTTTTTCTGGAAAATTCCAGCCATTTTATATCTTTCTTTGTTATAGTTTGACAATATCCAAACTTCTTTTTATTCTCTTAGGCATATCTCTCCATCTTATTCATAAGGAATTTAGACCTTCTAAAGTGACTTTGACACAATATGAATGGGCTTACTCAACCCTTGCAAAAGGCAAATTAGATGCTTAGATTATGAAATTCAATTATCCAATGATAAGCAAGAACAGCCTTGAAAAGAGGAAGAGGTGGACCAAAGAGGAATCAAGAAAAAGCATTCTGGAAGCACCAACAGTATAACAGCTGCCGCCACCACATCCTAAACGTGTCACATGCCATGCACTGCATTTGGGACATGACCCATATTATCTCATTCAATTCTTGCTTCTACTGTATTTTGTAGCTGTTTTCCTCCCATTTTATGGATTAGTGCTCAAGATCACATGGTAATAAGTAGTAGAACTTGGCTTTAAATCCACATTTTCCTAATTACAAAGCCCATTTCTTTCTTCTAAACCTTTACTTGATTTGTACTTTGACTAGGGCTGTAAAAGGGGTTGGCTATTGTGGTAGAATAAAGAAAAGAGATACTCATTTTCTTCACTTAAACTCTTGCGGCTAGTTTAGAACTTGGCTCAAAATGTCGAAGACATAAAATGCAATACATCAACAGAACACAAAAATGCAATAATAGTCAGGTTTGGGACCCTGGGAAAGTCATTTAATGAAAAAAGATGGAGTTGGCCTGAACATATAATAGCACACCGAGTGAGTTTCCTTATTAAAGAATGAAAGCATTTTGGAGTTACCATTTTGCATAATCTAAAATGTGTAAGGGAGGTTATCTTTACACAACATTATGCACTTTGATGTTTCCATTCGCTATGCCATTTTGGCTTTCTGATACAACACTCACTGTATAGTCGGTCTCCCTCTGAGAGCTTTCTTCCAGATCAAAAAAAGATGGAGTAGCATGGATTATTTTGGTTTGTGCATTGCTCCTTCTCTGAGGCAGAAATGTTTGCATTTCTGTGGTAAGGTCACTGGGAGACTAGCTGTGCGCATAGAATTTCAAATATAGCCTTTGTACTCCATTTCTCTCAGTTAATTTACATATTGCTGCTGTATCACCTGTTACTTTTCAGAGAACATACATTCAAGAACAGTAGAAAGTTTGCTGTTGCCCAATGACGAGGTTGAGATATTTACAGTAGATGGAAAACTAGATCCAGGTGAGAAGGATTTCTTATAAGATTCCTGTCCCCTCTCTCTTTCCTTACACTGATTTTAAAAACACCAAGAGAGATTCTTTGTTTTGCTTCACTTCTTTGTTTTACATCCCCTTCCATAATATTATTCATCCCGTTCCATTCCTTTCCACTTCTTAAAGCTTATTTTGTCATTTTTTTGGTCACACTTTATTGTTATATTGGCTGTTTAGTTGTCACTCTCCCCCAAGAGACCACAAACTCTCTCTGTCTTATTCAAAACTGTACACTCAGCACATAGCCAAGCACTTGACACTTGTGGGTTATTTGTAGAATGAATGAGCGTTAAGTGAGGCTTCAATACTTTTTAACAGGATCACCAGCACTTTCCCCTCAATATTCAACTAGATTTTTTTTGTTATGAATACATGGTATCTTATTTAAGCAATAGAATAGTCTGAACACGTAAATGTATTTTGCAAAGAATATACAAAAAGGCTAAGAGAAGTCGAGAAACTGGGCAGAACAGGAGCTCCCATGTATGCAGAGTTATCAGCTCCTTTTTGTTTCCCTTCCAGATTGCAGAGACATTGAATCTCCTCCGGTTTACACTTCCCTCTGCAGCTGCTCGCCCGTGGGGACTCTGCGAGCTTCCAAAGCTGTGCAGCCACAAAGGCGGCTGAGAGATTATTGCCCATGGGGAAACTGAGGGGTAGTGTGACTTGGGCTGTCAGTGCCACTAGAATTTACTTAGATTTTAGCATGATAATCCAGACACTGCGCACATTCTCAGAATGAGGTGAGTTTAAGAGAAGTTTATTCACCAATATAGTGAGTAAATCTACTTTTTTCCCCTTTAACTTAGAAAAGGGTCATAATGAAGACAATGTAGATTCCTAGGTGTTTGTCTTTATCAGCTTTTAATTTAGTTTTCCTTCCTCATGTTTCCTCCTTTATTTTAAGTTTTTTTTTTTCTCTTTTTGGTGGAAGAGGAAAGAATGCAGAAAACATAGAAAAATTATTTGTTATAATTTTTTATTCTTACTCAAAAGTAGTATGAAGTATCCATCTACTTAAACATTAAAAAATTTATTTAATGTTTATTTATTTTTGAAAGACAGAGACAGAACATGAGTGAGGGAGGAGCAGAGAGAGAGGGAGACACAGAATCCGAAGCAGGCTCCAGGCTCTGAGCCGTTAGCACAGAGCCCGACATGGGGCTTGAACTCACGAACAGTGAGATCATGACCTGAGCCGAAGCTGGATGCGTAACCGACTGAGCCACCCAGGGACCCTTCTATCTACGTCTAATAAAAGACTGGTATAGATTAGTCAGCCTACTTTAGGTCATGTTTATTCCTCAATATTAACATTATAAGCCCATTTAATTCAATTCAACAAATATTTATTGACCATTTTCTCTCTGGGTAATGAGATGTGACTATGTGATCCATATAAATATAATAAATATATAAATGAAATTTAAAATGAGACCAATCGTTTAAGCCATACACACACACAAAAATGAACACAACGAAGATGTAGATAATATTTCTTTTTTTAAGTTTATTTTTTTTATTTTGAGAGAAAGTATGCCCACAAGTTGGGGAGGGGCAGAGAGAGGAGAGAGAGCATCCCAAGCAGGCTCCATGATGTCACCACAGAGCCCGACGCAAGGCTTGAACTCACAAACCGTGAGATCATGACCTGAGCTGAAATCAAGAGTCAGATGCTTAACTGACTGAGCTACCCAGAAGCCTCTGTAGATAATATTTCTAAAAAAATCACCCACCTCAGTAGAAAACCAAGATCATTTTATGGGAATTTTCCTTTTTTAATTTAAAATTTTCTCTGACTCAGTTCCTGTAATTACTATTTTTCTTCCCAAGTCTGTGGACTGAGACCATGAGCTACCAACCCTGTGGGCCTGAGTTACTTGGAAAATAGCTAGGATGTTAAAATTTCAAATAGAGTTTGGACCTTCCATTTCCTTAGGCAAATAATTGTTCTTGTGTTTCCAACTCTACTGATGATCTTTTGCTTCTAGAAAAATTTGAAAGAGAAATCCTCAGAGTTTTTTTTTTTTTTTTTTTAATCAACATACAAAACCAAAACAAGCTTGCCTGGTGTACTATAATATAATAGTATCTACCTAAAGATTTCTCAGGAAAGTTAAGTGATCAGAAAGAAATGTGATAGGAAGACTTGCCTTTCTACACTTAAAAGACACAAACAAAACAAAAGAATAACAAACATTTACTACTCTGAAGAATTGGAAGGAAAGTACAAATGGTAAAACTTCGTTAATGTCATAAAGCCTGTTGATATCATGTGGTATCCATGATTTCCGGTTATTTGATACCTGAAGGATCAAAAGATCCAAAGACTAAACTATTGGAAAGTGGTAACATGGTGTGGATGTATATATTGTTGTCATGACATTTTGGGGACACACGTTTAGGTGCTCCCAATATGGAGTCTGATTCATTAATTGGTTTAAGAGTGTCATGTTCTGCTGCTTTTGTCTACAGTCCTATGAGAACATGGCCAGCCCAATTTAGGGAGAGTGCCCACAAGCACAGTGGGCAAAAGACTAATGGGCTTATACCAAGACTAATGGTGCCTGCATGGCTGAATTGAGAACGGGTTTGGTTAGGAGACAATGGCTGTAACACAAAAATGAAAGGGCAAAGCTGGCTTAATATAGAAGAACTGAACAGGGTAGAGGGAGCTGTTACTTATATATTGCAGTTTGAAGCCCACTGAATTTTTGTTAGGAATCGTTGGTTGGAATTTCTTTTAGGTATGAATACTAAGACAGCCTGTGTGGCCCTGGAATGCAGGACTGGCTAGTTTTACTGGTGTGACAGATCTGAATCAGAGGGCGCTAGTAGAGAAGGCAGGCCTAAATAGAGTTGGCAGTGTATCAGTGTCCGTCAGGTGGACTTCCAAAAGGGCAGAGGATCCTGCAAAAGATTCTGAGGGCAGGGGGCAAATTTGGACTTGAACAAGCCATTTTAGTTCTGCGTTTCAGACTTGGCAAACCCTTTAAAACAAATCTTGGTTTCAACCCATATGTGATATGCTCCTTTGACTAAACAAGTAACATTTTAGTCTGGCTTCTATTTTCTTTAAAAAATTGGTGTGGCTGAATATTTTATCATGGGCTAAAACTGAAGTATTCTGTTTGAAAAGCATCTTGAAAATATACCACTTAAAACCAGACTGTTTTAGCAAATGTATATTGGACTTTAGAGAATTTGTTTTGGTGCCCAGTTTGATTTCTTTTTTAATCACATATTTCTGCTCCGCTAGAAGATCTGCCGAATTTAGACTTCTAAGCAACACTAGCCCCACCTGGTCTGTTCCTAACCATCTTGTCTTGTGTAGGAGACTTCTGGAACATGTAAGCCAATGATGAGGTACAGACAGATCTCTCTCTCTCTCTCTCTCTCTCTCTCTCTCTCACCTTAGTTCCTAATTAACAGATCCAGTATTGGGTATAAGTAGTTATACAGGAAATATTAGTTTTCTTACCTTTTCTAACAAATTAATTTTTTAAGTTTTTATTTAAAATCCAGTTAGTTAACCTAGAGTGTAATATTAGTTTCAGGTGTACAATATAGTGATTCAACAGTTCTATACATCACCCTGTGCTCATCCACAAGTGCACTCCTTAATCCCCACCCCCCATTGAACCCATCCCCCCACCCACGTCCCCCCGTGGTAACCGTCCGTTTGTTCTCTAGAGTTAAGAATCTGTTTCTTGGTTTACGTCTCTTTTTTTCCCTATGCTTGTTTGTTTTGTTTCTTAAATTCCACATATGACTGAAATCATATGGTGTTTGTCTTTTTCTAACTGACTTATTTCACTTAGCATAATACATTCTAGCTCCATCCATGTCGCTATAAATGGCATGATTTCATTCTTTCTTATGGCTAATAGTCCATTGTGTATGTATACTACATCTTCTTTATCCATTCATTAGTCAATGGACACTTGGGCTTTTTCCATAATTTGGCTTGTAGATAATGCCCATATAAACATCGTGGTGTGTGTATCCCTTTGAATTAATATTTTTGTATTCTTTGGATAAATAGTGCAATCGATGGATTGTAGGGTAGTTCTTTTTTTAACTTTTTGAGGAACTCTAACAAAGTATTTTTAAAGTAAAAGTAGGTGGTATATTTTCCTTCCACTAATCTAGTCCTATCCTGGAAACTCATTCTCTTATTCTTATGCTAAACAAGCACTGATTGAACATCTACAATACAACCACCATGGTGCTAGACATAGGGGGTACAGACATGAAAAATCCTCTCTGTGTTCATGGAACTCATAGTCAAGTGGGGGATATGAACAGGAAACTAGAAATGCCAATTCGGTTTGGTAAGTGCTATGCCAGAGTGCCCTATCAACCCAGGGAAGAGCCCTATAACCTAGCTGAGGAAGGAAGTGGATTAAAAAAAGAAAGATCATAATTAAGCCGAGTTCTTAAAGGATGAGGCAGATCTAGTTAAGGTGGAGAAGTCTAGACAGGGTATCTTAGGTGCATAGTAGAACATCAGCAAAGGAGTAGAAACAAGTGACATGAGGGAAGGTCATTTCCTGTGCCTGAAGCATTGGCAGAGCATGGGGTCGGGGAAGATGAGATAGAAAGGAGCCATATCTTGGCCTTGCATGTCAAGAGTATGGACTTTCACACAAAGCAGGGAGGACTTTAAGCTAAACTCAGGGGCACTGAAGCACTTCAAGAAGATGAGTCAGGAGATTTTGCATTTTCAAAAGGCCACTCAGGTAAGGGTGAGGAGGGTGTGTTGGCTGAGGCGGAAGGAAGTTCTTCCTTTGAGATGATTAGTCAGGAGATATGTACCAATTCAGCTGAGATAGGAAGAATTTTTGAGCCAAGGTACTAGTGAGTTGCAGATAAAGGGGTAGGCATAACAGTTACTTAGAAGGAAGATATTTTAGGACATGGGATGATATAGTGGGGAGAGAGGGGGAGAGATGGTCCAATCAAGCATCAATTCCATGCTTCTGCCTTGGGTCAGCAGTGGTGCCATTTACTAAGTTAAGAACATAAGATAAGAGGATTTGGGGACAAAATTGAGTATGTAGAATGTGAAAGTCTATGGAACATAACTGGAGATGCCCAGAAAGCAGTCTGTGTGGGAGCACCTGAGTGGCTCAGTCAGTTAAGCGTCTGACTTCAGCTCAGGTCATGATCTCACGGCTAGTGGGTTCAAGCCCCATGTCAGGCTCTGTGCTGATGAGCTCAGAGCCTGGAGCCTGCTTCAGATTCTGTGTCTCCCTCTCTCTCTGCCCCTCCCCCACTTGTGTTCTGTCTCTCTCAAAAATAAATAAACATTAAAAAACAAAAGCAGTCTGTGAAGCTCAGAAGAGTCATGAACTGGGGGAAGGGGGCAGATTTCAGTAGAATGAAGCTATTTGCAGCCATGGGTGTGGTTGGGACACCCAGAAAAGGTAAAGGAAAATTAGTTTAACACCAGCTGCAATACCAATATGGACATTAGGTTACCTACTAAAGGGTAATTCACTAGGAATGGAGCATCAAGTATCATGTGTGAATATTTCAGCCCTCTTAGAATAACAAACACTTTCTTTTTTTAAAAAAATTTTTAATGTTCATTTATTTTTGAGAGAGAGAGAGAGAAACGGAACACGAGCAGGGGAGGGGTAGAGAGGAGGAGACAGAGAATCTGAAGCAGGCTCCAGGCTCCGAGCTGTCAGCACAGAGCCTGACTCGGGGCTCAAATTCACGAACCGAGCCAAAGTCAGATGTTTAACCGACTGGGCCACCCAGGCACCCCAAGAATAACAAATTTTTACCTGATATTTAAATTAATTCTTTTCTTGTTCACTATGACTCTGTGATCCAACACAGAGTGTTATTCTCTGCAATGATGTAATCAGCTGATCTGTACTTTCCTGGTAAGAACAAAGCACATATTACTGAATTAGCTTAATGGTTTCTCTTTACTGCTACAAACATCTGCTTTCAAATTTTACTTCCCTATGGTATGTGTTTTCTAATAAATGTGAGCACTGTGATCATAAAGACCCAGGTCAATGCCCAATATAACTGAGGACTTTGTTCCCAGCAACAAATATATGCCTACATTTTCCAGACACTTCCCAGGATCCAGGGATTCAACAGTGAACATGTCCAGCATTGCCACAGAGGTCATGGTGGGAAAGCCTCAGGCCTCAGTACCAGACAACAGAATAAGAGACCATGGGAACATATGCAGTGAACTGGAGGTGAGGAAAACCCTGTACATTTAGCAGAGCTGAGGGAAGAGTATGATATTACAACTTTCTTCCATCATATTGCATTGTCCTCTGGACATTCTCCCACACCTCTGGGCTACAATTGTGTCATCCTCTTTTTGTGTCAGTGTGTCTTGCATTTCTATGTCGCTGTCATTTGATTATCTTCCCTAGAGCCCCTCCCCTATCCTATCTCCAGTGATCCATTTTCCTAATTCTGTGGAGGGTGCAATGTTCTTTTAATTCATTCTCTATGACATGGTAGCATTTGACCTCTCCAAGCAGCATCTACTCAAAGGGCTCATGTGACTTGCTACCCACGTGTGACCAGCTCTACAAATTGAAGACATGGATACAAAGGAGTAAGATCACTTCTGTAGGAGTGATCTAGGTGTGTTTTCTTTCCTAGGTGGAAACGATCCCAAAGTGAGCCCCCATTAGTAAGGCAAGGGCTTTGATTAATTTCCCTAGTTGTAATACACAGTCCTCTTTAAGCTTATTTTCTCTTGGGATCAACAGTGGTCATCTCTGGGCTGAACAGCTGTGTGTCGTGGGCTTCAGGCAGCGTCAAGCCACATGCTACGCTGTGGCGTATGCCCAGCCTCACTCCGCTAGTCTCTGGCCCCCCGGAGTGTGCTGGGGGATTCTCCTCCATCCTTGGCTATTTTATCACTCCCTGGGGGCATAGAAGATCTTCGTACTGTTGTTCTTTTATTCTAGTGGGAATCCAAGTCAATTCAGAATAAGCGGTAGAACATCTACTATTTATACAAGACACTGTGCCAAGAGCCAGAGATAATATCTTAAAAAGTTGCTATTTCTGTTTTAGAGGGGCTTATCATTTCATGGGGGGGGGGCGTGGATACAGATATTTACTGAAATAATGAAAGAGTCAGCATTTTGAGTTTCTGCTTTCCTTGCCTTTTGATTAGATTCTTATTTGGGAATCTATTCAATTTGACCTAGTGGAGACAACTCATCTGTTTTATACTTTCATTCCAGAGGAGGTGTCCCGTGGCCACAATTTCTAAAACAACACCACCACCACCCCCGACTCCTGCTCTGTCCCTTTTCCCTGCTAAACTTTTTTTTTGGATTTATCATCATCTAACACAGTACGCATTTTACTTAGTTTTCATACCTATTATCTCTTTTCTATGCCATGAAGACAGGGATTTTCATCAGCTTTAATTCATTGCTGCATCCCAGTGCCTCGATAAATATTTGTTGAATGAATGAATAAATAATTCAATGCATGCACTTATTCTTTCCACAAATACCTACCATGTGCCAGGCACTTGGGATGAAATGGTGAATAAAATTTCTATGATCCTGCCCTCATGTAGTTTACATTTGGTGGAAGAGATTGACATTAATGAAATGGGCACATAAATATGTAATTACAAACCCAATTTGTATACCCTGTCTTCATAAGTGATCAACAACCACTAAAAATCTGCTTTACACTGTAACCTTTCAACTGTCTAAGTCTGTATCTTAATCTGCAGAGCGATTTCTCATCACCATATAGGTAAAGACAGCAAAATCGAACATTTGCTGGCAAACAGACTTGTTTAAGAGCTAATATAACACTATACTGCCCTCTTCCAGTCTGTCTAGCACTTGGAAAATTAATTTGAGAAAGAGAGTTACTATCCTATATGTGGAATGTCTGTTCAGAATATGTACCCGGTGGAATGCAGATAGCAGATAGGCATGTGTGACTGCAGTTGTATTCTTTTCAGGGGAGTCTCTTGTCTCAACAAAGGAAGTTTGGGAACTTATAGCGCTGTTACAAGGATATCAGATTTTTAAACATCGATTATAGAATATTCTAAGCCCACTGTGTTTTATTGGCTTTTAAAACGAAATATCACCCAATCTGAACTTTCAGTTTCAAAACAAACATTCAAGAAGTGCTTTTGAAGTTTTACCTTATTATTTTAAAGGCTGACATCATTTCTCTGACTTGAGATGGAATCTTTAGGGGCAGATATGATGACACTAGTGTTTGTGGGATTATTTGAAAAGAATGTTAATCAGCAATCGCTCGAGTTTCTCTAATGTTCACTTGCCAAGGGGTTGAAATAATATTTGTTTGAAAGTTTCATCCATGATTAACCTCAATACTGTAATACTGCTTTTTCTTGTTCAATTCCCATAATAAGCAATCTTCTGAGTAATAGTTGGTAAATAAAGTTGTCATATATATTGACAGTAATAACTAAACTATCACTGCCCACAGTTCCCCCTCCCCTCCCCAAATTTTCGGATTGCAGCATTAACATAGCATTTTTTTTTTAGATCTAAATACATACCAGCTGCAGTCTTTTAAAGTCTCATATCATTTTGTTAGCACAATGCCTGCCTACGTGAGCAAAAACATGGGAACTGCATCCTAATGCAGTTGACAAGATTTTTTATTTTCATGATTACTTCTCTGCCTTTTTTTATTTTGCCTGCAGGCAAAGGTTGGCATACATGTCAAGAGAATGTTCTCCAGCTGGGGCCTGCAGTACAGAGAATTGTATATACCAGAGGGCTCATGGGACTCTAGGCAGATTATTATGGTAATATTGGAGGCTGCTGTCCTCTCCCTCCCACAGCTGGGCCGCCTCTCTCATTGTAAGTATTGAAGCAATATGTTTTGCAAATTATACGTTGGGAACAACAGGGACCCAGTAAAGTGAAGAAAAAGAAAAACATTGCAAAATGTTGCCTTTAATATTATATTTTTCTTGTTCATCAAGCAAAATAAATTAAAGCTTTAATTTTTTTTAATTAAATGAGGATCGTATATTGAAAAAAGAGCTATAAGAGTACAAACTTAATATTGATTTTATTGAGTGAGAGTTTCAAGAAAATATCGTTACAGAGAAATTAGACAGTAGCCTGATTCAAGAGAATCATGGTAAGATTACATAATTGCCTTTATTATGGATTTCAAAAATCCTTTTGAGTCCAATGAAGCTGGGTTAGCAAAAACTGCACAAAAAATATCATTTTAATTAGTGCTAATGTGATCTCGTCATGGTCCAGCTGTTTCACGCAGGATGAAAATGCCTGTTACTTTATTAGTAATGCATCTTAGAAAAAAAAATGTCACTTCTGATTTCAAACATTTGTTATTAAAGTACATTTTAATACAGTAGTAGAGAAACAGGATTGATTTGGTGAAATGAGGCATTAGTGAAATTCAGGCAAAAAGGCTTAAAAGCCTTCTTAATTGAGGAAGAAATGTTTTCCTTCTGTCTGGCCTTCCTTTCTGGAAACATTAATAACAAAACAAGAGTCACATTTCTATTGTGAATTTTGAAGACACACCATATGAGAGAGAGTGAAAATGCCAATAACCCAGAAATTAGCATTTTTTCCCTTGTAGAGCAAAAAGTTTCCCCCCAAATTGAAAGTTGTAGGCTAATTTTAACAAATGCTTTGCTGTTTTGGTTTTCAATAATGAATTTAAATTTATTCATCAGCAAACACTTCCGTGTTTGTCTCGACAGAGACTCTCTGACTCATTCTTTTGGATTCAGCTTTCATTATTTCAGCCAGTCTTAACTCAACTTCTTCATTCAGAAATGAAATCCTGAATCCTTAGAATGAGAGCTGGTTGAAAAACTTAGGAGTATGGTTCAAATCTTCCTCTTCAATTCTTACTTGGTTTAGCAGGATTAAACCCTCCTCACACGAGACAATCATATTACGTACAGCACATTTATTTGTCATATGTCTTCTCTTCCTTCGCCACAAACCTATAAAACAGCTCGCCATGTACCATCTTGCGGCTAATATATTTATCTGCTCTATTTATTTGATATCATGCCAGTATATTTTAGCTGGCTATTGATAGGGGTGTCCACATACAATTTACTCCCCTCAGCTAGATATTCATTTAGGAGGAATTGAGTAAATAAAAGGCTGATAGGAAGTGATGTTCAACATAATTGCCAGCCTCTGTGATCTTTACTGAATTATAGTCATCATTTGGAGGGGGTAGTGGTGGGGAGGGGGAAAGCCAGCAATTCTCTATTGTTTTACAGCATTGTTTCTTATTTTCCAATCACTGTCTCAGTGTTTAGTCAAAGAGAACATAAATACTCCACTTGATTGATGCTACCGGGGAACTTATTTGTTTATTTCAAGCCTCTGCTACTTGACACAGGACAGTGCTATTTTCCCTTTTAATTCTTCTTGTCATGTGGTCTCAAGCAAGTTTATGCCTTTGAAAGTCTGAGAGGCTGAACAAAAAACAACTTTCGATTTTATTATTCTATAGGCACTTTTCTCAATGATTCTTTTCCTGTGCTTTCTTGGTGTGGGAGAGCTTTGGTAGGCAAAACAATTTTATAATGTGTCCCCATTTGATGTTAAGCAAACATTCCTCTTGAATGGGGGGCCAAGACACACACACACACACGCACACATGCACAGACTATTTTTCTACACACGATGTCATGCTATAGTGAATGGTGGTAATATGACGTTCTCTTGCGTTTTTTGTCTGGTGAGAGAATGTAGGCATCAGGAAGCCCTGAGAAAGGAGTAGAGAGAGGCTTGCTTTTCTATGTTTCTGGTCACATTGATTCTTGATTCTCATATTATGGACCCACTATGTGCTTCACTAATGATGAGTGGATGAAATAATATTCCACATTTGATGTATTCTCCTTATTTTTACTTTGAATTTTTATTAACATTAATATAGAAGCATGCTTTTCAAAAAATGTTTATTTATTTTTGAGAGGGAGACAGAGTGGGAGCAGGGAAAGAGGAGAGAGAGAGGGAGACACAGAATCTGAAGCAGGCTCCAAGCTCTGAGCTGTCAGCACAGAGCCTGATGCGGGGCTTGAACCCAAACCATGAGATCATGACCTGAGCCGAAGTCAGACACTTAACCGACTGAGCCACTCAGGCGTCCTGTACTGTGTTTTTTTAGTGATGTTTTTCATATAATGAAAATACAGGTGTCAGTCTACTTGAGAGCACTGCTAGCCTCTCCCTAACTCGAGCCAAGCCGAAGACAATAAAGACACAGCAGTGGCTACAAGATATTTTTCTCTTTCTCCCACTATTTGGAGATATGCATTAAAGAAAGTGGGGTCCAGGCCCAGATTTGGATTTCTATCATACAAAAGATAGGATCCCATAATGCCAAGCCACTAGGTAGAGCTTAGCAGTAGAGGAGGTCGTGGTGGGTGCCTGTAAAAGGGGTTGGTGGCTCTCAGGAATAGAGTGGCACTTTTGAGGATACCCTCGATAATCACTATGCTCAATTCCCCTCAGTGAATCTTTATTGAGTGCCTACTCTGTGCATAGGTGTGGCTTAGGCCTTGTGGGGGATTCAGAGGAAAGTGGAGATACAGTTTCTGCCCCCAGAGGAGTTTACAGTTTTGTTAAGGAGACAAATAAGGATAAAGCTTAGGCTAAACATGGCCAGGTTCTGACTGAGTGGCACAGACATCATGGGCTACCGTACACCAGAGTGATTGGTGTAGGTTAGACTATCAGGATGCCAGATATGCCAGGATGCCAGGTTTCAGACGCCAGAGCTGGATAGGTACGTCAACTTCTGGGGCAGAGTGAATGGCGTAGGTCAAGGGGCTGAAGGGTGGAAGCGATTCCATGGAGAGTTTCTGAGCACCAAATGAAGACGCCCCATCCAGGCCATAATTTAGGGGACAAATTAGTGATAGGTCTGGTGGGGCCATTCTCCCACAACAACTCCCAAAATCCTGTAGGAATTTTGCAACAGGTCCAGATGGGATGAAGGCTGACTTTTCAGGCCTACGAAGTTAGCAACTCACTTATATTGACTCCATTTACATTTCAAATTGTTTTTAAGCCTTGGGACACTTCTTATCTATGACCAGATTCTTCTGGAAGTATTGCTTATGCATCTGGCTCCATGTGGGCAGATTCAGTTAGTAGAACTTGACACTCTATTGACACTTGACAATATAAATTCCTTTGACCAGAGTAAAGTCTTCTTAATGAACACAGGTGACTTTCACGTACATGCATCATTTCATAGTCCAAGAAAATTGGAAACTGCTAAAGGAGTCCAGAGAAACACTAAAGGAAATGTCAACAAAATTTTACCAAAAAGTCTTGCAAGTGAAGGATTGTGTGTGTGTGTGTGTGTGTGTGTGTGTGTGTATGCTCAAAATGTGTTTTTCTGAGCAGACTTGCTAAAACTACAAATGCCTGGGCCCCGCCATAGACATTCCGAGGCTGAATCTCTGTGATCAGAGTTCTGCACTTTCAACAATATCAGTAGTTGATACCTATGTACAGTGAACTGTGAGAACCACCAGTACAGAATTTGCACAATGCAATCTTTGCATTTAATTTACAAGGAAACTGGACTGGCCAACTGGCAGTAAAATATCAGATTAGCATCTATGAAATTCAAACTAACATGCTCATAGGATCCTAGATGCCAGGTGTGGCTATAGGATCTTTTATAGATACTATCCCTTTTAGTTCCCACAATACTGTTATGGAGGGAGGTGTCTTATTTTTCCATCGTACATTGGGTAAATAAGCTCAGAGAGGTGTGTGACTGTCTGGAGATCACCCAGGAATTAAGTGGATCCAAACCACTACATCTCAGTTACCAGCATAGTGTCCTATCCTGAGTTTTCTCTGCTGCCTAGTGGGATTCTTACATAACTTCCTCGCTAATCAGCTACTGTGGTATTAAGAAATCAATTTCTTTTTACCAACCACGTAAGTAATACCTGATTGGGAAGACAACTCTACTAATGCTAACATTGCACGATAAACTCGCATCTCTTCTTTTGAACTGCCTCTGTCATCATTAGCATAGATACATGAAGATTCAGTAGGTGTGAGCCAACAAACACATGCAGAGAAAACTCAATACAACATTAAAGACATTGAACTTATTCCACATTTAGTTTATGAAGAAAAACCAGAAGGGAAGGATAAGGGCCCCAGTAAGGTATGTGCATGAGGGGTGATGTCCATACTATTCATCCAAATTTTCCAAACCTTATCAAACCCTATAATTAAGCATTAGTTTGCAATGAAGTGTGGTGGATAAAGACAGGGCTCTGGAGTCAGATTATTGGGAATAAATTTGCTTTCTGTCCCTAAAAGCCATCTGACATCAGGGAAGTTGCTTGTATCTCCTAAGCCTTAGTTCTGTAAAATGAGAATGGTGTCAGAGTCATCCTTATAGGGTCACTGTGATAATTAGAAGAGATGATTCATGAAAACTTTTAGGACAGTGCCTGACACATACGAGCACGTTTCATAGATGTTAGTCGTGTTTAAAAAATCAGGCTCCGGGTCTGGACATGGGAGACCCTGAAAAGTGTTTGTTGAATATAAGGCCACGTTTCCCTACCTTCAGAGGCACAGTGTGTTTTGATAGTGCCCCTTTCTTACTTTTCATTTGTTTTGAGGCTGACCTGATATTAGTCATCTTACTAAATATTCTTTTTTAGAACCTGGATAGATCCTGCCCTAGTCTCAGAAGGGTTGATATTTTGAATATAATAGGCTGGATGAGCCAAGAGAGTGAAGTGAAAGATTCTTTCAGTCCGAGTTCTAATACCTGAGCATGGTCTGTCCCACCTGACTGGTCACTTTCCCCTTCATTCTCCTTCTGTCATTGACATTCGCATTCTGCTTGAGGACACCCAGACAGACCCTGGGATCACTGTCTTTTGTCTCCTACTCTTGAGTTGTGCTTGCTCAGTATTGCAGCCAGCCACCTCCTTCCCCCTCTGTGGAGCCCATAAACATTGCTTTTCCTTGATAGTGGGGTGTGTGTGTGTATGTGTGTGTGTGTGTGTGTGTGTGTGTGTACAGGGGTCCTTCTTTAACCTGGAAACCTTTCAAAGCCAAGGTTTAAATAATTAATTCGACTAAAGCAATTAAATTAGCAGTAACTTAGGTAGAACCAAAATTTTGTAGATGGAAATGAGGACTTTCGAATGTTTGTATTGTTTTTCCCCCTTTGGAAAGTAGAAACTTGAGCGAAGCTGCTCGGGGTTTGGGTGCTCACTTGGGAACCTGTTCGAAGCACATAACTTTTGATCCCCGCCCTCCATTTCCCCCACAGTTCTGAAACTCCCTCCTCTCTGTCCCCTGAAGAGAACGAGCACTAAAGGAGTAAGAAGTAGAAATAATGCTGTGTGCGTGTGTGCATGTGTGTATGTGTATGTGTACATATGTGTGTATTTTATAACACAAAACTTTTCATTCTCTCCGTAAATTATTGGAAAATGATCAAGTAATTATTTTCTTTAAAATCTCTGCATGAATTTAGCTTTGTGTAACTAGGTTTTATCATGTCCGAGAATTTTCTTCTTTTTTGCGCTAAGGATTAGTAGCAGGCTTAATACCTTAAAATTATATTTTGAAGCTGATATCTGTAATGTTCAGTATATTTGATTATTTTATTCTGTGACCACTATTGTAAAAGAAAAAAAACTATTTGTTCTTTCACATTCATGACAATTCTGAGTATAGTCAGCACGGGATTAAATAAAAGATTTCTAACAGTTCCAGAATTCCTGTTTATATGTACACTATCAAAAGGTTTCTTGAGGGACTTTTATTTTCTGATTCTTTATCAATTTTATTTCTCTATGTATTATGTGGTGCATTGCTGCTATTATTATTGTTTATCTCTACATCACTGCTGAAGACAGTATTGCATTTTCCTTCCCTAGATTCTTTTTTTTTTTTTTTCCTACCAGGAACAACATCAAAGTTTAAATATTTATGGTAGGGATCATTTTAAGAGGTATTTTTCTTTTCCTCCTAACCACTTCTAATATGAGATGTTACAAGAGAACAATATGAGAAAGTTAAGATAATATTTGTCTTTATTGGTGTTTTCATGCTGTTTTCTAGTTGATTTATATCATTATTTAATGCCAAAATGTGAGACCTGATAAAATAATAATGCAAAATGCTGTATGCTTGCTTGGTTTTTATTGTATCAATTTGTATTGAAAATACATAAAATATTAAAAAAATAATAATGCAAAAATTAATTAGGTCTGATGAACACTGGGGTGTTCATCTTGACAGTCCTTGAGTAACTGTGTTTTGGTTCTGGGGACAACGCAGTGCTGCTCTAGAAGAAATGAGGGCTTGGTTGGAGGGAGGCGATAATATCAGCTGTCACCTCTCACCCCCAAGTGTTTTCATTTTCTTCAAGAATCCCACAGAGGTTTTATGGGCTGTCACAGTGCTTGTTACTAAGCAGGGATTAATCAACAAGTATTTATTACAGGCAAAAAGACAATTTACCAAGTGCTTTTCAGCTGCATTATTCAATATCACCCTCACACCAGTTCTGTTAAGTAGGAACAAAACATCATGTGGAAATGACTAACCATTAACCCCATAACTGATGAATGGCAGAGCCTGATTCCAAATTCTGAAAGGTGTCCTCTCACTAGGTGACAGCGCCTGGGCTAAGTGTGTTATGAATAATCTCTATGATTCTCACACAAATTCTGGAAGGTGGTATTGCCATGCTTAGAGATGATCAGGTCAAAGCTTAGCGAGGTCAAGAGCCTTGCCCAACACCATGTAGTTTGGGGCACCAGGATTAGACCTGAGGTGTGCCTGATCCCAAGGCTGCCTTAAAACTCCATGCTGCCTCAGTGTCCTTTCCACTGGCTTCCCAAAAGAAACTCCACCATAGATTATCCATTCATATATTATCCATTATTAATTCTTTCAGTCGGCCGTTACATACCAACATTTTTCAGCTCAACTGTAAGAGTTATTAAAGGCATGTGAGATAGCTCCTGTCCTCTCATATGGGTTAAAAAGGAACCAGACTTGAGATCTTTTATTACAATTTATTTTTGCTATTAAAAAATACTAAAAAAGAAGTTTTTTCAAGATCTATGAGTAAGGCATACTAATGAGCATTTGTACTGGTACATTGTCTCGGCCAAGGAAAATGAAAAGAGGCTTAAGCTGTGAAAGGAGAATGCAGATTAGTAATTACCACCATTTATCCTGCTTCTTCAGGTTGCAGGTGAGGGACCTAGAAGGATCCATGAAAAATGCAAGACAAAATCTTTATCATCGTGGTCCTTATAATCTGGCTGAGTAGACCAAATCTACATGTGGGCTCACCGCATGTGTCGTGTACCGCAAGAGGAATCCTGCTCTCATTTGGCATTTTGTGTTTCCCATCTCCTTGGTGCAGTTCCAGCTCCATGATGGTGTTGAATGTCTGTAATCAGGGAATTTTAAATAAGCAGAAAATACTTCTGTTTCCAGCCAATGTAGAGTACCAGGGATTAGATTTATTCCCCCCACCGGAAACCAAATAAACCAAGCAAAATATTTGAAACAGCAAAGGACAAGGACCCCTAAGAGCTAGGAAACAGATGAGGTCCGGTCTATGATTGCTCCAACTAACCGCATGGAGAGAGTTTTCGGACTACAGCTCAGAAAAGAGGAACCCAGGCTATAACATGCAGACTCCCTGAATCGAGGAGACAGAAATGTGAGTCTGGGGGGAGAGTTGAAGGTGGCTGAGGTTCACAGGACAGAGTATTTGAAAAAGAATCCCAAAGATCTGCAGAGGTCCTCCTTGAGTGTTCAGCTGAGCACTGAAACTACCCATAACTGGGGAAAGGACCATCTGAAAGGATTACAGGGGAAAATGCCTCACACACCCACTGAGAGAGGCATCAGGTCTGTTCCCAACAGCCAGACTGGAAAGCATTATAATTGAGGGGATATCAGTAGATTACTCAGAAGGGCTTTATCTCAATAGTGGGGAAGAATGATCCCTACACTAAACAGAGATCTGATCTCAATTAATAAAGCAACACCTGAAAAGAACAGACTGTTTTTGTGTGACTTAACCTCAACCCAGAATAAAGCTAAAAAATGTTTAGTATTTATAGAAATACAAAATATCCAGCATCAAAAAAAGGAAAATTCACAATGTCTGACATCCAAAGATCACCAGGCAGGCAAAGAAGCAGGAAAATACAATGAATGAAGAGAAAAGTAAATGAATCAAAACCAACCCAGAACTCACATAAATGTTACAATAATAGATAAGGACATTAAAGTAAACTTTTATGGCTGTATTTCATATGTTTAAAAAGTCAAGTTAATTGGCCATATCCATTGGTGGTGTGGATGTGGAAAAACAGAACTTTTATACACTGCTGGTGAGAATGTAAAATGGTACACCATTTGGCAGTTTCTTAAAAAATTAAACACACACGTCTCATATAATTTGGCTATTCACCTCCCCTATTAAAAGAAAACATATGTCTGTACAAAGACTTGTATACAGATATGCTACATTCATAGCAACTTTACCTGTAATAACAAAAACTTCAAAACCACCCAAATGTCCGTCAACAGATGAAAGCATAAACAAGTTGTGGTATGTCCACATAATGGGCTACTACTCAGCAAAGAATAGAAATAGACTATTTATATATACAACAGAATGGATGAATCTCAAAATAGTTATGCTGAATGAAAGAAGTGAAAACAAACAAAAAAAGAGAATACCTTCTGGATGATTCTATACAATACATCAGACTGTATGGTTTCAACTATTTAAAACTTTAAAAATTACAAACTAATCTATAATGACAGAAATCACCTCAGTGGTTGTCTAGGGGCAGAGAGAGGATTATAATAGGGAATGAGGAAGCTTCTAGAGGTAACTAACCTGACTGTTGTTATGGTTTCATGATTGTATACATATATCAAAACTTGAAGTTATAAATTTTAACCATGTGTATTTTATTATATGTCACCTATGCCTCAATAAAGCCATTAAAAAACTCTAAAACAAAAGTAGCAAGGCTAAAACAAAATAAATAAGACTAAAAAATAGTAGGAGAGAAATCATTTAAAAAATCAGTATTTTCAGCTGTTTAGCACTTTTTAAACTCATTCATATTTTTCCACTTGAGAATCTTGTCCCCTTCCTAGAATTCCTTTTCTGTTAGGTTTTCCATTTATAAGAGTACCTTAATGACTGCCAGGGTGCCTCCATATGACACTATGACATTTGCCACTTCTTTAATTTTCTGCTTTTAGGGTTCTCACTGATGCTAGTTATTCCTCTTCTCATTTCTAGGAATTATTTAGGCCTAGCCTAGGACTTTTTTTTCTTTTAACAGACTTGTACATTGCCAAAAAAAAAAAAAAAAAAAAAGAACCCAGCAGTGAAATATTTATATTATCAGCTTCCAGATTTTGAGGCACTTTCTGATGTTTGGGTATATGTATTATATTGGGTGTATTCAATATATACTCATTATTAAAGTCGTTGATCATATTAATTAGCAGATGGAGGTCAAGAACTCTAAATACATTCCCTTAGGGCAAGAAAAGACCAATGGGAAAGCATGTAGAAATATAGATTGGTTTAAGAAAGCCTTCAAGCTATCCAGGAAAATAAATATAACAAGTTTTTTAAAATTATTAAGCCAATAAGAATAATATAAACCAGTGGTTCTCAAACCTGGCTGCATATTAAAATAGCACGGGAAAAAATTTTAAAACACCCATGGCTGAGCTCCAATTTATACCAATAAACTCAGAATCTTTGGGAGTAGGGTCTGTGCTGGTAATTTTATAAACCTCTCCCAGATAATTCTTGTGCTGCCAGGGTTTCAAGAACCTTGAGTATAGTTGTTCAGAATAGGGGCATTGGGCTCGAAAGACTCCCTTTGCCATTTTCAAACTGAACGACTGTGGGTAAGGAATTACAAGAGTGGTGTCAACTTTGCACATTGGAGTCACTTGCAGAGTTTTACAGATGGCCAGGTCTCTCCCCCAGAGAACCTGCTTTCAGTGGACTGAGGCACAGGCTGGGCATGCGGCGATCAAGAGGAAGCTACTCAGGTGATTATAATGTGCAGCCCAAAGGATGAATCACTGTTCTTAAAGATAAGCTTCAGGCACCTGGGTGGCTCAGGCAGCTGAGCACGTCAGGGTCCTGGGATCAAGCCCTGCCTCAGGCTCTTCATTAAATGTGGACCGTGCTTAAGATTTACTCTTTCTCTCCCATTGTCTCTCTCCCCGACTTGTGTGTCCTCTCTCTCCCTCCCTCCCTCTCTCTCTTTGTCTGTCTCTCAAAAATAAAAACGTGTTAAAGATGAGCTTCTTCAACTGTGATGTTGCGCTATCTTTTGTGTGCGTATGTAATGCTTTAATGAAATCATGTATGTTAAGCACTTAGTATGGCTGTTTGGTTTATAGTAAGCAGTTGATGAAAGGTAATCACTGTTTTCATGTTTTCTGAAATATCTAATCTCTGGAAAAGTGAGATCCGTGCAAGTGAATGCCACATCTCTGACGGTTTTGCCAAACCCTGGAAAAGTAGAATCTATGTTAAACAAACAACAACACAACTCTAAACCCTTGAAGACTGTGTGAAGGGATGTGATTTTATATAGGATAGGGCTGAAGCATGATGAGGCTTTGCCAGAATGGAAGAAATTTGTCTTCTGAGAAAAGTGGTGGTTTGAAATGGTATGAATACAAGGGTTGAGGAAGATGGTGCACTTGTACCGATGCTCAGCCTCTCTCAGGAGCTGG
Source organism: Cryptoprocta ferox (assembly GCA_028646485.1). Classification (NCBI taxonomy): domain Eukaryota; kingdom Metazoa; phylum Chordata; class Mammalia; order Carnivora; family Eupleridae; genus Cryptoprocta; species Cryptoprocta ferox. The sequence continues at coordinate 105,199,083 of CM053574.1, forward strand.
TTGAAATGGGGTAGTGGATGAAAAAACCAGATTTCTTTTTTTAAAAAACATTTTTATGTGCCTTTATTTCTGAGCGAGAGAGAGAGACAGAGAGTGAGCGGGAGAGGGGCAGAGAGAAGGAGACACAGAATCCGAAACAGGCTCCAGTCTCTGAGCTGTCAGCACAGAGCCAGACATGGGGCTCAAACTCACGAACTGTGAGATCATGACCTGAGCCGAAGTCAGAAGCTTAACAGACCGAGCCACCCAGGTGCCCCTGATTTCTTTTTCTTAGAGTAAGGCTTCCTGTTGGTCACTGTTTTTATTTTGGCTGTTACGTATGATGTTTTCCTATTGTGAGAATAAACACCTAAAAGACAAACAGTGCCTCGTAAACGCCCGAACTTGAGCACATACATAACAGCTGTTGCCAAGCCTCCCTGGGACTTGCTCGAGTTGGCCGTTCTACCACACTGTAGCATGACTAGCCATGTGCCGTTAGTCGTGGGCTATTGCTGCCATCATCATTTATGTACCTAGACCTTCACTACCACCATGTTGGTCCCTTTCCCTCAACGTCAACACTCCTCAGCCTCTCTGATGGCCAAGGTCTTATTTCTCAAGGTATTACTAGGATACTGCAACTCTCCTAACATTCTACATTACCTTCCAGTCCCATCAAATACATTTTCCGTGTTGGAGGGTAAAACTAGCTTCCAACTCGTGCATTATTTAGTTGCCTTGCTTCCCAGGACAGTTGAATCCAGCCTGACATACCTACTTGCTATCCAATGTGTAAGCTTGTCCTCTCGTACCTGTGAAGGCCCTTTGTGTCTCTCTTGAGCCTCCGCTCTATTCAGTCATGGTGTTGGGCATAGTGTCATCATCCCCATGCGACTAATGAGAAACTTGAGGGTTGGAAATACTAAATAGTTTGGCAGAGGGCACACAGCCAGTAAATTTTCCCACTATGGTTTGTACCTGGATTTGATCCCAAAGCCTGTGGTTTTCCATTGTTGGTATCTCACGTGCTGTGACTCAAATTTTTTCAAATGCCATTAAGAATTTATTCCATGTTGCCCTGATAAATATCCCAGATTCTGGCCACCATAACAGGTATAGTTGAGATACCCTCCTTTATTCTACCTTTCCATTTCCCCAAATACATTAATTAGAACTTGTGCATTTATCTTTATTTTTCAGGGGGTTTGAGGGTGATTTCTGTGTTACTTTCATTCTTAAGTTTCATTTATTAGACTCTGTCTCTAGAAGAAGGATTGCTCTGTTGCCCTTCTTAGAGCTTGGTAAAGATTTTATAGCAAAAGCATGTCAGCTCCCTTCAGAACAATGTGTCGTCAGTAAATATTAGGCTACTTCCAGAATCCAGTCAAATCAGTAACTGTATTTTATTATGTTTTCTATGAATGCATGGTGTCTGAGTCATGGATGGTCTCTGCCTTCAAGGGGTTTATAATCTGGTGGTAACCCAAAACATGTTGAAAACAACAGCAATGATAACTTCCTTTAAATTCATTCTTTTTTGCGGTGGGGGGGGTGGTGCGGAAAGAGAAGGTGAGCATGATTGGTGGAGGGAGAGAGAGAGAGAAAAAGAGAGAGAGAGAGAGAGAGAATCTTATGCAGTAGGCTCCATGCCCACTGTGAAGCTCGACGCGGGGCTCAATCTCATGACCCTGGGATCATGACCTGAGCTGAAATCAAGAATCACACACAGCCAACTGAGCCACACAGGTGCCCCCTTAAATTAATTCTTTTTTTAAAAACTAATTTCTTTTTTAAAAAAAATTTTTATAGTTTATTTGTTTTTGAGACAGAGAGAGACAGAGGATGAGTGGGGGAGGGACAGAGGGAGAGACACACACAGACTCTGAAGCAGGCTCCAGGCTCTGAGCCGTCAGCACAGAACCCGATGTGGGGCTTGAACCCACAAACCGTGAGATCATGACCTGAGCCGAAGTCAGACACCTAACTGAGCCACCCAGGTGCCCCAAATAAATGCTTTATTAATTGAATTGTTAAAACTATTTAGGGTGTGTAATTTACCCAAACATACACAAAACAGGGGCAGAAGCTTTATTTTCCACTTCTCCAGTATGAACCCCAAACCACAAAGTAGCTCAGGGACTTGCTTCCAGTCTTTGGGGGGTTGGGGGGAGGCTCACTCACTGCTCTCTTGCGAGCGGTGCGGCAAGGCTGATGCCTGTGTCCTTAGCCAGGCCCCCATTTCGAGTGAGATCCAGGAGGAAATCGTGAAATTTTTATTTTTAGGAGTTTTTCCTGAGGATTGATGGACTTCTTGGGGGTTTTCCCAAGTTTGAAAATCAGGAGAAAAATTAGGTAAAATTTTATTTATGTATTTACTTAGATTTCTTCAGATTTAATATTTAAGTAATCTCTACACCGAATGTGGGACTTGAACTCACAACCCTGAGTTCAAGAGTCACGTGTTCTAGCGACTGAGTTATCCAGGTGCCTCAAATTAGGTAAAATTTTAAAGGAGCTATAATAGCCTGTGCTTTTAGTTAGGCAGCTGGGTTGTCTTTCTTATGACACCCCAGACCAGCGATGCTATGTGGACTCGTGCTTCAGGTCAGTTGCATAATAAGGCATCAGGGAGCAGTTCAGCAAGTACTTACTGAGGGCCTGTGATGTGCTAGGTACAGTGGTGAACAAGACAGGCAAGCCCTCTGATCTCATGGAGCTTGTATTCTAGTTGAGGGAACCAAGGAGAAGATAGTAATAACCAAGTAAACCATTAAGTGAAGGTGTGCTATAAAGAAAATAAACTAGGATGATGTGATAAAGGATGAGTAGGGAATGAATGCAGACAGGGTGGCCAGGGAAGTTCCCACTTAGAGATGACTTTTGAACTAAAATCTGAAGGGAGAAAGGAGCCAGCCATGTGAAGATTTCTAGGAAGACTCTTCTAGGTATTCAGAATAGTGAGTGCAAAGGCCCTGTGGCAGGAACAAACTTAGTGTGTACAGAAGACCAGTGTGGCTGGATCGGAGTGAGAGAGGAGGAGAGTACTAGAATAAAAGGCAAAGGGCCCATGCATGGAGGCACTCTTAAGACTTTTGGCTCCCACCGCAAGGGAAATATAAAAAAGAGTTTAGAGGTCGAGGAGTGTTTTGTTTTGAAAGTAGTAATGTCTTGGGAGGATCACCGTTTCCTGTGTTGAGAATAGACTGTGGAGAGTGAAGAGTAGCAACAAGGAGAACATTTAGGAAACTTCTGAATAACTCAAGACAGGGAAGTGGATGTGATGATGTGGTAACTATGGTAAGAAGTGGTCAGAATGTGGATATGTTCAAACGATAACTTGGTATGAAAGACAGAGAGAAATCAAAGAGGGTCCCAGGGGTTCTGAATGATGAGAAGTTCGGGATGTGCCATAACCGTTTGGTGGTGGGGTGGGGGGGGGGGAAGATCAAGGGTTCAGTTTGGGGCCCGTGAAGGCTGAGGTGTACCGTTGCAGACGCCAAGTCAACTATTAGATACACAACTCTGCGGTCCGGGGGGAGGTGTGTCCTGGGAATATACATTTGAGCACTGATAGCAGCTGCGTGGTTCTTACAGGCATGGGATTGAGTGAGCTCTCAGGCAGTGTTAACACGGTCCTGGGGAAGGGCTGCAGGGCAGGTGTAGAGTGGGTCTTCATGGAGCTTGCTTTCCAGAATGTGTTGAAAAAGATTCTCTGTGTTTCTGTCTTGTGAGTCCCTCCTTCCCTCCAGGCTGGTTTGGTTTGATTTCATCCATATTTTTCTTAAAGCAATCTCTGGCTTGTGCCATCCGCTGACAATATTCACGGATTTCTGAGACCGCATGAATATTTCACGCCAGGATAAGAAGTGATCTTAAGTGATTTGGAAGGATCACCTACACTGAATAAGATATATGTACAACATCTAATGGAGCCGGAGTGTCTCTTCTGCTGCGTTGTTCATGTAACATTTTGAATGAGCAGAATTTAGGAGTAAAGATGATTCTATCATGATGTGTCTTCTTTGGCGTCGAAGTTAGTGTCTTGGTCCTTCTGGGTACAGAATCCCTAAATCCAAGCTTTGTTTAGACCTGGAAGAGGCCAGCCACACCCAAAGGGGGATTTTTTAAGTTAAGGGTTTGAATCGTTCTTTGTATTAAAAATTGTGCGTTTGGGGAGCCAATAAAAAATTATTTCTTTCTGTTTGAACTTTCAAGTGATAGTGTCAGGACAAACACAAATCAAAATAAAAGGCTTAAGTTTCCCCACTGAATAATGAGGGAGAAGATACCCCTTCCCTTTTTCTTTGTGCATTTATTTCAGAAAACTTGTAATTGTACATACTATATCCTCTCTTTCAAATCTTCTTTTCTTTTTTTTTACTTAAAAATTTTTTTAATGTTTATTTATTTTTGAGAGAGAGAGAGAGGGAGAGAGAGAGAGAGAGAGAGAGAGAGAGAGAGAGGCAGACAGAGCGTGCCCAGGGGACGGCAGGGAGAGAGGGTGGAAGAGATAGAATCCCAAGCAGGCGCTGTCCTCACAGAGCCACACGCGGGGCTCAATCTCCCCAACCGTGAGATCATGACCTGTGCCAAAATCAAGACTCAGATGCTTACCCGACTGAGCCACCCAGGCGCCCCTATAAATCCTTTGAAGAGGAGATTGGCATGTTTTCAGCTTCATGACTTGGTAATGTCTTTCTCTAGGACCTGAGAACCATCCGTTCAAAATACAAGCATCAAGGGAGGTGGTGTCCCCTCTCCCAGCTTCTGTGGGAGGGAAGGAACTGGACCCCCAGTGGGTGTGTTGCTCCAACTTGAGAAACTACTTCCTGCCATGGAGGTATGAGATGCCTGCTTTTTCTCTGGGTAAAACCAGTTAACCAACACACATGGTCACTCCAATTACCAAGTCACGTGAGAAGAATTCACGTGTGACAAATGGTACTATCGAGTCCTCTGACTTGAGGACTAGTTATCGTTTATCTTGAGAGCATGTGTGCGATGGGTCGTATCTGCATGGCTGTGTGGAAGGGTGAGATTTCCTCTGTCTTTGCCACCTCTTCGCAGGTGGCCTGTGATGCACATCACATTCTGGTTAAATGCTTGTTTAATAATGAAAGTGGGGTTTTTTTTTTTCTCTGCTATCTTTGTGGAGAGGATTTCTGGGTTGGCAGAATATTTTATTTTTAATTATAACTCTCCAACATTAGTTTCCAGCGGCTTACCAAATTACTGACATGCTTTGGTTCTCTAAAATCTCCTTTCAAACATTCGCGGGTGACTCATTTCTGTTGGATATTTTAAATGACCTTTTGGACTTAAAAGTAGAGCTGGCCTTCAAAGCTTAGACTCTTATGCTCTTAGAGATGATTCTAATCACTGTGTTCTTGATATAATTAATTTGGGTCTCTTATTAAAATGGTACGCCCATATCCTACAGACAATCACTAGGAGATTTAGAGCCTTATTAAAGTTCTGATGGTGTAGGTATTAGTTTGTTAGGATGCCATAACATCCTAAATAACAAGAAATTAGTTTTCTTACAATACTGGAGGCTAGAAGTCCAAGATCAAGGTGTTGTCAGGGTCAATTTCTTCTGAGGATTCGCTCCTTGGCTTGCAGATGGCCATCTTCTCCTTGTGTTCTCACATGGCCTTCCCACTGTGCCTGTCTGGGTCCTAATCTCTTCTTATAAGGACACCAGTCGAATTGGATTAGGGCCCACCCTAATGGCCTGATTTTAATTCAGTCACTTCTTTAAAGACTCTACCTCCGAATACAGTCGTTGGGGTTAGAAGTACTAGAGCTTAGAAGTTCGACACACAAATTTTTAGCAGACACAATTCAGCCCATAACTATACATATTCAAGCTGCTATTCAAGTATGTGGAAAGGTAGTTTGATCAATGTGTGTGAGAGACTAGAATGTGACTGGTATTCAAAATAATTTTTGTGGGATTACCATTCAGCACTCTGCTTGCCTTAGTCACTAGAACCAATATCTACAAACTTACATCATGTATATCTACGTTTTCCCCCTAAGAAGCCAAGATTGTTTTTGAATAACCATTAGTTCTTTCAAAGGAGGGACAAAGTGTTTTATGGAAAATATACCCTTTCTCTGTAGCTTCAAGTTGGCATAGTGTATTATCTCTTCAAATGGCAGAATAAAAGGTCTTTATTGCCAGTTCCACCCTAAAATACACGCATCTGAAGTTAGCCCCCACATGGCACTTACAGCCACTAATTAAAACTCAGTTCCCTCAATGATCACGATTATATGTATGGGGGAAGAGACAACATGTTTTCTGACCTTCTCATATATTTACATTCATTAGGAAGTTGGTGCTTCCCCCAAGTACATTCTGGTGACCCACAAATTGACTTGCCACCCAGCCTGACCCTCAAAGCAAAGAGGAGAAGGATGAAGAAATGCAAAAAGGTGGACATATTTTCTCTTCAGACATCAGACATTCTATTTGTCTCCTTCTATTAGATTTATTTTTGGCACATAGAAGAGCACATTCATATGGGGAACATTTTAAAATTGCTTGTGAAGAGTAGGCGTATTTCCAAGAGGAAATGTAACCTTGCCTTCATCGGGCATATCAGATCAATGCGCTGTAAAAAATCATGTTCAGTTACCTCATTTTTTTGAATTAGAATTAATGGCTCATTAGTCTTGATCATATCAATATTATAACACCACTTCCATTTGATAGAAAAAGGAAGGAGGCTGATGGAGTGCACTTACTTCCTTTTACTCTTAGCGAATACACCATGTGCCAGCCTCAGGGAAAACCAGCAGGATCGTGGAGGTGGCCCTTTTCAAACAGGCCCCATTTAGGGCAATTGTGGACTCTTGTAAGAGGCTCTTGGAAGAAGAGTTAAAAGGTTCTAAAGGTTTTGGTCACTTGGGACATATATTAGTGTTTTCCCTCACTTTAGGCAGCAGGCCAGAGTGGTGGAACCAGACACCCTCAGCATTTCTTTGGCCACATGTTGGACCATATGTTGGAAACTGGGATGGCAGACATTAAGAATCTTCTCTTGAACATCTCTCCCATGAGGAAGTCCATCTACAAAGGAGCATATATTTCTGCAAGGCTCTTAGAGATAGGCAGGTTGACTCTTTTGAAATAAAAATAAGAAATATGGCAAGGCAGAAAATGATATTATTGAAGATATGTGTCTTTCCCAATCACTAAATTATGCCAAAAGAAACAGTAACCAAATGGGCTTTAAAATTAAGGTGAAGAAAAATAAAGCAAAACAAAACAAAAACTGCCTTTGTGGAAGGAAACACCAGACCAGGAATAAGGAACTCTGGCTGTATTATTAGCTTTGTCACTAGCTAACCGTGTGGCTGTGAGTAGCAGGTGGTTTGTTTTGTTTCGTTTTTCAACAAAACATGGCATCTATTTTCTTTGGGAATTGTCGCCCACCCCCACCCCCACCCCGGCTGGGCTGCACACCTGTGGCACACGAGTTATATCCTACCTCTCAGGCCACAGTGATCGGCTCAAGGATAAATATGTGACCAAACCACAGTAATTAGGGTCTTCCCTGGGATTTTGCTGGAACTATCAGGAAAGAAGCACTTGCTTCTCACTGTTACTACGGATTAAAAGGATAATATAAATTGATAGCTGTTGGTTTCTATCTTTGTCACATAAAGGCCACCCAGAGAAAGGCAGATCTGAGACATGCCCAGAGAGAAGCAGAGCTGGGTGACACATATTTCAGACCTTTCAGCTCACTAGGCCTGGAGTCAGACACTCTTAGAATTCCTTCTATGCTAGGAAATACAGGCCCCTAGTTTCGGTTGGGACTTGGCTAGTTGGAACCTGGTTATTACGCTTTGTATATTTAGATTCACCTCTCTGAGCTTCCTTTTCCTATCTGTGAAGGAGCAGAGTAAATATAGTGGATTCCTTCGTTCCATCCTATCTGTGAGCTTTACATTACCCTAACTAAATCTCTTACCAATAATTACCAGTGATCTGTTGTGATATTCCTCCTCCTAGATGTAAGGCTCTTAGAAATCTCAAAAATTTCTCTCAAAAATTTCTTCCAGAGGTGCCTGGGTGGCTCAGTCAGTTAAGCAACCGACTTCGGCTCAGGTCATGATCTCGCAGTTCGTGGGTTTGAGCCCTGCATTGGGTTCTGTGCTCACCGCTCAGAGCCTGGAGCCTGCTTTGGATTCTGTGTTTCCCTCTCTCTCTCTCTGCCCCTCCCCTGTTCATGCTCTAACTCTTTCTTTCCCAAAAATAAAATAAACATTAAAAATTTTTTTGAAAACTTTCTTCCAATTATTTGGAAGTTATGATGATCATACCTGGGGTTAAAGTTATCTTTATATTAACAATGAATGAAGTGTTTGGTAAGAAAGTTGATAGTGTCAACAGGATCAGAGAGTACCATTTAAAACCCTTTTAAGAATACAGGCAGCTTTTAGAAGAGAAGGAGACATGATGAAAACCTAACATCTTATTCATTAAAGTATATCTAAGTGTTAAATATAGCCATTGCAGCTGCTTGAAAGCTATAAAATGAAATATTTTCCTAAAAACTTAATTAATAATTAAGACCGGGCAATCCCACCGATGATTTTAATCCTCTACACCAATAAAAAAAAATAGAGACAAAGTTCGATTATGCAAATATCCTTAACAAAATCTCCCTTCCCCATCCCCTTCAGTGGTGTGACTGCCTGCTGGGAAAGAAACAGAATTTGAGTAGAGAGCAGTTTGCCTTGAAGAACTTGGGGGTGTTGGTAAAGATTAACTAGCATGATTAAAAAAATTAGGGGCATCTGGGTGGTTCAGTCGTAATCTCAACAGTTTGTTTCATGAAATCAAGGCCCACATTGGGCTCTGTGCTAACAGCACAAAGCCTGCTTGATATTCTCTCTTTCTCTCTCTCTGCCCCTCCCTGTTTGTGTGCATGTGCGCGCTCTCTCTCTCTCTCTCTCAAAATAAATAAACTTAAAAAAAATTTTTTTTAATTAAAGGACAAAGGACATTGCCCTGACTTCAGGCTTCTTTCACTGCTCTCTGCCCAGATTTATTAACCTTCTATTAATAAATAGATCCAGAGGACTGAATTAAGAGGGGACCAATAAATATTTTTCCTCTCTCACCCCTTGAAGAGGATCACCAAATTTTACAAAGCTAACTTCCAAATGGAATCTAGTATAAATGAAAAATGGAAACATCCTTTTGACAGTTCTAAAAATATGACATCTCTCTGCAGAACAGGTGCAAAAGTACAGTAGCACTTAGCATTCCTAGAGCTGGAAAGCAATTACTTAGCCGTTTAGCATCCTTCCATGATATTCAAGTGTTGATTATTAAGGGAGGCTACAGATCATCAAAGTCAAGGAACTGAAGGCTTCAATAAACAGTGCGTGTTTGAGAACTCAGAGCTTTTGACTAAGCCATTGTAGACTCGCCTGGTGCTTCTCCTGGACTACGGCTCTCTTTGGGGAGGGGTTCTCCATCACCGCCTCACTGTTGCCCTGCGGGGCGCGTGTTGTCCTGCATAGCATGTTGGTGGCTCAGGGTTGTGTGGTGCCCTCAGAGTGCTTTTACTGAGGTTTTGGAAGAATGGCCTCGCTTCAGTTGCAGAATCTCTAGTGTATCAACGGGAGCCAGAGGGAAAAGATGATCTATTTTCTAAAGCAGAAGTGACTTAGGAAATCCCTGATGGGGAGGTTCATCTCTGACTATTTTGGAAAGTGTTTTCCAGCACTAATTTCTAAGAGTGGATTCTGCAGTTTGAGTGCCTCTGCCGAAGATATCACAGATGCAGCCTCTGAGGAGTGACTGGGTACCTACATGTTATCCACTTGGTGTGGCTCTGAGCTAGCAGACATGAAGTCAAGTAGCCATGTTCAATTCCTACCATCTTTCTCTTTATATCCAGAGGACCAATTCACCCAACAAACACTTGCGAATTCCCTGTGGGGCATGTAGTCTTGTGTCGGTCAGTAGTTACCAAATTGGTGTGAATCACCTGGGAGTTTATTAAATTACCAATATCTAGGCCCTGCCCCCCAGAAATACTGATTCAGTAAATCCAGAACAGGGTTTAGGAGTCTGATTTCCATTTGAGGGTTTCACAAACACCCTTGGATCTCTAACACCACTCTATGAAGTGCTGTGCGGATAGCACAAATTCTTCACTGACAGTCACTCAGTCGGAATGGCAGGATGAGGCCCAGTGGCCCAAACACGCTACCCACATGATGACAAAACCTCACAGAAGACCAGGCAGAGCCACCAGAAGTTTTGATTATTGTGGGCTATATTTAGACATGAAGGAGTTTTACAAAGAATTTTAAAAGTAACTTGGACTTTCAAGAAAACCAAATTGGATTCAACAATTTCTTTTCTTCCTCTCTCCCTTTGTTTCTTCTTTCCTTTTCTTTCTTCCTCCCCTTCTTCCTCCCTTTCTTTCTTTTCTTTTTCTTTCTTTCTTTCTTTCTTTCATTCATTCAGATGAGGCAAATGAGATCCATAGATCTCATAGAGATTAAATGACTGGCCTATATCCACTGAGTTAAGACTTGAAGGACAAGGACTAGAAGCAAAGACTTGTACTTGTGTCTACAACAGCCTTTGGGGACTCTGCTCTGGATGCAATGGAAGTGGACATACAGACCAGCATCCTATAAAAATGGCATAAGGAAACACAGCTAAATGTTAATGCTATTTTTAGATTTAGGTTGACAAAGCAGAGGATGATTCATCAAGAATTTTCAATGATATGCAGAGAATATTCCTTATGGAAGCAAGGCTCTGCCAGGATTCTGATCTATATATCTTCATCACTGGTTTAGATGTACACAGACGATATTATATTTGCAAGAATTATTGAGTATGAATTATGTGCTTTTTACATGAATTAACTTACCTCCTTTTAGGGGTGCCTAGGTGGCTCAATCGGTTAAGCATCCGAATTCGGCTCAGGTCATGATCTCACCGCTCATGGGTTCGACCCCCGCGTCAGGCTCTGTGCTGACAGCTGGAGACTGCTTTGGATTCTGTGTCTCCCTCTCTGCCCCTCCCCTATTTGCACTCTGTCTCTCAAAAATGAATAAATGTTAAAAAAATAAAAATGAAAAAAATCCTCCAGGGCAGGTAATATTATCCTTTATTTACAGATGAGAAAACTGAGACACAGAAAGATTAAGAAACTTGCTCAAGTTTGTGGAGTTAATAATCGGTGAAGGGTGGATGCGAACCAAGGATGACTGCCTCCCCCAACCCTCCTTATATCACTGCCTTATAGAGAAGCTCATAAATCTGCACATGGTGGCTCTACGCTGGAGGGGTGGCAAATTACTGGATAACAGGATTAGGATTTTGAATAAGTCCTGGTGGACTGAAACTAATGATGTAACTTAATAGGGATAAATGTAAAATTCCACATTTAAGTTGAAACATCAGTTGCTCACATACAATGATGCTAGCAAGACCCGGCCTCACCACACTTCCTATGAAAAAGGCTTAGGAGTTTCAGCAGAATTTGCATTCTTATAGACGAATAACGTGAAGTGTGGCAGCCAAAGAGCTTATGCTATTTTAGGCATAAGTCAGAACAAGGTGGGCAAGTCCTACTGGGTTTTAGATATATTTGATCATAATCGGAGTGAAGTGGAAAACATATTAATCAGTATTTTTTCAAGGAAGGAGAGTTCTAAGGTGGAAGTCTTCTGTATGGCCAAGTGGAAATTTGTGGGTTTTGGTAGTCAGTCATCCGCTTCCCCAAATAATCTCCCTTTCTCTTTCTTCCTCTCGCTTGGTCTCAGCACCTAATTTTCCTTTATGGAATTCCCCGCCCTCACCCTGTTTTCTGTGGTCCTGGTGGAAATGTAAATCATAGTGACCTTGTGCCCCACACAGGTCTAAGTCCAACCAGACCCTGCTCCATCCTTTGGGGCTTTCATCTTGGATTGAATGATACATGAGAAAAGATGGTTGGAACAGAATAATTTTGACACCAGCAACCACAGGAAATGGTGTACTCTTCACCAGGATTTCCACACACTGCCCTGGTTTCTGTGTTTTTTGAGGCCAACAGCTCAGTCTCCACCCAGGTTCATTTGCATGGATCATTCTTCATGATCCTTCAGCTCATTCCTTCAGATAGCATTAACATCCGGGGCTCAAGACCACAACACCGATTTCTCCTCTTTCCTCCTCTTCTCATCCCCATCTGCCTCCTTCTCTTCCTCCTTCTTGCTTGGAGAAATGCTAGGCTCCAGACTTGTGTGTAAGAGAGAATACAAACATGGCAAGCTACTTAGCAAGTTCAGTAAGTTGGAGGAGAAAAGTGTAACTCAGATGCTGATTGACGAAAGAAACAGTTATCAAGGCAGGCATAGGACTTTGAATAGGAAACAACCACAAAAACAAAAACCCCAATTGAGAAGAATCAAGAAAAAAAGGCAAAATTGCAAGAAGAGGAAGGGAAAGAGGGTGATGATGATAACTCAGTGTGTGGGGTCTTTTGTATACCAAACATGTTCACAGACTTTCCTCCTTGCCCCTGTGAACTCTTTAAGGCAGATGTCATCACCCCTGGCTTCTATGCAGCATTCAGAGGTCTGGAAAACGTGACTCGCTCAGAGGCCCAGAGCTAAGTGTGTCACATGGGTCCATCCCAGTCAGTCATGTCCACTGACCCTCCCACCATCTCTCCCTCCCACCCCTTCCCTTCCCCATCAGTCCCTCTGGCTATGAACCTCTGTTAAAACCCCTTTTGAAAAACTCCCAGTTTCCTGTTTCTTCTCTGAGCATGCATTGTGCCTTCCATTTTGTTTACCACCGGTTGCAAAGCTCATCTCCGACTTCAGAGACAAACACCCTAAAGCAGGTTTTATTGTGTGCACTGTTTCTCTCTCCTGCTCTTGCTTTCCAGTCAGTATCTCCTGGGCCTGGTTTGCTATTCGTGTAAATGTACTGGGTGAAAAATCGAGAGCACTCATCAACCGCACCCCTGGTCAGTGGCTGAGAACTGTCTCAAGCAACCAAAATGCAGGCGGCTGTGCTCTGACCGGGTCTGGGGTAGCTGGACATGAAAGGAAAACATGATATGGTGTTCCTGTGAAGGCTGGAAGAAAGGAAGTGTTCTTAGTATCCGTTACAGACTTTTCTGAAAGCAAAAGGCCCAGGAAAAGAAGGGAACTGTGTTCAGGAGTGGAGTTTGTTTTAAGTACCTGATTCCTGCTGTGAACAGTGATATGTAGTTGTTTTATAAATTAGCCACATTTGAATTCTAAATCACTGTAGGGGCAGCAGAGCCTTGATATAAGACTAAGCTTATTTTTCAACAAACAAAGTAATTGCTCAACATTGGTGAGTCGGTGGGAGGGGGGGAGGGGAGAGTCTGCTTTTTGAGGAACTATACCTGCTTCCCGAAGAATATTCTGAATACCTGACAGTACAAAATAATGGTATTGATAAGATGAATAAATCTGATCCTGGCTATTTTATGTCAAATGGGTAGAAGAAAAATTTTCATGCAAGTATGCAGAAAAGTAATAAACCTGCTTAAGGAATAAATTTAATGGTTTCTCAGCCTATATATTTCTAATAATTGTTTACACTTTTAATTTAATACTATTATTCCTAGCAGGAAGCTTGTTTTACATTATATAGAGATTAGAATAAAACTGCAGAATCAGAATTTTCCAAAAGGCAGTTCCCAAGGGACACGGTTAGCCACAGCTCTATCATGTTCACTTCTTTGTCTCAAAGATATTTCTGTCAATAAATTTTGAATATGCCTTGATCACTTTCTCCATTCTCCCTCAGGGATGGGGGGTGGGGAGGAGTGAAAGGGGAGGAGAGACAGGTCTTAGAGAATTTTTCTGTAAATTATTTTTGGGTTTATTACTACAGGAATCTCCACAAATATAACTGATGTGCATACATTTTAGCTCTCATTTAAAGAGTTAAAATGTCACACCTTGACCTGATGGTATTTTCAAAAATCAAATGGGTGTTTGAAAGCTGTCAGTAGAGCGTTTCTAGGAATAGTGGCAGGAGATATTAAGCAGGCAAGATCATCATTTCTGGCTGTTCTTTGGATGCTGAGAAATTAATATGGGCTTGGCCAGCTGTACCATCACACCTTGCAATTCAGTGTCAGCTCTCTGGGCTCTCAGACTAAAAGTCCAGAATTAAGCTTTACCAAGCAAGTTTGAAATCTGTTGGCAAGCCAATGTGGAAAGCTCCTGCTACCATTGCTTACGTTCCGCCCCTTCTGGGGATACATAAAACCCTCCGTCCCTACGGCTGCCAAGTCAGCACTTTCCAGAAGCACTTAGAAGCCATGGCATCCCCACCTCTCCATCAATGACAACCCAAAGCCCTAACTTGGTAATGGCATAATGGGGAACAAGGCGGGGGCCTGAGAAAGGGTCTCGGGAAATACTTTTCCAGAGCAAGTCAATATGAATGTGAGGTTGTCTTCCAGAATGAGCGGTGGAGCCGAGTCCCTGGGATTCTGCGCCCTTGTGCTATTAATAGCGCGGCTGCTTTCGTGTTCTGCACGGCGATCCGGCACCGCGGTGCATTAGGCTGGGGCAGGAGCCCACTTCGACAGAGTGTCTGCGAGACAGAGCACTCCGAAATGTCCTGCAGGAAACAGCCCCGCGCTGACAGAGAGCGCCCAATGGATGGTCTCCTCCGCAAGTCTGTTTCTATTATAAATTAGATGCCTACTTAAAAAATGAGCCAAGTATAAATAATTTAAAGCAAATCAAAGGCCTTTATTACCACCACGGTACTCAGGCCTTTGAAGATAACTCGGCTACCCAGCACATTTAGGGATGCTCGCTCGCCTTTGCTCGCCTCTGTTTCTCCCATAATGACGTATATACTAAGAAAAACAAAAACGAAACAGAAAAAAAAAAAAAAAAGCAAACCTCAGTATGGTATCAAGGCTAAGGTCATTTGCAAGTTCCAGCTGTAAGGGAGGCCGGAGTTCATTCCTGGGAGTCCACCTCCATGGTCTAACTAACATCAGTGTCTCCCTCTTCCTCCCCAAAGGAACAATGGCTTGAACATCAGAGTGGAAGATCCCGGACAAACCCACCAGGGATCCTCTGGGAAGCATTTAAAAGCAAATATTAAGTGGCCCAGCCCTTCCTATCTTGGTTGTTACTGCTTCCAGCTCTGGTAGACCTTCAACTTCATCTGCCTTTTCCTTCCTCCCTTCCTCCCTCCCTTCCTTCCTTCTTTCCTTCCTTCCTTCCTTCCCTCCTTCCTTCCTTCCGTCCTTCCCCTCCCTCTCTCTTCCTCCCTCCCTCTCTCTCTCTCTATCTGTTGTTCCCAAGGCCTGATGACCATAACCTTGACTATCCTGCTGTAGATCATATTTTGTTACAACCATGTTTAACTTGTGTTTCTATGTGGCACAGTTACCTGACCCCTTTGTAAATAAAATGCAAAGATAATCTTTCACAGGGAGAGGTGGAATCCGATGGAAAATTAATAATGACTGGGGCAAAAACAACTGTTTCTCATGAGTTAAAATGTGTTAGAAGCTTAAGTGAGAAAGTAAGAATGGAAAACTGGCAGTGAGGGTGTATAGGAGTCATGAAACCTTTGTCAAAGCTACTGCCCTGCAAGAAAAGAAAGAAATGAATTAGGGTGGCAAATTTGAGAACTTTGGCTCAGGAAAAATACTCTTAGTTCCCAAACCTAGCTGCACATATCACTTGGGGCCCTTACAAGAAAATGAAGTTTTTATGGATTCACACGGGGAGATTCTGCATCAGGAAGTCTGGGGTGGGGCTCAAGAATAGGCACCTTGGAAATCATTGCTCAAGATCCAATAAAATGGTAGATTTTGTGTAATACGTGGTAGATTGGTATGCAACACTTGTACTTTAGCTACTTACCCTGAAATAATATAGACTGGCTAGGACTAGAGCCTGTAGTTAGCTGAGTATTTGAAAGTAATTCCACTAGTGGTTAGAAGCTGAGATTTATGGCAGTTTTTGCAAATTGTGGTTATGTTTTTATTTCCTTAAAACAGTCGAAAGAGTATAGACAAATGGCATTGTATTTATTTACCAAAAGACCGTTGAGTTGGTAGCTGTATTATCAGAATGAGGGTCGCCCCCACAATCCCTGACAGCTGTTTTCTATAATGTGTGTGTCTGAAGAATCTTATCCTCTTAGCCAACATGAAATCTCAGGCAATGTGGAAAACAGAACAAACAACATGTATTTGGAATAGCAGATCTCAAACTTTTAAGGATCTTTTTACTTTCTCAACTATTGAGGGCCCCAAAGAGTTTCTTTTCTTTTCTTTCTTCCTTTTTTTTTTTTTTTTGGAAGAGTTATGACTATTGATATTAACCATGTTAGCAATGAAAACCAAGAGCTTATAAAATATTTTAATTCATTTAAAAATAGCATGATAAACCCTTCACATGTTAGTATAAATAACATTTTTTTGAAAAAAATAACTATATTTTCCAAAAATATTGTGAAGAGTAGTGATTTGCATTTTTCACAAAGCTTTTGCAATGTTGGTCTTTGTAAATGACAGTTCGATTTTCATATCTGCCTCTGTATTCAGTGGGTTGCAGTATGGCCTTTTGATTGAAGCATATAAAGAAAATGCAGCTTGACAGGGATACATAATTGGAAAACAGAGGTCTCTGTAGGTCCCAGGAGTGTATCTCAGGGACTCCCAGGGCCATACTCTGAGAATTCTGTAGAATGATCTTAACACCCTCGCCATGGTGGTGGGCTAGAGTCGTCAGCTGAGACACTCAGCGGTGAGGTCTGTGGTAGTTGATTCCAATCACAAGAACTTCAGATCTAAAGACAAAGCATGGGAATTCAGGTTGGCCAAGAGAAAACCATCACGAATAAAGTGGCGTGAGTCCTAGAATAAGGTGTGATAGGGACACTTATGGGGTGTTCTCCACTGGAGAAGTCTGGAAGAGCAGTTGTACATCATCTCTGCTACTTTGGAATCTGAGGGCGACTCAGGCCCACTGTTTAAGGCATTAAAAAAATCTGGTTAGTTTCTCTGAGGCATTCAGATAACTCAGTAAGCCTCTCTTGATGTTTCTGAGGTGTCATTCTGAGGTGTTCTGAGGTTGGAGACTTTTATTCAGTTCAGTAGATGATTGCCCAGCTTTCTCTCTAAGAGAATTTCTTCCCTCTTTTGCCTTTTTCAGAAAGTTCATAATCTCTTCTATTTTTGAGCAATGATCTCCGTGTTTCTCTTTTCACCATAGTTCAGTCAGTTCAGCAGTCCATGGAAGAGGTTGTAGGTTCAATTCTTTTACAGGTTGTCTCACTGCCCTGAGACTCAGACTGTAAAATTGATCTAGTCTCATCAATTCTGTGACCCTTCCCCCTGGTTTCTGCTTCAACCTCCTGAATCCAGTAATTAAAATGGCCAACTGGTTCAGCTGTGAAGTCTATTAAGGAAGGATTCCCTTATGGCATGAGGCTCCAGAGTGTCTCTCAAATGAGTTTAAAATCCATTGCCCTTTTCAATATTTTAAGTTTATGTTCATTATTAGTTACAAGATCACAATTGTGGGTGTGTTCTCAAAGACATCTCCAATGTGTCTGCTAGTAGTTTGTAAAGGAAATTTGCACACGGGCACCACCCTCTTATTTTACATACCTTTGCCTCGAGCCCTGCTATCAAAAGGTCAGCCCCATGGTGGAGCCACAGAAGGGTTCCTTTCCACCATCTTCCTTTCTCTCTCCCTCTCCTTCCACCCTCCCCATGCAGATGGAGAACCTGGGGCCAACTCCAAACTCAGTGTCTGCTTCTGAACCCTTGCCTTCCCCTGAAAGTCCCCTGCCGTATTTCTAAAGACAGAGCAGCTCTGGCCAGAGGAGAAGTTAAGCCTCTGGTAGCATCTTCCTCCTCCATCCTGTCCTCTCATCCATGGTCACTGATGGTTTCAGCAGGAAAGGGAATGAACGTCTATTGAATGCCTCCTATGTAGCAACCACTTCTATAAACATTCTGTATCTCAGTTAATCCTAAAAAACTTTATAAATCTTCACTTTTGTAGATAGGTAAACAAATATTGCACCAGGTCACCCAGACTTCGTGCTTTTATAACACCTTTGTGGCCAATCAAAAGTTGGCCACATTTGACTCCTCGTTCTCATTTTCTTGCTACATGAAACGAATCTCATTCCTAAGTCTTATCAATTTTACCCTTGTTAAAGTCCTTGGAGTTGTCTCTTTGCACCATGATTCTGCTTTCACTGTATTACTTCAAGCCCTTCTGTCTCAGCTGCCTTCAGATGCTGGCCTCCCCACTGGGCCTCCCCGCGCTACTCCCACCTCTTCCGGGAGAGGCAGACTGTGGGGTTAGTGGTCAAGGGCATTGATGCTGCAGCCATGTACCCGGAGTCAAATCCTGCAGCTGTCAGCTCCTGACTCTATAATCTTGGGCAGTTGGTTTAATTTCTCTGTGTCTTGGATTCCTCGTGGGTGAAATTGCAGCAATAAAAGTACTCACCTCATAGGACCTTACGGAGACTACAGAGGTTGATACATGTAAAGCATTTCGGACAGGTATATACTGAAAGAATGTTAGCTGCCATCTTGCTTTTCTTGCTGTAGAGTTCAGCTCAGCTTTTTCCTCAGTGGAGCAAACTTCAGACTCCCCCATTTCACACCAGGCAGAGACCAGACTCTTGAACGTGGCCTTCAGTGGTGTTGTTTTCCTCCAGTCTGTCTTCTAAACCTCTCTTCCATTAAATTGCCACATACACCTCTAGACGACCAGAACGGCTGTACCTTTCGCTCTGTGTATCATATTCTCACTTCTGTATCTTTATTCCTCTGCACATTTAACTTTCTGCAGGTTAGAATTCTATTTACTTTTCTGGACTCAAAACCCAATGGTATCCTTTTCAAGAAGGCTTCCCTGATCTTTCTAGCAGGAAGTAATCTATTTACCTTGTGAACTCCCATAGCTCTTTATACCTCTCTTTTGGCATTTCATCATGTTTTATTATCAATTATGGTTATTTATGTTATTCATCTATCCAACTAGAAGGTAAGCCCTTCCAAGGTAGGTTTATCTTTGCATTTCCCAAAGTGTCTATATAGTGTCTTGTTCATAACGAGGACTCAATAAAAATTTTTCTTTGAATGGCTGAGTTTTATCTAATAATAATAGCTGCCATTTATTGAGCTCTTCCTCGGCACCAAGTACTATTGGGAGGGTTTTATGTATCTTGTTTCATGAAATCTTCATGATCCCGTATGGTACTAATTATTATTCCTCCCATTTTTCAGAGGAGGATGTCGAGTCACAGATAGGTTAGGTAATTTGCCTGAGATCACCCAGCGGGTAAATGATGTAATCTGGACTCGATCCTAGTGCTGGTCAGCTCGAGGCCCATGCCCACATCACTGCATTAGAGTGCCGCTCTGGTTGTCAAAGGGAGGCTTTATGGAGCTTGTCAAAGGGAGGCTTTATGGAGCTTGATCAAGCACGCACGCGCATACTTCCTGGTACCTAATTGGCCATTGGGCCTGCTGCCATCTCAGCAGTGGGAGCTGCACACCCATAGCTCTGCCTTAGCTGAAATGCACTTCCTCCTTTAGGGGGAGGATGAATTCTAAGAGCAGTCACAGGGATCCCTTGCCTGCCAGCTCTTTCCTAGGGGAAAAGTACCGAGCTTCACTAGGTGGACTGACTACGGCGAACTCTCCAAAGGATGTGTCAGCATTTATGCCAGGCTGATTAAAACGCGGCAAACAAATCATTCACTGCCTAATGTGCAATGCACCATAGCTTATTTGATAGTATATTTATGCACACATCTTCAGGAACAATATTCTTGTAAATCTTGTATCAAACCCTTGGGGAGATATTGGTAGTAGGCAGGAAATCAGCAAACACATTGATCCTACATGCTCTGTGATGTTAGCAGTCGTCATGAAATTGAATTTCATCTTAACATATTAAAATCAATATACAGTGTTCAGTTTAATTTAGAATGTAAATACCATCAAGGGTTTTCAAGACAGAGAAAATAATAGTTTCTAACTCGGGTATGTATCGTTACACAGGCCACTTTCCATTATTTAGAAGAAGTATGGCCCCGGAATAGAAAAATCTCTAGCTCAGCCTGTTAGAGGAAATGGGAACTCAAGTTCTCAATTGATCAGAATCAGTAGCTAAGAAGGGGTCCTCATTCAAAACTAACATGGAAAGTGTAGCTATTTTTCTCTATAGTTTTGTTTTGAAATGAAATCTTGCCTAAAGTTGCACTTACTGTTTTACTTCTCCAAAACATGTTCCAGAAAGCGCTACTTTGTAAAACTGCAGTGGGAGGCTAGTGGCATTTTTGCAGCGTGTAACAAAACCCAACAAAATTCTCTTTGACATCATGAGAGTTGTGGGCCCAAGTGCCATTCCTTATCTTGCCATATGGGGGTAGGAAGTTCAGAGGGCAAGGCCCCCCCCCCAATTCTCTCACAATCCTGTTCTGCTTTCTCCTCCAATCTTTTCTAATTTCATGGATAAAATGGGAAATAGTAATGATTGTGATGGCTATTGTGTAAGCTTATTGCATGTTTATTGAAGAACGGAGATGTGCTAGGGATGATAACATTCACCTCTTGACATGTGTGGTTCTAGATAATATCTTACTAGCCCTCTGACGTAGGCATCATTGTTCTTTCTATTTCATAGATGGCAGTTGGCCACCTAAAGGAGTGAAGGTGATTGTTTGTCCGAAGTCACACAGCTTGTAAGTAACAATCAGAATTTGAACCTGGGTTTGTGGGACCCCAGAACTGGGGTTCTTGTCTGTGACTGGCCTGGAGGACATCGCACGGCTCTCTTGGAGAAGTTATTCAGTCTTCAAGCAACCTTCAAGCCTCACCTTCTAGAGAGACTTGAAAAGAAAGCAGGAGGAGAAAGGGACTGTCATCTGATCTCAGTGTGAAAGTGTGTATTTCCCAGAGCACCAGGGTAAAGAAAAGAGTAGACACAGGGGCCATTAGCAGCCGCGATTTTGTGGCTCAATACATCCTTCCATTTTTATTATTGCTGCTGGCTCTTGTGAACACAGTAGTTCTCGAGATCTCTAGTAAATACCTGAACGGCTGAATAGGAAGTAGATAGTCAATTGGGCAGCTCTCTGAAGTACACAGCCACGTGAGTCAGGCCCAACGAGCACATTCATCTTTTCTTTCCTCTGGACTGGCACATGCAATGCCCAAAGAGTATGTAATCGTCCAGTCCAAGATGCTTATTGCCTGTGCTACCTGAGCACTCGGAAAAAATAAATAAATAAAGCCCCTTAGTGGTATTTAAGTAGTCCCACTTTTATCCTTAAAAGAATATATATTACCCACTGGTTTCTAGATTTCTTGCGGTGATTGAGTAGGGCCGTACTTTTAGGAGCCACTTCTCAGGTTAGGATCACAGGGATGTTGTGAGGTAATGTCTGGAAAGCACTTTGAGCTCCTTTGAGAAAGGTGCTACGTCAATACCGTGTATTATTATTTATTGTCAGCCCGAGAGAAAAGCGCAGGCAGGAGATGCCTTTTGTCTCCTTCCCTGGATACACCAACGCCGTGGGGTAGGCGGTTTTCAGCTGGGGGAATGTTCCAGCACCTGCAGCCTTTGACTGAAAAGATGCAGGCTGCATCAAGGACACCTCTAGGGACAGGGGATCAGTTTAGTGCCACAGATGAAGGGGGACACACTCTGCAGTTGTGCAAGCCAGTCCCACTTTCACTTAACTGGCGGAAGCCGTGCTCGCGTTACACTGGGAATTGGATTTGGTGGGAGAGAACTGAGAGGGGATAGATTTTGTGTATCTGGCAATAATGAAGCACTCTTTAAAAAAAAAATCAAAGCGCTCGATGAGGAAGCATGTGAGCTGGGTTATGTCTCTTCCTGCCCCATTCTGTTTGTAAATTGTATGCACATCCTAAATTGACAAGGCGTGCAAGGTGTCCACTTAGTGGCCTAAAATAAGCCTCATCCGTCTTGGCTGCTACAAAATTCAAGTCAACTTTTATTTATTTCTTATTTCTTGTTAAAGTTTACTCATTTATTTTGAGAGAAACAGAGATAGTGCGAGTGGGGGAGGGGCAGAGAGAGAGGGAGACAGAGAATCCCAAGTAGGCACCTCACCGTCAGTGCAGAGCCTGACACGGGGCTTGAACCACAAAACTGAGAGATCATGACCTGAGCCTAAACAAAGAGTTGGATGCTTAACCAACTGAGCCATCCAGGTGCCCCAAGTCATCTTTTAATTCCCAGTTCAGATGCCATGATTTCCTCTTGAAACTTATCCAAATAACTGATATGGTTGGACTCTGTGCCTGCTCCTATCCTCATATTCATATGGTGAAGTTCTAATACCCAGGACCTCAGAATGTGACTGTATTTGGAGAGAGGGTCTTTAATGAGGTAATTAAAGTTAAATAAGGTCATTAAGGGAGGCCCTAATCCAATTTGACTGGTGTCCTTACAGGGAGAGGAGAATTAGGATGCAGATCGCACAGTGGGAGGGCCATGAGAGGACACAGGGAGAAGGTGCCCAGCTACAAGCCAACGAGAGAGATCTTAGCAGAAACCAACTGTGTCAACACCATGATCTTGGACTCCTGGCCTCCAGAAGTTATGTTATGTAAGCTGCCCAGTTTGTGGTACTTTGTTATCGAAGGCCTTGCAAACTAATACAACACCCCAAAAGTAGTTAAAGAAAAAGATGATGCTTTTATAAAATGTTGCTACTCAAACTGTAGTCCACAGACTAATGGCATTCATATCACCTTTTCCTGGTAAGAACTGCAGAATCTTGAACCATACCCAGAACTTTGGAATTAAAATTTGCCTTTTAACAAAATCTCCAAGTGATCTGTGTGCAGGTTAAAGTGTAACAAGAGCTGCCATTGAGTGATGCGGTTTGGCTTTGAAACTACCCCCAAACTTAGTGTTTAAATGAGCAGGAATTTATTATTTCTCACAATTCTGTGGGTTGTCTGGGTCATATCTCTGCTGGTCCCACCTGGCCGCATGTGGCTACATTCATACAGCCCTTACTAAGCAACGTCATCTCCTGAGAGAGGTTTTATAACATTTTTTTTTGTTTCACTGTTTATGCTATACGGTACAGCCATCAGTACTATTTTTCCATTTATGATGGGAATATAAAATTTCATTTTTCAATAAATACATTTTTTCAAAAAAGGAGTCAATGCAAAGAAAATCCAGTAATTGTTATCGGCTGTCTGAGGCTCTAGCAGAGATGATGAAGTTCGATGTGCACTATTAAAGTTTAAGACACACTGTCTTATTTCAAAATTTGCAGATTTTCTAAGGAGTCAAAGGCTCACCTATTCTTCTCAATATACGTGGGAGTCTTCAAGGGGGTGGTAAGAAATGGAAAGATGTCAGGTCATTAAGATATTTCTTCTCCTTTAGACCCGGGAATCAAATGGGAGCTCAGGGTGACGGTGAGAGGTATCTCCCAACTTCCCTTCTTACTATGTTTCCTTTTTCACCCAGGATTATTATGGTAATATCAGCCCCTGACATTTATGTGGGATTTTATGGTTTGAAAAGCTCTCAAGCGTGCTTGATGTCATTTGATCTATAAAGCATTTGATCTGTATGGCATTTTTATCCCATATAGAAAGTAAGCAGAGTGATCACTTGTCTTTGAAGGACAGGAAAGTCTGGTTATTGTTGGGGTTGCTGCCGAGGTGGGGGCAGAGCTTCTCAGATATGCACGGTTTTCTATAAAGCTGACCCCATTTGTTGGAAGCCAACTGTGCTTTTTGGTCTTCTGGGAATCGCTGAGCGAAGCAGAGTCAACGTTAGCTGCACATTTCCCAGGGAAGGGCAGGGCCAATGGATTGAACCGTGTGGTGGAGAGTGGTTGGCCCCAAATCCAGGACTGTTGCTGGGCCACATGGGAGTCCTGGTCTTGGTAGAGGTATTGAATACTTGACAATGTTGGCATGAAGTTGTGCGCCCTCTACAGTCCTCCCACCCTTCCAACCCCTATTTAAATCCCTAATTTCTTTTCTCAGGTCACTTGAGGTAGAATTTCTCTCTCCTTTTCCTGCAGTTTCACAGAAACTTTAAGGTTTCTCTCTTGCATCATTTGTCATCTTGTCTTGGAGTTGTTTGTGTTTGTGTCTATTCCCAGTGCTAAAGGGCAGGCAAAAGTCTTACCCATGTTTCTTTGGACCAAAGCCCTGGTACCTACCTTGCATGTGGCAGGTGCTAAAGGAGGCTTTGTGTCCTTGAGAATAAAACATAAGAGACAAAGTGTTACGAAAAGGGCAAAAATTTAAGCAGGTTGTTTTGCATCAATATCCTCTTGAGACTTATATTTTGTGAACTGTAGTCACGTCTAAAATTGTGTCGTCCGGTTCACCTTTTTTTCCCCCCATCATCCGTTGTAGATATGAAAGTTCAGGGCCATCTAGGAGCTATGGCTGAATCAACTACTGCAATCTTGTGGGACTTTGAGCAGATTTTTATTTTTAATAAAAAAAAAAGTGTGGTCCTCACTCCTCTACTACATTTTGAAAATTACAGGCCTACAACTGAATTGTGAAATACTCCTACTTTTATTAAGGAGTTATGTGTACATTAATTAGAAGTTATTCAGACACTAGTATGTGTTAAAATTATTCCAGATAATATCAATTGAGTCAGATTTTAACAAGTAGAACTAGTGACCTATATAGTAACACAATCATTTACATGAGAAGTGTGATTGGTTTAACATTCAAAATAAAGGCTACTTATGCAGGCATATAGTTTGCCGGTTGCTTTTTAAGTTTCCATGTAACCTATAATTACAATTACTAATGTTAGCTATCTTTCGGTAACTCTGTAGCCTCAGAGCTTGACTTCCCAGGAACACTTGGTTATCATCTCTAATACTGGGTATTGCACAGTCTCTTTTCATTCAGCTCCTGAATTGTACTAGGGGGACGTGTCAAGCATTATGTAAAGGCTATGCAGGGGTTCTGATCATGTGCAAAACCCTAAACATATTTGTTTATTTGGGTAATTACTCCTCTTAGCTGTGAAAATTTGGAAGTGCAGGTACAGGAGCAAAGTCTGCTTGACTTACTGTCTTTGTTCTATATGTTGACTTTTTAAAACCAGCACATGTTCAGGAGCAAGTTGGTAACATGCAAAACACAATCCCTGATATGACCTTTCCCAGCTTCCCATGAAAATGCCCAGAGAGAGCTCAATATCTTTTAGAAAACACAGGCTCTTGGAAGCTTCCACAATGTGTCATGGGGGGACTAGATGCACAGACAGGGAGAGCTGCAGAAGAAAGTAACTGTTGATTGACTTCAAACAACAAGGGAAAATGGATTAAGATGTATATATTTTAGTAAAAATTTAAAGTATATTAAAGGGAATGGAGATGAAAAATTTGGAAGGCTTGAATACTCCTGAAAATGAAAACTCACACTCAACCATATGGCAGAGTCCAGGAGGGAGGGGGTCTTGCCATCTGTGGTCTGAAGACCAGGGTTTGAAGGATCCAGCTGTAGCTCGCACATGCACTTTGGACCTGAACAGCACGGCTGGCTGGTGAGTGGGAGGGAGGACAATGTTGGCTCTTCTTCCGCCTGCCTCTTGGGTGAAGAAGTTAGAGCAGGTAACCGGGCAGTTATCATTTACTGCAGGACGGCTTCCCTAGCTTCTCTTTTTGTATAAACCATTACTTCTGGTATCGAGTACGTCTGGAGTTCAACTGTGGTCGAATGCATCCTAGAATCCTGGAACATTCTTGGTTACTAGGTAAAGATCAAGTTCACACGCACGTGTGTGTATGCACTTGTGCCCTTAGTAAAATTTTAGAGAATGTGAAAACTATGATTTATAAGGTTTTCAGACCACATTCTCTCTCCATAATATAACAAGCAATCAATTTTATGTAAAAAAAAATTAAATAGAAATGTTCAGAATCTTAGAAGCTAAGAAAACTGCTTTCCTAATAAGTTGGTTAATACAGAAATCAAGAATGAGGTTATAGATTACTTCAAACATGCAAACATAAAAATATTATTATGTATCAAAATGTGTGATGTATCTAAAGATGTGCCCAGAAACATATTAGCTTTAAAAGAGAGAGAATGTAAATCATCGAATCACTGAACTCAACAGTTAAAAGAAAGAAAAGAAAACCTGACAGGAAGGCAAAAAGATAAAAAAAATAAAACTAAAGGCATAATTAGAAAATGAATCTAAGAACTGGTTTATTTTTTAAGAACCTCAACAAACCAGATAAACACTGAGTAAAGCTAAAGAATAATTAAAGAGATAAAAAATAAAATATCTGAAATTAGAAATAAGAAAAAAGTGGTAATAACTGCTTGCATGAGCACACTATGTACAATTTTATATTAATAATTTGAGTCTAGATGAGATGTATGATGATTTGGGGAAACAAATCATATATGGTCACACTGAGGTCATAGAAAACCTGCATGGATGATATATCATTAAAACTTTTCTGCGAAGAAAAATTTTGCCAAGACAAGTGTACAGCCCATAATAAAGAAAATCTTCAAAATTTACTGATGGAAAAAAAAGTTCAGAGCAAAAGGGATATGCATTTGGGTGGACACCAGCATGACTTTCCCGATCCTAGAAGCATTTGGAAATGGGTTCTTGGACAGAGGAGATTCCTGAGTGATGGTGATAAACAGAGCCCCCTACTGACCCCACTGGACACATAACTTCAGTGAGAAATAGAACTCAGGGTTTGTTAAACCATCGCTATCTGGAGGTTGCTTGTCTATCTTGACTGATACTATGCTAATATAAAAATATATTCAACAACATGGAATAAATTACTCGACAATAGACCCATTATCTAAGAGGCATCACAGATAAGTGAGGGAAGGCATGAGGATTAGTTAAATGAATAAACAGAAATTTTAGTTTTTACTTGATATTATAGAACAAAAGCAATTTCACATGGATTAGAAAGTTCAAGGTAAAAACTCAAGCCATATAGAAGTAAAAAAAAAAATTAAAAAAGATGGTGATGATTGAAACTTTGAATAGGTCTGTATGCTTTTGAGGGGCTTAAAAAAACTGAGGAACTGGAAGGAAAAGTTATCTCCAAAGAAAGCCCCATACAATTTAAATGAATAAAAGTTGAATTAAATATTAAGAAACTATAGCGTAGTCAATTGGCATCCAACTCATCTCATATGTAATTATATATGAGTTCTTAAATCACAAGAATAAAGTCACATAAATAATTTATTCTTAGCAAAACTCATATTTTAGCTGATAAGATCTTACAATCAACATTGAAGTCGACTTCTAGAATTCCAAGACATTATTGGCCAGAGTTAGAGGCATGGGTTCTTGGGTTGGCTCTTCTGCTTGTCAGCAATGTGAGTTTCTTCAGCCATATGGCATCTGGGGGATGGTTTCTTTTTCTATAAAAGGTCTTGGACCAGAAGGACTTCACAAGTGTTGAAGACTGTGATGGAATAGCTATCCTTATGAATGGTGTAGCTTTCCACAGCAATCAAAATATGACTGCAATATTGTTATAAGGGATATGAAATAGTACACAGACTGGTTTAAGGGAGAGTATGTATTTATAAAAGCATACCTTAAACAAATTGGTCGTATTTTTCCCTTGAGATTTGCAAAGACGCTGCATGTGCTTACTTAGATAAGGGACAAAGAAAATATGTCTGTCTCTTACTGAAGTAAAATTCCAGAATTCTAAAGTCATAAATTCACTCAAGTGACCTGGTGACCTATTTTTGATGAATGAACTTTTGCAAATATCCTGTAAGCAAGCCAACCCACAAAGTAAAAGAATAATATATCATGGAAAGTATTTAGGTCATTTATTTTGACATGTGAGGTTTGATTTTAATTATTTATACAATTTCATAGTGCAGTAGTAAGTGTCTTGTGGTGTTTTTCTAAAAAATAATGAAGATGTCTAAATGTGAGCTCTCACTAGAGCTTTTTGCTGTTAAATTTTTAGAGAAATATTTACTTAGTGAAACATCAAGTGTAAGAATAAATTACATTCAAATCAGTGAGGTTCTGATAAACCAAATGCGCTTTTAACTTACGAAATGAAAAAAGAAAGTAGAGATGTATTTAAGAGTAGGAAGTGAAGTAACCGAGTAGTAACCTTTGCTTCTCTGAGCTCGGCTTCTGCTTCAGGCCACTAGGAAGATTTTGAACTTGGGAGGAGATCTAAACTTTCCTACCACATTCAAGGATGAGAACAGGTATGTCAAAGACAATGAAATAGCAGGTGAGATAAAAGTCTGTCAGTGATGGGGGGATTATTATCAACAAACGTATCTGAGCAGCTCCCCTGTGTCAGTCGCTGTACTAGGCTCCAGAAATGTGAAGTAGAACCAAACAAAGCTCTTGTTCTCAAGGAGCCCTGAGTCCCTTGAGTCTAGCGTGAAGACAAGATATGTATTGATGAGGGTAAATAGCATCATGTGCTCTGATATACAAACACCCAATGCTCATGGCTTAACACAATGTACATTTACTTCTTAGTGGGGAGTGGCCTTCTGTGTTGTCACTTAGTCGCAGGCTTCTCCCATCGAGGCTGTGAGGTCCTCTGCTGGACCCCTGTATGGAATCACAGAGGAATTTGCAGATCAGGACAGGGGGTGACATACATCACCTCTGCCCACATTCTGTTGCCCAGAACTTAGTCACAAAGTCCTACTTAACTTCCAGGGAAGCCAGGGAACACAGGGCAGCTTTGTCCCTATGAGGTGACAAATGCATTCTAGTGAACACATATGCCATGCTGTAGCGTATGAAGAAAAGGGACCTTAATCAGTACAGAGTTACTAGAACAAAGGTAGAATACAATGCATGGTGGAGGCCAAAGGAAGGAGGGTTGACCTGAGCTGGGGTGAGCTGACGGGAAAAGGAATTCCATTAATGGCAAATATTAAGCTGCGACTGCAATTATGGGCTCAATAAATCCTTAGAGGATAAAAATAACTAAAATTCTGCCTAGATTATGTTAATGAAGCCTCAGCTAGTTTATAATACAGGAACCTGGTGGCTTTTCTGAGTGAGATTTTTATTGAGATAATTGTTGATTCACCTGTGGTCATAAGTAATACTCAGCGATCTTTGTACACATTACCAACTTACCAAATTTATTCAGACTTTCCCAATTTTATTTGTACTCATTCATGTGTATGTGTGTATTTATTTCTATCCATTTTCATCGTGTGCGTAGGTTCGTGTCTCCACCACCACAAAATACAGAACAGACCCATCACCACAATTATCCTGTCTCCCTCTTGCCCCCTCCTCTATTGCTAACCTCTGGTAACCACTACTCCCAACTCCATTTCTAAAATTTTGTCATTTAAAAAATGTTTGGAGCGGCAAGATGGCGGAGAAGTAGGGAGCTCTGTAATCTCCGCCCGCCCGCAACTATCGAACTGAGAAGGAATAAAGCCACAATACTCTGATCTGCAAGAATGGGAAGTGCGCACACAGACTCTTTATAGATGACAGCCTCATGGATGCCTGGGTTACCTCAAGAAACGAGCCAAAGGACACATGGTGGAGAGTCCCAAATACCACTGAGCAGGGAAATAAAATAATCAAAGGCACAACAAGAGAAACCGAGAGACACCATTAAAAGAACACTTTCTGAAACGACAGGCCCTGGACAGTCAATGAGCCTCCTTTAATAGAGCAATACTAACAGGTGCACGGTGCATAACGAGCTTTTAAAACTGACGAGAGACAGAAAGCTAGCCAAAATGATGAAACGAAAGAACTCTCCTTTAAAAAATGTTCTATGAGTAGAATCAAACAGCATATCGCCTTGGGGGATTACCTTTTCTCCCCCCACTTGACATAATTTTCTGCAGGGTCATCTAAGTTGTGTTTTATTTGTAGCTTCTTATTTTTTATTGTTGAGTTCTATTCCACGGTTTGGATGTACCACAGTATGTTTAACCGTTGGCCCATCGAAGGACATCTGGACTAATTGCTGTTTGGGGCTACTGCAAGTAAAGCTGCTAAGAACATTCCTGTATAGCTTTTTTTTTTTCTTCAAGAACATTAGTTTCCATTTCTCTGGGATAGATGCCCGAGAGTGCAATTTGCTAGATTGTATGGGAGTCATATGTTTAATTTTATAGGAAATTACTAAATTCTTTTCCAGAGTGGCTGCAGTATTTTACATTCTCACCAGCAGTGTAGGAAAGATCCAATTTATCCACATCCTGACCAGCATTTAGTGTTGTCATTTTTTTCATTTTAGTTATTCTGATAGTTGTGGTTTTAATTGCCCCGTTTTTCTGATGGCTAATCATGTTGGACATCTCCACCTGTGCTAAACTCTTTATTGGGGCACCTGGGTGGCTTAGTTGGTTAAGTGTCTGACTTTGGCTCAGGTCACAATCTCGTGGTTGGTGAGTTTGAGCCCTACGTTGGGCTCTGTGCTGACAGCTCAGAGTCTGGAGCCTGCTTCAGATTCTATATCTCCCTCTCTCTTTTCTCCTACCCCACTCACACTCCCTCACTCTCTCCAAAATAAGTAAACATTTAAAAAAAGAATTAAAACCAAGAAAACCCCTCTTTATCAGAACCATAGTGGTTTTGGTTTGAAACAGACTTTAAAATTTTCTAGTTCTTACAAATAACTTCCTCTTCTTTTTATAGTACCTTTTTTTTTAATTCTGAAAAATTCCTATTGATTCTTCCACACTCTATCTAAATGCCCTGTTTTCTTTGAAGCCCTCTTGAATTCTGAAGCCTGAGTTAATTAAACCTTTTCTGACCTTTAAAGGCAGAGTGAATCTCTGTCTTCTCTGGGTCCCAATTTGTTTCTTTCTGTTGTACCGGTTACCAAAGGGTGTTTTCATTCAGATACTTACCCGTCTGTGCCTGGAGAGAAGGGACTATCTTACATATTTTTGGCCTCCCCAGAACCTAATATGGTATCTGATGCCTTGAAATACTCAAGCCTTTTCAGTGAGTTTGGCTACTTCATTATGTGCTGCCTCTTTCCTCAAAGGATTGCAGCTTCTCCTTTTTGGTAGACACTGCTGGGTGTGTTCACAAATGTTTTAGAACGCCCCACCAGCCTGAGAAAGAGGGATCTTCATCTGTGTTTTGCAGATAACGAAGTAGAAATTCAGCAAATTAAGTAAATTGAAAATTACCATCCTAGTAAGGGGCAGAGTTGAGGCCTGGCTGTGGATCTTCTTGTTGCTGCATCGCAGTTGCCCAGAGGGGGCGCAACTGAGCGGTATTCCTTCCCCTGCACCAGGCTGATGGTGCAACAACTAATTGCTCCCATCCCAATCACTGACGACTGTAGAATTTGTTCATGCATCCTACTGACTGTGCTTCCCTGACAGATGCCCAGTTCAGAATGGACAACAGTCATTGCTATACTTCCCTTTCCTGCCCCACTCTGCTCTGAACATCCTCCTCACCAGCCCTGCAGGCTTATTAACCTCACTTAACCCATTCCCCAGGGGTCTTCGTTTTTTATAGTGACTCCTGCACCCTTGGCCTCTGGGTTCTCCCTCCATACTTCACCTCCATTTTTTTCTGCTTTCCTCCAGTTTGATACTACCCGTTTCTCAAGGGAGTTAGATTTCATCTAACTGAACATTTTTGAGGTCCTACAATGTAAAAAATGATATAATAAGCTGTATGAAGAATACAAAGATGGAGAGATCAAGACTTTTTACTTTGTGGTTTTGGCAAATGACAGAAACCTTCACATAGATTTAAGCAGAGGAGAAGAAAACAATGTCTTATTATGTAATTGAAAATCTAGAGATAGAACTTGGGACAGACCAGGCTGGATCCAGGTACTCAGCCAATGTTGTCAGGAATCTGCCTATCTCTCTCTCTCTCTCCTGTTCTTTACATCTCTTGGTTTTGCTTCCCAGTGGGTTGGCTTTATGCTTAGACAGCTCCTTGGCTCCATGAATTTTCTTTTTAATATTTTCTAATGTTTTATTTATTTTTGAGAGACAGAGAGAAACAGACCATGAGAGGGGAGGGGCAGAGAGAGAGGGAAGCACAGAATCCTAAGGAGGCTCCAGGCTCTGAGCTGTCAGCACAGAGCCCCATGTGGGGCTTCAACCCATGAACTGTGAAATCATGATGTGAGCTGAAGTTAGACACGTAAGCCCACTGAGCCCCCAGGTGCCCTTCTATCATTGGGAATTTTCCATAATCGGGAAGTCATCCCAGAGAAAAAAGAATATCTGTATCCCAATAGCTCCAGTAAAATCCCTTGGATGGATCTTGCTGGCCTGGCTTGGTTCTTATCCCCAAACTAGTTATTGTGGTCAGGGATATGGAACATTCTAATTGATCAATCCTAGTACACACCAGACTCAGGAGAAAGACTTGCTGAATGGCTTATATTGAGAAAGGGAGTGGTTCCCCCAATGTAAAGAGATACAGATTCACAGAGCAGACCAAATTAGTAGCAAATGCTCACTAAAGAGAATATGACAGTAGTCCATGCAAAAAAAATCCCTGAGATCTAGACAAAGGCCATGCATAGTAGCTGGCATTGAGAAAATAGTCTGACCTTCAACTTGGGAGGTAAATAGTATGTTGCCAGTTTTACAGATGTGCAAACTGAAGCTTAAATAAAATAAATAATTTGCCTATAATCCCATAGCCGATCTAGGACCAAACCATGTCTATGCGACTCCAAAGCCCATGCTCTTAACAACTAGGCTACAAGGAAACCTGAAGGAAGGGGAACATGAGGGGAAACCACCTCACTGGTATCCTCACCCCAGCTGCCTAAATGAGAAAGGAACAAAGAGGAAATTATGCACTACCTCTGTAATTCAACTCCATCCTCAACAAGACTGTGGGAAGATGGAGAAGAAATGTGTTCAGAAAGGCCTTATCCTAAACCAGATTCCCCAGTTTTGGCCCCATTGACCTGTTAGGCCAGATCATTCTCTTTTTTTAATATTTGTTTATTTATTTATTTTGAGAGAGAGAGAGAGAGTGAGCACAAGAAGGGGGAGGGGGAGGGGGGGAGAGAGAATCCTAAGCAGGCTCCACACTCAGAGCAGAGCCTGACGCCGGGCTCAATCTCACGATTGTGAGATCGTGACCTGAGCCGAAATCAAGAGTTGGAAGCTTAATCAACTGAGCTACCCAGGTGCCCCTAGGTTAGATAATTCTGTGTTGTTGGAAGGCTGTCCTGTGCATTGCAGGATGTTTAGCAATATCCCTGGCCTCTGCCCACTAGATTCATGTAGCGCCTTCCTCTTATTGTAACAACCAAAACAATTTCCAGAATTGCCATGAATTTCCTGGGCTCTCACTAATTGCCTCCTTTATCCCCGCTTCAGTAGGGGCCTGCCTGGTTTCTCTGGAGCGATGCTCTCCTCTGTCCTAATGGAGCCCTAGCCCCACTGTAAGGCTCCAGTATTTTAGACCTTCTTACTCTCTCCCAGAGGTGATTCCAATAACACTCTCCTTCTCTGCCCTCCAAATAAGGTGGAACATGTTGCTGGAGATTCTGAGATTTCTGGGAAAATTCTGAGGAAGGAAATCCTTGGCTACTGGGATCCTGAAATATCTTGTTTCCAAAGAATGACTCTATGGAAAGGGAAGACCATATAGGTGGTAGGTCAAAGGTAAAGTTAGGTAATTCATAATTGGTTATTTTCAATTGATTTTCGTCATTTAGATTGCCTGCATTGCATTAAAGGCCATACAGTGAAGAGGGGGAATGCTACTTTCATCATTTACAAGCACCATGACCCAGCGCAACTCAATTTCCCTCGGCCTTGGTTTATCTATAACATGGAGCTGGTATTAGGCACATGTCTTTGAGGCCGTGGTTTTAGAGAGCAGTAGTGCTGAGCTATCACAAATCTGGCTCCACATTATCAAGAAAGGTTAAATATTTAATATATACCATTTCAGATTAAGAGAGGTTTAGAATGGTCTAAGAAACTATCTAAAGATATCCATCAAAAAGAAAAAAGAGAAAGATTAAAGTAAACATTTCAATGTGCTTCCAGAAAGATTCATTCCAGCAGAATATTTGCTCACCTTTGTGGGTTCTATTGTAGTCCACTGCCCTTTTCAAATTCTATAAGATTCTAAACTTGTCAGCTTGGTATTGTCTCTTATGTGAGGAAAATTGTTGTGGAAAAACCATCTCTTCTTTTTGTCCCTTGTATTTGGAGGACTTTGTTTTAACTCTTATTCGGGCCTCTGAATCTCCAGCTAGAGAAACAGAGGCCTCTGAAACTCTGGTGTAAAATAAAGTGACTTTCTCAAATAGAAAAGGGGACAAGGAAAGGGTAAACTATGCATACGTTTCTTTTTATGTCTAATTGTAACATAAATATCACATTCTTCTAAATTATTCCCTAAGTATTATTCTCTAATAGTTGCCCTGCTGAAATAAAATTTAAACTTTGAAATTATTTCCAGTATCAAGTAATACACTGAGACAGTAGAGTGAAATCTGCTAACCAGTGTTTGTCAAGGAGGGAGCAGCTCCGTGTGGACCACGTGGCTACAGCCCTCTGGAGTCCATTGGCTAATTCTCAGCTGGGACTGTTAGAACTTTACCCCTCCGGTTATCTCGTGCTCTTTCTTAGCTCCTTATAAATAAGTGGCCACGTCTTTGCTCTCGCCCCTTTCTCTTTTTAATCTGGTGAGACTTGGTTTATTTTGCAATCAGACTACATTTATTTGGTATCATCAGGAAGTGATTCTGATTGATCAGGGAATTTCGAAAACAGTTTAAGTGTTGAAACTTCTAAGAATGCACTATTGATGAAAATCTTTGCAAAAATACATTATGCATTTCCGCACCTTAGTTATCAATGAATTGGTCAAATTCAAATTTTTCTTACAAAGCAATCAGGTGGAAATGTAATGTCCCAGATGTTGAGTTTTATAGGCTCAATTTACTTTTATTTATTATTTCAACAAAGATTTTTTGAGCACCCATTATATTCCACACACCCTTTTGCGTCTTTATTTTTTTTTATTTTTATTTTATTTATTTATTTTTTTTATACAGACTACGTTTAACGAGTAGTTAAACAATGGTGGGAGTTAGAGGTGCCAACCCTCCGTGCAGTCAAAAAGCTGTAACTAACCTGACTAACCACAAACTTTACTAATAGTCTATGGCTGACAAGAAGCCTTACCAATGGCATAAAGAATTGATTAACACTTATTTTACATGTTACATGCTATATACTATGTTCTTAATATAAAGTTATTATTAAAGATATTAAGAAAACCAAAAGAGAAAATGCATTTACATTATTGTAATGTGTTTATTGGAAAAAAAATCTGCGTATAAGTAGACCTGCGCAGTTCAAACTCATATTGCTCAAGGGTTAACCATAGTTTACAAGTGTATGAAACAACCTCTCTGAGAGGAGAGAGTGAAGATGCTAACCTAAGTAACTTTGGAAATGAGTGAAATGTGTAAGACTAAAAGCAAAATTAGCTGCACATAAGTATTGTGCTCTATTTGATAAAGTTATA